>CP092879.1:50324373-50432863 GCA_030710605.1 Cordylochernes scorpioides
CAGAACGGTGATTCATTTCGGGAATTTATCCAATACTTTTAAATAAATTAGCAGGAAAAGCCAACTATGTACGCGTCTCTTGATAAATCAATAGAGAGAGAGATTGAATATACTTGTATTGATCGTACATATAAGATTATATAGGGTTAATAGGAGAAAAAAAGTAAAATTAAATATTATTTTCATCAGAGGAATCCCACTGATGGTATGATGTCACGTCCGGACAGATCTCCCCGACTATTGTCTCCATGTCGAGGAACAGACCTCTGCTCAGACGTCAGGTCCTCCCTGTTAGAAGGGGAGACTCCCTATAATATACAGGGGTTCTAGGAAGGTTGGCATTCAAGCTCTCGTCCTCTACCTGCTGTAAAGTGGTCTGTAGAGACTGTTTCGAAGAGAGAGATTGAGATTGAAACTGATTTATTACAATGTCCATATAAGATTATATAAGGTTAAATACAGAATAAATATAAATATGAATAAAAAGATTATATAATGATAAATATATAAATAAATAAATGTAAATATATAAAATAATTGATAAATATACATATATATAAATATATACAAGGTCTTCATTGGCGGCGCCCACTGAGGGAAAGACTCCGTCACCGATGGACTGCGAGAGTTCTTTCCCATAAAATGGGCAGGTGGATGAAGTAGCTGGCGTTACCTACCTCAAGACCAAGATGGTACTTGTAGATGGTAGCCTTCGCTACACTAGAGAGAGAGAGAGAGAGAGAAGGTATTAGCCCATTTCAATAAATAAATATATCAAAGTTCTGTTTGCATTTTCTCTGATAGATGGCAGTAGGCTATCAACAACATTCTACCCTCACGAAGAGTCTTTCAATACTTTATCATTCCTATCTACACTTCTTATCAATTCTTGAAACTGATTTTAAGTAGAGAATAAAATATATGAATATTAAACTTGCTATATTTATGATATATATTTTATTCGCTAATCTAAATGCTTTTCACATATGTAGACATGTGGTGCACTTACAGTAAAAGCAGTTGCCTACTTCTACCCACCATGATTATCATGGCCTGTGCCACGTGTACTAGGGATAAGCAAAAATTAAATTATATTCGCTAAAGTTTATGTATTTACAGGCTTGATTCTTTCATATATACACTCATGGACAAAACTTAAGGAAGTGGAAAGTCTTTGATGTTTCCTGTTGCCTCTTTTTTAAGGAGACAGAGGCTGTTCACACTTTGCTATCTCTTGTGCCTTCAATAAAGGTCATTGTGTATCAAATTCTTTCAGATTTATTGTCTGAGAATCCCGATATACATGATTAAAGGTACAACTTCTTTAAGTTTTGTTCATGAGTGTATGTTCTGAATCCCGATATACATTCTAAAAGGTACAACTTCCTTAAGTTTTGTCCATGAGTGTATCTTTCAGAGTTATTGTCTGAATCCCGATATACATGATTAAAGGTACAACTTCTTTAAGTTTTGTTCATGAGTGTATGTTCTGAATCCCGATATACATTCTAAAAGGTACAACTTCCTTAAGTTTTTTTCATGAGTGTATGTTCTGAATCCCGATATACATTTAAAAGGTACAACTTCTTTAAGTTTTTTTCATGAGTGTATGTTCTGAACCTCGATATACATGCTAAAAGGTACAACTTCCTTAAATTTTGTTTTTATATATTAATATTTAGAGTGTATATTATTTTAAGATATTTATAAAAAATGACAAAAATAAAATGAACAAATTTCGATTATCTCAGTAATTCTAAACATTTCTAATGACAGCATCAACTCTGCGAGGAAAATCGACCGAAAGGCCGTGGAAATGGAATGGATTTAGACATAGTGCCCCATAAAATGAAGGCAAACACTCAAGCAGAGCCATAATCTCTAGCCTTAGTAGAGCTATAAAGACAATAGAGTGTTTCTCTTAACATAGAAAAACCGCTGTTCTTCTCAGAGTCTAAATTGTAAACATTTTCGATGTTTTATACTATCAAAATTCGAAACTATTATAGACGCGTATGATTCTTAAAAAAAATATATATATATATTTCATGTATTATTTATATCATATATTCATTATATGATTATTTATTTATTATTGTATGTAATTCTGCAGTCTTCAAAGCTTATATCCATAGTTCATCTAAAATACCCATTCCAAGAGTCTATCAACAGTATCACTATAAAAGGAAGATTGAAAAATGCAATATAACAGCGGTATGGTAGATTAAACTGGCGAAATCGCTGGGAGGGTTTACCACTGATGAGCCAGGCCCTCCCATTATTTTTTTCCATTGCAGTAAGGGCAGTAGAAATTGTTTAATTTCAAAAAGAATCATACGCGTCTATAATAGTTTCAAATTTTGATAACAGATGGCGCGCTATATGCATCATAATATAATTTTATACTATAGTACATGTTAGCTTTGGGATAAATTATTCCAAAAAATCCTTGCATAAATATATATGGCTTTATATGAAAGTATCAATTAATGAAATAAACATCGTTTTATAAACAAATATTAAACAATGGAGATGTATTTTTAAATAATCTAAAATCAAACCATCAAATAATGGGACCGAAGGTTTCTTTTAAGGTTTCACTTTTTTTTCAAGCATTTCTGCCTTTCTACAGGATAAAAATTGAAAATGTATAAACGTTTTTATTTTATTTGTAAAAAACATTTGCATCTAATAATATCACATTTGTACTATTTTTTTTTTCATATTGTGTCGCGGTCTCACGCAATTCTGGCCTTAACTACCCGTTTCATGATTTTTCAGGATGCCTGAATAACCTTTTTTTTTTTTTTGGTCGTTGAGGTACAACTTGCACCACGCTGATGAGGGCCAACAGCCCTAAACGCGTCCGTTGTAGCTTTTCTTGATTAATCAAGAATGGGTATTTGGACAATTCTGGAATAATTAAAAATCAACGAGAATAGTTGATATTTATTCCGATAGATGGCGCAAGCCATTAGCAACTTTCAGTTTCACGATAAGGAGATGCCTTTTTCATAATTTGTATTTAAGTTTCATTTCCTAAATATATAATATGTTTCAAAAGGTTTTTCATATAGCCATAATAAAATAACAATAATATTTTTCAAAAATAATTCATAAAAATAAACATACATTCATTTAGCTAGAGGCATCCATTTGATAAAAAATTTTATTTGAAACTTTGAATAGTCAGTTAATCAGTAAACCATCTCTAATATATACGATTTAATATTTGACTGTAAGAATATATGTAAATATATATTTTTTTCGCCTTCCGATTGGCTGATTAAGGTCATGTGATAGTAAACAGCCAATCAGGGTGTACATGGTATACTCTCAATATATAATAATTAGAAGTTAATTATAAGGTATTAAAGCGTTCACCATTTATATACAGAATATATAAGAATTCAATAGAGGAAAAAACTATTAAGCATTTATTTTTTTAGATAAAACAAACTTTCTTTTGTCTTTGCTGCGATGAAATATATTTGGAAGGCTTGGGTCATCATTGGTGAACCTTCCAAGTGGTATCTCCAATTTATCCAACCAGAGACCGCTTTTTATAAATATAATACTACATCCATAGAAACATAAGGAAGTTGTACCTTTCAGCATGTATATTTGGATTCAGACAATAACTCTGAAAGATACACTCATGGACAAAACTTAAGAAAGTTGTACCTTTTACCATGTATATCGGGATTCAGACAATAACTCTGAAAGATACACTCTTGGACAAACTTAAGGAAGTTGTACCTTTTACCATGTATATCGGGATTCAGACAATAACTCTGAAATATATACTCATGGACAAAACTTAAGGAAGTTGTACCTGTCAGCATGTATATTTGGATTCAGACAATGACTCTGAAAGATACACTCATGGACACAACTTAAGGAAGTTGTACCTTTCAGCATGTATATCAGGATTCAGACAATAACTCTGAAAGATATTACAGTGACATAACTTAAGGAAGTTGAACCTTTCAGCATGTATATTTGGATTCAGACAATAACTCTAAAAGATACACTCATGGACACAACTTAAGGAAGTTGTACCTTTTACCATGTATATCGGGATTCAGACAATAACTCTGAAATATATACTCATGGACAAAACTTAAGGAAGTTGTACCTGTCAGCATGTATATTTGGATTCAGACAATGACTCTGAAAGATACACTCATGGACACAACTTAAGGAAGTTGTACCTTTCAGCATGTATATCAGGATTCAGACAATAACTCTGAAAGATATTACAGTGACATAACTTAAGGAAGTTGAACCTTTCAGCATGTATATTTGGATTCAGACAATAACTCTAAAAGATACACTCATGGACACAACTTAAGGAAGTTGTACCTTTTAGCATGTATATCGGGATTCAGACAATAACTCTGAAAGATATTACAGTGACATAACTTAAGGAAGTTGAACCTTTCAGCATGTATATTTGGATTCAGACAATAACTCTGAAAGATACACTCATGGACACAACTTATGGAAGTTGTACCTTTTAGCATGTATATCAGGATTCAGACAATAACTCTGAAAGATATTACAGTGACATAACTCAAGGAAGTTGAACCTTTCAGCATGTATATTTGGATTCGGACAATAACTCTGAAAGATACACTCATGGACAAAACTTAAGGAAGTTGTATCTTTTAGCATGTATATCGGGATTCAGACAATAACTCTGAAAGATACACTCATGGACACAACTTAAGGAAGTTGTACCTTTTAGTATGTATATCGGGATTCAGACAATAACTCTGAAAGATACACTCATGGACACAACTTAAGGAAGTTGTACCTTTTAGCATGTATATCAGGATTCAGACTTAACTCTGAAAGATATACTCATGGACACAACTTAAGGAAGATGTACCTTTCAGCATGTATATCGGGATTCAGACAATAACTCTGAAAGATACACTCATGGACACAACTTAAGGAAGATGCACCTTTTAGCATGTATATCGGGATTCAGACAATAACTCTGAAAGATACACTCATGGACACAACTTAAGGAAGTTATACCTTTTAGCATGTATATCGGGATTCGGACAATAACTCTGAAAGATATTACAGTGACCTTTATTGAAAATACACGAGATAACCAAGTGTGAACAACCTCTGTTTTCTTGAAAAAAAAATCGATCGGCAGCATAAAAATATGAAACTTCCATAGGTTTTGCCAATGAGTGTATATTATAGACGATTCTGCTTATAAATGCGACATTGAAAGGGGTCAAATATCTTAATTATGGTATTTAAGTAAACTACCCTATATATATATATGTGACAATATAGTGGTAATAATGTGGTGAGGAGAAATAATCACACGACGAGTTGGAAGGGGAATCTGGAAGCCATCCGAGAGAGAGAGCTGTTCGCTGAACGACTGTCTTGTGTGGTCACCACCCCCCCCCCCCCCCCCCCCGACTATCCAAAAATAGGTCCTGAGGGTTCTAATAAAAGTCCTCACTGTCCACAGTCCACACTGGAATGTGTTCAGTGGTTCAAAATGGCCGTAACTTAGTTGTCTTCTATCGACTACGTCTCTCTCTCTCTGGTCGACTGCAGATTTACTTTATTATTCCTGTAAGAGCATATATTATGACATATATATAAAAAAAATTATATAAAGTTAAATTACATAAAATTTTGCATCAAACAACGCTCGTAGGTATGTTTTAGAGAGGAGCGGTGCTAGCTGGGGCATGTGGCGAAGTGGGCCATAGTCAGCTACAGGTGATCAATACGCTGCAGATTAAAAAAGACAAAACAAAGAAGGAAGGCGCACGTCAGTCCCGTGGCGATTGCGTGTGGCATGAACTAATTACGTCGCGGTGTCCCCTGGGGTCAGGATTGTGCTGCTCGCTAGCTAGGTGACGCCATAGGCACCCTCCCCACTGTAACCACGAACATCAGTTCCCGACTTTGTCGTTCAATGTGGTATATAGTGTGTTGTTAGTATATTCAGTCTATTGAATATATGGATATGTCCATACCTTGTTATTATCGGCCGATGGAAAGAATTTCGTTTGTCCCCCCCCCCCCTTTTATAACATATTTGAAACTTAGTCGTCACGGTTTCGTTTTTTTTTTTTTTTGGAAACCAAAGTAGGATGGTGGTTCATTTTTATAAGCATTTATATTTTTGAGACTCATATCTACTTATATAATTGCCTTATTCTGTCTGTCTGAAGTTCACGGATAGAATGCGCGCCCATTGGCTGCCGGCGAACACGTGACCACCCTGCCCCCCTCTAGACAACCCTGTTATCAGCAGTGTGCTACATCCACCTGTCTATACAGACCACCCTGTCTATAGCGGTCACTTTAGGCAACCCTGTTATCATCAGTGTGTTACATTCACCTGTCTATACAGACCACCCTGTCTATAGCGGCCACTCTAGACAACCCTGTTATCAGCTGTGTGATACATACACCTGTCTATACAGACCACCCTGTCTATAGCGACCACTCTAGACATCCCTGTTATCAGCTGTGTGATACATCCACCTGTCTATACAGACCACCCTGTATATAGCGGCCATTCTAGATAACCCTGTTATCAGCTGTGTGATACATACACCTGTCTATAGCGGCCACTCTAGACAACCCTGTTATCAGCTGTGTGATACATCCATCTGTCTATACAGACCACCCTGTCTATAGCGACCACTCTAGACAACCCTGTTATCAGCTGTGTGATACATCCACCTGTCTATACAGACCACCCTGTTTATAGCGGTCACTTTAGGCAACCCTGTTATCAGCAGTGTGATACATACACCTGTCTATACAGACCACCCTGTCTATAGCGACCACTCTAGACAACCCTGTTATCAGCAGTGTGTTACATCCACCTGTCTATACAGACCACTCTGTCTATAGCGGCCACTCTAGACAACCCTGTTATCAGCTGTGTGATACATACACCTGTCTATACAGACCACCCTGTCTATAGCGACCACTCTAGACATCCCTGTTATCAGCTGTGTGATACATCCACCTGTCTATACAGACCACCCTGTATATAGCGGCCATTCTAGATAACCCTGTTATCAGCTGTGTGATACATACACCTGTCTATAGCGGCCACTCTAGACAACCCTGTTATCAGCTGTGTGATACATCCATCTGTCTATACAGACCACCCTGTCTATAGCGACCACTCTAGACAACCCTGTTATCAGCTGTGTGATACATCCACCTGTCTATACAGACCACCCTGTTTATAGCGGTCACTTTAGGCAACCCTGTTATCAGCAGTGTGATACATACACCTGTCTATACAGACCACCCTGTCTATAGCGACCACTCTAGACATCCCTGTTATCAGCTGTGTGATACATCCACCTGTCTATACAGACCACCCTGTATATAGCGGCCATTCTAGATAACCCTGTTATCAGCTGTGTGATACATACACCTGTCTATAGCGGCCACTCTAGACAACCCTGTTATCAGCTGTGTGATACATCCATCTGTCTATACAGACCACCCTGTCTATAGCGACCACTCTAGACAACCCTGTTATCAGCTGTGTGATACATCCACCTGTCTATACAGACCACCCTGTTTATAGCGGTCACTTTAGGCAACCCTGTTATCAGCAGTGTGATACATACACCTGTCTATACAGACCACCCTGTCTATAGCGACCACTCTAGACAACCCTGTTATCAGCAGTGTGTTACATCCACCTGTCTATACAGACCACTCTGTCTATAGCGGCCACTCTAGACAACCCTGTTATCAGCTGTGTGATACATACACCTGTCTATACAGACCACCCTGTCTATAGCGACCACTCTAGACATCCCTGTTATCAGCTGTGTGATACATCCACCTGTCTATACAGACCACCCTGTATATAGCGGCCATTCTAGATAACCCTGTTATCAGCTGTGTGATACATACACCTGTCTATAGCGGCCACTCTAGACAACCCTGTTATCAGCTGTGTGATACATCCATCTGTCTATACAGACCACCCTGTCTATAGCGACCACTCTAGACAACCCTGTTATCAGCTGTGTGATACATCCACCTGTCTATACAGACCACCCTGTTTATAGCGGTCACTTTAGGCAACCCTGTTATCAGCAGTGTGATACATACACCTGTCTATACAGACCACCCTGTCTATAGCGACCACTCTAGACAACCCTGTTATCAGCAGTGTGTTACATCCACCTGTCTATACAGACCACTCTGTCTATAGCGGCCACTCTAGACAACCCTGTTATCAGCTGTGTGATACATACACCTGTCTATACAGACCACCCTGTCTATAGCGACCACTCTAGACAACCCTGTTATCAGCTGTGTGATACATCCACCTGTCTATACAGACCACCCTGTATATAGCGGCCATTCTAGATAACCCTGTTATCAGCTGTGTGATACATACACCTGTCTATAGCGGCCACTCTAGACACCCCTGTTATCAGCAGTGTGCTACATCCACCTGTCTATACAGACCACCCTGTCTATAGCGGTCACTTTAGGCAACCCTGTTATCATCAGTGTGTTACATTCACCTGTCTATACAGACCACCCTGTCTATAGCGGTCACTTTAGGCAACCCTGTTATCAGCAGTGTGATACATACACCTGTCTATACAGACCACCCTGTCTATAGCGACCACTCTAGACAACCCTGTTATCAGTGTGCGACATCCACCTGTCTATACAGACCACCCTGTCTATAGCGGTCACTTTAGGCAACCCTGTTATCATCAGTGTGTTACATTCACCTGTCTATACAGACCACCCTGTCTATAGCGGTCACTTTAGGCAACCCTGTTATCAGCTGTGTGATACATCCACCTGTCTATACAGACCACCCTGTATATAGCGGCCACTCTAGGCAACCCTAGGAAGCAAGATGTATACAAGGTGTAGACAAGATGAAGATCTACTTATATAATTGCCTTATTCTGTCTGTGTGAAGTTCACGGATAGATTTTGGTCAGAATGGATAAAATAAAAAAAGTGTCAAGGGATGGGAATCGAACCCACGACCTTCCGCTTACCGGGCAGATGCCATGACCACTAGGCTATAGGCTCATTATTTCTTTATACCGTTATATTATATATAGTTAAAACATTTTTAAAACACACAGTTTGAAACGGGACGTTTCACAAGAGTGACATCCATGCGCCAATAAATAATTGTAACGAATAGTATTTGAATTAAAACGTTTTTAAAATATATTCGCACTCGGGTAAAACCCGGGCGTTGCCCGGGCCATTCGTCTAGTATATATATATAGAAGCATAGGGCGCCTCTACCGTCAAAAACTGACGCCATCTATTGACCGTCGCCGCAACTAGCGGCCTCGGGTCGGTGACAAAGCCACAACACGCCACACATCAATAGATGGCCTCAGTTTTTGACGTTTATTTTGACGGGAGAGGCACCCTATGCTTCTATGGATCAATTTCCTCCCGGCAAATTTTCCATTTATCCTTATATCTATAAAAATGAAATCCAAAATCGATGTTTGTTATCGCGTTGCGAAAAATCTACAGAATCATTATGAAATTTCGCATGTAGGTAGTTGAAGATTTCGTTTAACATATAGGCTATTCAAAAAACTGAAAAGGTTAATGTGCTTTTTTTAAAAATGTGAAACCAAAAAGCGTTAGTTCCAGCTTTTTACCGCTTGGCGCTGCACTGGTCGCGACGATAAATGAATTTGATTGGTTAATAATTTTACATATGGTTTGTTTACACGATGACGGTTTTTAAAAGGTAAGATTATCCAATCGCCGTGAAACTTTAGGAAATTATTTGCTATACTACTATACGAGTCTCAGGGTGATCCAAAATCTTGCACAACTTTAAAAATTAATAACTCCGCGAATATTTGCGCTAGAGCAATGCTGTAAACACCATTGTATTCAGGATGCAATAGGATTTTAGGGCAAATATTCATAATATATATAAAATGATACATATATACTTTTATTATGCATTAGCGCATCATCTGTTAGGAGAAATATATACTAATTTTGACACGTATGCTTCTTTTTGAAAGAAAACAAATTTCTACTGTCCTTACTGTAATGATATATCAATGGGGGTGTTAAGGTTCCTTTGTCCTTAACGAAAAAAGGCCGTACTTCAGGCGACACCCCAATGGTGATTCCAATGCCTCAGTCAAGGAGAGAATAAAGGCACGACCAAATTACTATTCACACACACTTCATTAAAAAAAAAACTCAATTATATACAAAATAGTCAACGGTCAATATACATAATCACAGAAAATAAATTAATAAATAAATAATATCATAGAAAACCCAACAGGGGAGTCTGACTTATTGACGCTGGGAATTTTACCACTGATGAGACAGGCCCCTCATTTTATCTTTGTAGTAGATGCAGTAGAAAATTGTATTATTTCAAAAAAGAATCAAACACGTTAAAAATAAAGAAAAAAAACATTTACTGATCGTGCAGCTAAAATTTGCTGATGGCTTGCGCCTTAAGTTGCATCATTCAATTGCACGACCAGGAAATGTATTTTTTCTTTATTTATCTACCTCATCCAAGTACAAATTCACTTTTGTACTATACGCGTTAAAATTAGTTAAAATTTATCATATATATATTTTTGGCAATGTAAACCTATTTTCGAAGTCGTAAGCAAGAATTTATAGAACTTTCTCTCCCCACGAATTATTACAGATAACTCCATTAAATCATCTTCCATCATTGCTTAACATATTGTAAATAACTACCTTGTGGTTTCTTCTATCTGCTTATGTTGTTGCTTATTTGTTTAATGTATATGTTTATTCAATGCTCTTTTTCTTAATTGTTTATTTTTGATAATTCTGTTACCTACTCTACTACAATATGAATTATTGTAAATAGTTTCACGAGCAATTATCCAGATCGGATATAGCGTGTCTTGTTTGTAACTGGTAAATAAATAAAAATAGCAGTATAGTTTATACCACATTGTTGTTTTTCTCTAAACCTAGAGTAGAGTAAAGTTACCAATAAATGTCAGAAAGATAAAGAGAGACATAAATGTACTTTATGAAGATGTTTTAGTAGGAAGGAGAGAGAATGTGAGTCATTGATTAGGGTTAGAATCTCCAAGGGCCATCTGGCTTGGTTAGGTCTGGCTTCACTCAACCACATTGAAGTTGATCAGGATATATGACACAAGCCTCAATGATATGGAATTGATACATCCTATTTCATATACAATCTTTAAAATATCATTTTTATTTATAAACTAGACCTGCCCTTATATATATGCATTTTCATTTTAGAGAGAGCAGTAAAAAGATATATATGCTCCTAAAATGGTTTCAATTTTGTATCTATTGATAACAAATGCTATGTTATTCTACATTTAATATAATTCATGGACAAAACTTAAAGTTAATATGATAATGTGCATCTACACTCATGGAGAAGACGTAAGGAAGTTGTACCTTTTATCATGTATATCGATATTCAGACACTAACTCTGAAAGTTATTTGATACATAGTGACCTTTATTGAAGACACATGAGATAATCAAATGTGAACGAAATTGCTTCTGTCTATTTCTTCTTCAAAAAAATAATACAGATATCGCTGATCATCGTTTTTGTTTGTTTGTTTAAGGAGACAGAGGCAATTTTGTTCACACTTGATTATCTCGTGTGTCTTCAATAAAGGTCACTGTAATATATTTCAGAGTTATTGTCTGAATCCCGATATACATGCTAAAAGGTACAACTTCCTTAAGTTTTGTCCATGAGTGTATATTCACATTATCATATTTACTTATTATTCACAATTTTTTACAATAATTCATGAATTCTAATATAGAGATTAAATTACCAGACTGTATTTTTCCATTGAACGATATCATTTTCTATTCGCTCTATTTTACTCTCTTTTACAAGACTTTTTAGACCTTGGTTTCGACCTTTTTAAACGCATGCAAAAATATATAAACATTCAAACAAAAATATAGGAGTCAACATCCCATCATTGGTATCTGAACCAAAAGCCTGGAGCTATTCTAGAATCAAGGATGAACAGATAAACAACAACCTATATTTCCAGGCTCAAAACTGGCCATACAAGACCACTACTCTTCCAGGATGGTTTAAAGACCGTTCCACAATGCACCATATACAGGACCAAAGAGGCCTCACCAGACCACTTCTTGGAATGTATGGGAGCCTCAAGACAGGACCTGTATTCCAACCCTACCAAGATTGTGAATTTGATCAATGAATATGGTCTCCATGACCTTGTATAATTATACAATGGGATAATAATAAAAAAACTCTCTTTGCCAAATTGTTCGCTCCTGACGAGGACAAAAGAATTTTGTCGAAACGTCGAGATAAAAAGATTTACTGGCCGAAGTATCTTTAATTTGAAGAACTATGAATGCCGGCCAGGGTAGCTTCTATCTTTATGATAAAAAAAACTCTCTCTTACTATTGATTAGTAATTCATAAATTTTTAGATCATCATTATGTAAGGACCAGTCAACAAGTGAATGACTTTGAGATGAAGAGTAAAGCCAGTTCAATTTCTATGTAAATAACACAAGATTATTATTACCTTACCCAATTGGGAGAATCTGTATGGGGCAAGTCCCTAATAAAGGCTTTTGTGTGTGTGTGTGTTGATTAGTGATTCTGCTTAATGCAATCTGTTTGTAATATCTGGATACATTTTTATATGAAATGTTTACCCAATGAGAGAGGGAATAAAAGGGTTTCTTTTATATCAGTTTCCGAATTTTTAATGAAAATGGTGAAGAAAATTCCAATTTTAGTATATGTACGCCGAACAAGCGTGTACAGATGGTAAGATGGTGTAAGAGAGATGGTTTAAGATGTGTAAGATGGTGAAGAAAAGAGGTTATAACGACAAATGTTGTAGTACTGGAAACATCCGTGCTTTGGATCATTTATTCTGGTAAACATCAAGCTTCAGAATATTAATGAGCAGTAATTTGACCAGTATCTTTATGTATGTATTGTAGTGACGTATTATTGTTGTGACAGAGATAAATAACATTTGTTTATTGACACCATTGTTACACCGAGTGTGTCAAAGTCAATGACCTTCAGAATACAGTGTTTTATATATTTCAAGGACATGCAAAATATAGATATACTCATGGAAAAAACTTAAGGAAGTAGAAATTCTTTGATTTCGCCGGAAGTCTGTTTTTTTTATCTGAAAAAGGCTACATCCTTCCGTCAAAATACACTCATGGACAAAACTTATGGAAATTTTACCTTTTAGCATGTATATCGGGATTCAAATAATAACTCTGATATTACAGTGATCTTTTTGAAGACACACAAGATAACTATGTGTGAACAAAATTGCTTCTATCTTCTTCTTCTTCAAAAAAAAAAAAAAAACAGTTGACGAGAAAGACTTTCCGCTTTTTAAAGTTTTGTCTTTTAGTTTAGATGCAAATACTATGCGCCATCGATTGACCGTCTCTGCATAACCAGATATACTACAAAACCACAATTTCTGTATTTGCATCGCTTTATCGAAAGATAAATTCAGCCGACAAAGTTGCTTTGTCTATTCTATTACAAGATATAGATAGAAATTTTGCCTGAAGAATATTGAACTGAGAAAAGAAAAAGTTTAATTCTCCGGTTAAAATTATGCAATTGCTTTTCTTCATATATAAAGTTCAATGTCGCTTAAAACTGCGTTTTAGACAATCACTATACCTCAAAGGGGTCGGTGGAAGGGTGGTCTAAACCGTTGATTTTCAACCGCTACGGCCCAGGATCGAATCCCGCATTGGGCACTATTTTTCTTATTAAAATAAATGCTCTAATGGCCCCCCCATTCTTACAAAAGTCCAACCCCACCATCAAGTGCAAGTAATCAAACGGGTCTCTGGCATATTTTAAGTGCAAAGTCGAACTGCTTTTCACATGTGTAGACATGTGGTGCACTTACAGTAAAAACAGTCGCCTACTTCTACCCATCTGTATACCAGTACACCATGGCCTGTACCAAGTGTACTAGGGTAAAGTAAAAAAAACTATACCCCAACTATGGGAACCTAACAGAATCCATTCCAACCGGAGACGCTACATTGTGGCCAAAACATGATCTTGTAAACTCAATTAAAATTAAGCTCAGAGTGCTAATTAGAGCAGTGGAGGTGTGAGGCTTAACTGTCCAATCCGCTGCAGAGGCGAGCAACCAATGGCAACGCGTCTTCATTAAAGCAGACGGATTAAAGGCGGCATCCTTTGAAAGTGAGATTGTTTCATGAGCGGATTGTCCTCATTTGAGATCCCAACAGCTGGATTAATAAAGGATTCGATTTACCTATCTCTGTGAGATGAATAACCAACGTAGATTGAACTAGTAACACGCGTTAAATAGTTTCATTTTTGCCATACAGATTGCGCACTACATATTCAATTTAGGCTTAACTGGTTTAACATAAGAATAAACGCCTAGAGCAGTATATTGTAAAAAGAATAAAAATCATGAGATAAATAATTTCTTGTACAAAAAAAAAAAAAAAAAACGTTAAATAATTCCATTTCTCACATGCAGATGGCGCACTACATATTCAATTTAGGCATTCAATAAATTTCTAACTATTATGTTCAATTTATATCTAGCTTTTAACTACTTTCGAAAATTTAAAAATGAAGCATATTGTTGCGGAACATCTTCAAATGTATGTAGTTTATGTCCCCATTTCTCGTGATACCCATACTCTAAAAATAATCTTTCCTTTTTAAATTATATATTCCTATGAAATATCTTAATATCATTCCAATCTGGCCTATGTCTTGAATATAATGCATGTTCCCCAATTTGCTTAACGCCCTTCTCCCCAATAAACCATGTTGGTGTTCCTTAATTCTGGTCTCTAAATTTCGGCCGGTTTCTCCTACATAAATTTTGTCACATATAAATATATTTAAAAATAAAAAAGGCATTTCCTGACCACCAGCACATGTGCTTATGGCAGAGCGCCATTATATGAAGCATATTGTTGCGGAATATCTTCAAATGTATTTATAGTTTTTGTCCCCATTTCTCGTGATACCCATCCCTCTAAAAATAATCTTTCCTTTTTAAATTTTATATTCCTATGAAATATCTCAATATCATTCCAATCTGGAATGTATTTGTATTTATTGTTACAAATCAAACCATTTGTTATATCACGTTACAGTTCTGTAAGTTCATTGACCTTGATTTCCTTATTCTTGGTGTTATGCATGTTTCTCGAGCGGGTTTCCATACCTAAAGCAAATAAAGAACGAAAATAAGAGTAAATTACTTACAATAAGACTCCAAGGATGAATTTCCTAATTTTTATTAAATATCTTCTCAAGCTTTCAGGTAATGTCAACCCATCTACAGGAGTATATAAACGGAATGAATCTGAAATTGTTAAACCATTATTTATATCTTATAAATTATTTACATATTTCACACACACACAAAAGCCTTTATTAAGACACACAGGTCTTACAGAGGATTATCCTTGGGGTTACAAGACGGAGAAACCTATGAAAGTGGGAAATAAAAAATGGAGAAAGATTATATACATATGGTAAATATATACAGATTATAAGAAAGAATAAAAAAATAAGAAAAAATAAAATTGTAAATATAGATGGGAGAAGTGGAGAGCGAAAAGAGGAAAGAAAACAGGTATTTACATATTTCAGAAATGCTAAGAAAACTATTTAGCATAGTATTTGTCTATGGTGTGATATAATTGGAATTGAATTTTTCTTCTTATATACAGATTTAACAAATTATTGTCTGAAAATTAGAAACTATTTTAGACTCGTAAGATTTTTTTTGAAATTAAACAATTTCTACTGCCTTTACTACAAGGGAAAAATTAATGGGAGGGCCTGGCTCATCCGTGGTGAACCCTCCCAGCGGTTTAGCAGGTTTAATCTACCATACCGCTGTTATATTGCATTTTTCGATATTCATTTTATAGTGATATTGTTGTTAGACTCTTAGAATGTGTATTTTAGAATAACTATGGACATAAGCTTTGAAGACAGTAGAATTACATACACTTATAAATATATAATACGGTAAGCGGAAGGTCGTGGGTTCGATTCCCATCCCTTGACACTTTTTTTATTTTATCCATTCTGACCAAAATCTATCCGTGAACTTCACACAGTGAACTTCACACAGACAGAATAAGGCAATTATATAAGTAGATAATCCAAATTGTGCCTTATCACACACTATTTTTTTTATTTGGCCTTATTACCTTGTGTTTATAATCTATGACGAGCACGTGACCTCCCTGTGCGCGCGCATCCGTGACAGAACCGGCCGGCCCATGACGGTCGTGACTATATATATAATGGATGGATAATAATAATAATATTATTATTATTATTATTATCATTAGATAATGTTAATGATCATAATGATGATGCGCGCGCATCCGTGACAGAACCCATGACGGTCGTGACTATATATGTTGATGCTTAGAGCAATCGCTCTTCCGCAAATATCAAATTGAGTCTTTTATTAGAACATTTATATTACGATGCCTTAGCGCGCCATAAAATTATTGTCTGTCCAGGGTTGTTTTGGTTTTATACAAACTAGCCGAATGACCCGGGCAACGCCCGTGTTTTACCCGATTGAATGTTTTGATTAAAATAATATTTGTTACAATTATAAATTGGCGCCTTAAATAAATGCATATGTTAGTTAATAACTATAGCCTATGTGCTTTATCTGTCTATGTACTGTTGGCTTCCGTAGGCGTCTCTTACTGGGAAAAAGAAAGAGAGGATTCCATTTAGTTATTAACTAATATATGCATTTATTTTACGGAGCGACCCGCTCCAACACAATAGTTACAAAAACGAAGAAGCGAGTGGGGGGGCATGATGGGGGGGGGGGGCAAAGGTGGCGTGATCGTAGCCAACCAATAGGAGAGCGCCATTCCAAAAAAAAAAAAGCAAACGGTGACAGAGATGAAAAATTATAAAGACGCATGACGCTCGTAACTGTATATAGAATCTACTATAGACCTCTGGGATGTCTATATGTCTATTGATACTGTTGTGTTTTTTGGATAACATGGCTTCAAGGATCAATCTTTTATGTTTTTTTGTTTATGTAATAAGTTTTTGGTTCTTCTAAATTGAAAGAGTGGCCTGTGTTTTCTATATGTTGATATACTAGGGATTTTTTGTCCATACATCTATTGTGTTCGTCCATTCTGTACTTTACCAGTCTGTCTGTATCACAGATGTATATACTGTTACAATGGTTACATTCTTTGGAGTTTTGAAAATAGAGTAATCCATATTTAATTCATTAGATAATAAAAAGGCATATATTGGATTTAATAAAAGATTTATTTTGCCAATATTTCGGCTGGCTGAACGCCAACCTTTATCGAGGCATTACATTTTTGTATACTTTTTTGTATACAAAAATGTAATGCCTCGATAAAGGTTGGCGTTCAGCCAGCCGAAATATTGGCAAAATAAATCTTTTATTAAATCCAATATATGCCTTTTATTATCTAATTCTTTGGAGTATACAGATTGTCTATTATAAATTGGTGTATTACAGTTATTTTTTGTTTTGGAATTTCTTATTATTGATCCAATGTTCGGGACATTTTCGTAAAATGTTCTAATTCCGTATTTTCTTAGTTCTTTTGATATTTTTATACTTTTAAGAGATTTTTTTTTATATTTCAATTTAAAGCGCTATGTCCCCCTAGGGACACTTACGCTGTCATACATGTATGTCTTTACATTTGTCTATACATATATATATATATATAATACTTTTAGACCGTGAATAGAATAGTCATATGATATTAACAATGAGAAAGAGAGGAAAAAACGAGAAAAAAAGAACTGTGTACAAAAGAAAGAAATGTCTGGCAATATTTACAATCAACATAATATAAATTATCAGTTTCTTAATAGATATTTGTTGCTATATAATTTAAAATATATCTACAAAAGGTATTGAATTTAATATACATTTCTTTACTAGAAATACTTGGATATGTTACTATTAAATTATTTTCGATTCTGTAGTCTTGAAAAACAGGACAATCTAGTAAAAGATGTATTGAGGTTTGTTCCTCGTGTCCACAAAAACAAATGAAGGGTTCGGTGGAAGGTTGGTTAAACCGTTTGGTTTTCGACCACTACGACCCGGGTTCGATTCCCGCATTGACACTTTTTTCTGATTAAAAAAAAAAATGCTCCAATGGCCCCCGATTCTTGCAAAAGTCCAACCCCACCAGCGTGTGCAAGTAACCAAACGGGGCTCTGGCATATTTGTAAGTGTAAATTCGAACTGCCTTTCACATGTGTAGACATGTGGTGCGCTTACAGTAAAAGCAGTCGCTAACTACCCACCATGATTATAATGGCCTGTACCACGTGTACTAGGGATAATTAAAAACAAATTGGGAGAATATAAGTTATTATGTTTATTAATTTGTGTTGTCTTACACGTCGTTGGTTAGCTCAAGTCTTCATGATTCATTTCTCTCTTTCCTATTACCTTGTAGTTCTAATCTATAATCCAAATTGTATCTTATCATTTCAGATGATATTATTGATAAAATCTCTTTGATAAACTATCATTAACGTTGTTTAAAAAGTCGCACAGTTCAGAATACTGAAATAATGAATTTTCTTCAATGATTTTTTTATGAATATCTGATTTTGGCAGCAACTAATATCTAGTTCTATATTCGATGGGCATAACAGGTTAAAAATATATTACTGGAAAAATTAATGATCGATGAATTTCCGACATTGCCGGTCCCAAGCCCGAATGAAAAAGGAGGATGGGAAGCAGTAACAAGCTCGCTAAAAAACCTGGGTTCAGCTGGTCGGCTGATAGTAGTACCCTGTAAGGACTCCTGATCCAGGGATACAGGATATGTCTGTACTCCATGTTAGGAATGGCTGCACATGGTGTCTGTTCCTCATATCAGAGGATGTCATTTCATATTGGAGCTAAGTCGGCCTGCTACTGAGTAGTGCTCCCAGTCTTAATGACGAATGCAGATGCATTCTACTTCATCCAATCATTATAGATGTCAAATCTCCTTTGATGAGCTCTACTTATCCCCAGCAGACACCATCAATAAGCTCTATAGGCATGGTATCCTAATATGATTAAATGGAGATAAGAAAGAAGAAGATGATTAGTGCTCCCAGTCTTAATGACAAAAAATGCATTCTACTTCACCCAATCATTATAGATTTCAAATCTCCTTTGATGAGCTCTACTTATCCCCAGCAGACACCATCAATAAGCTCTATAGGCATGATATCCAAATATAATTAAATGGAGATAATAAAGAAGAAGAAGATCAATGATATATTAAAAAATGATAATATATTGTAAGTATTTATGCTTCATAGTAGATGATTTAACAATTAAAATTGACATGAACAAGTAATAGCAAGTTGAAGAGAAAAACATTCGCATCGAGAGACAAATAAAGTAAAAAAAACAACTTAAATTTCAAATTTAATATGAAAAATAGGATATCTAAAACTTCCAAATTATTCATAGGTATAATAATAAAATCCCAAAAGACTTCTAATCAATAAAAAATATTTTAATAGCTTATTAAATATTAATTGTAGTACCATAAAATTTATAACGATATAAGGTTGAATACGCAGATCCCCAGTTTTATAAATTTATCACAAAATTTTAGGAGGTCTATAAAAAGATAATAAAAAAGCGGCAATCAATTAAAATAGGCTTCAAAAAAATAGTTTGCAGTTGATAATTAAAAAGGTTACGCAGACGATGGTATGTTTGCCAAAGAACGGGCCTCATAAACCTTGCAATTAGAGAAGCGTCTAGTTGCTATGGTAACCAAGAAAGAATAAAAAAAAGAAGAATTTCTTTTAAAAAAAGAGTTTCCATGCAGATGACTTGAAGGGGTGGAGCTTGACATTCAAATCAGCTCGAATCAATCAATGTCCATTCTGATAAGAAAACAGGGCAAGAATTCTTGCAAGATTCCCATCAAATTGAATTAATGATATCCATATTCAGAGTTCTGAATCATTCTTTGATTTTGTCTTTATTGATGTTATGTTTAGTTTGGTTCACTTTTTTTAAAACTATATACAGTTAAACCTGTCTATAGCGCCCCCTCTAAATAACGCCTCCTTCTCTATAGCGCCCGATTTTAAATACGTAGTACGATGCGATTTACATTAAAAGTGACCTGTCTATAGCACCCTCTCTCTATAGCACCCTATTTTGGTAAGTCCCAAGAGGAGGCTTATAGACAGGTTTAACTGTATCTGTCATTATCAACTATACTCTGTTCTCTGAACTATACCTAAATTTCGTTTACTGATGTTAAGTTTAGTTTAGTTTTTATGATTCTGAAAAGTTTTTCTTTTTGATAATTGAAATCATCATATCCAAATTAAGTTATACTTCATAAAATTTAGTTCTGTGCTGTTAAGTTTAATAGAAAATTGATGCCTCAGAAAGAAGAAGGACATTCTTTCTTTTCTATGAACATAAGAGAAAGTGAAGATTTTTATTCTTGTGGATAGGTAACAATTTTCTTCTGACTACATACAAGAGTTCAATTTAAATGTGTATACCTATATACATTTGTTTCCTTCTATGTTTCTTCTATTAAACTTTCATCGTTTTTATTGATCCACCCTTGTATAAGTGAGTGTACCACAAAGAAACATGCACTATTGTAACTAGTTTAATTCATAATATACAATATTTTGTTTTAAAATTTCATAACAGTTTTCATTAATCATACTCTAAGTTAAATTAACGCTATTAAATAATTTCTCTTTGCTTTTATTTATATTCAACTAGCCGAATGACCCGGGCAACGCCCGGGTTTTACCCGATTAAATGCTTTTATTCAAATACTATTCGTTACAATTATAAATTGGCGCCGTGGATGTCATTCTTGTATCTACTTATATATTTGCCTTATTCTGTCTGTCTGAAGCTCACGGATGGGATTTTTCATAACCATCGGTGGTTCAGTGGTAGAATGCTCGCCTGCCACGCGGGCGGCCCGGGTTCGATTCCCGGCCGATGCATTTTTTTTTTTTTTTACAATTTTTAAAACTCATTTATATATTATACAAGAATGACATCCACGGCGCCAATTTATAATTGTAACGAATAGTATTTGAATAAAAGCATTTAATCGGGTAAAACCCGGGCGTTGCCCGGGTCATTCGTATATAATAATTGTATAATCGAATGCAAGACAAAATCACCGCGAATGTTTCTTTTTTTTTAAGGAAATTTCTTTTTAAGGCAATTATCGTTATTTATCGTTAATTTTTGTTTCGATTTTATTGAAAAAAAAAAAACGATATGGTGCCTTTAAAAAATGATCTTTATTACTATGCAGTTTTCTATTTAGTCAATATACCTAAGTTCATGTTGCAAATGTAATTATCTCTATCGATTTAGTAGGTGAAATGCAAAAAAAAAAATTGACATGATGAAATCTTTATGAAAATTCACATTTTTATTTTTATATTTTCAAGACACACACAGTTTGGGGCGGGACGTTTCACAAGAGAGACATCCATGGCGCCAATTTATAATTGTAACGAATAGTATTTGAATTAAAACGTTTTTAAAATATATACGCACTCGGGTAAAACCCGGGCGTTGCCCGGGCCATTCGTCTAGTAATATATAAATGAGTTTTAAAAATTGTAAAAAAAAAAAATGCATCGGCCGGGAATCGAACCCGGGCCGCCCGCGTGGCAGGCGAGCATTCTACCACTGAACCACCGATGGTTATGCGAAATGGCCATATTTGGGTATTTATTCCATTCACAAAAGCAAACGGTGACAGAATTTATTAAGAAAGAATTGATTATGACGCTGATAACTGTATATGTAATTCTGAACCATTCCTAAATTTTTGTCACTGATATTAAATTTATTTCAGTTCATCTTTTCATTGAAGTAAGGACAGTAGAAGTTTTTTAAATGTATAAAAGGAAAATTTGTGTCTTAATGTTTTCATTTCTTATATATATATAGAGAGATGATTCGTTATTTCTTTATACTAAATAAAGTGTTTTATTTATAAAGAAAATATTCGCGATAAATATTTTCAATTTTGACCGACAGATGGCCCGCTAATTCCAATTTTTTGACACTATTTTTATTTGTCTATATCCATATTCTGATAAATTTTGTCCCTGATTTTACTTTCAGTTTAATTTACGTTTTTTACTAATTTTTCTCTGCTCGTGTCCACAATCAGTTCTGAATAACCCTTAGAATTCGTCCGAAGAAGTTAGGTTAGTTTAAGCTTTTATACGCTAGGTTTTTTCTTTGTTTATTAAAATCGTTATCCATATAAAGTTTTAACCTTAGATTTTGTTCACCGTTTTTTTAAGACTTTTTAATCTCAACAATAGACCAAAATAGAATTTGAAGCAAACAACTATAACAATTATAAAGAAATAGATACCAAAAATAATAACAACAATGATATAATTTGTATATATATAACCTTGCGAGAAACACATTAAATATTCGAGTCTTTTAAATATTCGTGGCTCGAAATATTTCCTGATATATAAGTAAAGAAGTAATGATTTTGGTTGCGAGTCCTTTCTCTTGTTCGCGTATGTGTTTCCACAAAACTTGACTTCTCTTTTTGACATGGTGACACAATATATATATATGTGGCAATATAATAATAATGTGGGGAAAGAGAAATAATCACACCACAATTTGGTAGAGAAATCCCAGACAACCAGAGAGAGAGAGATGGGGGGGACAGCCGGCCGTTCGTATCGCACACAATCCTCAACTGTCTTAATTAGTCCTGAGGTTCCAAGTAACGCCCCTGTGGTCGCCCCTGGAATGTCGCTGGTGTCTCAAATGACCGGACTTTAGCTGCTGTCTCTCTCTGGGCTGACTCTAGGTTTGCTTTATTATTCCTGGAAGAGTATATATTATGACATATATATATATATATATATGTTCATAAAGGGCACATCTTGGATTCAATAAATAATCTTTTATTTCCGATATTTCAATGGGCTAAACGGCCATCTTTTTCAAGGATCTCATCCCCTCTCGCGGCAAGCCGCGCATATGTGTGTGAAAAAACAATAGAAAAAAGATAAAAGATAAGTGGGTCAGGTGTTGATATTAAAAATAAAGAAGGCATCTCCTGACCACGAGGACATGTGCTTTTTAGATGACAGAGCGCCATCTAGTGGAGTAAAAATAAACTAAACGTTTATTTAGCTTGCTCCGTGATATTTGGCCAATCCTTGATTTCTCAAGAAGCCTCTGGGATCAAAAAATATTTTTGGTCGCAGTGGTTACAGCCTACTCCACGCTGAAGAGCGCCAACAGCGCGAAACGCGTTCGTGGATGGCTTTTCTTGATTTATCAAGAAATTGGGTTGGCCAAATATCACGGAGAAAGCTAAATAAACCTTTAGTTTAGTTATGCTCCACTAGATGGCGCTCTGCCATCTAAAAAGCACATGTGATCGTGGTCAGGAGATGCCTTCTTAGTTTCAATATATATATATGTGTGTGCATCGTTCAGCAATATTTGGAAAACAATACGTTAATAAGCTGGTAAGACGCCAATAATATCCAATTGGAAATTTATTAAAATATACATAAAAAAAACTTCTACTGTTCTTACTTTAATGAAAAAATATTGGGAGGGCTTGGCTCATATTTTTTCCATAAGTAAGGACAGTAGAAGTTTGTTTTATGTATAAAAAAAAACATTCGTGTCTTAATGTTTTCATGTAGTATACTTTATTAGATTCATTATGCACTATATTTCAGGCAGAATTAGTAAATAAGATAATTTGAAAGAAGACAAATCATTTATTCGCCATATCACCAGCCAGCTAGGAGTCTGTTCATGTAATCCAGAGAGCGCTCCATCTGACCATCTGAGTAGGATTGACAAACCGTGATGGACCCCAGCAATCAATTCATATTTTAGGACCGATCCTCTTCCGTGGAGATCTTCACCGCAATTACTGGATTAGACCCGCTTATTGCGGTCTTCCGTGAAATCCTCCCTGAAAATCGATCTTGTCTCTTTCACTCTGGGTATATATATGCATATTCGGTAAAATATTTGGCTATGCAAATTGAATCAAATATGCATATATATCAATAATTTTCTTTTTATACTATATATTTTATTGCTATTTTTTTTCTATTTTCAGGATATTTTTTAAAATAAAAATATAGTAATATATAAAATATACAATGTTTAAATAAAACTAGACATTTTGGATCGAAAATAAACGGAGTTTATACGGTGATATTTCGACAATAAAAACATTCATCTTTTTCAATGTTATATATACAGGGTGTACCAGGTAAATTGGGAATTTCAACAATGGAATTTTAACTGAAATTTTTTGCAAGTAAAAATTAAAATATCCGAATGAAATTTGACACAGTAGTAGATAAAAGGATATAGTTTTTATTTATTCAATGTAGTTTCCATTATTAGCTACAACAGTCTCGAGGCGAGTGCGGAATGAAGCACAGGCCTTGGCGACGATGACCTTATCCATTTGGGTCATCACCGTGTGAACTGCTTTCTTGACAGACTGGATGGTGGTATGAGGAGCTTTGTTGACATCTCTCTCAACAACGCCCCATACATAGTAGTCGAGGGGATTGTAATCTGGAGAATTAGGGGGCCAAATATCAGGACCCCAGTGACTAGGGACGTTAAGTGTCAGCCACGATTGTGTCTTTTTTGCCTTATGGGCTGGAGCTGAGTCCTGTTGGAAGACATACTTCCTTCCTGCGGCCACCATGTCCATCCAAGGCTTCACAACGGTCTCCAGAACATTGATGTAGGTGTCAGCGTTCATCCTAAGGCCCTTCTCAAAGAAATGGGGAGGCATGACATCACCTTCACTGCTGATAACGCCAAGGACCATTACGGAGGCAGGAAATTTCGTGTGCATCACGACAGGTATCTCTGAGGAGTCTTTACAGATCCAGCGATCATTCCTGGGATTTACCTTTTGGTCCACGTCAAAGTTCTTTTCGTCAGAGAAGAACCTTAGCATGCCAAAAGAGTCGTGTTTCAGGTTGTTGAGGAGGGCAGCAGCCTTTCCTTTTCTGTTATTCTTCATATTCTCAGTCAGAAACTGACCTTTCCGAAGGGCATAAGACTTGAGACCAAGGTCCTCATGGATAGTTCTGACAATTGTCATAGAGCCAACGTCCATTTCCTTGGCTATGGCCCTCATGCTCTTCCCAGGGTTTCCATCAATCTTCTCCTTGACATTTTTGACAAATTCTTCGCCTCTTACCCTGTCCGATCGACGCGAGTGCTTTTTCCTTGTAGCTATCCCCTCTTTGTTACTGTCGGCCTCATCAAACTGCTTCTTGACACGATAAATAGTGGTTTTGGGCAACTTAAGAAAATCCACTATCTCTTTGGGGCTCCTTCCGGCGCGCAGAGCAACGATGATGGCAGCTCGATTTTCAAATTCTCGGTTACTCTTCATCACTACACTGCGCACACATGTACTGTTGCATTTTACATGAATATGGCTACGTAATGAAAAAAAAACAAGTTTTTAATCTCAAGTAGTTTTTGTTTTATGGACTGTCAAAGTTAGTCCCAATTTACCTGGTACACCCTGTATAAGGAAGGTAATATAGTTCATGCAAAAAAGGACTTTGCAGATATTACAATTACAATTATTTTATTTCCAAAGCGCTATTTCCCGCAAGGGATACTTCCGCCAAACAAGGAGAAAAGTTTATTTACATAAGTTATTTACATTATTCAACGCATGAAAACATTAGAGATCTAGATTTTGTAGAAAGTTTAGAATGTATTTACAAAATGAATTGAACTTTAAATATGATTTTTTATCGGAAATCAAATCGTTAAGTTCACAAACAACTAGTTCATTCTTCATTCTATAATCTTGAAATGCTGGGCATTCGATCAGCAGATGTCTTGAGGTTTGTTATTCAATACCACAAAAGCAACTTGAATCCTCCACTGCCTTTATTCTATTTTAAAAACCTTTTAAATTTCCGTGGTTTGTAACAAATTGAATATTATAAAAATTTTGGACGAATATAGTAAAGGCTTTCAATAAGATATTATGCAAAAGTTAGAACTTCGAAAAGATTTCATGAAGAAATGGAAGATTTCATGAAGGAAGGAAAGTGATTTTGCAGGATAGAATTACACTTTTATAATATTTTATGCAAAGAGTCAGAGTTTCGGAAAGATTTCATAAAGAAATTGAAGAGTCCATGCAGAAAGAGGAAAAGGATTGTGTAGGAATAGTAAGAGCGTTTTATAAGATTCTAGGCAAAGAGTCAGGCTTTCGGGAATATTTCATGAAAGAAGAGAGAGCTCATGTAAAAGGAAAAGAGAATTTTCAGAAAGAATGCAGAATTAGTAAGAGCGTTGTAGAATATTATATACAAAGAGCAGAGCTTTGAAAACATTTCATGAAGAAAAAGAAGATTCCATCCAGAAAAAGAAAAAGGGAATTTTCATAAATAGTAAAGACTTTGTATAAGATTATATACAAAGAGTCAGAACTTCGAAAATATTTCATGATGAATTGGAAGAATTGATGCAGGAAGAAAAGTGATTTTGCAGGAATAGTAAGAGCTTTGTATAAGATTCTATGCATAGAGTAAGAGTTTCGGAAAGATTTCATAAAGAAAGGGAAGTGTTCATGCAGAAAGGAAAATAATTTTTGCAGAAATAGTAACAGCATTGTATAATATTTTATGCAAAGAATCAGTTTAGGAAACATTTCATTAAATAAGGGATGAGTTCATGCAGAAAGGGAAAGTGGTTTTGCAGAAACAAGTAATGATTTTTTAATAAGATTTTATGCAAAGAGTCTGAGTTTCGAAAATATTTGATAAAGAAAGAGAAGAAGAGTTCATGGAGAAAGGAAAGGGACTTTAAAGAAATAATAAGGACTCTGTATAAGATTATATGCAAAGAGTCAGAACTTCCAAAAAATTTCATGAAGAAAGGGAAGAATCCATGCAGAAAAAGCAAGGGATTTCGCAGAAATAGAAAGAGCTCTGTATAAGATAATGTACAAAAGGTCTGAGGTTCGGAAACATTTCATGATGGAATGGAAGAGTTCATGGAGAAAGGAAAGAGATTTTTCAGAAATTGTAAGGACTCTTTGTATAAGATTAGATAAAATTGTACAAGATTCGGAATTTTGTAACCCTTTTATTAAGGAAAGGAGGAGTTCATACAGAAAAGAATGATATTCTGCAGAAATAGTAAGGCCTTTGTATAAGATAATGTACAAGGATTCAGCGTTTCGGAAATATTTCATGAAGGAAGGTAAAAATCCATGCAGAAAGAAGAAAAAGATTATGTAGGAATAGCAAGAATTTGTATAAGATTCATGCAAATAGTCAGATTTTCGGAAACATTTCATGATGAAAAGGAAGAGTTCATGCAAAAAAAAAAAAGGGAATTTGCAGAAAGAGTAGAGAAAGAGAAAGGCTTTGTAGTTTATATATGCAAAAGTAAGGATTTCGGAAACATTTCATTATAGAATGAAAGAGTTCATGGGCAAAAAGCAGAAAGGAAAGGGTTTGCGTGCAGAAGTAGTAAGGATCTTGTATGAGATTTTATGCAAAGGGTAAGAGTTTCGGAAACATTTATGAAGTAAGGGTTGAGTTCATGCAGAAAAGGAAAATAATTTTGCAGAAATAGTAAGGATTTCGTAAAAGATTATATGTAAATAGATTTTCGAGGAAAGATTTCATTCAGAAAGGAAATAGATTATGCATAAATAGTAAAGGCCTTGTAGAAAATTTCATGGAAGATTAAGAATTTCATAAATATTTCATGATAGAATGAAGGAGTTCATGCAGAAATGAAAGGAATTTTACATGAATAGTGAAGGTTCTGTATAAGATTATTTGTAAAGATAAAAGGTTTAGGAAGCATTTCATGGAGGAATAGAAGAGTTTATGTAGAAATGAAAGGAATTTTACATGAATAGTGAAGGTTCTGTATAAGATTATTTGCAAAGATTAAAGGTTTAGGAAGCATTTAATGGAGGAATAGAAGAGTTCATGCAGAAATGAAAAGAATTTTACATGAATAGTGAAGGTTCTGTATAAGACTATTTGCAAAGATTAAAGGTTTAGGAAGCATTTCATGGAGGAATAGAAGAGTTCATGCAGAAATGAAAGGAATTTTACATGAATAGTGAAGGCTCTGTATAAGATTATACGCAAAGATTAAAGGTTTAGGAAGCATTTCATAGAGGAATAGAAGAGTTCATGCAGAAATGAAAGGAATTTTACATGAATAGTGAAGGTTCTGTATAAGATTATTTGCAAAGATTAAAGGTTTAGGAAGCATTTCATGGAGGAATAGAAGAGTTCGCGTAGAAATGAAAGGAATTTTACATGAATAGTGAAGGCTCTGTATAAGATTATATGCAAAGAGTAAAATTTAGAAAGCATTTAATGGAGGAATGGAAGAGTTCATGTAGAAATGAAAGGAATTTTACATGAATAGTGAAGGCTCTGTATAAGATTATATGCAAAGAGTCAGGTTTTCGGAAACATTTCATGGAGGAATGGAAGAGCTAATGAGCAGAAAGAGCAGAAGTTTGTTGGGAAAGATCCAGTGTGTTCCTGCAGGACTCCATCGACCAGTTTGGAACATGCTGTGTGATGAATGGGATCCTCCCACCAGCCTCATTCGTCACTGACACTTTAAAACCAACTTTAAAAAATGACATTTGAAAAGTGAGGGAGAAGATAGAACGCTAACACAATTTTAATCTTCCAAAAGTTTCGTTTGTTGTTGTCCAAGAGCTTTCTTTGAAATTGGAGTGAGTGGGGTTATTTCACCCCTTTCCTCCCCTTGATTGTGATGGAAGCTCATGGATTCTTTAAACAATCCTTCGTTGCCTTAGTTGATGCTGGAAGTTATGGAGATAATATATATTCAAGACATATCTCTTTGCGAGATTATGTTGGCATAGATACATATTTTCATATTTTGATGTAATTAAGCCTTCCTTACATTGGTTGGTATGGAAAGTCAAATTCAAGTTAACAAAATTATTATTACAATATGATATATCTCATATTTATATATATGAAAATATGGTATATTAATGATCATAACACACAAAAGGGGCACATATCTTCTAATGCATTTAACCAATGCTACAACAACCCGATAAAATAAAGGAGATATAACAACAAACCGGTGATACAGTAGGTGAGATACAACAAACTGATGAAAGACTATATCAACGACAACGACTCGATGGAACAGTAGATGTGATACAGTAGATAAACAACAACAGTTTGATGAAACAGTAGATGAGCTACAACAACCGATGAAGTAGGTTTAATACAGTATATAGACAACAACACACCGATGAAATAGATGTGATACAGTAGATGAGCGACAACAAACCGATGAAAGGGTAGATCAACAACAGCCACCCGATGAAACATCAGGTGAACGATGACAAACTAATGAAACAGTAAATGTGATACAGTAGATGAGCGACAACAAACCGATGAAAGGGTAGATCAACGACAGCCACCCGATGAAACAGCAGGTAAACGACAACAAACCAATGAGACAGTAAATGTAATACAGTAGATGAGCGACAACAAACCGATAAAACAGTTAATGTGATACAGTAGATGAGCGACAATAACCGATGAAACAGTAGATCAACGACAACACACCGATGAAACAGTAGATCAACAACAGCCACCCGATGAAACAGCAGGTAAAAGATGACAAACTAATGAAACAGTAGATGTGATACAGTAGATTAGCGACAACAAACCGATGAAAGGGTAGATCAACGACAGCCACCCGATGAAACAGCAGGTAAACGACAACACAGCGATGAAACAGTAGATCAACGACGACAACCACCCGATGAAACAGTAGATGTGATACAGTAGATGAGAGACAACAAACTGATGAAACAGTAGATGTGATACAGTAGATGAGAGACAACAAACTGATGAAACAGTAGATCAACGACGACAACCACCCGATGAAACAGTAGATGTGATACAGTAGATGAGAGACAACAAACTGATGAAACAGTAGATCAACGACGACAACCACCCGATGAAACAGTAGATGTGATACAGTAGATGAGAGACAACAAACTGATGAAACAGTAGATGTGATACAGTAGATGAGAGACAACAAACTGATGAAACAGTAGATCAACGACGACAACCACCCGATGAAACAGTAGATGTGATACAGTAGATGAGAGACAACAAACTGATGAAACAGTAGATGTGATACAGTAGATGAGAGACAACAAACTGATGAAACAGTAGATCAACGACGACAACCACCCGATGAAACAGTAGATGAGCGACAACAAACCGATTAAGTAGATGTGAAACAGTATATATATAGATGAGCGACTACAAACTGATGAAACAGTAGATGCGATACAGTAGATAAGCGACAAACACCCGATGAAACAGTAGATCAACGACGACAAACACCCGATGAAACAGTAGATCAACGACGACAACACACCGATGAAACAGTAGATCAACGACGACAACACACCGATGAAACAGTAGATCAACGAAAACAACCACCCGATGAAACAGTAGATCAACGACAACAACCACCCGATGAAACAGTAGATCAACGACGACAACCACCCGATGAAACAGCAAGCAGGTAAACGACAACAAATTAGCCCAACTCCACTAAATAATGCAGCCCTATAGCGCGAATAAAGGCGCCAATAAAGAGGAAATAAGGAATCAGAGCAATTGGAGGTCTTCGATCGATGAATCGATTTTCCACCAGCTTCCTACAGTACTGGCGCTACAATGGCGCCGCGTTGCGAGCTCTTCCTCAACTATCTCATCCTTTATATCGTGACCATTGGCTTTCTTCTAAATTTCTATCCGTGGTGTAATAACCCATTGTCCAAATCCTACTGTGATTCTCATACAAATAATTGGATCCACACACACTAATATCATTATAACTCTCTCTCTTTCTCTTCATATTTATATATTCATATTCATATATTTATCATTATATAATCATATTTATTCATATTTATATTTATTATGTATTTATCCTTATATAATCTTATATGGACATTGAAATAAAGTTGTGTCAATCTCAATCTCTCTCTCACTATCATAATCGTTTTGGTGGCAGTGGTACAGCTTACTCCACGCTGACGATCGCCAACAGCACGAAACGCGTTCGTAGATGGCTTTTCTTGATTTTTCAAGAAATTGGGTTGGCCAAATATCAGAGAACAGGCTGAATCAATGTTTAGTTGATTTCTGTTCCACCAGATGGTACTCTGCCTTCTGTAAAGCACATGTGCTTCTGGTCAGAAATGCTTTTTCTATTTTTAATATCAATACTATCTTAATCAAATAATATTAATAACAAATACCTGTTTCTTCAAAATAAGAGACGCTTCGTCTAAATAATTTTTTATTTTGTCCAACGTCAAAAATTTAAAACAACTTGAAGATAAAAATGCCTTCATATGGTTGTTCTAGGTCGATTTCTGTTCAAAAGGTTCTTATTGAAAAAAATAAAGGTTGACAAGCAAAATATTGAAAGACTGTTGATGTGTTTACTTGGTTACAGATTAGTATGATGACCAAAGAGCATAGACCAATTCAATTGTGATAGATTGAAATCATTAACTTCATGTTCATTTCATCGTTTATTCACATTTTCTTCTGGGTTTAGGGAGGTGAATGAAGAATGCACATATGATCGTCTTTTAGTTGAAGACCCCAGTCGCCATGCATTATAAAGGAATTTCATTTATTTGGACATTTTATATCAGAAATTACTTCATGCAATTTCATTTTCACTTCATTGTCATCTGGCCATTCTTCTTTGAAGGATTTTTGAAGACTTGATCTGATTGGAGAGTTTCCTTTCACGAAATATGTTGAAATTTCTTCGTACTAATTTAGGTAAAGTCCAATTTTGGCTTTTGGTAAACTCATTTCTTCCAAATATCATATTTCGTAATGCTTGGCAATAGAGAGATATCAAACGATTATTGATAATGCCAAAGAAATACTTTTGGAATCTTCGAATCATTAAGGAAGTCTTCAAACCATGAACTTGGATACATGATCTTGGAAATCTCTTGAGAAAAAGCATAAAGAGATTTTTATACCTCTGGTTGAGGTCTTATTATCGTTTTTTGACCTCTTCATCGTGCAAAGATAACCATTGAATCAATTTTAAAAGAAAATTTCCAATCAAAAATATATATCAAAATCGCACAACAAAAATTCACAACATTAAACACAGACATTTAAACATACAGTTTTACAACACACAAAAATTGATATGAACAAAATTGATTAAAAAATAGTTCACAAGTTACTTTTTACAAATAAAAATAATCAAAATAATAATGCCAACAAGCGCGAAATAAAAACATTATAATGATACATAATCAAAATAAACACAAACTTTGGTGTCAGAATGATGCAATACACAATAGAAAACATTGTATTATCCAGAAAGGACAAACAACTACAAATGGCATAAATGACATGAGGCCAAATAATCTCCAAATATGGATAAAGGGCCATAAAAAACTGATAAATGCAATAAAAAATAAAAATTACATTTCTAACAATGCAAGGCACAATCTCAAATAACAGGCAGTCTATTAACAGGGAAATCAAATTCAAGAAGAAATCCATTTTCGTTGTGCGACTTTGATGCTCTCAAAAATCACTGAACACCTTGACAAGAACAATGGAAGAGATATAGAGAAAAGAATCTAAACTATTTCTTATAATTGTTTCTTTCTCTCTCTCTGTATTTTGTATTTGACATTACATAATCTTATATGGACATTGTAATAAATCAGTTTCAATCTCAATCTCTTTCTCTCTCTCTCAGCTTTCAAGTAGAAAGAAGTCTGAGAGAGTTGAGATGTCCTGAACACCAGAAAGGACCTACTATACATAGGTTCAATCTATACCATATTTATATGGTCAAATCATATTGACAAACATTTGCAGTTTTATTTTATTAGTTTTAGCGAAAAGAAGGTTGTTTTCGTTTGTCAGTGAACCAATCTTTAACGTCTTCTCATTGGACGAATGTGACCATGTTTGTATATAAGAGGGTGCTAAAGGAATGCGAGGATGCCAGTGTGGTGGATTATTGTGTGGAGACGCTTAAAGTGTTCTCTGCGTGCTTTATCCGTGTCTGGTGATCTCCTCGCATACCTGTGTAACCCGGTCCGATCCCTACCAACGCTACAATAAAAGATAAGAACTGTTTTGTTTTTATATAGCAAATCGTGAGTTTTTGTTTTGCTCCTTTTTTGCTGTTGTTGCACTCTTGAGCGTACGCTTTTCTGTGTGTTAAGTTACTAATACTATTGGCCCTAATATATTGCATTTTTGTGTGATAACCGTACTAGTAACCTTTGTCAATATATCTCTTTTTTTTTCTGGAAGAATCCTTGTTAATTTTAACTATATTGATATTATAACTCTTTCAAAAAGAGGCCTAAAATCTTTATAACCAAAATTTTAAAGGTTCGTATTAAGGTGTTATGTTTTCATAATTATAATCGTTTAAAAATCAATTTTTAGAAATTTGTGTCATTTTTATATAGTATTATGTCATTTCAATTATATACAATGGAACAACTCTAATAATATCCTATAATGAGCGACGATAAATGAGCGAAAGAGCGATTGCTCGAAGCATACTATATATTTATAAATGTATGTAATTCTACTGTCCTCAAAGCTTATGTCCATAGTTCATCTAAAATACCCATTCCAAGAGTCTACCAACAGTATCACTATAAAAGTATGTTCCAAAAAATGCAATATAACAGCGGTATGGTAGATTAAACTGGCGAAACCACTGGGAGGGTTTACCACTGATGAGCCAGGCCCTCCCATTAATTTTTTCCATTGCAGTAAGGGCAGTAGAAATTGTTTATTCTCAAAAAAAATCTTACACGCCTTTAAAATAATTTCGAATTTTGATAAAAAAAAACATTGTCAATCTCTCTATAGACTTTGAGAATAAATGAAATTTTTAAAAAGTTGAAAATATAGATGATCTTGAGGGAAAATTCCCTCAATCTGTGAAATCAAGAATTTGAAGTTATTCAATAATAAATATTGATAAATAGATTCTCAAAATAACAACATTGAGAATGTGTATTGTGAATATTATGTCCGTCAATATGTTTATTATTTTTATTAAGAATTTCGAAAATTGTTAGATTTGTCTTCCATTTCGGACACCAATTTGGTCATAACTTCAAGTTTTATTTCAGAAGTTGACCTTGTGATGTATATAAAGAAAATAAAGTATATATAATTAATGAGAATTTTAAAAAGGTAATTTCATGTTGAATATACACTCATGGACAAAATTTATGGAATTGGAAAATCTTTTATGTCGACTGTAGCCTGTTTTTTTTTCTTTTGAAGGAGAAAGAGGCAATTTAGTTCACACTTGGTTATCTCATGTGTCTTCAATAAAGCTCACTGTAATATCTTTCAGAGTTATTGTCTGAATTCCGATATAAATGCTTAAGTTCTGTTCATGAGTGTATTTCTCTCTATGGAATTGTCAATGTATTATCATTTTACAAATTCATAGGTATACTAATATAGGTTATATTAAACTATTATTTTACGTATATATATGCAATTTAACATTATTATAAATCACACAATAATGTGCTATCTATATATAATAAATAAAAGTATTAAAGCAAGAATGCCTCTTTTACCCATAAAACAAACTTCTACTGTCCTTATTGCAATGAAAAATATTGGGTATTGACTCATCAGTGGTAAACCCTCCCAACAGTTTCACCAATTTAATCTACCAGGTCGCTTCTTAGAGCTCTAATACTGTATCAGACAATTCTGCTTATATATGCTACACTGAAGGATAGAATCTCAAAAATGGTATTCAAGCAAACTATGGATATAAGCTTTTAGGACAGTATAATTACATATAAATATATAAAAGCATAGGGCGCCTCTCCCGTCAAAATAAACATCAAAACTAAACGCCATCTATCGCAAACTAGCGGCCTCGAGTAGGCGACAAAGCCGTAACACCAAGTCTGGTTAACTGAGAAGCGTCTACCTGGAGACCATGGTGTCAGGCTAAATGGCCTTCGTCAGCCTGCAACGGCCTTTTATTCTAACAGATTCACAGGAGATCTAATGGAATTTTCACAATCCGCCAAAGAGATGTTTAGCTTGAAAAGTGGCTGGGTCAAATCTATAAATCAAGCGTATGTACGCAAATTTGGCCTTAAATACCCATTTCTTAGTTTCTCAAGAAGCCTCTGCAACCAAACATCTTTTTGGTCGCAGTGGTACAGCCTACTCCACCCTGACGAGCGCCAACAGCGCGAAACGCGTTCGTGGATGGCTTTTTTTGATTTATCAAGAAATTGGGGTGGCCAAATATCAGGAAACAGGCTAAAACAATGTTTAGCTGATTTCTGTTACACTAAATGTCGCTCTGCCATCTAAAAAGCACATGTGCTCCGGGTCAAGATACGCCTTCTTTATTTTTAAAGTTTTAAATTATTTATATGCTATATTTTATGTTAATATAGCATTATAGGTCTGGTAGATTTATAGTAGATCATAATTTATGTTGAGACTATAGCGCTTTTTGAAACCTCAAAAAGAAAAAGAAAAGATAGGCAAAAGATATACATGAAGCCCTGTTTACAGGCGTATTTTTAAATTGATTGCTAATCAGTTAATATTTTCTTTATTCTTTTTACAGTTTATCATTTGTTTAATATCATCGTTTGTTATATAAAACCTTTGGAAATAAATCTGAAAAATCTTCTTAAAAGAGGATATATTTTTTATTAAAAGAGGATATTTTAACAGGTTATATTTTAATCAGTTCTATAAAAATATTTTAATATATTAGGGATTATACTGAAATTATTTTGATAGCTTAAAATATTTAATAAATGAATATCATAGGTACCTCTAGTGAGAGTTTTATGAAGTTTTGAATAATTTTGGATTATATTTCATATAGATTCAAATATTCTGTTAAATCGACCGCCAGAGGTCACGCTTCCCCTATAAAAACTCATTGTTGTTTTCCGACGGCCGGCTCAAACCTTTGTAATTATGTAAATAATATTTTGTTTTTCCTTGTTCTACTCTTCTTAAGACAGGCAGTACTTTATCAAATTATGTTTTTATATATTTCTTTAGTTCAATTAAAGCTATTTTTGATAACTATTTTATTAATATTATTTAATTATTACTACAACTGAAAAACAATAGCATAATCCTCAAAATAGTCAAAAATCAACAGATATCTCTTTTTTTTTCAATAACATAAATAGATCTATATTCTATCTCTCTCTACTCATTCACGTTTATTGGCTTAATGGTTTTCCAGCCTTATTGCGACTTATCCTTGTCTCAATCTGATAGTCAACAAATTTATAACTGGATGAATACAATGATGTTTGATCAAGGTCTTTTTTTTTTTTTGTTTATATAAATTCAACAAGGCCGCAGTCACCGTTCAGAGGAGATTAATAGAATCGCTGAATGTTGTGGTCCATTTGGATGTGGAAAGTGAAGACTAGAACGCGGGTGATTCCATACTCGTCCTTTTCAGTGATACGTTAACGTATGTACGATGGATTCTGTGGCAATTGGACATGTGTCAGACCTGGAGGCTGTTGTTGGGTTCTGTGTTGCCTGGAGTATAGGAACTCCATCTATGCTTCCTTCCTGTAGTGAATCTGTATAAGACCGGTGGTCTTAATAAAGCTGTTTGTGTGTGTGTTTTCAAGCCTTATAACTGTACAAACATCTTAATCAATAATCACACTGCATTAAGGGCAGTAGGAAATTATACTCATGGACAAAACTTAAGGAAGTTGTACCTTTCAGCATATACTCGTATATCGGGATTGAGATAATAACTCTGAAAGAAATTTGATACACATTGAGACCTTTATTGAAGACACATGAAATAACCAAATGTGAACGAATTTGCGCTCCTCTATCCTGCCTATATTTTGTGTTAAGTTAGTTATTTTCCTTACAGCTATTCTATCTTGACAAAGGTTGATGTTCAATATACCTAAATTAATTATGTTTTTCAAATCCAATATTGTTACAACAGGTTTTTAATTCTTGGTGTTATACACGTTTCCCGAGCGAGTTTCCATATTCAAAGCAAATACAAAAGTAAATGAAAGTAAATTACCTTTTAAAGTCACTGTGTTTATTTATTTGTTGTCTTCCTCGTAGGTCGTGGATCCTGAGTCTTCGTCTAGGTCCTCTCTATCCAAAATAAATAATCAAGATATAAACAATAATATTGTTTACAACAATTAATATTTGGCTATTTGCTTCTTTTTATCTCAACAGACCTAATTGCAATGATAAAAGTTATTAAATGAGAGGGCTTGGCTAACATCAGTGGTAAACCCTCTCAGCGGTTTCACCAAATTAATCTCCAGACCTCTTTACTATTATACTGGATTGGTTTTATTATACACTGCGTGACATTGAAAATGGAACACCAAGAAATAGTGGCCAGAAAGTGATGAAACTCGGCAGACAGAGAGAGACAGGGACGAACAATAGGTGATATTTATTTCAAAATGATAGTCATAATACAGAGCGAGAACGGCGTCGGCTTAGTAGCAAGTAGGACCACCGCGTACGGCGATGCACGCAGCAACAGGTCTAGGTAGAGAGTCAATCAGAGTACGAATGGAGTCCTGAGGGATGGCTCTCCATTCCCTCTCAACCATTTGCCACAGTTTGTCTTCTGAACGCGGCTGTGGCAAGGCATGCAAACGGCGTCCAATGATGTCCCAGACGTGCTCGATTGGTGAGAGATCAGGAGAGTACGGTAGCCAGGGAAGCATCTGTACATCTTGCAGAGCTTGTTGGCTAATGCGAGCAGTGTGCGGTCGGGCGTTATCCTGCTGATAAAGGGCATTGGGTACCCCCTGAAGGTAGGGGAGTGTCACCGGTCGCAGCACATCATCAACGTATCGTTGGGCCGTCATAGTGCCCTGAATACGAAGTAAAGGTGACCTGGAATCATACGCGATTGCGCCCCAAACCATGATTCCACGTTGTCGCACGGTGGGGCGTTCCACAATTGCTGCCGGATTGGACCTTTCTCCACGTCGACGCCACACGCGTACACGGCGACTATCACTGGACAAGTAGAAACGCGACCCATCTGTGAACACGACCCTGTGCCATTCCGTCATCCACGTCGATCTAGCACGGCACCATTCCAAACGTTGGCGCCTATTCGGTGGGGTCAATGGCAGTATTCTTAGCGGACGGCATGAGTGCAAGCCATTAGCAACCAATCGACGGGAAATGGTTCTGGTCGAGATGGAATGATCTAGGGTGTCTTGCACATGTTGCAGGATGGTGGTACAAGTGGCTTGTGGGGCCGCCACTGCTTGTCGAAGGATACGCCGATCCACACGTGCTGACGTCACTCTGGTTGCACCGACATTCCTATAAATTTCCACATTTCCTTGTTCCAACCATCTTCTCCACAGTCGGTGCACCGTGGACGCACCAAGGTGTGTATCAGCTGCGATTTGATGTATGGACCAACCTTCCCTTTTCAGTCCGATCACCATGCCCCTCGTAAAAGCGTCTGTCTGCTTGAACTGCCTCCGTTTACGATGACCTGGCATTCTCTGTTATTACACGTGTCTTTTGATACAAGAACAAAATTTCTACAATGATTTTCCTTGAAGAAATAACGACACGAATACTGTCCTTTCTGCAAGTTCCTTCCCTTATATCTTACTCCATGTGCGCACGAGAGCTGCGCATTTTACATCATTTGCATAACTCGGTTAGGCGCGTCTACCCTGAAATTTGCATAATTTTCTGGTCACTATTTCTTGGTGTTCCATTTTCAATGTCACGCAGTGTATATACCCTGAATTTTAAGATATTTTATATGTTCTATAAAATAATCCCTTGCCCTAAAGTATTGAGTAAAATCAATCATTCCTTCAGGGAAAAGTGTCTTTTCAAAAACATTTTTATTATTCTCTAGCTTTCTGGCATGGACATCCTTCTACAGGAGAAAACTTGGTATAATTCCTGTAGAAGGGTATCCGTGCCCGAAAGCTAGAGAACAATAAAAATGTTTTTGAAAAGACACTTTTCCCTGGAGGAATGATTGATTTTACTCAATACTTTATATGTATTTTTAATATATTATATATTCTTATATATACCCTATGCAGATAAAAAGAAGCAAATTGCTAAAATTTAATTGTTGAAGATTTTATTGATAGATGGCACAATTATATTTATAAAAATAATAATACTGTCGCGAAATTTGTTTAGAGTGAAATTGCTGGCTCGGCAACCCTGGAGCTGACGTCACTTCCGGTGGAGGTAACCCTTGCAAGGCCGCGTAGCCACGAGACTTATTCTCTTCTCTCCTTGTTTACTATTTAACCTATATATATATTCCTCCATTTTCTTTAGATAAGAGTTGAGAAAGATATCACTCAATTTTCGAGCCTTAATTTAATAATAAAACCTGCTGAAATAGCTCTGTTAACCTTTAATTATTCAATTGCGACAATACATTCGAATTTGGATAATTCGAAGCCCAAGGAACAAAATAAAATTCGAATTATCCAAAAATTCGAATTAAAAACGGAAATTCTATTTATAGGAAATTCTAGGGACCAAGATATATATTTGAATTGAAGATGTTTGAATTAAACAAGGTATACTGTATTACAAAAGGAATGATACTATAGTACATAATATTATATTCCATCCCTGGACACTTTATTTTTCCGTTCATCATTACTCTTTACAATTCATCCTTTCATACTTCATCCCTAAGGTAAGAAATAATTGTTATTTCTCCTTAAAATACGATTTTTCGTTCAAAATAAACATTTGCGGTAAATAATTGTCAAACGTCGTTCTTCAATAAAATAAATAATTACAAACAAATAAATAATAGATAAAGATTAGATGTGTGTATTTTATAAACTGCGCTCTTAATATTTAAATAAAAGATTTAGATTATATTTCCTAGTGAAAATAAGAAATAACAGTTCTTCAACGTTTTCTGGATTTTTTTATAAGAAGGAACCCCCATAATGGTTCAAACAGAGTGGAAAAAAATATATTGTATTATAATATCATAAGTTAATATTAATTTAAAAAAATATATAAGATATCAGTAATTATTTTGAATAAATGGAAGGCGTATCAATATATATACCCCCATCTATTATTATCTAAAGCAATGTGTAGTACATTCTATATTCGAAGATACCTAACTGAATTGTGAAGGGAAATACACGGAAGAGAAGCGAACTGTTCAATTATAAAAATTCAAGGGGAAAGAACTGAAGCAAAGTGTAGTACATACTAAATTCGAAGATACCTAACTGAATTGTGAAGAGAAACACACGAAAGAGAAGCAAACTGTTCAATTATAAAAATTCAAGGGGAAAGAACTGAAGCAAAGTGTAGTACATACTAAATTCGAAGATACCTAACTGAATTGTGAAGGGAAACCCACGGAAGAGAAGCGAACTGTTCAATTATAAAAATTCAAGGGAAAAGAACTGAAGCAAAGTGTAGTACATACTAAATTCGAAGATACCTAACTGAATTTTGAAGGGAAACCCACGGAAGAGAAGCAAACTGTTCAATTATAAAAATTCAAGGGGAAAGAACTGCCCTCATTAGAGGTTCCCAAGAAAAGAAGCTTTAGAAGATCATAATCAACTGGAGAGAAGAACATTTTCAAAACTTCTTCATCCTCCAATTACAGGAGGCTTTCAGGAGGGTATTGTGCCGTTTGTTTTCCTATTTTTCCACAGAAATTTAGATTTAAAATGATCCTTTATTATTTCTTTGTTTTCTTAGTTGAAACACACAAATTTGACCTTTAGTTTGGGTTATTTAAATGGTAAAAGGGTATTTTCATTATATATTCTCTCAATGAGATATTTTAAACAACTTTATTGCGCCCCCTATATACATCTCTATGTATATTTATCAAGACCTTCATTATAGTAGAATTCTTCAAGATTTTGCGTGTCATCCTAATCCACAGGGGTCATGCTAATGTAGTACTTGTACCGCCGAACAAGCGTGAGCACACCCTTATTATAGTAGAACGTTTCAAGGTTTTCCTTGTCATCCTTGCAAAGGTACTATGCTAATCTTTTCTGTATCGTTCCTATTTTAGTAGTTGTACTGCCGAAAAAGTATGTATACCTTTATTATAGTAGAATGCTTTACAATTTTGCGTGTTATCCTTACGCAGGAGTCATGCATATCTTCTCTGTATCGTTCCTATTGTAGTAGTTGTACCGCCTAACTGGTATCACAGGAGCCATGCTGATCTTCTCTGTATCGTTCCTATTGTAGTAGTTGTACCGCCGAACTGGTGTCACAGGGACCATGCTAATTTTCTCTGTATCGTTCCTATTGTAGTAGTTGTACCGCCGAACTGGTATAACAGGAGTCATGCATATCTTCTCTGTATCGTTCCTATTGTAGTAGTTGTACCGCCGAACTGGTATCACAGGGACCATGCTAATCTTCTCTGTATCGTTCCTATTGTAGTAGTTGTACCGCAGAACTGGTATCACAGGGACCATGCTAATCTTCTCTGTATCGTTCCTATTGTAGTAGTTGTACCGCCGAACTGGTAACACAGGGGCCATGCTAATCTTCTCTGTATCGTTCTTATTGTAGTAGTTGTACCGCCGAACTGGTATCACAGGGACCATGCTAATCTTCTCTGTATCGTTCCTATTGTAGTAGTTGTACCGCCAAACTGGTATAACAGGGGTCATGCTAATCTTCTCAGTATCGTTCCTATTGTAGTAGTTGTACCTCCGAACTGGTATCACAGGGGCCATGCTAATCTTCTCTGTATCGTTCTTATTGTAGTAGTTGTACCGCCGAACTGGTATCACAGGGGCCATGCTAATCTTCTCTGTATCGTTCCTATTGTAGTAGTTGTACCGCCGAACTGGTATAACAGGGGTCATGCTAATCTTCTCAGTATCGTTCCTATTGTAGTAGTTGTACCGCCGAACTGGTATAACAGGGGTCATGCTAATCTTCTCAGTATCGTTCCTATTGTAGTAGTTGTACCTCCGAACTGGTATCACAGGGGCCATGCTAATCTTCTCTGTATCGTTCTTATTGTAGTAGTTGTACCGCCGAACTGGTATCACAGAGGCCATGCTAATCTTCTCTGTATCGTTCCTATTGTAGTAGTTGTACCTCCGAACTGGTATCACAGGGGCCATGCTAATCTTCTCTGTATCGTTCTTATTGTAGTAGTTGTACCGCCGAACTGGTATCACAGGGGCCATGCTAATCTTCTCTGTATCGTTCCTATTGTAGTAGTTGTACCGCCGAACTGGTATAACAGGGGTCATGCTAATCTTCTCAGTATCGTTCCTATTGTAGTAGTTGTACCGCAGAACTGGTATCACAGGGGCCATGCTAATCTTCTCTGTATCGTTCCTATTGTAGTAGTTGTACCGCCGAACTGGTATAACAGGGGTCATGCTAATCTTCTCAGTATCGTTCCTATTGTAGTAGTTGTACCGCAGAACTGGTATCACAGGGGCCATGCTGATCTTCTCTGTATCGTTCCTATTGTAGTAGTTGTTCAGCCGAACAAGTATGTACACCTTTATTATAGTAGATAGATATTTGTTCTATAATATTATTTTTATAATATATTCCATTTTGCAAGGGATTGCTCTACTATTTGATACTCATTTTGGAATATCTCAAGGTTTTCTTTTTCTAATTTACTTAAGTAATATATCTTACATTACAGATAGATACAACCTATATCATATATATATCCGAGTAAACAACGATTGAAATATAAATATAGTTAGGTTCTAGTTGGATATCAGTAATTTAGATAGTTAGATAATTCGATTATATATGAGTCAGATTCACTAAATAATTTAATAGTATAGTATTCATAATGTAATCACATCTTGTATTAATCTATTCGTGAATAATGAGATAGATTATTCTAATCAAAGTGCCATCTACTGATGAGAAATTAAAGCAGAATTTGACCTCATGTTTGGGAAATATATTTTCAATATAAAATGTATTTAACGTGTATTCTCCTTAATAGAGATCCCTTGACCATCGCTACTGGAGCTGCAGTCGTATCAGGCCCCTCATCATCGAAGCCTTCAGTGTCCTCGGGCGACCCCCCTGACTTGCGGGCCTGTATTTTCGGGTCTGGCCTCAAAGATGAAGACTTGGCCATCCTAGCGTCTGCCAAATCCATCATCTACCGGTACTTCGTACAGGTTGGGCTGACCGGAGGAGCAGAGGACCCGCTCATCGCCTGGGAAAGAAGGCTCACTCGCCGGGGCACATCCCCCGCATGATCATTTATCTTTTAGTTTTATTTTCCATTTTTAATGTGATTTATTGACAAGAAGTCAATAAAATTTATTTCAATTGTCATTGTCAATAGAGATCTTTTTCAGAATTCACACTGGTCAAAAATGTACCTGGGTAGGTGATCCACGAGGGAGGAAGAGGCGTTGTCGCGAAGAACCGGAGAGGATACGCGCATGACAATATGTAAATAGATATTTGTGTATTCTGTACATCTGACAAATGACATCTATTGATAAAATTTGTGACAAATATATTTAATGGCAATGTGTATTTATTTTCAATAATATCATCAAATAGTTTGTAGATATCTGTATAGATAATTGATGATATTATTGAAAAGAAATACATTGCCAGTAAATAAATTTGTGTTACAAATTATTCATTACATTCAAAAGTTACATATAATATGGTAATCTCCATGCAATTATATAAACATTTTCTTTGTAAATATGTAAATAGATATTTGTATATTCTGTACATCTATTAATTAATAAATAAATTGTTATTTATTATCTATATGGAAGTTAAATCCATACATATACGCCTATGTGAAAAAATAGAAAAAAAATAAATAAAAAGGTCAGGTGTTGATATTGTTGCACCAAGTTGCAGCTTTGCAGGGTTGTCGACCTTGGTTTCCTCCTTCTTGGTGTTATACACCGAGCGGGTTTCCATACTCAAAGCAAATAAAGAAAAGTAAATGAAAATAAATTACCTTTTAAAGTTATTGTGTTTATTTATTCTTCCTCGTAGGTCATGATCCTCAGTCTTGGTCTAATTACTCTCTCGCTCCAATAAGCAATCAAGATATATGTACAATAAAATATTACAAAAGGAATGAAACTATAAAAATGAATGATGATAATCTAAATAATCTGTTTTAAATAAATATTGAATATCATAGAATATTTTTAATAAATGTAGGGCGCATTAAAATTGATGCAACAATATTCAAAAACAAAGAAGGCATAGGTACAGCCTGTATCCCACTAACGAGGACCAACAGCCCGAAAAGCGTTTGTGGATGGTTTTTCTTGATTTATCAAGAAAATGGATTGGCTAAATATCAGGGAACAGGCTAAATCAACGTTTAGTTGATTTTTTCCACTAGATGGCGCACTGACATCTAAAAAGCACATGTACTCGTGGTCAGGATGCATTGAAATACCACATTGAAAACACCGGTTCTCGTCCGATCACCGAAGTTAAGCAATGTCGGACCCGGTCAGTATTTGGGAGGGTGACCACCTTGGAACTCCGGGTGCTGTAAGCTATTACCTTTTGTGGTTCCATGGTGTAATGGTTAGCACTCTAGACTTCAGCGTTCCGAGTTCAAATCTCGGTGGAACCTTCTTTTCATAGTTTGTTCTTTCCTTAAATAAATTGCTGTGTCATCCCGAAGTTTGGGCTCAAAATTCATTTTATTTTGGTTAGAAGCCCCGCAAATAAATATATTTCCGATATTCCGGTCAGGGTATGCCTTCTTTGTTTTTAATATACGCCTAATTTTATCAATATTTTAAAAAAGAGGCAGGATAATTGAATCTGCTAAGAATTAACCATCAAAACCAATTTATAGGATCAAAAAAGGCCAAAAGACGATGATCCCTTTCTCATCAATATTTCAACAGGTTAAAAAAACGTTCCCTTGGCACTTGTTGTAAAAAAGTGAGAAAATTTAATAAAGAATGTTTTATCGGTTGACACATCCGTCTGCTTTAATTGGCGAACCAATCAACGCCGTCAGGGAATGTCACGTGATCTCTCTTTTTTTGGTCTTTAAAACTCACTTACATTCTATGTAGTTCTAGATTTCAAATATTGTCTACAAATTAAGTTTTTATTTGAAGACGCATTTTTGATTGCGCTAGATGCTGAAAATATAAATGATGCAATGTATTGAATATTGTAAAATTATATAGCCTATATAAGTCATCCTTTACAGGAATCTGGCACATTTGTAAGTGCAAAGTCGAACTGCTTTTCATATATGTAGACATGTAGTGCACTCACAGTAAAAGCAGTCACCAACTTCTACCCACCATGATTATAATGGCCTGTACCACATGTACTAGGGATATGTAATATAAAAGTGGTGCACTTACAGTAAAAGCAGTCACCAACTTCTACCCACTATGGTTATAATAGCCTGTACCACATGTACTAGGGATAAGTAATATAAAAGTGGTGCACTTACAGTAAAAGCAGTCACCAACTTCTACCCACTATGATTATAATGGCCTGTACCACATGTACTAAGGATAAGTAATATAAAAGTGGTGCACTTACAGTAAAAGCAGTCACCAACTTCTACCCACTATGATTATAATGGCCTGTACCACATGTACTAAGGATAAGTAATATAAAAGTGGTGCACTTACAGTAAAAGCATTCGCCAACTTATACCCACCATGATTATAATGGCCTGTACCACATGTACTAGGGATAAGTAATATAAAAGTGGTGCACTTACAGTAAAAGCATTCGCCAACTTATACCCACCATGATTATAATGGCCTGCACCACATGTACTAGGGATAAGTAATATAAAAGTGGTGCACTTACAGTAAAAGCAGTAGCCAACTTATACCCACCATGATTATAATGGCCTGCACCACATGTACTAGGGATAAGTAATATAAAAGTGGTGCACTTACAGTAAAAGCATTCGCCAACTTATACCCACCATGATTATAATGGCCTGCACCACATGTACTAGGGATAAGTAATATAAAAGTGGTGCACTTACAGTAAAAGCAGTAGCCAACTTATACCCACCATGATTATAATGGCCTATATCAAATGTACTAGGAATAAGCAAAAGAAGTCATTATTTTGTAAAATTTTCATTTTTAATATTGATTTTGAATATCACAAATTACAATTCTATCTATAACAAGATCCTTAAAACATGTTCTAAAGACCATCCAAAACTATAATTTCAACTTACATTTATGTTTTATACATGATTAAGTTCATATATTATTACTAGAGCATTAGTGGTGTTGTTTTACGAACAAATCTAAAATGAAAACCAGTCCTAAACGTATAATGAAAATTTTATCTTAATGATACTTTTTGCTCTAAATTTCTTAACCTAAAAAAAAAATAGAAAAAATAAGATTATTATTATTAGTAGTAGTAATATCTGAAACATACAAAACATTAGGTACAATTAAAATTCCATAGTTAAGCATATGTACTTTTTTATTTCGCTATTAGAGAATTTTATAGGTATCATGGTGTTGTATATATATATTGTTGCATCATGATTAATGCGCGTATTTTAAAAAATTATTTATAATATTATTTTTAATATATTTAAAATTTATATTATATATATATTTTTATTTTTATAAAACAGATTATTACTATAAAATATTATGTACTATAAAACTTTGGTATTTTGATAAACTAAATACACCACCTGCTTTAAACTTTGATATGATAAATAAAGAAATATTCTAGGTGTTACCTAAAAATATAGTTGTCTTATTATTGACTGGTTTAACCTTGTAGGATGGTTGAAACACGTTCTGGAAAGAAAAAAGACGCGTCTGAGAAGAGAATCAAGACTGAAGAATCTGCCAAACCGCAGCCTGGTGCAACAATATCCTGGGTCTGATGTTATATATAATTGAGAAAAAAAAAAACTCCATATCATATGTTTTCTTAGGTAAAAAACTGTACAAATTTCAATGGTATAGAGTCATATACATATTATGTAAAAAATTATTTTCTGTTGATTTCTGAATATTAGAGTTATATAGAATTATTACTTGATGCTGATTATTTTGAGAATAGAGATATTTGTTGAGAATTTGCTTGACCTTGAAATCCATGAGTATGTGATATTTTTCTGCAGTTGTGGCAATAATTTAAAAAAAAAAACATTTATCAAAAATAGCTTTAATTGAAATAAAGGAATATATGAAAAACATAATTTGATAAAAGTACTGCCTGGCTTAAGGCGCAAGAATCTAAAAAATGAAAAACTTATTTACATAATGTACAAAAGGTTTGAGCCGGCCATCGGGAAACAACAACAATGAGTTTTTATAGGGGAAGCATGACCTCTGGCGGTTTATTTTAACAGAGTATTTGAATCTATGAAATATAATTTTAAATAAAATGATATTTTATATAACATACATATGCATTTAATTAAAAGTAATATATTAGAGAAAAATATAATTTATTTACCAATATTTCAGTTAGCACTCAGCCAATTGAAATATTTGTAAAATAAATCATATTTCACGTATATAAAATGGTAACCCTATGTAGCTATTGAATCGATAAATTCCAGATCTCTCTCTCTCATTGGCTATGAAAAATTTAAACTAGCGTTTTGACCTGTGTATGATTATTTTTTAACTATAACAATTCCTACTGCTCATACCAGTTCAAAAAGAATCACAAACAACAGGAATACTACGAAGCGACCAATGAAAATTTCAAAAGTTTCTTCAGTGGCCCAAAAATTCCTAATTATATCAAACCTAACTTCTATAATGTGCAATTCTTCACTGGACATGGCGACTTCAACTCATACCTGTTTAAAATTGGCAAAGCTGAATCACCTGGATGCTCGTGTGGAGGCGAAGAACCGAACCCCAGACACTTATTAACTGACTGCCCGCTGACCTTAGGGAACTAAATCAACTTCCCATAACAAATATGCAACATCTGGTCTACCTTAAAGACATACACCAAAGATTCAACAAATTCTGCAGAATGTACTTAACTAAATAAGTGACTACTAATGTAATCAATTTGCATACTGATATGTAAATATGTATATATCCCTTTAAACTACTTTTTCTTTTTCACACGCAAATATCCGATTTGTGGATATGGCGTGTATTCTGCAATTGTTAAATAAATAAAATAAATGTCGGAAATAGTTTAAATTCGTATAACAAATGACGTCCTCTTTAATGTGTATAATGATATCATTGGGTATATCTATTATTTAGTTAAGTGTTATTTGTTTGAGCCAGTTTTGAAAGGGGTTTGATAAGGTAATCCTGAAATTGTTTAATTTCAAAAAGAATCTTACGCGTTTAAAATAGTTTCCAATTTTGATAACAGATGGCGCGCTAGTGCATTATATTACAAATGTTCTAATAAAATACACAATTTGATCTTTGCGGAAGAGCGATTGCTCGAAGCATATTATATATTTATATTTGTATGTAATTCTACTGTCCTCAAAGCTTATGTCCATAGTTCTTCTAAAATACCCATTCCAAGAGTCTAGCAACAATATCACTATAAAAGGAAGTTCCAAAAATGCAATATAACAGCGGTATGGTAGATTAAACTGGCGAAACCGCTGGGAGGGTTCACCACTGATGAGCCAGGCCCTCCCTTTAATTTTTCCATTGCAGTAAGGGCAGTAGAAATTGTTTAATTTCAAAAAGGATCATACGCGTTTAAAATAGTTTCCAATTTTAATCCTGAAATTATCTTCAAAGACCTTCCCCCTCTCTCTTTCAATCAACTTGTAGAAGGTAAATTATTTTTTATTATTTATTTATAAACCAGGCGGTGATATATTGAAATATTTGTGTCTCTTACAGAAGAAATAAATAAATCTTCTTCTTCTTTCTTATCTCCACTCAATCATATTAAGGTATCAAGCTTGTAAAGCATGAAACTTTTGATGGTGTCTGCTGGGGAAGAGTAGAGCTTATCAATGGGTAAGTCAATACAGAAATTAAAACTTATAATTAAATATTTACAAATTTACATGTATATATATATACTTATAAATGACTGCGGCGTATAATTATAAAGCTATACAAACAGTTTAACCGCATAAGTTTCTTTTTTATTTATGAAAAATCATTTTTAATTTCAAAGAGAAATATTTAATATTTCTAACTTTTGGATGACGTATGAAAAGGTTGAATATATGAAGAGTGATGGTCTATATATGAATGGATGACGTATGGAAGGGTGAAAAATATGAAGAGTAATGGCGAACGGAAAAATAAAAGTGTCCAGGAGCGGGAATCGAACCCACAACCTTCTGCTTACCGGGCAGGTGCCATGTCCACTAGGCTATCCTGGACGTATTTCTCCGGTTGATGTAAGAGAGTTAAATTAGAAGGTAAATATTTGTAGAGAGAGTTTGAGATTGAAACTAATTTTTTTTTATATCGTTCATATAAGATTATATATGACTAAATACAAAATTGAATAAATAGGAATAAAATAAGAGAGAGAAATAGAAATATTTCTGTCTGTGTGAAAAATAGACACTTCGGCCAGTTAGAGTTTTTCATTTTCTCAACGTTTCAACAAAAATATTTTGTCTTCGTCAGGAGAAATATAAAAATAAAGCATTTGGCAATACGTTAAAAATTGTTTCTGAGGTTGCAAGGGCGTTCTCAAGCGATTTTTCGAATTTAGTAAAATTTTTAACGTCTTGTCAAATGCTTTCTTTTTATATTTCTTCTGACGAAGACAAAAGATTTTTGTCGAAACGTTGAGAAAATATAAAAAACTCTAACTGGCTGAAGTATCTATTTTTCACAGAAATATAAATGCTGGCCAGATAACCCCTATCTTCAGGGAAAGAAATGTTAGAGAATTAATAGATCTTTAGATAAATAAAATTGGGGAATTATATGAATATATTTAAACTCTATACATCGTAGGTTTATAATGTGGTGCTGATGGAATATTGTCTCCATGTCCCCAATAGGAATGGACAATCGAGACAAGGGAGTCACTTGTTGTCATTCAGATCGATCTACCAATGGGAGGACACTTGTCACTTGTCCTCACTTCCCCCTTGTCCACCGCGACCTCCCCACGCTGTTGGACAAATTACATTCTGTCTACTTGCTCACTCTCGATGATTTTACTTTTTTTATTCAAAGGCAATTTTAAAAGATTTAAGCAATTTGTGATCCACCGTGTACTACATAACACTCAACTAGATCTTCAAATTAAAGATACTTCGGCCAGTAAATCTGATGAGATCATAAAAAGATTTCCTGGCTGAAGTATCTTTAATTTGAAGAAATATGAATGCCGGCCAGGCAGCCTCTATCTTTACAATAATCAAGACCAATTTTGGTCCCGAGGTATTCAAGATGGCAAGGCAACTAGAGAAGACTATGATCAAGTATGCAAGGAGTATTTTACATTTATGAAATTCTCCCGATAATATTCCGTGATCTGTTTCCAAAAGAAGATAAATTCTTATCGTAACAGACGGAACACCGTCAATTGAAGGTGTTTTAAATGCTATTAACCTTGATAAAGCTGGAGGAGCTACGAGCGAAACCTCCGAAATGGCATTGTCTAATATTTTTTCAAAGTTTACTTGAACTGAAGCATCATTTTCATGGTTTCATGGCCCGGTTCATGAGAAATCTCAAAAACGTTTGCATTTGCATTGTTCCTCGGAGCATCACCTGCTCATCCAGGGTTTCGATACCCTGATTCAGATGTCAGAGAAAGGCATTTCTCCGCATCTTTTTTGATGCCAGGAGCTTTAACTTCCTTTACCTTTTTTGCTCTCTTTTTATGGCAAGTATGCAAGGAGAGATAATAAAAAGATTTACTGGCCGAAATATCTTTAATTTGAATAACTATAAATGCCGGCCAGGCAGCCTCTATCTTATCCAGATGTATAGACCATATACAATTTATATATAGCCAAAGTTGAAAGTTCTATCAGAAACACCAAATTGTTCCTGTAGAGAAAGTTAACAAACTGCTCTTCACCTTATCTATGACTGTCCGAACTTTACAGAAGTGAGACATCGATTGTTCCCTGATCTAAATGATTTAACTCTCTTACATTAACCACTTTATCTATATAAAATTTATGAACTCTGTCGATATTACATGTAAATTTGTAAATATTCAATTCTAAGTTCTAATTTATTTGTTATTTTGTTTGTTTCCTCTGTAATAGGTGCAAATACCTCAATATTGCACCTAGTTGATTAATAAATAATAATAAGTTAACATTAACTCATCTCTAGAAACCTTTTGTATTATTTAATAATGTTTTTTTTTATTATAAATTTATTTATAGATATTCTATGTTAAGATGGATAACTCTTTTGAATTTTTTGAATGGCTATTTGGATATACAGAAGCGTCCAAAACAATTATAAAGCTCTAAGAAGTTGTTTGACTGATTAAAATAAACAAAAGATCAGGTATTGATATTAAAAACCTAAAACATAAAAAGGCATTTCCTGACTGCTCACATAAGTTTATTAGATGGCAAAGCGCCATCTAGAAGAACAAAAATCAACTAAACGTTGATTTAACTTGTTCCTTGATATTTGGCCAACCCAATTTATTGATAAATCAAGAAAAGCCAATTAACTATGCGTTTCGGGCTTGGAATTTCTTGATTTATAAAGAAATTGGGTTGGCCAAATATAATCGAACAAGTTAAATCAATGTTTAGTTGATTTCTGTTCTACTAGCTGGCGCTCTGTTATCTAATAAGCTCATGTAAGCTGTCAGGATCTGCCTTTATTGTTTTGTGGCACCTTATATTAACTTATGTTTAAAAAGTAAATTTATTTAAAACTGCCTCTCAAATATCCTTTTCCTATTACTAAAAATTTTTAAAAATCTCATCCTAGTATTTCATAGAGATATATGGGGTCGCTTTCAGAAACGAGATACCAAATACCCCAGATTTTTCATTAATATAAGAGCGTGTTTATTTAAAGGGATTTGCTCTAAAATGAAAAACGGGCCTTTAAAAATATTAAATACATTTTGAGAAATTTGAATATTGACCTTTTTTTATTTAAAAAACGATCAATATATTAAGGAGAACCTTGGTATCGGGTTGAAATAGGCTATCATAATCTATTATTCGATATGTAATTAACTTATTTACATATGGTATGTATTTATTTACATAATTGAAATGGTATCTTCTGCGTGATCTTCGGAATTTTGAAAAAGACAGAGACAATTTTGTTCACACTTTTTTTTATCTCGTGTGTCTTCAATAAAGGTCACTGTAATATCTTTCAGAGTTATTATCTGAATCCCGATATATATATGCTAAAAGATACAACTTACTTAAGTTTTGTCCATGAGTGTAATCTATTTCCTTTGAATTATGAGTTTCAAATATTTTCACGAGTTTCTTCATTCTGCTTTTCCTATTGTAAAAAGAAATAATAGAATTCTTTGCAATTTGTCTTTGGAGAAGAATAGAATGTGAAATAAGTTGATAAGATCGGCTTTAAAGAAGTCATTAAAGAGAAAATAGAAGAGTAATAATGCCTTTTGTTGAATGTCATCATAAAAAAAGAATAAATGTTTTTATATGAAATATTGTTATATTGCGGGTATCTCTATAATTTGGTTAGAAACATGTAGCAATAGTTTAGCTTGTATTTCTATCATTATAGGAATGGTTTAAAGAAGTCACATGAGAGAGAGAGAAATAGAAGAGTAAAGAAGTCTTTTGCTGAAGGTCATCAGAAAAAGAAATTCTAAACTATTAGGTTATATTATGATACACTAGCGCGCCATCTGTTAATGAAAATTCGAAAACTATTATAGACGCGTATGATTCTTTTAAAAGTCAAACAATTTCTACTTCCCTTTTTTCACCACTTTTCGAATTTCATCACTGATGGGCCAGGCCCTCCCATTAATTTTTCCATTGCAGTAAGGGCAGTAGAAATCGTTTTATTTTTAAAAGAATCATACGCGTCTATAATAATTTTGAAATTTTGTTATATTAGGGGAATTTGTATAATCTGGTTATAAACATATATTAATAGTTTATGAAAAAGTCATCTCCTTATCGTGCAACTGAAAGTTGCTGATGGATTGTGCCATCTATCGGAATAAATATCAACTATTCTCGTTGATATCTAATTATTCCAGAATTGGCCAAATACCCATTCTTGATTAATCAAGAAAAGCTAACCACGTACGGGTTTCGGGCTGTTGGCCCTCATCAGCGTGGTGCAAGTTGTACCTTAACGACCAAAAAACTGGTCATTCAGGCATCTTGAAAAATCATGAAACGGGTAGTTAAGGCCAGAATTGCGTAAGACCGCGACACAATGTGAAAATATAGTACATATATGATATTGTACTGGGATATATATTAATAGGTTAGGTTGTATATTCCATCCAAACTCAGTCGTAGACCCATCAGTGGGCAGTAGGGGAATATTCACGGACGGGGCTTGCATGTGCTAACTACAATAACTCGATTAGTGTCGGAAACTGTCACTAGGCGACAGCACTAACACAATTACGTCTGATTGGTTGTCAACCTCTTGCGTGGCCTCCTGTTACCCGACATCCCGTGGGGCGGACATCTCTCCCTTGTGTCGACAGCTTTGGGTTTTATGACCATCCATGTAATGATGGTTTGTTGATGTCTAATACCATTCTACGCTATATATTTGGGAATAAAGGACGTATTTATAATATAAACCTTGCCAGTTATCGTTTACCCTTCGACCTATTTTTATTTTTATAATTATTTTCTTGACCGGCAAACGAAAGATCTCTTGTAACAGCTACAACCCCTCCTACCCCCACACTAAGATACCATAGACGCGGTATTTTACGCCCTTAGTAGGGAGTCTCTCATCAAGCAACTCTCGCCTGAAAACAGATTATTCTCGCCAAATTCCTCAACCATATCATCGGGCATGTTGGAGACATGAACTCCTCACCTGGCTACGGCCTGTCTAAACTTAAGGCGGCTTTAGGCTCCTGACAGGATCCAGACGTTCCTTCAAAGAAGGCTTCTTTTATTTTAAACTCTGTAAACTCTCTTTTTGCTGTTGACTAGATGTCAATAAACTATTTTTAATTGTCAATTGTCCTACACCCACACTGACGAGAACCGGACAACAACGACCTTCCAAGACCGGACCACGAACCCAGCAGTGGAATGGCCCTTGGTGACTATAGCCCACCAGGACAATGCACTGCAGCCTTTAACTGAGTATTACATCACCACCTCAGTCTCATTCCATGGTTTTTATATAAACTTATCAAAATCCGAAACTATTATAGACGCGTAAGATTCTTTTTAAAAATAAACAATTTCTACTGCCCTTACTGCAATGTAAAAATTAATAGGAGGGCCTGGCTCATCAGTGGTGAACACTCCCAGCGGTTTCGCCAGTTTAATCTACCATACCGCTGTTATATTGCATTTTTCGATCTTCCTTTTATAGTTATGCTGATTCTAGACTCTTGGAATGGGTATTTTAGATTAACTATGGACATAAGCTTTGAGGACAGCAGAATTACATACAATTGTAAATATATAATATGCTTCGAGCAATCGCTCTTCTGCAAATTTCAATTATGGTAGATTAAACTGGCGAAACCGCTGGGAGGGTTCACCACTGATGAGCCAGGCTTCCTATTAATTTTTCCATTGCAGTAAGGGCAGTAGAAATTGTTTATTTAAAAAAAAAGAATCATACACGTCTATAATAGTTTCGAATTTTAATAACAGATGGCGCGCTAATGCATCATAAACTTATATTCAACTATGAAAAATAATTGGGAATGCCTGGCTCATCATTGATGAACTTTTTCTCAATTCTTTTTCATAGTCACTGAATAAGTATCATCATTTTAGCACTTTCTATCTCTGATAAGAATAATAGAGATAAGTTTTAAGTTAAGTATATATGCCCGAAAGCTTGTACGATTTTTTTTCTTATAAAAGAAGCTCTTCTCCATGACTTGTGTTTCTTCTTCTAATTGTTTATACAAGGTATGTCTCATAAGTTCCCGGACTGGGTCCATAAAAAAATAAATAAATGGAAAATGTAAATAAATTTGACTGTTTATTATAGAAAAAATATCTGGCAACACGGTGGTACCAATATCGAGTCGGTAGGTGCGCGCGCGCCAAGGTCATTCTAATTTATTTAAAGTTTACACCTAGCGCTGCGGCGATTTTACGATGGAAAAAAATTGAAGCAGAGGATTTGCATAGAATTTTGTGTGAAACTTCAAATATTAGCAACCGAAACTTTTTCCTGTTCCCCAAAATCAAAGCAGTTCTAAAAGGAAGACATTTTGACACCAGGGAAGACATAATAGAAAAATCGCTGCTGGCATTGAAGAGCATTCCAAAAGAGGCCTATAAAAACTGTTTCGACAATTGGGAGAAACGATGGCGCTGGTGCGTTGAAGCAAGGGGGGATTACTTTGAAAAGTTTTAATAAAAAAAAAATTAAAAATCTTACCTTTTTTTTTTATGGACCCAGTCCGGGAACTTATGGGACATACCTTGTATATTCATGGAGACTACTCCGAGTACAAATACCTCGAGGAACTGGCTCTCATCTACATAAGCTGCAACCTCATCGGAGGCATGTAAGCGTCTTGACAAGATAAGGAAGCATTCTTTCGCAGCGTGCACCTTTTCGGAGAAGACAACAACAGCTCCATTTCTGGTATCTGGTTTGGCGCGGCCACGACCTTGCCTTCACACTCTCAGACAACTGGCAGGTGGACTATGAATCCTATGACTGGAAGAAACTGGATCCAGAATCCGAGGATACCAAGAAGATGGTCAGTGCTTACCTCGCCTGGGACGGATACTTAGGCGGCAAGAAACTGAACCAGGGCAAGATCTTTGAATAAAGAGCTTAACTCAAGGAATTTAACTTAAGGAAGTAGAAAGAATTTGTTGTCCCCAGTTGTTTGTTATTTTGAAGGAGACAGAGTCAATTTTGTTTACACATGGTTATCTCGTGTGTCTTCAATAAAGATCATTGTGTATCAAATATCTTTCAGAGTTATTATCTAAATCCCGATATACATGCTGAAAGGTACAACTTCCTTGAGTTTTATCTATGAGTGTACATATATTGTTCTATTTAAGAGACCACGAGAATTTAAAACACAACTATAGAGTTACGTATGTGTTAATTTATTCGATAAACTTGGGTTAGCTATCAAACCCTTCAAACAGTTCATCACTAGTCTACACCACGCTGACGAGGGCCAACAGCCCGAAACGCGTATCTTTGTGAATATTCGTAGCAAAGCGCCATCTAGTATAACAAAAAAAAATCAACTAAACATTGGTTTAACTTGTTACTTGATATTTTTCTAACCCATTTCTTGATCAATAAAAAGGCAACCACGTAGGCGTTTCGGGCTTGTATTTTGTTTATTTATCAAGAAAATGCGTTGGTTAAATATCATGGAACAGGCTCCAATCAACGTTTAGTTGATTTTTGTTCCACTAGATGGCGCTCTGTCATCTAAAAAGGCTCATGTGAGAGGTCAGGATATGCCTTCAAACAGATCTCTATTGTGGCCTTTCGTGAGACTTGGTAGTACCATGATGAAGCACTGTTTAGAGAGTTTGAAAGCTATCCCAAGTTTATCGAATAAAGGAAAATACATATCGTTATATTAATTAAATAATTAAAAAGGTTTCTGGAAATGAGTTTCTTTTGATTTTATTAAAGCAGTCTCAAGTTTTCAGGCATCTTTGCCCTTCTATTCAACGTTTAGTTGATTTTTGTTCCACTAGATGGCGTTCTGCGATCTAAAAATCTTCGTGTGAGCGGTCAGATGATTTTCTTTTGATTTTATTAAAGCAGTCTCGAGCTTTCGGGCATTTCTACCTTTCTACAGGAGAACTTATGTAAACGAATAGAAAAAAACAGCTGTTTTAGCTGTTTTAAGCTCTCGTCGTCTTGCATAAATCAATTTGAGCTGGTATCGTACGAAGGTTGTTGGCCACAGATCACCTGAGTTTCCTTGGCGTGAGTCCAACCAAGATGGAATCCCCCCCCAGCAGCTATAGTCCATCAGAGTGATGGCCCACGTACGGACCCATTGATCTCTTCCATATTTGATGGTGGTCCGCGGGGACCCATTCTGTGACGTCATCAAGGGAATCAATTCCTTCGACTGGGATTTGCATCGGAATGGCTTTGGTTCAATTGGTGGACTCTCCTTGTTTCAATATGTAGATATGTTGTTCTCTGGTTCTCTCGTCATTGTTACATATCAGATAGTTTCCTAGGTATTATTGTTACTTTCTGTTAGTTTCCTCATTTCTTAATTGTTGTTTTCTGGTAGTGTTTACTAGCTTTAATTGTTACTTATGTTAGTTTCTTAAGTTCTATTGTTACTTTCTGTTAGTTTACTTTTTTCTCAATTGTTGTTTTCTGGTATTGTTTCCTAGCTTTAATTGTTGCTTTCTGTTAGTTTCTCAGGTACTATTGTTACTTTCTGTTAGTTTCCTAGGTACTAGTGTTACTTTCTGTTAGTTTTCTCTTTTCTCAATTGTTGTTTTCTGGTATTGTTTCCTAGCTTTAATTGTTACCTTCTGTTTGTTTCTTAGGTACTATTGTTACTTTCTGTTAGTTTCCTAGGTACTATTGTTACTTTCTGTTAGTTTCCTCTTTTCTTAATTGTTGTTTTCTGGTAGTGTTTACTAGCTTTAATTGTTACTTTCTGTTATTTTCCTCTTTGCTCAGTTGTTGTTTCCTGGTAATTTCCTAAGTACTATTGTTACTTTCCTTTAGTTTCCTCTTTTACCAATTGTTGTTTTCTGCTAGTATTTCCTAGCTTTAATTGTTCCATTCTGTTAGTTTTTTAGGTTCAATTGTTACTTTCTGTTAGTTTCCTCTTTGCTAAATTGTTGGTTTCTGCAAATGTCTCCTAGCTTCAATTGTTACTTTATGTTAGTTTCCTCTTTTCTTAATTGTTGTTTTCTGGTAGTGTTTACAACAACAACAACAAAAAGCCTTTATTTAGGGTAACTGACCCTATACAGGATTCACCAGAGGTATGCATAAGAACAAAGCAGTGAGACAAAGGAAACAACGATATAGACAGAAGAAAAAGAAAAAAAAAAGAGAAAAAAAACAAGAAAGGGAAAGAGGGAAGCAAGAAAAACAACACAAAAAGAGTAGCAGTAAGAAAGTGAGGAGTGAGTGTCACTTGGCCTTCTTCTGAGATATGGACTTGTGGAAACCATAAAACGCCGTAGCAATATACTTATTCTGGGTCATATTGTCAATTATTGATGGGAGTGAAGCACAGAGTTGCCCAGTTTTGAGCATAAGGGTTCTTCTTTCAGAGCAGAGCAATCAAAAATATAGGGTAGTGTTTACTAGCTTTAATTGTTACTTTCTGTTAGTTTCTTAGGTTTAATTGTTACTTTCTGTTAGTTTCTTAGGTTTAATTGTTACTTTCTGTTAGTTTCTTAGGTTTAATTGTTACTTTCTGTTAGTTTCTTAGGTTTAATTGTTACTTTCTGTTAGTTTCCTAGATTCTATTGTTACTTTCTGGTAGTTTCCTCTTTGCTCAATTATTATTTTCTGGTATTGTTTCCTAGCTTTAATTGTTACTTTCTGTTATTTTCCGATGTTAAATTGTTTATTTCTCTTAGTTTCCTAGATTCTATTGTTACTTTCTGTTAGTTTCCTCTTTTCTCAATTGTTGTTTTCCGGTAGTGTTGACTAGCTTTAATTGTTACTTTCTGTTATTTTTTTCTTTGCTCAGTTGTTGTTTTCTGGTAATTTCCTAAGTATTATTGTTACTTTCTTTTGGTTTCCTCTTTTTCCAATTGTTGTTTTCTGCTAGTGTTTCTAGCTTTAATTCTTCCATTCTGTTAGTTTTTAGGTTCAATTGTTACTTTCTGTCAGTTTCCACTTTGTTCAATTGTTGTTTTCTGCTAGTGTTCCTAGCTTTAATTGTTACATTCAGTTAGTTTCTTAGGTTCAATTGTTACTTAATAATAGTTTATTTGGTTCAATTAAAACTTTCTGTTAATATCCTAGGTTTAATTGTTACTTACTGTGAGATCATTTGACTCAATTGTTAAATTCTGTTAGTTTTTAGGTTCAATTGTTACTTTCAGTTAGTTTCCTAGGTACTATTGTTACTTTCTTTTAGTTTCTTCTTTGCTCAATTGTTGTTTTCTGTTAGTTTCCTAGCTTTAATTGTTACTTTCTGTTAGTTTCCTAGGTTCTATTGTTAATTTCTGTTAGGTTCTTAAGTTCAATTGTAACTTTATACAAGTTTATTTAGTTCAATTAATACTTTTTGTTAATTTCCAAGGTTTAATTGTTACTTTCTGTGAGATTACTTGAATCAATTGTTACTCTCAGTTAGTTTCCCGGGTTTATTACTTTCTATTAGTTTCCTTGACTCAATTGTTACTTTTTGTTAATTTGCTAGGTTCGATTGTTACTTTCTCTTAGTTTCCTTTGCTCGATTGTTATTTTATAATAGTGTCCCAGGTTTAATTGTTACCTTCAATTAGTTTCCTAGTTTTAATTGTTAATTTCTGTTGGTTTCCTCTTTGCTCAAATGTTGTTTTCTGTTAGTTTCCTAGGTTCAATTGTTACTTTCTGTTAGTTTCTTTGGTTCAAAATTATTACTTTTTATTAAAGGTTTTGGTCCAATTGTTACTTTCAGTTAGTTCCCTTGGTTTAATATCTGGACTTTAATCGTTTTGGTTTACAACTGGTCCTCTAGTTTTTATCTGATCTATTTAAATCATTTAGTCCACTGGTTTTCTTTTTTTTCGATTTGAAATAACATTTGAAACCCTTCATTATTATCTATTTTGTCTAAAAGATGTCGATATTTAGTTTATCCTAATCGAAATGATGTCCCAGTATTCTGTTTGTTCACAAAGTGGACTTAAGGATATATCTTAGCATCTATATATATACCTCACATTGATTCAATACATCTATTTATTTCATTCAAAGGCAATTAGAAGATTTAAGAGATGTATGCTTCACCAAAGTACTAGACAAATCTCATATAGATGTATACATGGTTCAATACATGTATTGGTATTATACTTATATAAATTATAACTATTAAAGACGCGTATGATTCTTTTTAAAAATAAACAATTTCTACTGTCCTTACTGTAATGGAGGTGTAATGTTTTTATAGACATTGCTTGCTGTAAAAATTTATAATTTAGTTATATTCATATATTCTTATTTAGTCTCTTCTCTAAATTATTGATTTTATACTAAAACTGTGTTTGATATATTTTTTCTATATTTATCTTATCTATATATATATAAATCAATGTTTGTATGTTTGTTTGTTTGTATGTCCGGTATACAAATTCGCAGTAGTTCACTAATTCAAACCAAAATTTCCATACATAGGTAAAAAAATACGGGGAAGACGATAGGCTATTTTAAAAAATATATAAACCAATTATTAAAATTATATATTCAAATTATTCTACTTAGCTCACGAACAGCGCCCTCTATCAAAGATTAGATTAAATTATGCTGATGCAAACAAATAGATAATGCTAATAACAAACAATTATAAAAAAATCTTATCTAAATATATATCACTCGGGTAGATATGCACACGGGTCAATCCCGGGGCGAAGCCCGGGTCACCCATCTAGTTGATCTATAAAGCAATAACACGCTATTCATATATAGAAAATGAAAATATTAAGATGCGAATGTTTCTTTCAAACATAAATCAAATTTCAACTGTCCTTACTGCAATCATACAGTTGGGAATCAGTATGAATCAAACAGTGGGGTAATATTTTCATGTTTTAGCAGTTCTACTAATCCACTGGTAGTTGAGATTTCCAAGTACAGTGCTTGATCATGGGAGAGTTCACCACTGATGAGACAAGCCCTCCCAATATTTTTTTCATCGTTGTAAGGACAGTATAAGTTTGATTTATGTGTAAAATGATCATTTGTGTGTAGAATTTTTCATTTGCTACATTATTTTTAAATGTGTTTTTATTTATATATTGTTGTACCAAGTTACAGCTTTGCAGGGTCATCGATCTTGTTTTCCTCTTTCTTGGTGTTATACACATTTTCAGAGCGGGTTTCCATACTTAAAGCAAATAAAGAAGAGTAAATAAAAATAAATCACCATTAAAAATTATTGTGTTTATTTATTCGTTATCTTCCTTGTAGGTCGTGATCCGCAGTCTTGGTCTAGGTCCTCTCTCTCTCCAATAACCAATCAAGATATATGTACAATAACAATATTACAAAAGGAATGAAAATATCAAAAGGAATGATACCATAATATATATTCTGTTTTAAATAAATATCATAGAATATTTTGAATAAATGTAGGACGCATTAAAATTGATGCAACACTATGCAATCTTTTTTTTACTCTATTTAACAATATGATAAAAAGAATTCTATTGAAACAGACTACCACCTTTTCACATCTTTAGGACACGCCCTAAAAAAAAACAGGAATTTTCGAACTCGGACATACTCCGAAAATGGCTTGTTGACTGGTTCGACTCAAAAGGAATAGAATTTTTCAGACAAGGAATTCGAAAATTGCCTGAAAGGTGGTACGAGTGTATAGCTAATCAGGGCAATTACTTTGAATAAAAAATATTTTGTTGTATGGAATTGGTGTACTTTTGAATTAACTGAAAATTTTAGCGTTTCATACTAATAGACCTGATACTGAATTTATCCATTATCCGAACAGCGTTAAAGTCCCAGAGGGTTTGGATAATTGGGGAATATCTCCACAGTGTTGTTTGGTGTAATGGAGAAGTACCATTTGCCCAGACAATACCATTCCTCATACATCCCCAGAATTAATGGCGAGATGCTCCAGGCATATTAATGGCAGCATCTTCAAGCTTGTGTAATTACTCAGCCTTTCTCTGATCGAATTATTTCATAAACATCCTTCCTTCTTACAATCCAATTACAAATTATCGTCAAAAAATTTCCCACCTTTACCCCCGACTCTGGGGACTCAATTTTTTTTTTTTTTAATTCAAGGTCTCTTCACGAATTCTTCTAATTATGAGAGGAACTCTTGAATGATTTATTCTTTGTTTCAATCCGATAGTCAACAAATATATAGCTGGATGAATGAAATGACTCCTATGGGTGTTATTCCCAGAATATCGATCAAAGCGCTGGAAAACTGACTGTCCTTTAACTTGTGATCTGTGTAATATCAGAATACAAGAAGAAATCATCCATACAATATCTGGCTGATTTTGCCTGAAGAAACAAAGAGGGGATCTCTTGGGTGATTTATCTTTGTCTCAATCCCATAGTCAACAAATTTATAACTGGATGAATGCAATGATGTTTGATCAAGGTCTTGTTTTTGGTTTATATAAATTCTAAAAGACTGCAGTCACCATTCGGAGGATATTAATAGAATCGCTGAATGTCGTGGTCCATTTGGATGAGGAAAGTGAAGACTAGAACACGGCTGATTCAACACTAGCCTGTTCAGTGATACGCTAACCATGACGTATGCATGAAGGACAATTGAAAATTAAAAAGAACTTTATTGACCAACTGTCAATTGTCTACACTGACAAAAATTCAGAATTCAACAAGAGAAGAAACACAAAAGTTCAGATTCAATTAAATTAAAAGTATGCACACAGACGAAGCCCTACGAAGGGGACGCCTGGAAATTTTTCAAGAACCCAGATCTGCCTGGAGTGTAATCAGGTTCTTGCGGATCACAGGATCCACGTCCCCCAGCAAGTTCGAGGGCTTCTTCGTGAAAATCAACTCGTATGCATGAAGGAACGTGTGGCCACTGGACATGCGTCGGATCTGTAGCTGGTTGTTGGGTGCTGTGTTGCCTGGAGTATAGGAGCTTCATATATGCTTCCTTTCTTCCTGTGGTGAATCTGCATAAGACCGGTGGTCTTAGCTGTGTTGTTGAATTCTTCTAATTCCCTATCATGGATGATCATACCTCTTTTTCCGAAGATCATTTGTTGGTTGGAAATGGATTCAGAAAAAAACAAAGCCACATCAACCAATAGTTTATTTAACTCCTGATGTTTCAGTAACTTGTTGCCACTTTCTTCAGTGGAATGCTTATTTCGATTTATATTTTAAAATGTAGCCACTGGATATGCGTCAGACCTGGAGGCTGTTGGATTCTACGCTGCCTGGAGTATAGGAACTCCATCTATGCTTCTTTCCTGTGGTGAATCTATATAAGACCGGTGATCTTAATAAATCTCAATCGGCGCGCACTCGCCCTCCTCTCCCCCGGGGTGCTCACGGCTCTGCCGTCGCCTCTCCAGCCCTCTCCTTGGCCCTCCCCTGCGGCGGGCGTTTGGAGACACCTAATCATGAGTGATGCCTTAAAATGCTTACCGAAGCATGTAGAAGGCAAAACAATAGTATGAATCTTAATAAATCTCTATGTGTGTGTGTTATATATATTTTGAATCCTAGTTCTTTCTTCATTATCTTTACTTGTCTTTGTTATTGACTATCATACATGTTACAATAGCGAATCCTCGGGGGAGAATGCACTTTACTATTTTGATTTTATAATCTCTTCAGTGAGGAACCAATCTAATGAGCCAAACACCTCCCATAGGGGACCTATTTGATGAGCTTCCTGCCTACCATCATCGACCCAATTAATGAGCTAGCCACCTCCTAAGACCGACCCATTTGATGAACTACCTATAGGGATTCAGACAATAACTCTGAAAGATATTTGATACACAGTGATCTTTACTACACACAGTAACCTTTATTGAAGACACACGAGATAACAAAGTGTCAACAAAATTGCATCTGTCTTCTTAAAAAATACAAACAACTAACGACATCAGACTTTCCACCTCCTTTAGGTTTGCCCATGAATGTATTTTGTTACTTATTTTGAAAAATTATGGTCAAATTATCAAAGAATTTAGGCTTTTATGGTTGTAAAAGTTATATATATTTTGACTTCAAGTTATTTTTCCTTTTATGTTTGAAGAATGTTGTCTAAATAGGTTTACATGTTTTGTGTTTATTCTTTAAGTTGAAGAATTGGGTTTGAAGCCAAAAAAATGTTTATATTATCTAAAACCAAAGTGTAAACTCAATAGTGTTAATCTATATATCAATTCCATAACTCTATACAGTAAAATGCGCAGACTATATAAACAATACAGATCATGGTGGAGGTGGCGGTGCTTATCTCCATGGTTAAACCAATTCCTGAAGTCCACTCCTATCCAATTTTGCGATGGTAGTTATAGGCCTGGAAAATAGGTCCTCTATTGTCAGTTCTGAGCATGACAAGATATGATGAATGGTGGTGGGGCTTATCTCCATGGTTAAACCAATTCCTGAAGTCCACTCCTCTCCAATTTTGCGATGGTAGTTATAGGCCTGGAAAATAGGTCCTCTATTGTCAGTTCTGAGCATGACAAGATATGATGAATGGTGGTGGTGGTGCTTATTTCCATGGGTTAAACCAATTCCTGAAGTCCACTCCTCTCTAATTTTGCGATGATCATATTAATACAATAACTGTTGCAATCTCATGATCCTAACTGGAAAAAATGCTGAGAGAGTTCATCATTGATAGCTAAGCCCTTCAAATAATTTTCATCTTCTGCTTAAAAGATGTATAAATTTGCGACCTATTATGTTTTTCTATAAAAAGCGCATAAATAATTTAATCATTCATTTTGAAAAAAAAAAAAAGAAAATCATCAATGAGATATGACGATTATAGATTAAAAAATAGGAAATATTATCTATATAAAATTTAATTAATGTTAACCAGGTTATATTAATATACTTAGAAAGTTTATAATAAGATAGTTTAAAATGATTAATCAATAAATCAACATACTTCTCTAAAAAAAATGTAAATAAAATTATAAATAGGTTATATTATACGAAATAAATTTGAAACTAATAATGTAGAATATAAATGTACATTTCAATTAGAAAGAAAAATACAACAGTCAAGCTTGATTTTCATTTTAAACTTTTTTTCATGTTTCCTTTTTGTCTCTCTAAAAAGACATGTATCTCTCTCTGTGATTTTATATTCAATAAAAAAGGCAATATAATAAAAATAAAATCATTGAAAGAGGTCTCGACTATTACACAGAAATTTATTGTTCGATTTTTATATATTAACTAAAAATTCAACCTGAATTTTTAGGAAAAAAAAAAACAGGGGAACGTATAATAAAAAGCTTACAAAATATGTTTGATTATATTTATAAATTATAAAAAAATATTTCTATATTGTTATATAGAGTGAAAAATTCAGCACACTCGTGTATAACTTTTCAGACAAAATGTTACAGTACCCTATAATTAGTTTTAATATCATCTATATTTGAAATGTTTTAGATACTGTTAATATACAATACAATATTGAATAATAATTTAAAATTTTATTCAAAGTCGAAAATATATATCTCGTAAAATATTTTATATTATATAAACTCTTTCTGTGTATAATGAAATTAAATATAATATTTCAAAATATGTGTTTTATAAAAATTACGTTTAAGAGAAATATAAAAATGCATTAAAATATTGCTATTTTATAATTTAAATAAAATTCATTTTATTATTATATTATATAAACTCTTTATAATGGAATTAAAAATATTTTATTTTAAAATGATGTGTTTAAAATACGCTATATAAATATAAACCTGCATTATTTGAAAATATTGCTATTTTAGAATTTAAATAAAATTCATTTTATCTTTCACAATTAAATAAAAGAGTTTTAAAAGAGTAGAAATTAGGAAACACACATCGTTTATAAATTTTCAATGAAGTCATTAAGAGTGAAAGAATCAATGGCCTATCTAATAGAAGCAAACGATGTGTTTGACAAATGGCGATTTGAGAGGTGAAGCCAGACGACGCAAAGCATTGACTAACCTGAATGGAAGAAGTTGTGGCTAGTAGCTATCTAGTGCTTTCCAAGGGCACGAATGGTGGCTGGTTGGCCCTTGCAACTTTTAATATGAAATATCGGGCAGTGGCTGGCGTAATTGTATTGCATGAGAGAGGGGGGGAGGGCTCGCTTTAATTTGATCAAAAGACCTCGTAATCAGTTCCCCCCATTCCAATTTGGCTAAGTGCATCTCGCAACTGATGAAGTTGATCCTACCTTCAAGGGTCTTGTTCCGTGCTAGTAGGGCAAGCAGGACATCAGGTTCAGCTTGTCTGGTCACACTCACAGCTGCGGCACTCATCATCTCGTCTGCTTCTTTTTTATTTTTTTATGATCTCTAGGACGGCCGCTGGCGGCTGTGAAGGTGGGCGACCGATCGATGTCACGTGACCCCCATTTAGTTATGCGGCACCTCCCCTGATCTCAACCAATCCCCTTCTTTAGCCACGCCCCTCATGTTTCCGTCGCTTTTAGCCGTCACCGAAGAAGACCTTTCATATTGCAACTTCACCCCCCTTCCATCTTATTCCTTCACTTCTTTTTTCTATTATACCTTCCATACTATTGCGATTGATTTTTAAAATATTCATTTCTTTTAATTATGTAAATTTAGACACACACCAGCTCTCTTCAAACTCTTTTAGCTATCTTTTATTGTCATATATTAATTCGCCTCCTTTCTTACTGTATTAGAATGTTTATTTTAGATAAATATGAAATACGATATCTGGAAACTTTAACTTGTAACCTGCCTCCTATATTAGAAATATAAGCAAATATAGAGGCGTTAAAACTCACATTTAATTCTCACTTTTAATGTGAATATATTACCCCAGTCGTTTGCTTCGATTTTCTAGTCTTCCTGACCTTGTTTTATTGTTCTTTTTTTTCTGTTGTTGTTCAATTGCATTAAACTAATGATTTCAAACTTGTAATATATTGATGTTTCTTTTTTTTTTACAGAGGTATCATTATATATTTATGTATTATACTTTTTTTGGATTATTAGTGTTCTTATTGTATTTATTTAAGCAATGATGTTTCAAAAAATGGTATTCGAAGATACTTTGATTGAAAAATGTTTAAAATATTTGTTGGATTTATAAAATATTGATTTATTTTTAAAGTTTGAATCTAATTGATATGTATTGTTTTTTATTTATTTCTATTTTGTGCGAATTGTATATTTCTTTGAAAAATAAACAAATAACTTTTACGCTTTTTTTGGCATTTATGTTTTCTAGTATATAAATCACAACAACTACTTCTGCAGATATTTTGGCAATGATAGAAATTGTTTGTTGAAAGCTCTTTCAAAAACTAAGTTTTTCATATCTAATATTTTCCATTATTGTAAAAAATGATAGAGAACATTGCAACTGCTATGATAGAGATACATGGAGACATCTGAGGCTCTTCATTGGACATGACAACAACATAAAATTGACATGGAACCAAAACAGCAGTTTGCATACCAAAGATAGAGAACATTGCGACTGCTGTGATAGAGATATATGAAGACATCTGAGGCTCTTCATTGGACACGACCACAACAGAAAATTGACATGGACCCAGAACAGCAGCTTTACACGCCCAAGATAGTGGACATTGCGACTGCTGTGATAGAGATGTATGGAGATATCTGAAGCTCTTTATTGGATACGACAACAACAGAAAAATTGACATGGACCCAGAACAGCAGCTTTACATACCAAAGATATAGGGCATTGCGGCTGCTGTGATAGAGATGTATAGAGACATCTGAGGCTCTTCATTGGACACGACAACAATAACAAAAATTGCAATTAACCCAGAACAGCAGCTTTACACACCCAAGATAGAGGACATTGCAACTGCTGTGAAAGAGATGCATGGAGACATCTGAGGCTCTTCATTGGACACAACAACGACAGAAAATTAACATGGACCCAGAACAGCAGCTTAACATACCCAAGATATAGGACATTGCGACTGCTGTGATATATGCATGGAGACATCTGAGGATCTTCATTGGACACGAAAACAACAACAACAGAAAATTGACATGGACCCAGAGCAGCAGCTTTACACACCCAATATAGAGAACATTGCAACTGCTGTGATAGAGATACATGGAGACATCTAAGGCTCTTCATTGGACACGACAACAACAACTTTGTAAAATATGGCCTGCAAAAAATATTTGAAAAATAATAAGAAATTGATATTATAAAAAAAACTTGTAAAATGTATGTGTTATATTATTTTCTAATATATAAACATAAATAGGATTCACATAGGATCATAAAGTAAGCAATGAACACAGTCATAAAATAGATAACAAATATACAAGAAGTACTCACCACAAAGTAAGCAATAAACAGTCATGTTGTTGTTGTTGCTTATTCCTCAAGTCGTTTAAACGATCTTCATTCGGTCCCATTGTCTCAGCTTTTCTATTATAGTGCTGAGGTTTTCCCAGAGGTCTTTTTATAAACACAGTCACGTAATAGATAATAAATATACAAGAAGTACGCACCACAAAGTGAGCAATAAACAGTCATGTTGCGTATTCCTCAAGTCGTTTAAACGATCTTCATTAGGTCCCATTGTCTCAGCTTTTCTATTATAGTCCTGGGGTTTTCCCAGAGTTCTTTTTATAAACACAGTCACGTAATAGATAATAAATATACAAGAAGTACGCACCACAAAGTAATCAAAACCAGTAATGAAACATACTAAATCTACAAGAAGTACGCCCCACAAGGTAATCAAGAAGTGTAGTAATGAAACATACTAAATCTACAAGAAGTACGCCTCATAAAGTAAGCAATACAGTGTCGTGTAATAGATAATAAATATACAAGAAGTACACACCACAAAGTAATCTATAAGTGTAGTAATAAAGCAGATACTAAATCTACAAGAAGTACGCCTCATAAAGTAAGCAATACACAGTCGTGTAATAGATAATAAATATACAAAAAGTACACACCACAAAGTAATCTATAAGTGTAGTAATAAAACATACTGAATCTACAAGAAGTACGCCTCATAAAGTAAGCAATACACAGTCGTGTAATAGATAATAAATATACAAGAAGTACGCACCACAAAGTAATCAAGAAGTGTAGTAATAAAACATACTGAATCTACAAGAAGTACGCCTCATAAAGTAAGCAATACACAGTCGTGTAATAGATAATAAATATACAAGAAGTACGCACCACAAGGTAATCAAGAAGTGTAGTAATGAAACATACTAAATCTACAAGAAGTACGCCTCATAAAGTGAGCAATACACAGTCGTGTAATAGATAATAAATATACAAAAAGTACGCACCACAAAGTAATCAATAAGTGTAGTAATAAAGCAGATACTAAATCTACAAGAAGTACGCCTCATAAAGTAAGCAATACACAGTCGTGTAATAGATAATAAATATACAAGAAGTACGCATCACAAAGTAATCTATAAGTGTAGTAATGAAACATACTAAATCTACAAGAAGTACGCCTCATAAAGTAAGCAATACACAGTCGTGTGATAGATAATAAATATACAAGAAGTATGCACCACAAGGTAATCAAGAAGTGTAGTAATGAAACATACTAAATCTACAAGAAGTACGCCTCATAAAGTAAGCAATACACAGTCGTGTAATAGATAATAAATATACAAGAAGTACGCACCACAAAGTAATCAGTGAGTGTAGTAATGAAACATACTAAATCTACAAGAAGTACGCCTCATAAAGTAAGCAATACACAGTCGTGTAATAGATAATAAAAATACAAGAAGTACGCACCACAAAGTAATCAAGAAGTGTAGTAATAAAACATACTGAATCTACAAGAAGTACGCCTCATAAAGTAAGCAATACACAGTCGTGTAATAGATAATAAATATACAAGAAGTACGCACCACAAGGTAATCAAGAAGTGTAGTAATGAAACATACTAAATCTACAAGAAGTACGCCTCATAAAGTGAGCAATACACAGTCGTGTAATAGATAATAAATATACAAAAAGTACGCACCACAAAGTAATCAATAAGTGTAGTAATAAAGCAGATACTAAATCTACAAGAAGTACGCCTCATAAAGTAAGCAATACACAGTCGTGTAATAGATAATAAATATACAAGAAGTACGCATCACAAAGTAATCTATAAGTGTAGTAATGAAACATACTAAATCTACAAGAAGTACGCCTCATAAAGTAAGCAATACACAGTCGTGTAATAGATAATAAATATACAAAAAGTACACACCACAAAGTAATCTATAAGTGTAGTAATAAAACATACTGAATCTACAAGAAGTACGCCTCATAAAGTAAGCAATACACAGTCGTGTAATAGATAATAAATATACAAGAAGTACGCACCACAAAGTAATCAAGAAGTGTAGTAATAAAACATACTGAATCTACAAGAAGTACGCCTCATAAAGTAAGCAATACACAGTCGTGTAATAGATAATAAATATACAAGAAGTACGCACCACAAGGTAATCAAGAAGTGTAGTAATGAAACATACTAAATCTACAAGAAGTACGCCTCATAAAGTGAGCAATACACAGTCGTGTAATAGATAATAAATATACAAAAAGTACGCACCACAAAGTAATCAATAAGTGTAGTAATAAAGCAGATACTAAATCTACAAGAAGTACGCCTCATAAAGTAAGCAATACACAGTCGTGTAATAGATAATAAATATACAAGAAGTACGCATCACAAAGTAATCTATAAGTGTAGTAATGAAACATACTAAATCTACAAGAAGTACGCCTCATAAAGTAAGCAATACACAGTCGTGTGATAGATAATAAATATACAAGAAGTATGCACCACAAGGTAATCAAGAAGTGTAGTAATGAAACATACTAAATCTACAAGAAGTACGCCTCATAAAGTAAGCAATACACAGTCGTGTAATAGATAATAAATATACAAGAAGTACGCACCACAAAGTAATCAATGAGTGTAGTAATGAAACATACTAAATCTACAAGAAGTACGCCTCATAAAGTAAGCAATACACAGTCGTGTAATAGATAATAAAAATACAAGAAGTACGCACCACAAAGTAATCAATGAGTGTAGTAATGAAACATACTAAATCTACAAGAAGTACGCCTCATAAAGTAAGCAATACACAGTCGTGTAATAGATAATAAATATACAAGAAGTACGCACCACAAAGTAATCAATGAGTGTAGTAATGAAACATACTAAATCTACAAGAAGTACGCCTCATAAAGTAAGCAATACGCAGTCATGTAATAGATAATAAAAATACAAGAAGTACGCACCACAAAGTAATCAAGAAGTGTAGTAATAAAACATACTGAATCTACAAGAAGTACGCCTCATAAAGTAAGCAATACACAGTCGTGTAATAGATAATAAATATACAAGAAGTACGCACCACAAGGTAATCAAGAAGTGTAGTAATGAAACATACTAAATCTACAAGAAGTACGCCTCATAAAGTGAGCAATACACAGTCGTGTAATAGATAATAAATATACAAAAAGTACGCACCACAAAGTAATCAATAAGTGTAGTAATAAAGCAGATACTAAATCTACAAGAAGTACGCCTCATAAAGTAAGCAATACACAGTCGTGTAATAGATAATAAATATACAAGAAGTACGCATCACAAAGTAATCTATAAGTGTAGTAATGAAACATACTAAATCTACAAGAAGTACGCCTCATAAAGTAAGCAATACACAGTCGTGTAATAGATAATAAATATACAAAAAGTACACACCACAAAGTAATCTATAAGTGTAGTAATAAAACATACTGAAACTACAAGAAGTACGCCTCATAAAGTAAGCAATACACAGTCGTGTAATAGATAATAAATATACAAGAAGTACGCACCACAAAGTAATCAAGAAGTGTAGTAATAAAACATACTGAATCTACAAGAAGTACGCCTCATAAAGTAAGCAATACACAGTCGTGTAATAGATAATAAATATACAAGAAGTACGCACCACAAGGTAATCAAGAAGTGTAGTAATGAAACATACTAAATCTACAAGAAGTACGCCTCATAAAGTGAGCAATACACAGTCGTGTAATAGATAATAAATATACAAAAAGTACGCACCACAAAGTAATCAATAAGTGTAGTAATAAAGCAGATACTAAATCTACAAGAAGTACGCCTCATAAAGTAAGCAATACACAGTCGTGTAATAGATAATAAATATACAAGAAGTACGCATCACAAAGTAATCTATAAGTGTAGTAATGAAACATACTAAATCTACAAGAAGTACGCCTCATAAAGTAAGCAATACACAGTCGTGTGATAGATAATAAATATACAAGAAGTATGCACCACAAGGTAATCAAGAAGTGTAGTAATGAAACATACTAAATCTACAAGAAGTACGCCTCATAAAGTAAGCAATACACAGTCGTGTAATAGATAATAAATATACAAGAAGTACGCACCACAAAGTAATCAATGAGTGTAGTAATGAAACATACTAAATCTACAAGAAGTACGCCTCATAAAGTAAGCAATACACAGTCGTGTAATAGATAATAAAAATACAAGAAGTACGCACCACAAAGTAATCAATGAGTGTAGTAATGAAACATACTAAATCTACAAGAAGTACGCCTCATAAAGTAAGCAATACACAGTCGTGTAATAGATAATAAATATACAAGAAGTACGCACCACAAAGTAATCAATGAGTGTAGTAATGAAACATACTAAATCTACAAGAAGTACGCCTCATAAAGTAAGCAATACACAGGCGTGTAATAGATAATAAATATACAAGAAGTACACACCACAAAGTAATCTATAAGTGTAGTAATAAAGCAGATACTAAATCTACAAGAAGTACGCCTCATAAAGTAAGCAATACACAGTCGTGTAATAGATAATAAATATACAAGAAGTACACACCACAAAGTAATCTATAAGTGTAGTAATAAAGCAGATACTAAATCTACAAGAAGTACGCCTCATAAAGTAAGCAATACACACAGTCGTGTAATAGATAATAAATATACAAGAAGTACGCATCACAAAGTAATCTATAAGTGTAGTAATGAAACATACTAAATCTACAAGAAGTACGCCTCATAAAGTAAGCAATACACACAGTCTAGTAATAGATAATAAATATACAAGAAGTACGCATCACAAAGTAATCTATAAGTGTAGTAATGAAACATACTAAATCTACAAGAAGTACGCCTCATAAAGTAAGCAATACACAGTCATGTAATAGATAATAAATATACAAGAAGGATGCACCACAAAGTAATCAAGAAGTGTAGTAATGAAACATACTAAATCTACAAGAAGTACTCCTCATAAAGTAAGCAATGCACAGTCATGTAATAGATAATAAGTACGCACCACAAAGTAATCAATAAGTGTAGTAATGAAACATACTAAATCTACAAGAAGTACGCATCACAAAGTAAGCAATACACAGTCATGTAATAGATAATAAAAATACAAGAAGTACGCACCACAAAGTAATCAAGAAGTGTAGTAATGAAACATACTAAATCTACAAGAAGTACGCCTCATAAGGTAAGCAATACACAGTCGTGTAATGGATAATAAATATACAAGAAGTACGCACCACAAAGTAATCAATAAGTGTAGTAATGACACATACTAAATCTACAAGAAGTACGCATCACAAAGTAAGCAATACACAGTCATGTAATAGATAATAAAAATACAAGAAGTACGCACCACAAAGTAATCAATAAGTGTAGTAATGACACATACTAAATCTACAAGAAGTACGCCTCATAAAATAAGCAATACACAGTCATGTAATAGATAATAAATATACAAGAAGTACGCACCACAAAGTAATCAATAAGTGTAGTAATGACACATACTAAATCTACAAGAAGTACGCATCACAAAGTAAGCAATACACAGTCATGTAATAGATAATAAAAATACAAGAAGTACGCACCACAAAGTAATCAAGAAGTGTAGTAATGAAACATACTAAATCTACAAGAAGTACGCATCACAAAGTAAGCAATACGCAGTCATGTAATAGATAATAAAAATACAAGAAGTACGCACCACAAAGTAATCAAGAAGTGTAGTAATGAAACATACTAAATCTACAAGAAGTACGCCTCATAAGGTAAGCAATACACAGTCGTGTAATGGATAATAAATATACAAGAAGTACGCACCACAAAGTATTCTTTAAGTGTAGTAATGAAACATACTAAATATACAAGAAGTACGCCTCATAAAGTAAGCGATACACAGTCGTGTAATAGATAATAAATATACAAGAAGTACGCACCACAAAGTAATCAATAAGTGTAGTAATGACACATACTAAATCTACAAGAAGTACGCCTCATAAAATAAGCAATACACAGTCATGTAATAGATAATAAATATACAAGAAGTACGCACCACAAAGTAATCAATGAGTGTAGTAATGACACATACTAAATCTACAAGAAGTACGCCTCATAAAATAAGCAATACACAGTCATGTAATAGATAATAAATATACAAGAAGTACGCACCACAAAGTAATCAATGAGTGTAGTAATGACACATACTAATTCTACAAGAAGTACGCCTCATAAAGTAAGCAATACACAGTCATGTAATAGATAATAAATATACAAGTAGTGCGCACCACAAAGTAATCAAGAAGTGTATTAATGAAACATACTAAATCTACAAGAAGTACTCCTCATAAAGTAAGCAATACACAGTCATGTAATAGATAATAAGTACGCACCACAAAGTAATCAATAAGTGTAGTAATGAAACATACTAAATCTACAAGAAGTACGCATCACAAAGTAAGCAATACACAGTCTTGTAATAGATAATAATTATACAAGAAGTACGCACCACAAAGTAATCTATAAGTGTAGTAATGAAGCAGATACTAAATCTACAAGAAGTACGCCTCATAAAGTGAGCAATACACAGTCGTGTAATAGATAATAAATATACAAGAAGTACGCACCACAAAGTTATCAAGAAGTGTAGTAATGAAACATACTAAATCTACAAGAAGTACGCCTCATAAAGTAAGCAATACACAGTCGTGTAATAGATAATAAATATACAAGAATTACACACTACAAAGTAATCAATAAGTGTAGTAATGAAGCATACTAAATCTACAAGAAGTACGCCTCATAAAGTAAGAAATACACAGTCTTGTAATAGATAATAATTATACAAGAAGTACGCACCACAAAGTAATCTATAAGTGTAGTAATGAAGCAGATACTAAATCTACAAGAAGTACGCCTCATAAAGTGAGCAATACACAGTCGTGTAATAGATAATAAATATACAAGAAGTACGCACCACAAAGTAATCAATGAGTGTAGTAATGACACATACTAATTCTACAAGAAGTACGCCTCATAAAGTAAGCAATACACAGTCATGTAATAGATAATAAATATACAAGTAGTGCGCACCACAAAGTAATCAAGAAGTGTATTAATGAAACATACTAAATCTACAAGAAGTACTCCTCATAAAGTAAGCAATGCACAGTCATGTAATAGATAATAAGTACGCACCACAAAGTAATCAATAAGTGTAGTAATGAAACATACTAAATCTACAAGAAGTACGCATCACAAAGTAAGCAATACACAGTCATGTAATAGATAATAAAAATACAAGAAGTACGCATCACAAAGTAATCAAGAAGTGTAGTAATGAAACATACTAAATCTACAAGAAGTACGCATCACAAAGTAAGCAATACACAGTCATGTAATAGATAATAAAAATACAAGAAGTACGCACCACAAAGTAATCAAGAAGTGTAGTAATGAAACATACTAAATCTACAAGAAGTACGCCTCATAAGGTAAGCAATACACAGTCGTGTAATGGATAATAAATATACAAGAAGTACGCACCACAAAGTATTCTTTAAGTGTAGTAATGAAACATACTAAATATACAAGAAGTACGCCTCATAAAGTAAGCGATACACAGTCGTGTAATAGATAATAAATATACAAGAAGTACGCACCACAAAGTAATCAATAAGTGTAGTAATGAAGCATACTAAATCTACAAGAAGTACGCCTCATAAAATAAGCAATACACAGTCATGTAATAGATAATAAATATACAAGAAGTACGCACCACAAAGTAATCAATGAGTGCAGTAATGACACATACTAAATCTACAAGAAGTACGCCTCATAAAATAAGCAATACACAGTCATGTAATAGATAATAAATATACAAGAAGTACGCACCACAAAGTAATCAATGAGTGTAGTAATGACACATACTAATTCTACAAGAAGTACGCCTCATAAAGTAAGCAATACACAGTCATGTAATAGATAATAAATATACAAATAGTGCGCACCACAAAGTAATCAAGAAGTGTATTAATGAAACATACTAAATCTACAAGAAGTACTCCTCATAAAGTAAGCAATACACAGTCATGTAATAGATAATAAGTACGCACCACAAAGTAATCAATAAGTGTAGTAATGAAACATACTAAATCTACAAGAAGAACGCATCACAAAGTAAGCAATACACAGTCTTGTGATAAATAATAATTATACAAGAAGTACGCACCACAAAGTAATCTATAAGTGTAGTAATGAAGCAGATACTAAATCTACAAGAAGTACGCCTCATAAAGTGAGCAATACACAGTCGTGTAATAGATAATAAAAATACAAGAAGTACGCACCACAAAGTTATCAATAAGTGTAGTAATGAAGCAGATACTAAATCTACAAGAAGTACGCCTCATAAAGTGAGCAATACACAGTCGTGTAATAGATAATAAAAATACAAGAAGTACGCACCACAAAGTTATCAATAAGTGTAGTAATGAAGCAGATACTAAATCTACAAGAAGTACGCCTCATAAAGTGAGCAATACACAGTCGTGTAATAGATAATAAATATACAAGAAGTACGCACCACAAAGTTATCAAGAAGTGTAGTAATGAAACATACTAAATCTACAAGAAGTACGCCTCATAAAGTAAGCAATACACAGTCGTGTAATAGATAATAAATATACAAGAATTACACACTACAAAGTAATCAATAAGTGTAGTAATGAAGCATACTAAATCTACAAGAAGTACGCCTCATAAAGTAAGAAATACACAGTCTTGTAATAGATAATAATTATACAAGAAGTACGCACCACAAAGTAATCTATAAGTGTAGTAATGAAGCAGATACTAAATCTACAAGAAGTACGCCTCATAAAGTGAGCAATACACAGTCGTGTAATAGATAATAAATATACAAGAAGTACGCACCACAAAGTAATCAAGAAGTGTAGTAATGAAACATACTAAATCTACAAGAAGTACGGCTCATAAAGTAAGCAATACACAGTCGTGTAATAGATCATAAATATACTAGAAGTACGCACCACAAAGTAATCTATAAGTGTAGTAATGAAGCAGATACTAAATCTACAAGAAGTACGCATCACAAAGTAATCAATGAGTGTAGTAATGACACATACTAAATCTTCAAGAAGTACGCCTTATAAAGTAAGCAATATACACAGTCATGTAATAGATAATAAATATACAAGAGGTATACGCCTCATAAAGTAATCAAGAAGTGTAGTGATGAAACATACTAAATCTACAAGAAGTACGCTTCATAAAGTAAGCAATACGCAGTCGTGTAATAGATAATAAATATACAAGAAGTACGCATCACAAAATAATCAAGAAGTGTAGTAATGAAGGAAATACTAAATCTACAAGAAGTAGAAAAGAAATAAGAGAGAAACATCGAGCAGAAGAAAGCTGTGGGCAGTTTATTGACCAGCCAGAATGTCACCAGCCATCAATCTTAACTGTCAACACACTCCTCAGCAACAGCCTGTCGTGTTGTCAACTTCTACATCTCTTTGTTCTATTATCTAATATTCCTTTTAATATGCATATATAATCCATTGAAAACCTTCTAATGAACTACAAAGATACCTATTGCAAACTAAAGAATCAGAAAATATCGATTCAGAACATTGATGCTTCAATTTTCTAGAATTCTATGATCATAATATGATTAGAGTAGGTGAATGAATGGAAAACTTCTTTGTTGAAGAGATGGGATAGAAGGAAAGAGACGGATAAAGATAAGAAGAATATGGACTAACCGTATTAGATAAATTTACAAAAGCTACGGGTTTATACACAAAAGTAAAGAAGTACTAAACCATAAACTAAAGTAACTTAACACACAGAAATCCTTACACACTCAAAGGTAAAACAAAAGCACTCGATAAGTTATAACCAAACCCGTACTTATCTTTTATTGCAGCGTTGATAGGAGCGGACCGAGATTACACAGGTATGTGAGGAGATCACCAGACACGGATACAGAGAGCGCTTTAAGCGTCTCTACACAACAACTCCTTGGCAGAGTCCTCGCATTACCTATGAACCCTCTTTGTATACAAACATGGTCACATTCGTCCAATGAGAAGGCATGGGAGATCAGTCAACTTAAAAAATAAACAACATTCTTCTCACATAACTGAAATGCTTTAAACTGAATATGCTTTGTCAAATAATTTGAAAAAATTATTCTACTAACCATGGAAGTGGCATTTCTTTTATCCCTAGTACACCTAGTACAGGCCAAATCATGGTGGGTAGAAATTGGCGACTGCTTTTACTGTAAGTGCATCACATGTCTATATATGTGAAAGCAGTTCGACTTTGCACTTACAAATATGCCAGAGACCCGTTTGGTTACTTGCACTCGCTGATGGGTTTGGACTTTTATATGAATCGGGGGCCATTTGGAGCTTTTTTTTTTTATTAGAAAAAATTGCCCAAAGCGGGATTCGATCCCGGGTCGTAGCGGTCGCAAACCAACGGTTTAGACCATCCTTCCACCGACCCCCGTTGGAAGAAACATGAAATCTGGAAATTGAAAGAACGAGGTAGAGAGAGAGGTCATAAAGGAAATTATGAACTTCCAGAAATGAAAAAACGAATAAACAAATCCCTTTTTTTTTCGGTTTATTCATTTATTTATTTCCTCTCAAATTTACAGTGTACCATTCGAGCATAAAGCTCACGAGCCACTTTGTCGTGGATGTTAGGCATCAAGAATTTCTAAAAAATGGCCTTCAGAACTGACTGGAAGGTCACAGTTCAGGTAGAGTGAAGTCCAGGTCTTTTATGTCTTGGATTGAGGTCTCCATCAAATTGGAACAATTCTAGCGCAGATTCTAGTTTCCAGTGGCGTCATATTTCTTCCTAGCGTTTTCTTCTACTTTTCTAACTCTTCGTCTTCCATTGAACATTGTTCAAATGAATCAATAACAATGTCGTTACACATTGTCTCTCATGCTCTCTTTCTAGCCGACTTACTACAGCCGTTCATTTTGAAGAGAAAAAAAAAAGCTCAAATTTGAACAAATCAAAACCTAAATTTAAAAATATATATATTTTATTTTCATTGAATATACAAGGAACGGTCGAAAATACTCAAACTTTTTAAAAATATAACAAATATTCAATAGTTTGAACATTCTTTTCATCAATATTTTTCAAAATAGGACCTTCCACTATCTACACATTTTCCCAGCGGTCAGAAAGTTGTTTAAAAGCGGTTTCATAGTCCATTTTTCTGAGCTTGTTTATTTCAGCTGTCGCATTTTTAATAACCTCTTTAGATAACGAAAAGCGTTTTCTTTTTAACGCAAGTTTGAGCTTAGTAAAATAAAAGAAATCACATGGAGAGAGGTCTGGGGAATAAGAAGGATGTGATAAAACAGTCTCCGAGTACTTAGCTAAATAATCCATAACCAAGGTGGCTTTATGGGCAGGGGCGTTGTCATGAAGTAACTTCCATTGTTATGACTGAATGAGCAGGTTCCTTTTCCTTCGTATTGAATCTCTAAGACGCACAAGTATTTCTTTGTATGTGTTTTTATTGAGTTCCCTCTGGAATAGACTCATAATGTACGACTCCTTGGTAGTAAAAAAAAAACTATAAAACAATAAGCATCACTTTTCAATTTTGATCGGACAAGGCGAACTTTTTCTTTCAAGGAAAACTTGGAGTGTACTATTCAAGTGATTGTTTCTTTGTAAAAATCAATTTCACTAGAAATTTACTTGAGTTTTTGAAAAAGCTAACCAGTATACCATGGTTTAGGGCTATGACCCTCATCAGTACAGGGGCGTCTTCGATTTCATAACATCCTATGAGAAGTGTTAATTGACTTTTGTCCGAATTTGCCAAAACTGGAGTTGGGGCTCATTCTTTATTATCTTCTTACTTTAAGAAAGATGATAAGATTTTTATTTTTGTAAATTTTTTTATTATATTCATTTTTATATTTTTTTCTATAAAGCTTATTTTTAATGTCAATCTAGTGTGAAAATGGAGGATACAAAATGAAGACAAATTGTCCAATCAAATGAACATAAAATAGTCACTTTTGCAATATATATATATATATATATTGTCGCGTGTTTACCCTACTGGTTCTTTGCGACAACGCGCTTCTTCCCTTCGTGGTTCACCCACTTAGGCTCCCGTTGCTCTTCCCTGCGGCTTTTCCCCGCAGGCCACCCAAAGACGTCCTGAGCTCCACCTCTCCAGTGGAAACTCCCTTCCTCTGGCAGTATCTCTCGGCCTTACCACTGGTGGGGGGACACGAGAGACTTACCAGAAGAGTAGCAGCAGCAGCAGTAGCCTGGTGATGATGGCAGTGGCGAGAGTAACGACGGGAGGCGGCATTTACATGACCCTTCATCCTGGGGCCAACACAAAAACGTATTTACATCCAACCTCCCCAGGAAACGGGACCACAGCAGTCGGCGACTCCCACATCAGTCAGCAAGGGAATCCGGCGAAAGCGCCATGCGGAGATTGCAACCGTTTAGAGGCCTTACACGTAACAATATATATATATATATTTTGAAGATTGAGCAATCCATAATTAAAATTATATTTAAAAAAGATCCATATATTGGATTTATAATGAATTTAAAGTTCCAATATTTCGAGGGGAAACTCGCCTCTCTTTATCGAGGATGTTTTTGTTTTTTCACTAAAACATGCGCGCACACGTACACCACTCTCGTTCTACAAGGCCAATGAAAGAATTGTATCTTTGATTTAAATATTACATTCAGTATATATACAGCTAACAATTATATATAATATTACAGATTAATACCATTATTTTGTCTATACATTGTGCTTGAAATAGAGATTTATATACAACAGTGTAACCGTAAATAAATGTGTGCAAACATATTAATTCTAAATTAATGATAACATTTTGAAGGAAAATAAATGTGAGTAAATTAAAAGTATATACATATATATATCCTTTAATATTTTAAGATATTTAACTTATTCTTCCTTATAATTATTTTTGCATGCACAAATTTTCCCCCACCTACTTTGTATTTTAAAAATTATTTCAATATTGTGATATTATAACACTATGCGGCGCTGAGTTTGTTTATACAAAAATGTAATGCCTTGATAAAGGTTGGCGTTCAGTCAACCGAAATATTGGCAAATAAATATTTTATTAAATCCAATATATGCCTTCTTATTATCTAATGATTTATATATGGATTGCTCTAAATAAAAAATAGATTTTCTGTTGATTTTTTGATTATCTTGAGGATTATGCTATGTTAATGCAGTCGTGGTTAAAATCTTGGAACTATAATAATAAAAATGTGAAGATTAGAAATAGCTTTAATTGAGCTTATGGGATAGATAAAAAACATAATTTGATAAAAGTACTGCCTGGCTTAAGGCGTAAGAATTTAAAAAAATTATAAACTTATTTACATAATGTACAAAAGGTTTGAGCCGGCCATCGGGAAACAACAACAATGAGGTTTTATAGGGGAAGCGTGACCTCTGGCGGTAGATATAAAGAGAGAGTATTTGAATCTATTAAATATAATTTTAAATAAAATAATATTTTAATATAATATATATATATTGAAAATAGAGCAAACTACATTTAAATCAATAAATTATGACCATATATATATATATATATATATATATAGTGTAAAAACTATATAATAAAAATATAACAGTGATTCTACATTTAAAACTTAAGGAGCAAACTGATAAGAATGATAAATCATATCAAGTAGATTTGGTTAGATTAGCAAGCTAAATCTAAATTAATTATAAAAATAAATAGTTGTATAGTTTTTACAAATTTTATAATTTGAATTTGAATAATCAAAATGATGAAGATAATTTTAATGGAATACTTAACTATAAAACTATACAACTATTTATATATATATATATATATGGCACACTTATGCCCTATATGTAAATATCTATCAGAATGAAAATAATAAAAAGTGTTGAAAAAAAGGGTCGCAGTGAGGCCAGAATTTAATCATGGCCATCAACCATGTAACCGGGTGGCGACTTTTCAGCCCCACAGGTTGATTCAATTTGTGCCACGTCATGCTAGGGGGGGGGGGGTATAAAAAGGCGTGTAATTCTATTAAGTGATGCAAACACTGCTCTTGTGATGCTCTAGTTTACCTTATGGATTGGATGCATCCATAAATGGCACGTACTCAACTGGGCTTCTTTGTTTACTGACTCTTGGAGCACATCTCCTTTACTCTCTGTCCTTTCATCTTCTGTAGGCTATCTAATAAATGGAGAAAATATGGGGTTTATTCTTAGAATATTTAGTGTAAGAACCGTATTGGACTCAATATTAAATGATAACTCTTGGACTGAATGCTGGGTCTTTTCTCTCCTTTTCTCTTTCTTTTTCCATAGTTCTTCTCTAATAAATGAAGAAAATTTATAACAACCGTATTGGACTCAATATTATATGATGAGGAATCTTGGACTGAATTCTGGATCTTTTATTCCCATTCTTTTTTTTTTTTTCCTCCATTGTTCTTCTCTAATAAATGAAGAAAATATGGTAGAATGGTTTTTTTTTTTTTGTCTTTTAGAATATTTAGTATAACAACCGTATTGGACTCAATATTCTATGATCATAACTCTTGAACTAAATGCTGGATCGTTTTTTCCCCTTTCTTCCTTTTCCCAAAGTTGAAGAATATATTGATTACTTATCTTTAATTTGGCATAGAGATGAAATAAAAGTAGATATTAATCTATATTACAATAAAAGTCATTCAAATAGATTTTGAAGGAATTCACCATTTATAACATTTAATTTCTTATTTTTAAAACTATTTGAAACATATAATAGTTTTATAATAAACTTCAAATATACACTGTATATAAGTATTGAGGCATTCTAAAAGTTCTTGAAAAACTATATATTTATATTCCTCTTTTATTTTCAATAAATATTCATAGATAGATTTTAAACTAAAATATTAGGCAAATACGAAGCTGAAATAGTGTAGCCTAGTTTATTTGTGTTAATTTACATAATTTAAAGTTTGATTTTATTAGGTTTATTTGCATATATATATATTGGAATGGATTGTAATTCCTAAATCACTTTATTAGGTACCGCTCAAAAAGAGCAACCTAATTTATGATAATTACAACAATGATTAATATGTGAAGGTTATTCACATATTAAACAAAATGTTAACGTGGGATTCAATCCCAGTTCATGACTGTCGGGAATCGAGAGTGTTACCCACTCGTCCACCGACTTCGTTGGATTGTAATCCAAGTTCCAAATAACTTTATTAGGTGCCGCTCAAAAAGAGCAACCTAGATCATCATATTTACAATATACTGTGGGAGTGTACAGGGTTTGTTCATTTACAATTATAATTTATATTGATGTCGTTGGGTCCTCAGGTCCTTGAGGATATTGTTCTTCAGAAGGTTTTGTCTGGCTTGTTTGATATTCAAGGTGGGTTTATTTTTTTCTTTTTTTTTTTTCCACTTTCGCCATTCTGGCTTAATTGATGGAGAATTTGTCTAGGTTTTAAATTTCTTATTTTCCTTTTTCTCCGCATTTGTAGTTTGTGGCTTCCTTGAAGGTTGGGTTTTCTAATTTTTCGGATTTTTCGTAGAATTTAAATGATTGTCTAATAATGTAGTCATTGATGTTTTCGATATTTAGATCGTTCCTGAGGATTGTGTTTCGAACGAACCAGGGTGGAGGATTGTAATTGCTATATATATATTCGTATATATTTAATTTTAGAGTAGAAGACACTGTTCGTTGGTACCTAAGAATAAATCTCTAATTTCACTTATCTTTCCTGACAACTATTCTTAACGCGACAATATTTTAAAATATAGAAAGCATATCCTGATCAGGAACACATGTGCTTTTTTTAGATATTAGAGCGCCATCTAGTGGAACAAAAATCAACTAAACGTTGATTTAACCTGTTCCCTGATATTTGGCCAATCCATTTTCTTGATAAATCAAGAAGAAAGAGGAAAAACTCTTAAAAACACATTCTGGAGTTTTAGCAACCCACTGAAGACGCTGAGAACTATTTCAGAAAAGAAAAATATAGCGATAGAACTCTATAATTTCTACAGATCAATTGTGAATAGATTCATACGCAAAAGAGGTAGTGAGGAAAGTTTTAGAACAGACGTGTAAATAAATCCCTTTTCAAACAAAGGCCCACGTGCACAAGGGGAAAGGGAGAAAAAAAATACTGTATTATTTTGTTGTTGTATGGCGAATCCATACATGGCAATGGGCCCTAATAAAAGCCTTTTTGTTGTTGTTGTTGTTGTTGATAAATCAAGAAAGGCGTCAGCGATAAAAAGAATATATTGTGTCTAGGATTATCAGAGTTGGAAATGGCGGAATAAGAAAGAAGTAATGTTCCTAACGAATTTCTTTTTATGCTCTAAAAATCTGGCGAATCTCTGAAGCTGAACTTCTCTCCATTTCCAAAAATTCAATATCGACTCTTTGTTTCTGCCTTGATTCTATATTTTTACTTAAGGTCTCTGACACAACAACAAATTAGATAATTTATTAGATAAGGTTTAACAATATATTAAAATTTAATTGAAATATGTCAAATATTATTCGAGTTATGGGCAAATAGCCATTACTTTTGGAACGCCTCTAGTAGTAGTTGAAGTTGGCTAATGAAGGAATGTTATACTTAGTCTAGCCATAAATATTGTTAAAAAACTAAATCAATGATAAAATATTTTAATTTTACCGCGTGAAGTATTTAAAATACAGTAGTTGTTATTTGAATATCTCGTGCACACGTGTTTAGAAAAAAAAATCGGAATATATTTGTTTTTTTAATAATGGATTGGGGTGTTGAAGAAAACTGTATAGCTGTAATAGCCTTACACAAGGTAGGCCAAAGTCCTTCATCCATTTTGAAACATTTACAAAATTTGAATATTACGCGTCAATTTGTTTATCGAACCATTGAAAGGTATATACCGTTGATTTCAAACATCCGCGACCCAGGAGCGAATCTGGAATTAGGCACTTTTTATTAAGATTGCTTCAATGGCCAACTATTCTTGCAAAAGTTAAACCCTACCAGTGAATACAAGTAATCAAACGAGACTCTGTCATAATGGTAAGTGTACAAGTCTAACTGCTTTCTATAAGTGTGGTAATATGGTGTACTTGCGGTAAAAGCAGTTGCAAATACCTTCCATGATTATCATAGCCGTATCACATGTACTAAAGATATTTGAAAAATGTAAAATTTATATCCCTATATATATAAAAGTCAGTGTATGTATGTATGTATGTGGGTATCTATGTCGGCTATACACGTCCACAATACGTAACTAATCTGACTGAAATTTTAACAGTATATAGAGTAGAACCTGGAACACTTATAGTGAAAATTTCAGGTCTCTATCCCGAATATTCTTCGAGTTATTTGCAAATTGCGTTGCAAATTTGCCTTTTCGCTCGCAAGCAGCGCCTCTAGCGGTGTAAATGGGAGGTAATATCAGCTGACCTAATGTACATGTAAAACGTGTTTTTACAGGACATAGAGAAAAATCTGGAAAAGATATTTATCGGATTTTTACCCAATAAAAAATAAAATTGACAGGTTCTGGGCAAAAACAGTTGTTTTTTAGTCAGAAAATGATTATGACAATATTGCTGTATCATGCTTGATTATCAGATACAAAATTATATCGGGAAAAATTCCAAAAAGCTGAGACCACGGGTGAAGCCAGTTCATTTTTAGTGTGCAGGAACAAAATTCTAACATAAAAACATTATTCGAGCAGAAGACACAAAGCCAGATCATCTCTTTATAAAAATATCGCTTCTCAGACACAAAGTTTGGAGCGGGACGTTTCACAAGAGTGACATCCACGGCGCCAATTTATAATTGTAACGAATAGTATTTGAATAAAAACATTTAATCGGGTAAAACCTGGGCGTTGCCCTGGTCATTCGGCTAGTAACTATCTAAAAAGAAGCATTTGGGAATTTTCTCTTTATTTTTAATTCCTGTTTTTTTTTTTTTTGCTTATCCCTAGTACACGTGGTACAGGCTAAATCATGGTGAGTAGAAGAAGGCGACTGCTTTTACTGTAAGTACACCACATGTCTACATATGTGAAAAGCAGTTCGACTTTGCACTTACAAATGTACCAGAGTCCCGTTTGATTACTTGCACTCGCTGGTGGGATTGGACTTTTACAAGAATCGGGGGGCCATTGGAGAATTTTTTTTATTATCAGAAAAAAAGTGTCCAATACGGAAATCTAACCCGGTTCATAGCGGTCGAAAACCAACGGTTTAGACCAGGGGTGGCGAACCTTTTTATATTAGAAGGCCAATTTTCATTTTACCATTTTTGAGAAGGCCGCATATATATATATTATATATGACATTCGTATTAGATATTTTCAATAAAATAATGAAAGTAATTGAAAACTGCGAAACAAAAATTATAATTTTGAATTTATGAAAAGGCCACAACTTGGGCAAGAAAAGGCCACATGCGGCCTTAAGGCCGCACGTTCGCCACCCCTGGTTTAGACCATCCTTTCACCGAATCCCCTTGAAATAAAGTAGGTTTGCATATCGCCAATTTCGGGAAGGGGGCTAAATGATCAAGGCCATGGTGACGTATCAAGAGAAGCTACGGGTGGAAAGTCCCCCAACCCATAAATGTCATCAACCCCATTAGGGGTCCGTCCACAAATTGCTCGCAGGGAAGGGGGCTAAGTGGTGCGCGGAGCCTAATTAAATTACCAATTCTGATTAGCGACTGACCCCTCTGTTTCGGCCGAGGTGTCAGATCGAAAATATCTTCATGAATATTCGATCGCAGACACAAAAAAATCCTCCGCTCCATTTGCTCCATTGAAGATTTCCTGTTAGCCGCGCGCGCGTCCTTGAAATACACACGTGCATTAAATTTATCTGCCATTTAGCTGAAATTCTAATTTTCTCAACTTTTTAGGTATCACGGAGCAAGCTAAATAAAGGTTTACTTTATTTTTGCTCCACTAATGGCGCTCTGCCATCTAAAAAGTACATGTGCTCGTGGTCAGGAGATGCCTTTTTTATTTTTAACTAGCCGAATGACCCGGGCAACGCCCAGGTTTTACCCGATTAAATGTTTTTATTTAAATACTATTCGTTACAATTATAAATTGGCACCGTGGGTGTCACTTTTGTGAAACGTTCCGCTCCAAACTTTGTGTATTTTTAAAATATAAAAATAAAAATGTAAATTTTCACAACGATATTTGAAAATTATATTATTTTGATTTTCAAATACTATTCGTTACAATTATAAATTGGCGCCGTGGATGTCACTCTTGTGAAACGTCCCGCTCCAAACTTTGTGTCTAAAGGGATATTTTTATAGAAAGATGATCTGGCTTTTGTTTTCTGTTCGAATGAATGTTTTTATGTTAGAATTTTGTTCCTGCGTACATAAAAATGAACTGGTTTCACCCGTGGTCTCTGCTTTTTGGAATGTTTCCCGATAAAATTTTGTATCTGATAATCAAACATGATACAGCAATATTGTCATCATCATTTTCTGACTAAAAAAACAACTATTTTTGCCCAGAACCTGTCAATTATATTTTTTATTTGCTAAAAATCCGATAAATATCTTTTCCAGATTTTTATCTATGTCCTGTCAAAACACGTTTTACATGTACATTAGGTCAGCTGATATTACCTCCTATCTGTTATCAACATGCAAGTTAATTTCTTATATTGTGTGCTCTCCAAGCATATTTCCTTCTTACATAGACTTTGAATTCATGTCAAAATCCTGAAAACAATTCTGTATAATTTTATACTGCAGTAACCAACATTTCATACTTACTTAGACTTTTAATTTAATCTTAAATACATTTTTGTCTATATTTGTATGCCTTAGTAACCAAAATGTAAGTAAAAATTCTTGTATTGTTCACCAAACATGTAGTTCTGTCATAGGTTTTCAATTCATATACAAAATTCTAGATTACAGTTTTAGCGATTTTTTGTAACCGCTATCGCTGTAACCATATGTTATTCAAATATTGATAACAGTAAACCGATAAATTTATTGTTGTTGTTGTCGTGTCCAATGAAGAACCTCAGATGTCTCCATACATCTCTATCACAGCAGTCGCAATGTCCTCTATCTTGGGTGTGTAAAGCTGCTGCTCTGGGTCTATGTCAATTTTCTGCAAGGCTGCGGCCATTGCTGGGCATGAGAATATGTGGGTAGGTGTTAGTTCCACACCAGGACAGTTGTTGCATGTCCTATAGGTTCTTGTGCCATCTGGATGTATTGTCATTCCTTTATAGTGTTTTGTTCTAAGTCTTGTTATAGTTTTTGTCAGTTTTCTCTCAGAGTTTATTTCACATATGTGATCTTTTGACAAATTTATTATAACATATAAACTATTCAATTAATAATAAAACTAAAATTTGACAACATACCTATAAAACTGAAGAATATTCTTTGAGAAAAGTTACAGAAAGAAAAAAAAAGTTTATTTTTGATTGCCCTAGGTTCACGAAGCGTAGAATACAACGTTGACAAAAAGAATGACAAAGAAGAATGAAATATACAAGGTTGTCCCAAAAGATCGTGAACATTTAAAAAAAAAAATACCAATATTATTCGCCGTTATGTACCATGGTATATTATATAATCTAAAATGCAAATATATATATTTTTTAAACATGTATTTTATTTTCATCATTGACTGTTTTTTTTTCCACTATAGATTTAGAACATAACACTTTGAATATTATTGTTGTTAATATGTAAAGTTGTTACGTTGAGAGGTTGAAAGTTGATAAGTAAATAATTATATTTCCTTTTTCACGACTGCACCTCCAATTCTTTATAATTCCAACATCAAAACATTATAATCATAACATGTATAATATATTTGTATTATGTATAAAGATTATGTATTACAGTTAAACCTGTCTATAGCGCCCACTCTTGGAACTCACCAAAATAGGGTGCTATATAGATGGGGTGCTATTGACAGGTCACTTTTAATGTAAATCGCATCGTACTACGTATTTAAAATCGCGCGCTATAGAGAGGGAGGCGCTATTTAGAGGGGGTGTTATAGACAGGTTTAACTGTATAACCTATTCATAAATTACCTATATGTGTGAAATGTAAATTTTACAGTTCTCTTAGCCTACAATGTAAATTTATGTGAATAAGTCATAGAGATTGAACCAGAATTCTTCCAATTTTTCAAAGAAGATCTACGGCAAGCTATTGGTGGTGGGAAGAGAAACATTGCAGGATATCACACATAAAGTTGGAGATGGGAGTGCTATAGACAGGTTTAACTGTATTATGTATTCGGCGTAATAATATTATTAGCCAAGTAATAAAAAAAACACGAACTTTTGGGACAACCTTATATGTAAAGAGGGACCTACAAGGCTGTTACATAAATATTTGAAGAACCTGAGTCCATCTAACCAAATTACCTCAACTTTTAATCCAGTCCTCAAAGAGCCCCTAATATTAATTCTTTTGCCACGCTAGGGAAATTAAAATTGATCCGATCCCAAGAACCCCTTATTAAAATTATTTCGTTTATTTTTCGCCTAAATATTAAATTCGGATTTTATTTTTTTAAAGTTTCTTATTAAAGTCGTTCCTTCTGAATAATAAAAAAAAACATATTTGCATGGAGAAAGCCACTTCATTTTCAATTTATTTTCCATATAAGAGGGTTCGAATATTTTCTAATCAAGTTTAAAAGAAACCCGCTCTATAAGTTTATCATGTCGTTATCGATTGAAAGGTTTGATATTAAATACATTAATTTCAACGGGGTATATATATATGTGGCGACCGCACTTTGCTTCAGCGAACTGGGACAAAGCTTCAAAACACATACGGGCAGAAAAATGGCGGCCCCACTATGCATCGGCAAACACGCGTTGGGAGAACACTTTACTACGCATGCGCGGGCGTCATCCGGAACTTTCTAGCGGCTGGCGCTTCGGACACTTGATCTGGCACTCATGCGGTAAACATCTAGGCTTGCTCCAACGGCCGTTACTTCAACCGTTGCTTCTTTTCTATTTTATATTTCTGTCTTTAAATAAATTAATTTTAATTATAATTTTATCAGCAGCCTTTCCACAAGCCACACCAAAACATCACACAACAATCCTACAAAATTGGTGAGCCGGACGACTCGAATGAAGAATTAACGGCCAACGTCAAGGGCAAATCAAGGAAGCTCAAACATTCACGATGGAACTCACCCCTTCTCAAATATCAAGATTGATTTTTCGAGCTCCACCCTTCTTGCCAAACGACATTCCATTGTGGCTCAGCCAACTGGAAGCTGCCTTTATTTTCGCAAACATCGCCAGCGACGACAATTTCAAGTATATATTAGTAAATCAAATTTTATTGCCCTCTATCGTTAAAATTTTACACAAATAAATTTACTGGCAAACGCATTGCCAGTAAATTTATTTGTGTAAAATTTTAATGGTCTGTAGAGATTTAAAAAAGAAACGCATTGCCAGTAAATTTATTTGTGTAAAATTTTAATTTCAAGTATAACACAATAATCGTTAATTTATATAGACTAGCTATCATCTACGTCTACGACATTGTAGAGAACCCACCAGTTTCAGGAAAATATGCGGCACTCAAAGAACGACTTCTCCTGCGATTTGGCCGGTCACGCCAGGTACGAACAGCTCAAGTCTCAGAAACTAAGCCCATTGCTGATCAGAGACCCTCGATTATCCTGGTTGAATTGTCCAAAACACCTCCATCTCAGCACTGTGATCCCTGTACTCCCACCTCCAATAGCCTCCAACACCTGGAGCAGACGGATTTACCCCGTGACATGAATGTCACAACAACTGCCCCGGTGACTACAGTCCATAACGTTGAAGACACCAACTCAAGCTCCACCTTGCTTTCTCCCACCAGCTCTCTGAGTAACTCTTCATCCCTGGACTCCTCATCGTTCTGCTCCAACCTGCCTTCAAACACCATCTCGTGCCCCCCTGAAACTGTTTTCTCCACCCCAGTGCACAGTGACAATCCCTTGCCCCAGCAGCCGCCGTCTCACGAAGAGCCCTTGCCTCCATCCTGCGAGCAGAAACATCCACTCTTCCTAAAAGAAACCAATAACGCGGCTGAAAGGACTCCTCTCCACTTGCAGCCCGCCCAAAATTCGGTAACACAACCTCTCCAACCGCAAAACTCTCTCCAACAGTCCCGTTGAAGCAAGAGTCACTACTTCCCTAATACCAATAGCTCCTCCGGTACTCACGGCGACTATCCCTATCGCTGAGCAATCAATCGTGTCCCTGCAACCTAACAAGATGGTCGCCACCCATTACATCCGGACAACATTTGAAAAGGACAGGTGCCTCCCTCAAGCCCCCAAGACCAGATCCCAACTCAACAAGGCACCCTACCAAGAGTTCCCTCTACGACTACATAGGATCTTTAAAGATCCTACTGGAGGGGGAGTAGTGTGGCGACCGCACTTTGCTTCAGCGAACTGGGACAAAGCTTCAAAACACACACGGGCAGAAAAATGGCGGCCCCATTATGCCTCGGCAAGCACGTGTTGGGAAAACACTTTACTACGCATGCGCGGGCGTCATCCGGAACTTTCTAGCGGCTGGCGCTTCGGACACTTGATCTGGCACTCACGCGGTAAACATCTAGGCTTGCTCCAACAGCCGTTACTTCAACCGTTGCTTCTTTTCTATTTTTATATTTCTGTCTTTAAATAAATTAATTTTAATTATAATTTTATCAGCAGCCTTTCCACAAGCCACACCAACACATCACGCAACAACAATCCTACATAAATATATATATATGAAAAAAGGCATCTCAAACAATATCACATTTGTACTATTTTTTTCATATATATATATATCGAAAAACAATAGAAAAAAATAAAAGATAAGTGGGTCAGGGTGTTGATATTAAAAATAAAGAAGGCATTTCCTGACCACGAGCACATGTGCTTTTTAAATGGCAGAGCGCCATCTAGTGGAGCAAAAAAAAACTAAACGTTTATTTAGCTTGCTCCGTGAGATTTGGCCAACCCAATTTCTTGATAAATCGAGAAAAGCCATCCAAGAACGCGTTTCGCGCTGTTGGCGCTCGTCAGCGTGGAGTAGGCTGTAACCACTGCGACCAAAAAGATTTTTGGTCCCAGAGGATTCTTGAGAAATCAAGAAATTTATTTTTGCTCCACTAGATGGCGCTCTGCCATCTAAAAAGCAAATGTTCTTGTGGTTAGAAAATGCCTTCTTTATTTTTAATATATATATGTATGTTATATGAAAATTGTATTTAATTTTAAAATTATAATTCCCTGATCAAATTACTCTGTTAAGTCTACCACCAGATGTCGCGACTTTCCCTTTATAAACCTATGGTTGTTGTTTCCCGTTGACCTCCGGCCTAACCTGCCTCTTCCCTAACGTAGATCCTGTCCCTAGCCTCTCCAGCCTGGTCATAGTGGTTTGTATATATTCCGCTTTACGCGGCCATTGGGGCTCAAAAATAATTTTATTTTGGTTAGCAGCCCAGTAAATAAATATATTTCCATTTCCCGTTGACCTGGCCTGGGGAATCTAACCTTTTTGAACAACTTTGGTTGCGTGCAGCACCTTGGTACTTTGGTATAGTCCATTGCGGCTTGTCTGCTTGCTATATTATTTTGGGCTTAAAAATCATGCACTTTAATTAGTAGACCGTAAAACCATATTCTCTCTCTCTACTCTCGTCTATGGACTATGGACTATGGTCTCGAGGACCACGCCATCACCATCTCCTCAGCGGCGAAGCACGCGATCTACGTTTTTTTCGTAGATCACGAAATACGTGGTGTCGCTTGAGACCCGCTGGAGATCTTCCATCAAGCTCTGCAGCAGTGGCGCCATTAACATATTCATTGTACATAACATATATTTTATTAGTAAATTAAATTTAATTGCCATCTATCGTTAAAATTTTACACAAATAAATTTACTGGCAATGCGTTTCTTTTAAATATCATCAAATATTATCTCTACAGACCTTACTGAAATGATATGAGTTATTGAATGAGAGGGCTTGGCTCATCAGTAGTGAACCCTCTCAGCGGTTTCGACAAATTAATCTCTAGACCGCTCTACTATTGTATTGGATTGGTTTGGAATATACTCACTAAACACCCCTAAGCTGCCTTCCATAGAAAATACAGGGTATATTCCAAACCAATCCAATACAATAGTAGAGCGGTCTAGAGATTAATTTGGCGAATAAGGTCTGTAGAGATAATACTTGATGATATTTGAAAGAAACGCATTGACAGTAAATTTATTTGTGTAAAATATATTTTATTGTATTTTTTATTTTCTTTCTTTTTTTTTTATTAAATATTTCATATCTACTTGAATAGTGCGGACTGTTCACTTTTGTATATTTTGACGGGATGTCAATAAAACTATTTTATTTGTCAAAATTTGTCTCTCTCTGAGAGAGAGAGTTTTACTTTGTCCGCTTTGGCTGCAACAGTGCATTGCGGTCTGTCTGCTCTCCGCGGTCACCCCTGGGCTCAATACTATTGGACCCGTCTCTGCCTCCCCCTGAACTCCGCGGATCACCACCCTGCCCCCCTCCTCTACATCCCGGCTCTCCTGGCCTCACCTGGCGATGATCCCCTGGCCACTAATCTTCAGGCCCCTCCAACAGTGCAATGTTTATAGTGTTTTGTATTTATTTGACGAGGTACCCTCAATAAAAAATTATTCTTTAAATAATTAGGGATCTATACCTGTTTGCCTTACCTCAGGAATCAAGAAGCGCTTGGTTAATACTTGGATATTGAGAGCATTTTCAGTCAACGAAGAGCGATCTTTGCAGTTCGGGCGGCCGCTGGATGATGTTGAAGACCTCCTGGATGAGAGGCCTCTTTGAGAGAACAACAGTAGGAAAGATGGCAGAGAGAGGGGCCTGAAAACTGTTGTTGAATACATCTTGGAAGAGAGGACTTAAATAACGGCGGGAAAGACGGCAGTGAGAGGGCCTTAAGCCTATTATTGAAGACCTCCTGTATAAAAAGTCTGAAATAGCGGCAGGAAAAAAAGGCAAGGAGAAAGGCTTGGGGGCTGTTGTTGAAGAACTCCTGGATAGTAAGTCTGACATAGCGGCAGGAAAGATGGCAGAGAGGGACATGAAAGGTTGTTGAAGACCTCCTGAATAGAAAGTCCTCTAAATAGCGCTACAAAGATGGCAGAGAGAGGAACCTGAAGGCTGTTGTTGACGACCTCCTGGATAAGAGACCTGAAATAGCGCCACAAAGATTGCAGAGCGAGGGGCCTAAGGCTGTTGTTGATGACCTCCTGGATAAGAGACCTGAAATAGCGCCACAAAGATGGCAGAGAGAGGAACCTGAAGGCTGTTGTTGAAGACCTCCTGGATAAAAAGTCCCTGAAATTGCGGCAGCAAAAATGACAGAGCGAGGGGCCTGAAGGCTGTTGTTGAAGACCTCCTGGATAAGAGACCTGAAATAGCGCCACAAAGATGGCAGAGCGAGGGGCCTAAGGCTGTTGTTGAAGACCTCCTGGATAAGAGACCTGAAATAGCGCCACAAAGATGGCAGAGCGAGGGGCCTGAAGGCTATTGTTGAAGACCTCCTGGATAAAAAGTCTCCGAAATAGCGCCACAAAAATGGCAGAGAGAGGGGCCTGAAGGCTGTTGTTGAAGACCTCCTGGATAGGAAGTCTGAAATAGCGACAGGAAAGATGGCAGAGTGAGGGGCCTGAAGGCTGTTGTTGAAGACCTCCTGGATAGGAAGTCTGAAATAGCGACAGGAAAGATGGCAGAGTGAGGGGCCTGAAGGCTGTTGTTGAGGACCTCCTGGATAGGAAGTCTGAAATAGCGGCAGGAAAGATGGCGGAGCGAGGAGTCTGAAGGCTGTTGTTGAAGACCTCCTGGATAGGAAGTCTGAAATAGCGGCAGGAAAATGGCAAGCGAGGGGTCTGATGAAACGTTACAATGTTTGCCGAGAGGGCAGCTGGGGGTTTAAAGTCGGCGCTACTGGAGAAGTGTTTGAGTGCGGCAAACATCAACGCCAGCATTAGCTTAATTGCCACATCTGCTCTGACCGCAGGCATACCTGCTGGCTTGATTTCTCCATGTTGGCTTCATGGTACCTAGGGATTTCCTTTTAAATCGACATCGTCTCGGAAATTAGATTATTCCATATTGCTCTAAGAACAAAGCTTCCTCTAGGTATATATATATATCCATTTATTGGTTTCTCAAGAAGCCATTGGGATCAAAAATATTTTTGGTCGCAGTGGTACAGCCTACTCCACGCTGACGAGCGTCAACAGCGCGAAACGCGTTCGTGGATGGCTTTTTTATTTTATTTATCAAGAAATTGGGTTGGCCAAATATCAGGGAACAGGCTAAATCAATGTTTAGTTGATTTCTGTTCCACCAGATGGCGCTCTGCCTTCTGAAAAGCACATGTGCTCCTGGTCAGGATATGTCTTTTTTATTTTAATATATATATATATGTTATATAAAAATATTATTTTATTTTTAAAATATATATCATAGATTCAATAATTGTTAAATCGACCGCCAGAAGTCACGCTTTGCATATAAAAACTCGTTGTTGTTTCATCCCAATGACCGGCTCAAAACTTTTGTACATTAAGTAAATAATATTTTGTTTTTCCTTGTTCTACTCGCCTTAAGCCAGGCAGTACTTTAATCAAATTATGTTTTTCAAATATATTCCTTAGCTCAAATAAAGAAATCTCTGATCAAGACTTTATATTTTCAAGATTATTATTCAACCACGACTGCGCCACCATATCTTAATCCTCAAGATAACCAAAATCAAGATAATCTCAACAATTCTAAAATACAACAGAAATCTCATTCATCTTTTTTTATAACATACTAGCGGATGTGCCCGGCTTCGCCCGGGTTTTACCCGAGTGAATGTTTGTCTAACGAACATTTGTTAAAACAATTCTCTATAAACTTATAAAACGTACTCGGCTTCGCCCGGGGTTTTGCCCGAGTAAAGGTTTGTCTAGCGAACATTTGTTAAAACAATTCTCTAAAAACTTATTTAAAAAAAAAAAGATATATTTTGATAATTTGAAACTCGTAAATTTGAATCTCTCGATAAAGTGAACATTTTTTCCCGGTCCCTGTGTGCCGTGTCATCCTGAATTTTGTCTTTCCTAATTTTCTACATTAGAAAATCATAGTTTTATCTAGTGAACATTTTTTCCCGTGTCACATTGCCGTGTCACATTGCCTTTATTCTTCATTGTTGGCTTTTTATATTATATTTACTCTTCATTGTTGGCTTTTTATCTTAAATTTATTCTTCATTGTTGGCTTTTTATATTACATTTACTCTTTATTGTTGGCTTTTTATCTTACATTCATTCTTCATTGTTGGCTTTTTATATCATATTTACTCTTCATTGTTGGCTTTTTATATTATATTCTGACCAAAATCTATCTGTGAACTTCACACAGTGAACTTCACACAGACAGAATAAGGCAATTATATAAGTAGATTTACTCTTCTTTGTTGGCTTTTTATCTTACATTCATTCTTCATTGTTGGCTTTTTATATTACATTTACTATTCATTGTTGGCTTTTTATCTTACATTCACTCTTCATTGTTGGCTTTTTATCTTACATTCATTCTTCATTGTTGGCTTTTATATTACATTCACTCTTCATTGTTGGCTTTTTATCTTACATTCATTCTTCATTGTTGGCTTTTTATATTACATTTACTCTTCATTGTTGGCTTTTTATCTTACATTCACTCTTCATTGTTGGCTTTTTATATTATATTTTTAGATTGAGATTATTAGCTAGTATGTAAAAATATTAACTCTGTTGAAATTTAATTTTGTATTTATATATAAATAAAATTAACTCTGTTGATTTTTTTGTATTTAATCGATAACAGCGAAGTTACGCATGTTAATGTTAGGGAAAAATATTTTGATGTTAAGCAAAACCTGCTCCATCTCGTTTTACATAAATGTTGAAAATTTGGTCGAAATTGATGCATTGTAACGAAAGTTTTTAGTGATGTCCTCTTATGAAATTTGCATTTTATTAATATAGATATATAGTTGACTTTGATTGTTAGCTCAAAAATGGTATGGTAACGTTCACTTAAAAGTTATCTATAGATGACCCTCTCCCTCTCTGGCTTTCACCATCATCCAGCAGTCCCCTGACCTGCAGAGCTGGATCTTCGGGCATGGCCTGGAGGACGACGCCCTGGCCATCCTCGCGTCTACCAAGACACGTATATTTAGTCACTTCCTGACCCAGGAGTTGCGGGGGGTCCAAGAAGACCCTCTTCGGGTCTGGAGAAGGACCCTATCAAGATGGTAAAGCCTTCCTCACTCATAAATCATTGTAAATTCCCATTTTTCATTTATTTGTTTAAAATGTATTCTTAACTAGATGTCAAAAGGAGTGTTTCAATCTCTCTCTCTCTCTCTCTCTCTTGTACACGCTTGTTCGGCGGTACATATACTAAAATTGGAACAATACAGAGAAGATTAGCATGGCCCCTGCGCAAGGATGACACGTAAAATCGTGAAGCGTTTCTCTCTCTCTCTCTCTCTCTGACATTAGCAATTTTTTGTTACACGATCAAGAGATTCTCTTTCACTCTGTTACCATTCTGATCTTATTTTGAACTAGTTGTTTGTGAACTTAACGATTTAATTTCCGATAAAAAAATCATATTTTAAGTTCAATTCAATTTGTAAATACATTCTAAACTTTCTACAAAATCTGGATCTCTAATGTTTTCATGCGTTGAATAATGTAAATAACTTATGTAAATAAACTTTTCTCCTTTTTTGGCGCAAGTATCTCTTGCGGGATATAGCGCTTTGGAAATAAAATAATTGTATAAATTCTGATCTTATTTTATACTTTATATTCTTCCTTAAAATATCTTTAGTATCAAATATATATATATATATATATATATATATATATATATCAAAAAAGGCACTTTATCTTTAAGAATGCGTTAAAACAATGCATTTTGCTTATCACCCAATTAAAAAAGGTAAAAGTGATGATAAATAATAAGCTACAACGGAGAGGTGTCTCTTCTGGTACATGAATACCAGCCTTCCGCCAATTTAGATTATATATATGTCATAATATATAATCTTCCAGGAATAATAAAGCCAACCTCTAGACAACCCAGAGAGAGACGGGAGGGTAAATTCCGGTCACTTTAAACACCAGCGACATTCCAAGGGGGACCACTGAGGCCCGTCAGTTAACACCTTAGGACTTTTAAGACAGTGGGGGATTGTGTGCGACACGAACGGCCAGCCGGCTGTGCCAGCCCCGTCTCTCTCTCTCTCTCTCCTGGTTGTTTAGGTCCTTCTTTCAACTTGTGATGTGATTATTTATCTTCCCACCATATAATACCACATATACATGTGGCAATATATAAGGTGGGGAAAGAGAAATAAGGACACCACAAGTTTGCAAGAGGAATCCCAGACAACCAGAGAGAGAGAGACGGGCCCGGCAAAGCCGGGCGCCGTTCGTGTCGCACACAATCCCCAACTTTCTTAAAAGTCACGAGGTTCCAAGTAACGGGCCCCAGTAATCGCCCCTTGGAATGTCGCTGAGGTCTAAAGTGACCGGTCCTTACTCTCCCGTCTCTCTCTGGGTTTACTGTAGGTTTGCTTTATTATTCCTGGAAGAGTATATATTATGACATATACGCATATATATATGTACCTAGATAGGCATCTCTCCCTTTAATTATACATCTGAACGATGGCACTGTACCTCACCCTAGTCAAAAACTTCACTAGTGAAAATAAAGACTGAAACACAACACAAATTTTGGCAAATTCAGACAAAATCCAACTTGTATACCATGGTTTCGAGCTATGCCACTCATCAGTACAGAGTCGGCTTCAATTTCATATGGTTGGCTGGCCTTTGTCTGAATTTGCTAAAACTGGTATTGAAGCTCATTCTACATCACCACCAGTAAAGTTGTTTACTAGGGCGATTAACATAATACATTGTTCTGATGCATAATTAAAGGGAGATATGCCTATTTAAGTACATGAATATAATCCTCTCTCCTGCAACTCTATATTATACATATATCACACACACAAAGTCTTTATTAAGACCCCATTGGTCTTACACAGATTCTCCAGAGTGTAGACAACAATGATCAGGATGAGTGGAGTTTTACACAATGTGTACAATATTACATGAAATACAGTAAAAAACATGGTCTAACAAAAAGAAAAAAAAAGTTTTGAAGATTTATTATCATTATTATAATGGAAAGACTAATTTATCAGATCCACTTTCTTCATAACTCTTCTGAAGAAATTATATAATGATAAAGCAATGTTATATATATATATATATGTGATATCTTGGGACCTCTGGGACCAGTGTTACCTGATGCTAGACGAACCTCGATGTCACCTCTACCGTGCAGTCGTGGTGGAAGGCGACACAGCTGGGCCAAAGGTGAAATAAACAAACAGATATTCCACTAAGAAGCGTCTGAACGTCAAGAAGGAATGGGACGAGGAGGTTTCTGGCAGGAAAGGGTTTACCTTTATAGGAGCGGCCTGCGGACTGGGGCTGAAACAAAGACTCTCTAACTAACTGAGGCTTGGGGCCTCCTTTTATAGCCTCGCTGGGTCGAAGCAGGTCACTGCTCTTTTCAGGCGTAAACAGGGGGGAAAGTTACATCATCCAGGAGGGCCACGACCTCGTAAAAATTGGACTGGGCTCGATAGGCCTACTTTCTTATTCTCACTTAGGTCTGATTAGTTTTAACCTTAGTTTTCTCCTGTTCTTCTCCATTCCTTCTATCTGTACAGTTGCTATACTTTATTAGAGTCTTACGCGGTACAGATGGATGCTATTTGAGGCTTTCTATTTGCAGTAAATAACAAGTTATATACAGTCACGTGGTGAAATATTTGGTAGTAGATATCTGGATTATTTACAACAATTCCATGGTCTTGAATCATCACATATATATGTGTGATGAGAATCCTATTGACCCTTGTAGAATCCTGTCGACTATAAATGTGATGAGGTCCTGTCGACTCTCGCTATACTGTGTTGACCGAGAGGAACAGTCAGGATGGGGAGTTTTCCAGTACCTCTCTGCACCTTGGAAGACCTTTAACAGTTCTCACAAAGTACAGGCAGTCGTGGTCGAGACAGAGTGGAAAGCTTGGGAATGTCCACACAAAAACGAAGACACAGTTGCACTAAGAAAGTTCCGTGAACAGATCAAATTTGAGCTAGGAGCGAAAGATGGAGATAAAAGAGTTCTTACTGGTCTACATGGTGGATGAGGAGGACCTTGGTGACAACCGACGAGGGCTCACGCTGATGGTGAAGAGACTATATTTTTGGCTAGGACGGAGGCCTTTTATATCTTTTCTGAGAAAGTGAGTATTGAATTTCAGCAGATGTGAAGAGTGTGGATCGTCTGGCGAAATTCTAAACTGGCGCCATCCTGACAGTTTCCAATCTATCTTTAAACTTTGTTGTGGGAATTCTAAATCTATCTCGATTTTAGACGTTTTTGACCTTTTGCTTTGGCTCAACTCTTAATCTATTACAGAGTTTATTTATTCATCCTCAGTTTGTACAAAGTTCATTACATATGATGATGTAATGACACATGTCAATCATGCGTATAATCATTTACCGATGTGTTTCTATTATACAACATTAAAATATTGTTATAAGTTATATACAATATGGGGTTGTTGGTTTAAATTACCATATATATGGTATATATCAATACAGCAACATTTAATTAACATAAAACAACCAAAGAAACAAATATATATTTTAAAAATACGTACAAAAATGAGATACGTAATAATTATAATCATTTCTTTGTATTCACCAACTCAAATAAAAAAGGATATATATGTAAATAGGAAAACGGCTCTTCAGCTTTAAAGAAGGGAGCAGTTATGCAAATTCGGGTAGCAGTGTATTAATATGGAAAGGGATGGGGGGGAGGACAAATTGGAGCCGATGTCGACTCTAATTGTGTGGCGGGAGATTAAAGTTGCCGAGCGTTGCCCGGACGACCGTCCCCTGAGGAGACCTTTAATCAAAGCAGCGACCTTGTTGGCCTTTGTTGATCAAACTTGGCTCGAGATTTCTTAGATGAAACCTGCTCTGGAGAAAAATATATGTTCGGAAAATATCGAAATTTTTACTATAGAATATTTTATATTGAAGAGATTTTTTAAAGTTTATTTTAGCTTTAGAAAAGATTCGGGATGATGAAAAGACATATCAATATTTTTATTTTCAGATAGAAAAGTATTATGGAGAAATAGGTTGTTACAAGTCAAATAGAATTTCATCAATAAAAAGATATATTCGATAGGAATGGTAAAGCTAAAGACTTTCTAAATAGGATGTTGGAATACAACTATAGGAATAACATGGACAGACAGACTATGCAATGAAGATGTTAAAAAAAAATCGATGGAATATATGGCCGACTTAACATCATTGAGAAGAGGAGAACTGCCATTTTTGGACATCTTGTTCATCACTCGGAATGGCTGAAGGATTGCTGATGGGAGTTATAGAAGGAATATCAGGAAAAGGAAGACAAATAATGGTAAATTCATGGATAATTACGGAAAATCAAGATCCTATAATGTCTAAAATATTGCCATATAGAAAATTAGGAAAGACAAACTTCAAGCTGACGCTGCAATTTATTTAAGGCACAAACTAAAATGTATAAAATACAAAAGAAGTTATATAAGGGAAGTATACAGATAAGTAATATATAAATATCAATATTAATAATTTGTTCATAAAATATGAATATTTCGCAACAATTATAACCATTGAATGGAAGCTCTGAGAAAACAGGAATACTGCCAGAAACCAACCTAAGGGTTTAGTAGAAATATATATATTAAAATGCATCTTTCAGACAACTCGTCCAGCTTGCAACATGGTGAGAGGAGATAGGAAGATAACAAGAGACATCAACCTGTTTGATCAGAAGAAGAATGACTCATTTGTTATATTTCTGCATGTGTATGTCTGATTCGAATTTCTTATTAGAATATTATTTTCTCTCTTAATGTAAGAGCGATAAACGATACCAAACATCAATTCTTCAATATACGATACTCCACCACAAATATCAACCCTCAATTTTCCAATAAACTCTATCAAACATCAGCCATCAATTCTTTAATAAACGCTACTCTAACACAAACATCAACCATCAATTCTCTAATACATGCGCTACCAAACATCAATTCCCCAATAAACGCTACTCTAACACAAACATCAACCATCAATTCTCTAATACATGCGCTACCAAACATCAATTCCCCAATAAACTCGACTCGGCCACAAACATCAACCATCAATTCTCTAATACAGGCGCTACCAAGCATTAATTCTTCAATAAACGCTACCAAACATCAATTCTCCAATAAACGCTACCAAACATCAATTCTTCAATAAACGCCACCAAACATCAATTCTTCAATAAACGCTACCAAACATCGATTCTCCAATAAACGCTACCAAACATCAATTCTCCAATACACGCTACCAAACATCAATTCTCTAATAAACGCTACAAACATCAATTCTCCAATAAACGCTACCAAACATCAATTCTTCAATACACGCTACCAAACATCAATTCTTCTATAAACGCTACCAAACATCAATTCTCCAATAAACGCTACCAAACATCATTCTTCGATAAACGCTACCAAACATCAATTCTCCAATAAACATTACCAAACATCAATTCTCCAATAAACACTACCAAACATCAATTCTCCAATAAACGCTACCAAACATCAATTCTTCAATAAACGCTACCAAATATCAATTCTTCAATAAACGCTACCAAACATCAATTCTTCAATAAACGCTACCAAACATCAATTCTTCAAAAAACGCTACCAAACATCAATTCTTCGATAAACGCTACCAAACATCAATTCTTCAATAAACGCTACCAAACATCAATTCTCCAATAAACACTACCAAACATCAATTCTCCAATAAACGCTACCAAACATCAATTCTTCAATAAACGCTACCAAATATCAATTCTTCAATAAACGCTACCAAACATCAATTCTTCAATAACGCTACCAAACATCAATTCTCCAATACACGCTACCAAACATCAATTCTCCAATAAACGCTACAAAAATCAATTCTCCAATAAACGCTACCAAACATCAATTCTTCGATAAACGCTACCAAAAATCAATTCTTCAATAAATGCTACCAAATATCAATTCTTCAATAAACGCTACCAAACATCAATTCTCCAATAAACGTTACCAAACATCAATTGTTCAATAAACGCTACCAAACATCAATTCTCCAATAAACGCTACTCTACCACAAACATAAACCATAAATTTTCTTATACACGCTACCAAACATCAATCCCCCATCCAGCTCTAGTCACCATCAATGAGATGGTATCACACAGGAGGTGGGGTTTTATTGCCCCGTCCATCAATAATTGACGGTGATTTGTCGAAGTTGGCCATTAATACTTGATGGCCTCATCTCACGGGGATAATCCGCCTAGCCCTAATGAATTGTTGCACTTTTAAACCACAACTCGCATACACATTCAAACTTAGATTCAACACAATTATCACAACCTCTATATATTAAGTAAAAATAATAGGTTTCAAGAAGAAGATTTTGAAAAGAAATTTCTTCCTGGAAGCTGATAAAAGAAATTATTTTATCGAACTACCTATATATATCAGAAAAGATCAAATATGTGAAATAAACCCTGAGAGAAAACTAATAAAACTTATAACAAGACTTAGAACAAAACATTATAAAGGAATGACAATACATCCAGATGGCACAAGAACCTATAAGACATGCAACAACTATCCTGGTGTGGAACTCTAACACCTATTCATATATTCTCATACCCAGCAATGGCCGCAGCCTTGCAGAAAATTGACATAGACCCAGAGCAGCAGCTTTATACACCCAAGATAGTGGACATTGCGACTGCTGTTATAGAGATGCATGGTGACATCTGAGGCTCTTCATTGGACACGACAACAATAACATATATATTATTTGAACTTAATAAAACCTCACATTATAAGATACAATTACCGAGTAAAATCAATCAGGCCTACAGGGAAAAGTGCCTTTTCAAAAAAATTTCATTCTCTAGCTTTCAGGCACAGACGTCCTTCTACAGGAGAAAACTTGGTATAATTATACTAAGACACTTTCCCTGGAGGCTGATTAATTTACTCATTATGGATACAAGGTATTATTTTATTGATTATATAATCACAGGGACAAAAGATATAGTGGTCTCTATTCAGGCTTTTTCTTTATATTCACGGTATAATTAATATTGTGGCGAAGAAATAATTTATTATTTAATTATTCAATGAAAATATTTGTAAACAGATTCATTAATTGTAAAATCATCATTTAGTTACCTAGCTTGCTTGCTCGATATTATCTAGCTGTAGATAGTTTGATTGATTTGTTAATATTTGTAGACTAGTCGCCGTGACGTCATCAATAAATACTTTCACATCTCCAGATATATAAAGATTTGATTTCTACGCTACAATATTGTTCAATTATGAAGATATACAATATTCAAGACAGCTTGACCACCTATTGTAAAACAAAAACTGTTATAATAATAAAATAAACAGTGATAAAGGCTGAAAGCTATTTCGGAGATCATGTCAAATAGAAATTCACTTTAAGGACTCCATTTAATGGTCTTTGGGCAACGCTGAAGCATTTGGCACTATGTAATACATTATTTCAAGGGCAAGAACTTAGTATTTACAAAGAGAGAGAGAGAGATGTTGCTAACCTGAAATGGTCGTGAAAGAAGCGCTTTATTGTATTTGTCCTAGATGATTTACAAGAGGCAACGTTGAAGCATTTGGCGCTATGTAATACATTATTTTAAGGACAAGGACTTAGTATTTTTAAACAAAGAGAGAGAGAGAGAGGGGTCGCTAACGTAACATGGTCGTAAAAGAGGCGCTCTATTGCATTTGTCCTAAATGATTTACAAGAAATTTTCCATAGAGTTAAACGCAGCAATGGAATAGATTACTTTGAGTTAGATTTAAATAACCTAAAAAATACACTCATGAACAAAACTAAAGGAAGTTTTGCATAGCTTCTATATCATAACTTCAAAAACAAGAAATAGCAATCACTTTCTTTCTATATAGTGACCTTTTATTGCACTCACTGGTGGTGTTGGAATTTTGAAAGTATCAGAGGCCATTGAAGCAATTTTTTACCTTTTAAAAAGTGTCCAATGCGCGTAGGATTCAATCACAGGTCATGGTTACCAAAATTTTCAAGTTTAAAATGATGCTAGAGTGGTTTGATTCAATTATGGAAGTCCTAAACAAATATGTAACTACAAGAAATAATCTACGACTCTTGATTCAACCGATACGCTTCGTAAAAAGAATTTTTCAGCAGACGACGAGGGCGTTTCCCGCCAATTATCGATACCTCGTTCAGCAGACGATAAAAAAAAAACAGCGATGACGTCACGACAGTACTCTCTTTAATGAAGCCGCCAGCCACCTGCTCGTCTGATTCATAAAAACCTTTGTTTTCGTTCAATTTGGAAACTTGACTTGGCTACTTATAAATAATTTGAGGAGCATCGGAGCGGAAAAAAATCACATTTTTCAATTTTTCTACATTTTATATATACATTTCATTTGTAGTAATTTTTATATAGTAATTTATTTATTTTTTATTAAAAAGACATATATTGGATCAAAATATCATTTATTTTACCAATATTTCAGTTGGCTGAACGCCAACCTTTATCAAGGTATTATAACATATTTAATGTGTGTCAATAACAAACTCAGCGCCACATTGTTTGTTGTTGACACATATTAAAATGTTACAATACCTTGATAAAGGTTGGCATTCAGCCAACTGAAATATTGGTAAAATAAATTATATTTTTATCCAATATATGCTTTTTAAATTAAAGATTTATTTATGGATTGCTCTATTTTCAATAGTAATTTATATGGTTGTCCAAAAAATTCGTAATAATATTTCCACAGAATAATTATTTTGAATACTCTGTTGTATATCATCATAAATATTTGCCTAATCATCACCCCTTACCATGCTTGTATATTATTACTTGTAAATTAAATTATAAAAATAGTTGTGCATCCTAATCAATAAATTATTTTTACTTAAACGTTTGTAATACTCGTTATCACTACCGTGACAATATTATGATTTATATTTTGTAAGTGTTTACAAACTTTTGGTACAACCTTGGTAATATTGGTAACCTTGGTAAAATTATAACAGAATTTTTATAGAAGAATGATTTAATCTCTGATGTTCTATATCAAGGCTGGCCAATCAGTAGGTGAGCCAAGTTTTAGGATTACTAGGTTGTTCCAAAAGTTCGTAAACACTTGCGAAATATAAATCATAATAGGTTTACAAACTTTTGGTACAACCTTGGTAAAATTATAACAGAATTCTTATAGAAGAATGATTTAATCTCTGATGTTCTATATCAAGGGTGGTCAATCAGTAGGTGGGCCAAGTTTTAGGATTACTAGGTTGTTCCAAAAGTTCGTAAACACTTGCGAAATATAAATCATAATAGGTTTACAAACTTTTGGTACAACCTTGGTAAAATTATAACAGAATTCTTATAGAAGAATGATTTAATCTCTGATGTTCTATATCAAGGGTGGTCAATCAGTAGGTGGGCCAAGTTTTAGGATTACTAGGTTGTTCCAAAAGTTCGTAAACACTTGCGAAATATAAATCATAATAGGTTTACAAACTTTTGGTACAACCTTGGTAAAATTATAACAGAATTCTTATAGAAGAATGATTTAATCTCTGATGTTCTATATCAAGGGTGGCCAATCAGGAGGTGGGCCAAGTTTTAGGATTACTAGGTTGTTCCAAAAGTTCGTAAACACTTGCGAAATATAAATCATAATATGTTCACAAACTTTTGGTACAACCTTGGTAAAATTATAACAGAATTCCTATAGAAGAATGATTTGATCTCTGATGTTCTATATCAAGGGTGGTCAATCAGTAGATGGGCCAAGTTTCAGAATTACAAGGTTTTTCCAAAAGTTCGTAAACACTTGCGAAATATAAATCATAATATGTTTACAAACTTTCGGTACAACCTTGGTAATATTGGTAACCTTGGTAAAATTATAACAGAATTCTTATTGAAGAATGATTTAATTTCTGATGTTCTATATCAAGGATGGACAATCAGCAGGTAGGCCAAGTTTCAGAATTACAAAGGTTGTCTCAAAAGTTCGTAAACACTTGAAAAATATAAATCATGTTTACGAACTTTTAGGAAAACCTTGTAATAGTTTTATAATTTTTTAAAAAGTATTATATTTATCACAATTCAATAGTTTTTTTAAAATGTATTTACCAAAAAACAACAATCAGGAATACTTATTTGTTGTTTCAAGCAAAATAACATATTTAGAAATGCATCAAAAGAAGCATCTCCCTCTTTAATTGTACATCAGAACGATGGCACTGTACATCTCCCAGGTAAAAAACTTTACTAGTGATGATAAAGATGAGCTATAAAAC
>CP092879.1:50437819-50468631 GCA_030710605.1 Cordylochernes scorpioides
ATCGGGCGCTATGAAGAGGGAGGCGCTATTTAGAGGGAGAGTTATAGACAGGGTTTAACTGTATAACCTATTCATAAATTACCTATATGTGTGAAATGTAAATTTTACAGTTCTCTTAGCCTACAATGTAAATTTATGTGAATAATTCATAGAGATTGAACCAGAATTCTTCCAATTTTTCAAAGAAGATCTACGGCAGGCTATTGGTGGTGGGAAGAGAAAGGTTGCAGGATATCACACATAAAGTTGGAGAAGGGAGTGCTATAGACAGGTTTAACTGTATTATGTATTCGCCGTAATAATATTATTAGCCAAGTAATAAAAAAGAACGAACTTTTGGGACAAGCTTATATGTAAAGAGGGACCTACAAGGTTGTTACATAAATATTTGAAGAACCTGAGTCCATCTAACCAAATTACCTCAACTTTTAATCCAGTCCTCAAAGAGCCCCTAATATTAATTCTTTTGCCACGCTAGGGAAATTAAAATTGATCCGATCCCAAGAACCCCTTATTAAAATTATTTCGTTTATTTTTCGCCTAAATATTAAATTCGGATTTTATTTTTTTGAAAAGTTTCTTATTAAAGTCGTTCCTTCTGAAAGAAAAAAAAAACATATTTGCATGGAGAAAGCCACTTCATTTTCAATTTATTTTCCATATAAGAGGGTTCGAATATTTTCTAATCAAGTTTGAAAGAAAACAGTTCTATAAGTTTATCATGTCTTTATCGATTGAAAAGTTTGATATTAAATACATTAATTTCAACGGGGTATATATATATCAAAAAACAATAGAAAAAAATAAAAGATAAGTGGGTCATGTGTTGATATTAAAAATAAAGAAGGCATTTCCTGACCACGAGCACATGTGGTTTTTAAATGGCAGAGCGCCATCTAGTGGAGCAAAAATAAACTAAACGTTTATTTAGCTTGCTCCGTGATATTTGGCCAACCCAATTTCTTGATAAATCGAGAAAAGCCATCCACGAACGCGTTTCGCGCTGTTGGCGCTCGTCAGCGTGGAGTAGGCTGTAACCACTGCGACCAAAAAGATTTTTGGTCCCAGAGGATTATTGAGAAATCAAGAAATTTATTTTTGCTCCACTAGATGGCGCTCTGTCATCTAAAAAGCACATGTGCTTGTGGTCAGGAAATACCTTCTTTATTTTTAATATATATATATATGTTATATAAAAATTGTATTCAATTTTAAAATTATAATTCCCAGATCAAATTACTCTGTTAAGTCTACCACCAGATGTCGCGACTTTCCCTTTATAAACCTATGGTTGTTGTTTCCCGTTGACCTCCGGCCTAACCTGCCTCTTCCCTAACGTAGATCCTGTCCCTAGCCTCTCCAGCCTGGTCATAGTGGTTTGTATATATTCCGCTTTACGCGGCCATTGGGGCTCAAAAATAATTTTATTTTGGTTAGCAGCCCAGTAAATAAATATATTTCCATTTCCCGTTGACGTGGCCTGGGGAATCTAACCTTTTTGAACAATTTTGTTTGCGTGCAGCACCTTGGTACTTTGATATGGTGTATTGCGGTTTGTCTGCTTGCTACATTCATTTTTGGGCTTAAAAATCATACGCTTTAGTTAGTAGACCGTAAACCATTTTCTCTCTCTCTCTCTCTACTCTCGTCTATGGACTATGGACTATGGTCTCGAGAACCACGCCATCACCATTTCCTCAGCGGCTAAGCACGCGATCTACGTTTTTTTCGTAGATCACGAAATACGTGGTGTCGCTGGGGACCCATTGGCGATCTTTCATCAAACTCTGCAGCGGTGGCGCCATGAACATATTCATTGTACATATCATATATTTTATTAGTAAATTAAATTTAATTGCCATCTATCGTTAAAATTTTACACAAATAAATTTACTGGCAATGCGTTTCTTTTAAATATCATCAAATATTATCTCTACAGACCATACTGCAATGATGTGAGTTATTGAATGAGAGGGCTTGGCTCATCAGTAGTGAACCCTCTCAGCGGTTTCGCCAAATTGATCTCTAGACCGCTCTACTATTGTATTGGACTGGTTTGGAATATACTCATTAAACACCCCTAAGCTGCCTTCCATAGAAAATACAGGGTATATTCCAAACCAATCCAATACAATAGTAGAGCGGTCTAGAGATTAATTTGGCGAATAAGGTCTGTAGAGATAATATTTGATGATATTTAAAAGAAACGCATTGACAGTAAATTTATTTGTGTAAAATATATTTTATTGTATTTTTTATTTTCTTTCTTTTTTTATTAAATTTTTCATATATACTTGAATAGTGCGGACTGTTCACTTTTGTATACTTTGACGGGATGTCAATAAAACTATTTTATTTGTCAAAATTTGTCTCTCTCTGAGAGAGAGAGGTTTACTTTGTCCGCTCTGGCTGCAACAGTGCATTGCGGTCTGTCTGCTCTCCACGGTCACCCCTGGGCTCAATACTATTGGACCCGTCTCCCCCTGATCTCCGAGGATCACCACCCTGCCCCCCTCCTCTACATCCCGGCTCTCATGGCCTCACCTGGTGATGATCCCCTGGCCACCCATCTCCAGGCCCCTCCAACAGTGCAATGTATATAGTGTTTTGTATATAGTTGACGAGGTTCCCTCAATAAAAATTTATTCTTCAAATAATTAGGAATCTATACCTGGAGAATCAAGAAGCGTTTGGTTAATACTTGGATATTGAGAGCATTTTCAGTCAACGAAGAGCGATCTTTGCAGTTTGGGCGGCCGCTGGATGATGTTGAAGACCTCCTGGATGAGAGGCCTCTTTGAGAGAAAAACAGTAGGAAAGATGGCAGAGAGAAGGGCCTGAAGACTGTTGTTGAAGACCTCTTGGAAGAGAGGCCTTAAATAACGACGGGAAAAACAGCAGTGAGAGGTCTTTAAGCCTATTATTGAAGACCTCCTGGATAAAAAGTCTGAAATAGCGGCAGGAAAAAAGGCAAGGAGAAAAGCTTGGGGGCTGTTGTTGAAGAACTCCTGGAGAGTAAGTCTGACATAGCGGCAGGTAAGATGGCAGAGAGGGACATGAAAAGTTGTTGAAGACCTCCTGAATAGAAAGTCCTCTAAATAGCGCCACAAAGATGGCAGAGCGAGGGACCTGAAGGCTGTTGTTGAAGACCTCCTGGAAAAAAAGTCCCTGAATAGCGGCACAAAGATGGCAGAGAGAGGAACCTGAAGGCTGTTGTTGAAGACCTCCTGGATAAAAAGTCCCTGAAATAGCGGCAGCAAAAATGGCAGAGCGAAGGGCCCGATGAAACGTTACAATGTTTGCTGAGAGGGCAGCTGGGGGTTTAAAGTCGGCGCTACTGGAGAAGTGTTTGAGTGCGGCAAACATCGACGCCAGCATTAGCTTAATTGCCACATCTGCTCTGACCGCAGGCATACCTGCTGGCTTGATTTCTCCATGTAGGCTCCATGGTACCTAGGGATTTCATTTTAAATCGACATCGTATCGTAAATTAGATAATTCCATATTGATGTAAGAATAAAGCTTCCTCTAGGTACATATATATATATACCCATTTCTTGGTTTCTCAAGAAGCCACTGGGACCAAAAATCTTTTTGATCGCAGTGGTACAGCCTACTCCACGATGACGAGCGTCAACAGCGCGAAACGCGTTCGTGGATGGCTTTTTTATTTATAAAAAAATGGGGTTGACCAAATATCAGGGAACAGGCTAAATCAATGTTTAGTTGATTTCTGTTCCACCAGATGGCGCTCTGCCTTCTGAAAAGCACATGTGCTCCTGGTCAGGATATGTCTTTTTATTTTAATATATATATATATAGTTGACTTTGATTGTTAGCTCAAAAATGGTATGGTAACGTTCACTTAAAAGTTATCTATAGATGATCCTCTCCCTCTCTGGCTTTCACCATCATCCAGCAGTCCCCTGACCTGCAGAGCTGGATCTTCGGGCATGGCCTGGAGGACAACGCCTTGGCCATCCTCGCGTCTACCAAGACACGTATATATAGGCACTTCCTGACCCAGGAGTTGCGGGGGGTCCAAGAAGACCCTCTTCGGGTCTGGAGAAGGACCCTATCAAGATGGTAAAGCCTTCCTCACTCATAAATCATTGTGAATTCCCATTTTTCATTTATTTGTTTAAAATGTATTCTTAACTAGATGTCAAAAGGAGTGTTTCAATCTCTCTCTCTCTCTCTCTCTGACATTAGCAACTTTTATTTACACGATCAAGAGATGCTCTTTCACTCTGTTACCATTCTGATCTTATTTTCTACTTTATATTCTTCCTTAATATATCTTTAGTATCAAATAAACATATCAAAAGAGGCACTCTCTCTTTAAGAATGCGCTAAAACAATGCATTTTTCTTATCACCCAAGGTAAAAGTGATGATAAATAATAAGCTTCAACGGAGAGGTGTCTCTTTTGATACATGAATACCAGCCTCCCGCCAATTTAGATTATATATATGTCATAATATATAATCTTCCAGGAATAATAAAGCCAACCTCTAGACAACCCAGAGAGAGACGGGAGGGTAAATTCCGGTCACTTTAAACACCAGCGACATTCCAAGGGGGACCACTGAGGCCCGTCAGTTAACACCTTGGGACTTTTAAGACAGTTGGGGATTGTGTGCGACACGAACGGACGCCCGGCTGTGCCAGCCCCATCTCTCTCTCTCCTGGTTGTTTAGGTCCTTCTTTCAACTTGTGATGTGATTATTTATCTTCCCACCTTATAATACCACATATACATGTGGCAATATAATAAGGTGGGGAAAGAGAAATAAGGACACCACAAGTTTGGAAGAGGAATCCCAGACAACCAGAGAGAGAGAGACGGGCCCGGCAAAGCCGGGCGGCCGTTCGTGTCGCACACAATCCCAACTTTCTTAAAAGTCCCGAGGTTCCAAGTAACAGGCCCCAGTAATCGCCCCTTAGAATGTCGCTGATGTCTAAAGTGACCGGTCCTTACCCTCCCGTCTCTCTCTGGGTTTACTGTAGGTTTGCTTTATTATTCCTGGAAGAGTATTTATTATGACATATACGCATATATATGTACCTAGATAGGCATTTCTCCCTTTAATTATACATCTGAACGATGGCACTGTACCTCACCCTAGTCAAAAACTTCACTAGTGAAAATAAAAACTGAGCCACAACACAAATTTCTGGCAAATTCAGACAAAATCCAACTTGTATACCATGGTTTCGAGCTATGCCACTCATCAGTACAGAGGCGGCTTCAATTTCATAAGGTTGGTTTTTGTGTGAATTTGCCAAAACTTGTATTGAAGCTCATTCTCCACCAGTAAAGTTGTTTACTAAGATTATGAACATTGTGCATTGTTCTGATGCATAATTAAAGGGAGATATGCCTATTTAAATACATGAATATAATCCTCCTGCAACTCTATATTATACATATATCACACACACAAAGTCTTTATTAAGACCCCATTGGTCTTACACAGATTCTCCAGAGTGTAAACAACAATGATCAGGATGAGTGGAGTTTTACACAATGTACAATATTACATGAAATACAATAAAAAAACATTGTTTAACAAAAAAGAAAAAAAAAAGTTTTGAAGATTTATTATCATTATTATAATGGAAAGAATATAATTTATCAGATCCACTTTCTTCATAACTCTTCTGAAGAAATTATATAATGATAAAGCAATGTTATATATATATGTGTGTGATATCTTGGGACCAGTGTTACCTGATGCTAGACGAACCTCGATGTCACCTCTACCGTGCAGTCATGGAGGAAGGCGACACAGCTGGGCCAAAGGTGAAATAAACAAACAGAGATTTCACTAAGAAGCGTCTGAACGTCAAGAAGGAATGGGACGAGGAGGTTTCTGGCAGGAAAGGGTTTACCTCTATAGGAGCGGCCTGCGGACTGGGGCTGAAACAAAGACTCTAACTAACTGAGGCTTGGGGCCTCCTTTTATAGCCTCGCTGGGTCGAAGCAGGTCACTGCCCTTCTCAGACGTAAACAGGGGGGAAGTTACATCATCCAGGAGGGCCACGACCTCGTAAAAATTGGACTGGGCTCGATAGGCCTACTTTCTTATTCTCACTTAGGCCTGATTAGTTTTAACCTTAATTTTCTCCTGTTATTCTCCATTCCTTCTATCTGTACAGTTGCTATACTTTATTAGAGTCTTACGCGGTACAGATGGATGCTATTTGAGGCTTTCTATTTACAGTAAATAACAAGTTATATACAGTCACGTGGTGAAATATGTGGTAGTAGATATCTGGATTATTTACAACAATTCCATGGTCTTGAATCATCACATATATATGTGTGATGAGAATCCTATTGACTCTTGTAGAATCCTGTCGACTATAAATGTGATGAGGTCCTGTCGACTCTCGCTATACTGTGTTGACCGAGAGGAACAGTCAGGATGGGGAGTTTTCCAGTACCTCTCTGCACCTTGGAAGACCTTTAACAGTTCTCACAAAGTACAGGCAGTCGTGGTCGAGGCAGAGTGGAAAGCTTGGTAATGTCCACACAAAAACGAAGACACAGTTGCACTAAGAAAGTTCCGTGAACAGATAAAATTTGAGCTAGGAACGAAAGATGGAGATAAAAGAGTTCTTACTGGTCTACATGGTGGATGAGGAGGACCTTGGTGACAACCGACGAGGGCTCACGCTGATGGTGAAGAGACTATATTTTTGGCTAGGACGGAGGCCTTTTATATCCTTTATGAGAAAGGGAGTATTGCATTTCAGCAGATGTGAAGAGTGTGGATCGTCTGGCGAAATTCTAAACTGGCGCCATCCTGACAGTTTCCAATCTATCTTTAGACTTTGTTGTGGGAATTCTAAAACTATCTCGATTTTAGACGTTTTTGACCTTTTGCTTTGGCTCAACTCTTAATCTATTACAGAGTTTTATTTATTTATCCTCAGTTTGTACAAAGTACATTACATATGATGATGTAATGACACATGTCAATCATGCGTATAATCATTTACCGATGTGTTTCTATTATACAACATGAAAATCTTGTTATAAGTTATATACAATATGGAGTTGTTGGTTTAAATTACCATATATATGGTATATATCAATACAGAGCAACATTTAATTAACATAAAACAACCAAAGAAACAAATATATATTTAAAAAATACGTACAAAAATGAGATACGTAATAATTATAATCATTTCTTTGTATTCACCAACTCAAATAAAAAAGGATATATATGTAAATAGGAAAACGGCTCTTCAGCTTTAAAGAAGGGAGCAGTTATGCAAATTCGGGTAGCAGTGTATTAATATGGAAAGGGATGGGGGGAGGACAAATTGGAGCCGATGTCGACTCTAATTGTGTGGCGGGAGATTAAAGTTGCCGAGCGTTGCCCGGACGACCGTTCCCAGAGGAGACCTTTAATCAAAGCAGCGACCTTGTTGGCCTTTGTTGATCAAACTTGGCTCGAGATTTCTTAGATGAAACCTGCTCTGGAGAAAAATATATGTTCGGAAAATATCGAAATTTTTCTATAGAATATTTTATATTGAAGAGATTTTTTAAAGTTTATTTTAGCTTTAGAAAAGATTCGGGATGATGAAAAGACATATCAATATTTTTATTTTCAGATAGAAAAGTATTATGGAGAAATAGGTTGTTACAAGTCAAATAGAATTTCATCAATAAAAAGATATATTAGATAGGAATGGTAAAGCTAAAGATTTTCTAAATAGGATGTTGGAATACAACTATAGGAATAACATGGACAGACAGACTATGCAATGAAGATGTTCAAAAAAAGATCGATGAAATATATGGCCGACTAGACTTCACTGAGAAGAGGAGAACTGTCATTTTTTGACATCTTGTTCATCACTCGGAATGGCTAAAGGTATTACTGATGGGAGTTATAGAAGGAATATCAGGAAAAGGAAGACAAAGAATGGTAAATTCATGAATAATTTCGGAAAATCCATATCCTACAATGTCTAAAATATTGTCATATAGAAAATTAGGAAAGACAAACTTCAAGCTGACGCTACAATTTATTTAAGGCACAAACTAAAATGTATAAACTACAAAAGAAGTTATATAAGGGAAGTATACAGATAAGTATCAATATTAATAATTTGTTCATAAAATATAAATATTTCGCAACAATATTAACCATTGAATGGAAGCTCTGAGAAAACAGGAATACTGCCAGAAACCAACCTAGGGGTTTAGTAGAAATATATATATTAAAATGCATCTTTCAGACAACTCGTCCAGCTTGCAACATGGTGAGAGGAGATAAGAAAACAACAAGAGACATCAACTTGTTTGATCGGAAGAATAATGACTCATTTGTTATATTTCTGCATGTGTATGTCTGATTCGAATTTCCTCTATTAGGATATCATTTTCTCTCTTAATGTAAGAGCGATAAACGATACTAAACATCAATTCTTCAATATACGATACTCTACCACAAATATCAACCCTCAATTTTCCAATAAACTCTATCAAATATCAGCCATCAATTCTCTAATAAACGCTACTCTAACACAAACATCAACCATCAATTCTCTAATACATGCGCTACCAAACATCAATTCCCCAATAAACTCGACTCGGCCACAAACATCAACCATCAATTCTTTAATACATGCGCTACCAAACATCAATTCCCCAATAAATTCGACTCGGCCACAAACATCAACCATCAATTCTCTAATTCAGGCGCTACCAAGCATTAATTCTTCAATAAACGCCACCAAACATCAATTCTCCAATAAACGCTACCAAACATCAATTCTTCAATACACGCTACCAAACATCAATTCTCCAATAAACGCTACCAAACATCAATTCTCCAATAAACGCTACCAAACATCAATTCTCCAATAAACGCTACCAAACATCAATTCTCCAATAAACGCTACCAAACATCAATTCTTCAATACACGCTACCAAACATTAATTCTTCAATAAACGCTACCAAACATCAATTCTCCAATAAACGCTACCAAACATCAATTCTTCAATGAACGCTACCAAACATCAATTCTCCAATAAACACTACCAAACATCAATTCTCTAATTAACGCTACCAAACATCAATTCTCCAATAAACGCTATCAAACATCAATTCTTCAATAAACGCTACCAAACATCAATTCTCCAATAAACACTACCAAACATCAATTCTCCAATACACGCTACCAAACATCAATTCTCCAATAAACGCTGCTCTACCACAAACATAAACCATAAATTTTCTTATACACGCTACCAAACATCAATCCCCCATCCAGCTCTAGCCCCCATCAATGAGATGGTATCACACAGGAGGGTGGGGTTTATTGCCCCGTCCATCAATAATTGACGGTGATTTGTCGAAGTTGGCCATTAATACTTGATGGCCTCATCTCACGGGGATAATCCGCCTAGCCCTAATGAATTGTTGCACTTTTAAACCCCAACTCGCATACACATTCAAACTTAGATTCAACACAATTATCACAACCTCTATATATTAAGTAAAAATAATTGGTTTCAAGTAGAAGATTTTGAAAAGAAATTTCTTCCTGGAAGCTGATACAAGAAATTATTTTATCGAACTACCTATATATATCAGAAAAGATCAAATATGTGAAATAAACTCTGAGAGAAAACTAACAAAACTTATAACAAGACTTAGAACAAAACATTATAAAGGAATGACAATACATCCAGATGGCACAAGAACCTATAAGACATGCAACAACTGTCCTGGTGTGCAACTAACACCTACTCATATATTCTCATACCCAGCAATGGCCGCAGCCTTGCAGAAAATTGACACGTACCCAGAGCAGCAGCTTTATACACCCAAGATAGTGGACATTGCGACTGCTGTGATAGAGATGCATAGTGACATCTGAGGCTCTTCATTGGACACGACAACAACAACATATATATCATTTGAACGTCATAAAACCTCACATTATAAGATACAATTACCGAGTAAAATCAATCAGGCCTACAGGGAAAAGTGCCTTTTAAAAAAAAAATTCATTCTCTAGCTTTCATGCACAGACGTCCTTCTACAGGAGAAAACTTGGTATAATTATACTAAGACACTTTCCCTGGAGGCTGATTAATTTTACTCATTATGGATACAAGGTATTATTTTATTGATTATATAATTACAGGGACAAAAGATATAGTGGTCTCGATTCAGGCTTTTTTCTTTATATTCACCGTATAATAATTCTACAAGGCCGCAGTCAATATCCGTTGGAGAATAATGGATTCGCCGAATGTCGTGGTTTGCTTGGAGGAAGAAGGCGAAGATTGAACGCGGCTGATTCCACACTAGCCCTCTCAATGATATCCTAACCTTGACATATCCTAAACATTGGTACTTTAATTTAAATATTTATTCATGTATGGTTCCTTTTGCTCTGTATGTTTATTTTTTGTATATTTTTGTTTGTTTTTTTTTTTCTTTCTTCTCTCTCTTCTTTTTCCTTATTACCTCTTGTATTCTAGTTTTTACTTTTGAAATATCTTCCTTTGCTAAATCCTGTAGAGGGGAATCATGTATAGGGCTGGATGCCCTAATAAAAAGGCTTGTGTGTGTGTGTGTGTGTATATTCACGGTATAATTAATATTGTGGCGACGAAATAATTTATTATTCAATTTAATTATTCAATGAAAATATTTGGAAGCAGATTTAATTTTAGTAATATCATCATTTAGTTACCTAGCTTGCTTGCTCGATATTATCTAGCTGTAAATAGTTTGGTTGATTTGTTAATAATTGTCGACTAGTCGCCGTGATGTCATCAATAAATACTTTCACACCTTCAGATATACAAAGATTTGATTTCTACACTACAATATTGTTCAATTATGAATGTTGTAATGTGTATGAGTTGTCTGAACAAACTCGCTACGACTTACAAGTTGAACTGAATGTTTATTCAATCTAGCAATCTTCTTATATACAAGATAGAGATAAAAAGGAAATAATTTACATAAGTTTTTTTTTTAAACAATTGACAAATGGAATAATTTTGCATAGTTAACAATAGGTAACAAATATAACACTTAACATAGGTTATTTACATATCACAACATGTTTCCCCTCTGCTACAACAATTAAAGAATGTCACGAATCTAGACAACCATCAACAATCAGATCAGACAAATCAAAAGGCGGTTGACATGCCTCCCCTCTGCTTAAAAACAAAATCTTTGTGGTTTTCTTAACTCTCTTCCAAACCTTGAAAACCGGGGCCTTCCGGATGGTTCTGGTGAAATCCCAGCGGATGTAGTCGCGCCTTCCCTCTGGTCAATATTGGTCTCTTCACTTGACCGCTGTATCGGGGCTGTGGATGACTCGCCCATCGTTGGACTGTCGCAATGCGGATGTTGAGCTTCTGGGGAGGCGATAATTGGTTCTGAAGACAACTGGCTTTTTTCGTTGCCTCCATCCCTTGGCCTAATAAATTGTTGATTTCTTATCAACCTATTTCCCGATGGTGTCACAACTTCAAAGCTCTGAGGAGAATCAGCCTGCGCTGAAATCTTCACCGGTGTCCATGTCTCCCTTGGATGTATTTGACACCATGCATCCTCTCCTACATTGACCTTGGGATAGCTTTTACTATTTCTGTCATACTGCTCTTTCATTGAGCTCTGTCTTTTTCTTTTGGCATTTTCTATACTTCTCCAATTAGTTTGATACGGTCTATATAGCGGTGTAATTCTGGGGATCTGACATCGAAGGCTCCTCGATAAACATAGCTGTGCGGGTGACGGTAGGTCATTTTTTGGTGTATTCCTATATGCCAGAATAGCCAGATATGGGTCGGACCCTTCATCTCTACATTTAATTAATTGATTTTTTTTATTGTTTGAATGTTTCTCTCGGCCAGACCATTAGATCTATGAAGGTGTGGACTTTAAAATAGCTGTTTTATACTCCATCTTATACAGAAGTCAGTCATAATCTCTGAGCGAAACGGTGGTCCATTGTCGGACATCATGGTTTCCGGAATCCCGAATCGTGCAAATGTTTCTCTCAATTTATTTTTTACATTAATCGCCGTAGGTGGGTCCAATGTAAATACCTCCGGGTAGCCACTATAACTGTCGACCACTAACAAATGGGGCTTTTTCTGAATATAAAATATGTCCAATGATACTGTCTGCCATGGATAATCTGGAACTGGGAAAGGTTTTAACGGCTGCCGTATTTTTGATTTCTGATGTTTTTGACAAATTTCACAATTTTTTACCTTTTCAGCAATGTCGATGGACATTTTCGGCCAAAATAAAGATTCTCGCGCCAAACCCTGAATTGCAGATATCCCTTGGTGCGATTGGTGCAACAAATTAAGCATATTATTCCTTTGTGTCTTCGGAATCACTATGGCCGATCCTATACATAATAGATCATTCCATAAATATAAACGGTGTCTGAAATCGAAAAATACTTTGGCATCTTCATCGACGTCTTTTTTGCATATAGGCCATCCCTCAATCACATAATCGATTACTTTAACCAAAGCAGGATCCTCTCGGGTATCTTTCTGCATCGCTACCAGTTTTTCGTCCGATATATTAACACGTACCATCTTGACCATTCTTTTGTCCTCAAGAAAAGGCGTTGGTAGTTCGTCCATGGGGTGAGTATCCCTGGAAAGGGTATCAGCCACAATCAAGTATTTTCCTGGTTTGTACTGCAATTTGAAGTCAAATGCTATAAGCTTCATTACTAATCTTTGTAGACGCGGAGATATATCACTCAGCGGTTTTTTTGACTAGAGGCAATAAAGGCTGGTGATCCGTCTGGACAACGAAAGTGTGTCCTGATAATAGATATTCGAACTTTTTGCATCCATAATAAACACTCAGTAACTCCTTCTCAATCTGAGAGTACTGTTTCTGCGAGTCGCTAAATGACGCGGATGCGAATGCTAGAGGTCGATCTTCCTGTAGCAGAGCAGCTCCCATTGCATCTTTGCTGGCATCACATTGCAAGATCAGCATCTTGCTTTTGTCAAAATGTGCCAACGAAGGAGCATTCCTCACGCATTCCTTAATATGATCGAATTCCCCATCCTGTTTAGGCCCCCAATGCCAGACAACATTCTTTCTTAATATTCCTCTTATATTGGATGTGGACGCAGCTAAATTTGGAATGAATTTTCCTAAGTAATTATAAAGACCCATGATTCTTTGCAGCGACTTTTTATCCTCTGGCCTTTTAAAGGTAATTAATTTATCAATCTTATTTGGCTCTGGATCAATTCCATTTTGTGATATCAAATGGCCCAAGAAACGAACCTTCGTTAGACATATTTGAGCCTTTGTTAAATCAAATTTGATATTTTTTTCTTTTGCTTTTTCTAGAATTCCCTTTAATTTTTTATTGTGCTCTTGAATGGTATCCGCATATATCAGCAAATCGTCTACATATGTAATATTTTGAAAGCTATCCCTAAAGATATTCGTCATTTTCTCAACAAAAATTTGTGCCGATATTTTCAAACCAAATGGCAATCGGTTATATCTGAATTTGCCAAATGGCGTGGTCATCACCAACAGATCTCTGCATTCCTTTGCAACCGGAATATGCCAATAGGCTGATTTCACGTCTAACACGGTAAATACTTAGCTTTGGGTATCTCGTGCAATAGTTCAGCTGGAGCCGGAGTCTGGAAATGTCTTCCCACAAGGGCCTCATTTAATTTCCGAGGATCCAGGCATATTCTGATTTGACCAGATTTTTTTTTACAACGACCATAGGATGAGAACACTCTGTTTCATGATATATTTTTGTTACGATTCCTTGCTTCACCATCTTTTCCAATTCAGACTGAACTTCGGCTCCGAGGCTTGTTCGGATGCGCCTGGGAGGGACTTGCACAGGAGAATATTCAGGCTTTGTGTAAATCTTATATTCCGAGTTGATTAATCCTACTCCTTGAAATACTTCGTGGTATTGTTCGAGGATTTTTTGAGTTTCAGAACACAATTTCATTTCATCCGTGTACATATGATTAATTCGCCTCAATATTTCAAGCTTCTCGCAAGTATCGCCCGTGATAAGTGTCTGCGCTTCTACATCGGCTACGATAAATTCAAACATTCCTTTCTTTTCACCATATTGGCATAGCACATTGCATTTGCCGACGATAGGCAATTCTGTATTTCCATATGCGAACGCCTTTAATGACGTGGGTCTGATTTCTGGTCTTGATGGCCATTGGTTTATTACTTTATGAGGAAGCACATTTATCTGTGCGCCAGTGTCCAAATGTACCGTGGTCTTCTTGCCATTAATGATTATCACCGCGGACCACTTGTCCGACCCAACAGTCTTTACAGCAACTTCATTTAGATTTATCTCGTCACAGGATTCTTCAGCTTCACTTTCCGCTAAGAGATTTCTTATACGTTTTGTTCGGCAAACTACTGAGAAATGATTGGTTTTTCCGCATGCATTACATTTCTTCCCATATGCTGGACACTTTCCATACTTGTGTCGTTGTCCACACCACTTACATGGTTCTATTATTCTTTCTCTTCTCGGGTTTATACCGCTTGGTCCTGCTTCTGCATTTTCCATTCGAATTGTATCTTTCACCCAATTACGTTTTTCAATTTTTTCAATCATTTTTTGCTCATTTAACGATGCTACTTGTGAACATGTTGACTCGGAGATCATAGCTATCGAAATTGCCCTTGGTAGTGTCAACTGTGGATCTTCTAACAATTTTCTTTTCACTTCTCGGTCAAGTATTCCAATTATAAGGCGATCCCTTATGAGAGATTCTGTTAAATTCTCGAATTCACATTCTTGTGCCATATGCTTTAATTCTGTGACAAATTCCATGATTCCCTGCCTTTCCTTTTGTACACAGGTAAAAAATGCATTTCTCCTTTGAATCGTATTTTTGAAGGGCTTAAAATGGTTCGTAAACATATCAAGCATTTCCTTTACATTTGGGTAAGTATCATTTTCACTTATGTGAAATGTCTTGTATATCATCACTGTTTTCTCACCAGCAATATGCTTCAAGATTGCTCGCTGACGCACCAGCGGCATGCTTTCTAAATATACCGCTATTGCAAAAATTTCAAACGACTCTCTCCAGGTCTCCCATTTTTTCTCGTTGCTGTACGGGACAAATTCCGCCGGCGGCTTGATTCCTTCCATTCTACTCACTGTTGAATTAATCTGTTTTAATTCGATACTTTTGTCGGCTGCGCCATGTTGTAATGTGTATGAGTTGTCTGAACAAACTCGCTACGACTTACAAGTTGAACTGAATGTTTATTCAATCTAGCAATCTTCTTATATACAAGATAGAGATAAAAAGGAAATAATTTACATAAGTTTTTTTTTTTAAAAACAATTGACAAATGGAATAATTTTGCATAGTTAACAATAGGTAACAAATATAACACTTAACATAGGTTATTTACATATCACAACAATGAAGATATACAATATTCAAGACAGCTTGACCACCTATTGTAAAACAAAAACTGTTATAATAATAAAATAAACAGTGATAAAGGCTGAAAGCTATTTCGGAGATCATGTCAAATAGAAATTCACTTTAAGGACTCCATTTAATGGTCTTTGGGCAACGCTGAAGCATTTGGCACTATGTAATACATTATTTCAAGGGCAAGAACTTAGTATTTTTAAACAAAGAGAGAGAGAGGTTGCTAACCTGAAATGGTCGTGAAAGAGGCGCTTTATTGCATTTGTCCTAAATGATTTACAAGAAATTTTCCATAGAGTTAAACGCAGCAATGGAATAGATTACTTTTGAGTTAGATTTAAATAACCTAAAAAATACACTCATGAACAAAACTAAAGGAAGTTTTGCATAGCTTCTATATCATAACTTCAAAAACAAGAAATAGAGCAATCGCTTTCTTTCTATATAGTGACCTTTTATTGCACTCGCTGGTGGTGTTGGAATTTCGAAAGAAACAGAGGCCATTGAAGCAATTTTTTACCTTTTAACCCTCCTCCAGTAACATGAAAATAATCCTGTGTCCAGTAACATGGGGTCTATATGACCCCAAATTTAAAACAACATAAAAAAATATATATAAATTTAGCATTTTAATTTATGATATTAAAACATTATTATACTATATATTAATGCATATAAACATTTAAAAAAAAAATTAATTACATTTTTGGCAATATACAAATGATTGATTAGGGCACACAACATTTTTACACTTGGAGCACATGATTTTGTATTTAGTGTCATTCGACCTTGGGCAAAGGTAGCAGCGTGCTCTCTTTTGGGATGTAGATTGGGAAGGCATCATTATTTCAACTAATCCACACAGTTCGATTATATTTCTTATCGCTTTTGGAGTTTGGGGAATCGAATAGCGATGCTTTGCATGAGGCGTGATGAGCTCAATTGCCAATTCTTTGATAAAATTTGATCTCCTATTTGATTTTTCTGATGCCCATACTTTGTTAACTGAAGAATATAAAACCAAAGAATTATAAGCAGCTGAATCAACCATTCCAAAAAAAACTCTCATTGGCCAACGAGCTGTTTTTCTTTTGCAGGTATAGTTGGCACAAAGTTTGTCATGAGTGTCCACACCTCCTTTGGTATAGTTGTAATATACAATTATTTCTGGCTTATTGGAATCTTTCTCAGTGTATTTTTCATGGTGCATACTGGAAAGTAAAATGACACGTTTCTTTTGTTTTGGCACATAAGAAAGAATAGTTACTCCCATTGCATCGAATCCATATTGTGAAACACCTATATCTCCATTCAAAAGAAAACTTTTGGGAATGATTGCCTTATTTTTTTTTAATGTGCCAACCAGAGTAATATTTCTTTTTTTAAGCTTCATAGCCAGTTCATATGAGGTATACCAATTATCGGTTGTGATATTTCGATTGGTATTTTCAATAGGTTTGACCAATTCCAAGACAACATTGGTAGGGACGGAAAAATTGGGATCATAGTTTGAATCTTTTCCTATATAAATTTTTCCTGTGAGAAAATAATATGTTGCACTATCTGCTAGTACAAATACTTTGATCCCATACTTTGCTGGCTTGTTCGGGATGTACTGTTTGAATCCACAACGTCCTCTAAAGTTTAGCAACGATTCATCAATGGTACAATTTGTACCTGGAGTATACAGACTTGAACATTTTGCTATGAACAGTTCCCACAACTCTCTAATAGGAGCTAATTTATCATCTTTTCTTCGTTCTTCTCTGCTTTCCCTATTATCAAATCTTAAAACATTCAATAAGAATACAACAAATCGTCTTTCATTCATACCTGCACCAAAAATGTTCCTACCAGTCTCATCTCTCGCAAACAAAGACATTGTAGATTCTGAACCTCCTTTTCCTACTCCTGCCAATAAAGTAAGACCAATTAATGCCCGAATTTCATCAGGAGATGTTTCATAGGTAAATGTTCTAAATTTATAGTTACCTTTCACAGTGTCAATTTTTTGGTTAGTCCACTTGGTAATGACATTTATTGTGTTGTCATCAAAATACAAATTGAAAGCATCAGAAGCTTTTGGAATTTGAAGGGATGCTTTAGGGCCAGGGCATCGAACTACAATATTAGAACTCTTAGTTCTTGTTTTGATTGGTTCTTTAGAAGACCAAACATGGCCATTCTTTCCTAAATATTCTTCCCCTTCATCTTCAGATCCAGAAGAAATAACATCCAGCTCAGATTCAGAATTGTGATTACTTTCATAACAATTATCACTATCTTCATCAGATAAACCAAATTCCTCTTCACTATCTTCACTTTCATCTAAAATTAATCTACTAATATTATTAATTAATCCTTTTTCTGTCATTATATTTATAAATATAAAAAATAAAAGAGTACTTACAGCTGAGAGAAACTTGAGCCTAGTGAGATCTCACAAAGGATATTGCATAACACTTTTAGTTTTGGTTTTGATTTCACGTTAATTAGTTTTGGTTTTGATTTAAATGTTTTTGTTTTAAAATATAGCAATAAAAGTTAAATATTAAAAAAGGCACTTTATAACATATTCAGTAACATGGGGTCAATATGACCCCAAACAAAATTTTTATTTTTTTAAAATGAATAATTAGCATTATATTTTAAAAATTTTGGAGCAGGATTAAAAATTAAGCTTTACTAGAAGTATATAAAAATTGGTATAAATATTATTCTATCTTTAATGATATTAAAGATAAAAATGATATGTCTGGGGTCATATTGACCCCATGTTACTGGATAAGGGTTAAAAAGTGTCCAATGCGCGTAGGATTCAATCACAGGTCATGGTTACCAAAATTTTCAAGTTTAAAATGATGCTAGAGTGTTTTGATTCAATTATGGAAGTCCTAAACAAATATGTAACTACAAGAAATAATCTACGACTCTTGATTCAGCCGATACGCTTCGTAAAAAGAATTTTTCAGCAGACGACGAGGGCGTTTCCCGCCAATTATCGATACCTCGTTCAGCAGACGATAAAAAAAAACAGCGATGACGTCACGACAGTACTCTCTTTAATGAAGCCGCCAGCCACCTGCTCGTCTGATTCATAAAAACCTTTTGTTTTCGTTCAATTTGGAAAAATGGAAACTTGACTTGGCTACTTATAAATAATTTGAGGAGCATCGGAGCGGAAAAAAATCACATTTTTTCAATTTTACTACATTTTATATATACATTTCATTTGTAGTATTTTTTATATAGTAATTTATTTATTTTTTATTAAAAAGACATATATTGGATCAAAATATCATTTATTTTACCAATATTTCAGTTGGCTGAACGCCAACCTTTATCAAGGTATTATAACATATTAATGTGTGTCAATAACAAACTCAGCGCCACATTGTTTGTTGTTGACACATATTAAAATGTTATAATACCTTGATAAAGGTTGGCATTCAGCCAACTGAAATATTGGTCAAATAAATGATATTTTGATCCAATATATGCTTTTTAAATTAAAGATTTATTTATGGATTGCTCTATTTTCAATAGTAATTTATATGGTTGTCCAAAATATTCGTAAACATATTTTCACAGAATAATTATTTTGAATACTCTGTTGTATATCATCATAAATATTTGCCTAATCATCACCCCTTACCATGCTTGTATATTATTACTTGTAAATTAAATTATAAAAACAGTTGTACATCCTAATCAATAAATTATTTTTACTTAAACTTTTGTAATACTCTTCATCACTACCGTGGCAATATTATGATTTATATTTTGTAAGTGTTTACAAACTTTTGGTACAACCTTGGTAATATTGGCAACCTTGGTAAAATGATAACAGAATTCTTATAGAAGAATGATTTAATCTCTGATGTTCTATATCAAGGGTGGCCAATCAGCAGGTGGGCCAAGTTTTAGGATTACTAGGTTGTTCCAAAAGTTCGTAAACACTTGCAAAATTTAAATCATAATAGGTTTACAAACTTTTGGTACAACCTTGGTAATATTGGTAACCTTGGTAAAATTATAACAGAATTCTTATAGAAGAATGATTTAATCTCTGATGTTCTATATCAAGGGTGGCCAATCAGTAGGTGAGCCAAGTTTTAGGATTACTAGGTTGTTCCAAAAGTTCGTAAACACTTGCAAAATTTAAATCATAATAGGTTTACAAACTTTTGGTACAACCTTGGTAAAATTATAACAGAATTCTTATGGAAAAATGATTTAATCTCTGATGTTCTATATCAAGGATGGTCAATCAGTAGATAGGCCAAGTTTCAGATTTACAAGGTTGTCCCAAAAGTTCGTAAACACTTGAAAAATATAAATCATGTTTACGAACTTTTAGGAAAACCTTGTAATAGTTTTATAATTTTTTTTTTTTTAAGTATTATATTTATCACAATTTTTAATAGTGTTTTTAAAAATGTATTCACCAAAAATCAACAATCAGGAATACTTATTTGTTGTTTCAAGCAAAATAACATATTTAGAAATGCATCAAAAGAAACATCTCTCTCTTTAGTTATACATCAGAACCCCTTGGCAGAGCTGACTGCTATAGGGCGCGTCCCCAGGTGGCGGATAGGGGAACGACCTTCAGATATGAAGGCCAGCTGCGAAACAAGCAGAATAACTGACGAATAAGCAGTCGCGGACCAACAGCAGCATTGTTAGAAAAGAGGAGTAGACCTCTTTAAAAATCCTGACTTCAACTGACCCAGTTGATAGACCTCAGCAAGGGTCCTACTCCAGGGATACGGAGGAGCTGCGTCTGTACTCATGTTAGAGTCGGCAGCAAAGGCGTCTGCTTCCATGTTAGGAACGGCCTCAAACTACAGGCAAAGTCAGACTTTCACCAAAGTGTGCCTGGATCATGGTGCCATGATCAACGAAAGCTGCACCCCTACACCCCATTCCATGAGATCAGATGTTGATTTGCATGCTGCATCGCCCGTCGCGCAGAATAAACAGGGGCGCGTTCAGGACTTAGGTAGAGGGTTCTGTCCGATAAGTATAATACAGTCTCCACAAACTTCTAACTTTGCAGCTTCCAAGCAATTGAGAATTTTGCAGTGCAACATAAATGGATTGTGCTCAACAGCAACAAAAATAAAATTAGAAGAAATAATGGAAATAGCTGAAAAACAAAAGATACAAATTATAGCCCTACAGGAAACCAAATTAAATGAAAAATACAATCTCAAATACAAAAACTACAATATCCTCAGAAAAGACAGAAATAAAGAAGGGGGTGGCCTTGCATTTTTAATCAAGAATTTGTACTATGAAGACATAGCCATTACTATTCCAAATACATCAGACCTCGAAGCCCAAGGTATCAAAGTCTACCTCAGTCAAAACAAAACCATCAACATATTCAATATGTATCACCCACCAAACAATAAACTTATTGACGATGGAACAATATCTCAATTTCTTACAGACAACACTATTATTGTAGGTGACCTTAATGCCAAACATCAACTATGGGGATGTTCCATGCCAAACCCAAGAGGCAAAATACTTTCAAACTTATTTGACGACAATGCCTTCATGTGCTTAAATGATGGGAATCCTACCCACCATTCCTACAGCTATAATACTGCACAAGCACTTGATATAAGTTTCTCCAGTCCTGACATTTTCCACAAATGCAAATGGCAAATATTAAAAAGTATTGGAAGTGATCATTTGCCTATTTTGATAGAAATTAGCACCAAGACCAAAACAAGCTCAATTAAAGAAAAATTCTGGAACTTCAAAGAGGCTAATTGGAATCTTTACCAGCAAAACACCAATGAAGACTTTAGAAAAGCACCCACTAGAATAAAAGATCTGGAACAAAATTGGATATCTTTCAAAAACACCATTATTAAAGCAGCCAAAGTTTCAATACCAAGAGGTAATATTAAGAAATGGATTCCAAATTATACACACCAGGCAAAAGATATTCAAACGCTTATAACTAAAAGAAATGAACTACAAAAAAAGTGCACCCAAAACCAAACAAATTGTAGAACTGAACTGAACATTGTGAATGCAAAAATAAAAAGGTTATATGTAAATATGAAAAGGGAAAAATGGAAACAAACTTGTGAAAACCTGAACCCAAGAAACCCAAATACAAAACTTTGGCATTTGGCAAAACAAATTGACAGAGCCCAGCCACAAACTGAAAACACAAATATGATTAAGAATACAGATGGTACCCCAGCAACTAATGACAAAAATGCTGCTAATCTTTTAGGTAATTCATATCAAATAAGTAGTAAAATCAAATTTGAAATAAAAGATAAGAAAGTTGAAAAAAAGGCCCGAAAGATTATTCATGACTGTAAAAATTTCACCAGCACTCATAATATTTTCCATGAAAAAATCAATATGAAAGAGCTAGATTATGCATTAGAAAACACTGACCTAAACAAGACTCCTGGACCAGATGGAATCCATGGCCAAATGATATCAAACTTGGGCAAAAATGGCAAAGAAAGACTTCTTGATATTTTCAATAACTCCTGGAAAACCGGAAAATTGCCTCAAGACTGGAAGACTGCAACAATAATTCCTATCAAAAAACTTGACAAATCTGCTGATGACCCAAAAAACTACCGACCTATCTCCCTCACAAGTATTTGCTGCAAATTAATGGAAAAAATTATACTCAGACGACTCACCTACCACCTCGACACAAAAAATCTCTTACCAGAAGAACAATATGGATTTAGGAAAGGACATGGGACAATAGACCAACTCTTATTTTTCACACAAAAGGTAAAAGATGCACAAAACAGAAAACCAACTAACCACACCATAGCTGCTTTTTTAGACCTTACACAAGCTTTTGATAAAGTATGGAAAAACAAGTTAATTACAAAATTATACAAGCATTTCAAAATTGATGGAAAAGCTATCACTTGGATAAATGATTTCCTTAAAAATAGATACATCAGGGTCAAATATAATGGAACTCTATCTAAAACCTTCAAATTGTACCAAGGATTACCACAAGGATCAGTCCTTAGCCCAACTCTCTTCACCCTATTTATTGCAGGCATAGAAGAAAAAATTTCACATAAAACCAATATTGGACTTTTCGCTGATGACATTATTCTATGGAGCAGTAACACTATCTGGAAAAAAGCTGAAAGGGATTTGAACAAGACTCTTTTCCACCTAGAAAAATTTGCTAATAAACATAAATTAGAATTTAACCCTCAAAAATCTGAAACCTGTCTTTTTACTACTGATAAGAAACTATACAAAATAAGGCCAAAAATTATTCTGAAAGAACAACAATTACAATATAATAAACATCCTAAATATCTTGGCTACACCCTGGATCCAGAAATTAACTCCAGTAAACATATTGAAGAAGTTATTAGAAAAGGAAGAGACCGACTAAAAATCCTGAAATATATTTCAGGAAGAGAGTGGGGAGCCGATGCAGCCACACTAAAATTAACTTACACATCTCTAATTAGACCTATCCTGGAATATGGATATCAAATCTATGGTACAGCATCTGAAACAAATCTAAAATCACTGGAAAGGATACAACTAAGTGCAGCTATAATTATTACAGGTCTTCGAAATACCTGCCCTAACGATATTGTACTTTACGAGGCGGACATTATGCCCTTAAAGGATAGAAGAAGCTACAATCTGCCAAAATATATAAACAAAATCAAGAGTTATGGAAACAAACACAGAACTTCCAATTACATACTTAATTGGGAATCCAATCTAAGACTCAAAAAAGAAGGCCCTCTCCACCTGGCCAAAAGAAATGGATTTTTAAAATATAAAGTAGAAAAAAATTATTTAGCAGAAAAAATTTCTCCATGCGAACCACTACAAAATGTTATTTTTAATGCCTCTTTAAATGAACCCACCAACAAACAATGCCAAAATCCAGAATACTTAAAACAATTATCATTAGAAATAATTAATAACATTCCTAAAAATGCAATAACTATTTATACCGATGGTAGCAGAGACGAGCTAGGACACACTGGCAGTGGCTGTCTCATCAAAACCACAAATAGCATTGAGAAAATGAACAGAAGAAACCCAGATTTTTGCTCAGTCTTCAGATCAGAACTTATAGCCATCTATGAAGCCTTAAAATCCATCAGAAATACTAATTATCAAGATATCTGGATTCTTACTGATAGTAGAAGTGCCATACAACACTTGAGTCACACAGGGGAACTCAGAGACAAAGTAAGCAGGAACATAATTGGCTATCTCCAAAAACTCTCAAAAACCTCAAAAATTCACCTTCAATGGATACCCTCGCATGTTGGAATTGAAGGCAATGAAGCTGCTGATGTGCTAGCGAAAAAAGGCACAAAAGAACCCTTGCCACAGAAAAATAAACTTACTTTTAAAGAAATAGAAACAGTAGTCAAAACAAAAATAAACAAGAACTGGAGGATCCCACCTATGCACAGTTGGTACAGTGGAGTGAACCCAGGAGGAGCTCTGAACATCAGAAATAGACAGCATCAAACAACACTAACAAGATTTAGAACAGGCCATCTCAAGCCATTGAAGATAGAAAATAATAACAAAATCTACCCCACTTGCCCAAAATGTAGCTTGGCACCTGCAGCTCCAGAACACATTTTGGCTTGCATTAGATGCACTAAACAGGACCTTTGGGAGAGGCCGCTGCTCATCATAAAACAGCTCGAGGAGCATGAACTCATGGAATTCGTGTAATCTTTACACAAGGGGATAAGAAACAACAACAACATACATCAGAACGATGGCACTGTACATCTCCCAGGTAAAAAACTTTACTGGTAATGAGGGGGGTCGGTGGAAGGCTGGTTAAACCGTTTGGTTTTCGACCACTACGACCCGGGTTCGATTCCCGCATTGGACACTTTTTTCTGTTAAAAAAAATGCTCCAATGGCCCCCGATTCTTGCAAAAGTCCAACCCCACCAGCGAGTGCAAGTAACCAAACGGGGCTCTGGCACATTTGTAAGTGCAAAGTCGAACTGCTTTCACATGTGTAGACATGTGGTGCGCTTACAGTAAAAAGCAGTCGCTAACTACCCACCATGATTATCATGGACTGTACCACGTGTACTAGGGATAAACAAAAAAAAAATAAAAAAACTAGTAATGATAAAGAATGAGCCATAAAACCAGTTTTGGTAAATTCAAGCCAACCTGTATACCATGGTGGAAAAATAAACTATTTTAGAAGTCTTCTCGCATCGTAGATGTCACACCCTCACGCTAGAATACCATCTCGGTGCTTGCCCCTCTACCACGTGGGTCATCCCCCCTTAGCTGAATCCATCCATCTTTCCCCAACTTCAACCTTGGGATCTTGGCTCTTGTTTAGGGATGGTACCACAATAGGTTTAGTACAAGTATATGTAAATTTCCTCGGAAAAAGCAAAATGGGTAAAGCTTTCAGGGTATATAATGGAATATTTTATTACTATTTAGCTGAAAAATCCTTCAAAGGGGAGGGGGAAAATATGTTTATTAAATATAATTTTTAATAAATGAATAAAACAAAGCATCAAGGGCTGCGTATCTTTATTATAACAAATATATACGAGCTTTCGGGCACATACGCCCTTCTACAGGAATTAATGAAACAATAATTCAACTAGTTTGAAATAGGATTTATATATGTATATATATATATGTATTTATTTATATATTTATATATTATAGATATATAAATCCTATTTCAAACTAGTTGGATTATTGTTTCATTAATTCCTGTAGAAGGGCGTATGTGCCCGAAAGCTCGTATATATTTGTTCTAATAAAGATACGCAGCCCTTGATGCTTTGTTTTATTCATTTATAAATCGTACAGGGCTTTTTCAATTGATAATTTTTAATATATCTTGCTTTCAGGCTTTAAATCCCTTTTACAGAAGTACTATAACGTTATTTAACATTAAAGCCTTGCTTTCTTTTTATTCACACTCATAGACTTAAGGAAATGTAGAGTCCTTGATTTCGCCGGTTTACTGTTTTTTTTTTTTTTAAGGCAACAGAGGAAATTTTGTTCACACATGGTTATCTTGTGTGTCTCTTCCATTAAGGTCACTGTAATATCTTTCAGAGTTATTGTCTGAATTCCGATATACTTGCTGAAATATACAAGTTCTTTAAGTTTTGCCTAAAAATGGAAACGTAAAGGTTAAAGATACTGATTTCCTTGGTAAGAGTTCAATTTTAAAGCTAACAGCGCTTGTTAATGTCGATGTACAATGATGCCACACACACAGAACAAGAGTATAGATATACAAGATAATTATGGAAAAAAAATTATTTTTTTTTTTTTGCTTATCCCTAGTACACGTGGTACAGGCCATGATAATCATGGTGAGTAGTTAGCGACTGCTTTTTTACTGTAAGCGCACCACATGTCTACACATGTGAAAGCAGTTCGACTTTGCACTTACAAATGTGCCAGAGCCCCGTTTGGTTATTTGCACTCGCTGGTGGGGTTGGACTTTTGCAAGAATTCGGGGGGCCATTGGAGCATTTTTTTTTAACAGAAAAAAAGTGTCCAATGCGGGAATCGAACCCGGGTCGTAGTGGTCGAAAACCAAACGGTTTAATCAGCCTTCCACCGACCCCCCTGGAAAAAAAAAGAATGAAACTAAAAAAACAAATTTTATACTGTCCTTAATGTGATGAAAAATACTGAGAGGACATGACTCATCAAGGCTAAACCTTCCCAACGGTTTCACCAATTTGATCAATCATCCCGCTTTTCAGAGTTCTATTGTATTGGGCAATAATATATTCGACATTGTAGGGGTAATCTTTGTTATGGTATTTAGGGAAACTATATGGATATAAGTTTTGAGTGAAATAAACACAAGGTAATAAGACCAAATCCAAAAAAGTAGTGTGTGAGCCTCAGAATGATGACGAAACATCGAGGGGCCATCGTGTTGGTCGACGATGAGATTGCGGAGCTGGTAATATGGATGGCTGTGCTGGAGTAAACCTCCTTTTTTGTGTCTGGATGCTATATTTATGGCGAACTAAATAACTTAGTCCCTATTTCTGCTCCGCGCTTATGGAATTGAAGACTTGGGGCGATGGCGTCGACCTTTCATATTAAATCTTACTTTTCCTTATTACTAATAATTGTATATAGTTGCGGAACTACTGGTTTCCTGTGCTGCTCTTTTCCTGATATTGCACCTTGTACGGAGAATCTGTATAAGACTAATGTCTTAATAAATGCTTTGTGTGTGTGTGTGTGTGTGTGTGTGTGTGTGTGTGTGTGTGTGTAGTGTGTGAGGTTTCGGTAACAGCGTTGTTACCATCTTCAGACAAGAGTACTGAATGAGAAAATATATAAACCACATGTTTTAAATAGTTACTGTTATCAAAGTTTGTATTTATTATCAAGTGCGTACTTTATAACAGTAACTATTTAAAACATGCTGTAGTATATTTTCTCATTCAGTACTTTTGTCTGAAGATGGTAACAACGCTGTTAGTGAAACATCACACACTATTTATTTATTTGGATTTTGTCTTATTACCTAGTTTGAGTCAAAAGGCGATCCATTAAATAAGTTTATAACAACAAACAACAAAAGCCTTTATTTAGGGTCACTGACCCTATACAGGATTCACCAGAGGTATGCATAAGAACAAAGCAGTGAGACAAAGGAAATAACGATATAGACAGAAGAAAAAGAAAAAAAAAAGAAAAAAGAAAAACAAGAAAGAGAAAGAGGGAAGCAAGAAAAACAACACAAAAAGAGTAGCAGTAAGAAAGTGAGGAGTGAGTGTCACTTGGACTTCTTCTGAGATATGGACTTGTGGAAACCATAAAACGCCGTAGCAATATACTTATTCTGGGTCATATTGTCAATTATTGATGGAAGTGAAGCACAGAGTTGCCCAGTTTTGAGCATAAGGGTTCTTCTTTCAGAGCATAGCAATCAAAAATATAGTGAGTGATTTCATTAAATAATTTTATATAAAAAAGGACGTACCTGGATCTGTAAAGAAAAAAAAAAAACTTTTTTTTTCTTCAAAATATTGCAATGTGCAATAGGGAGCAATCTCTCGAAATATTTTGAGAAAAATTTGTTGTTTTTTCCTTTACAGATCCAGGTATGTCCTTTTTTATAAAAACTTATTACATATTGCTTATAAACTAAATCCAAATTGTGCCTCATCACTTTGAGTAAAATATAATTAAATATCTGCATCGAGCGTTTCTCTTCCGCAAACCGCTATAGGAGGTTCACCACTGATGAGCAAGTCATTTCGAATATTTTTTTATCGCAGTATATGTACACATCAGAGAGAGAGATTGACACTACTTTATTACAATGTCCATATAAGATTAAATACAGAATAAATGTAAATATAGAAAAATCTAATCCTTTTATTACGATGCATTAGCGCGCCATCTGTTATGAAAATTAGAAACTATTTTAGACGCGTAAGATTCTTTTTGAAATTAGACAATTTATACTGCCCTTATTGCAATGGAAAAATTAATTGGAGAGCCTGGCTCATCAACCGCTGGGAGGGTTCACCACTGATGAGCCAGGCCCTTCCATTAATTTTTCCATTGCAAGTAAGGGCAGTATAAATTGTCTAATTTCAAAAAGAATCTTACGTGTCTAAAATAGTTTCTAATTTTCATAATCGTTTTATATCTTGTAAATAGATGGCACATTATTATAGAAGTAAGTAAAAGATTTGAAGCGAACGAGGATACTTTTCTTTTAAACTTTAATAAAGATTCGAGCTTTCGGGCCTATTACCCTTCTACAGGACTACACTCCAACAAATAAATGTGCATCTTATATATGTATCAGAAAACTAGGAAAATTAACATATGTAAGTAAAAAAAAAAATTATTATAAGATATATCTATAAGTTTTGAGTATGCAAAGTAGGGACATCAAAAGTGGATTCTGGACTATAATACATTCATTAAATCTGCAAAGTTGAAACATTCCGAAATAAAACAATGTTAATTTTCCTAGTTTTCTGATACATATATAAGATGCACATTTATTTGTTGGAGTGTAGTCCTGTAGAAGGGTAATAGGCCCGAAAGCTCGAATCTTTATTAAAGTTTAAAAGAAAGGTATCCTCGTTCGCTTCAAATCTTTTACTTATATTCATCAGAGGATTCCAACTTTCTATACATTATTATAGAATTCTGATAGATAAACAAAACTTCCAGGAAGAGATCAGATAGGTATAAGAGTACGAAAACAGGTAACCAAATGGTGGATGAGTCCCGGGTGGAAACCAATATTTTAGAACGCGGAGTCCAGGCGGATTTAATCTCGATAATGTGACAATATCGATCTCTGCAGCAGTCTATCTATTAATTAGCTGAAGCACCTGGGGTCGAGATTTCACATCCCTCCACTTCGTTTGTAGCTTGACACCATAGCTGTTGCTTAAGATACGATCTTCTTTCCATCGCTTTCTTGTATACCTTATACTTGTCTATACTATATCAATCTCTATCTATATATCATATCTATATATCATAGACTAGGTTGCTCTTTTTGAGCGCCACCTAATAAAGTTATTTTGGAAATGTAAACTGTGGTCATGCCTATACTAATTGAATTCAAGGAGATATTCACAAAATATTATTTTTCATTGTTTATAAAGAACTTAAAGGATATATATATATTATGAATATTTTGTTTTGTTGTTGAAAAAGATAGAGAATTGAAGGTGCAGTCGTGAAAAAAGAAAGATAGTTATTTACCTTTAAAGTAGTTTTTATTTTGAATTACTTGAAGCAAATTACATATAAAATTATTTTTCATGGTAATATAGAGTTTATAAAATGAATTCTATATTCGTGAATTTAAAAAATAGGTAGGTTCAACTATACATATTTACAATAATATTCAAAGTGTTATGTTCTATATCTATGGTCAAAAATAAAAGAATAGTCAATGAATGAAAATAAAATACATGTTTTTAAAAATAAAATATTTGCATTTTAAATTATACCTATATATATAAATCAATGTTTGTATGTTTGTTTGTCTGTATGTTTGTTTGTTCGTATGTCCGGTATACATTTCGCAGTAGTTCACTAATTCAAACCAAAATTTCCATACATAGGTAAAAAAAATACGGGGAAGACGATAGGCTATTTTAAAAAATATATAAATCAATTATTAAAACTATATATTCAAATTATTATACTTAGCTCACGAACAGCGCCCTCTATCAAAGATTAGATTAAATTATGCTGATTCAAACAAATAGATAATGCTAATAACAAACAAATATAAAAAAAATCTTATCAAAATACATATCACTCGGGTAGATATGCACACGGATCAATCCCGGGGCGAAGCCCGGGTCACCCGTCTAGTAATATATATAGAGAGAAATGAAGCGTTGAATGTGATCAGATTTTGAGCATGGCCTCTTAGGATACGAATGCTAAATTTCAATTTTAACATTGGACATGTTACCAGAACTAGGTATTTTATAGGTTTGAATAAAAATGAAGATTTCATATAATTATGGAATATAATTTCTGATATTTTTAAGAAATCAATTTGCACAATATTTCTTTGGTTGTAATTTAACCTTTTACAAAATGCTCCTATGTAAACGAATATTTCATCTTTTAAAAATATTATATTCAAGAATTTACTCAGAAATAATAGGGCCTAGTTAAAAATACCGCAATAATTTGCGCATTATAGAATCGCCAATATTCTGTATGTTATATTGGGAGATTTCTACAAATAGTTTGGGAATGGTCTTCATTAACGATTCATGTTAATGAAATTTGATGAGCTGTACATTTATACGTATTTATTCGTAAATTCAACAATTCATTCAACCATTTTGGATTGTTTTAGAACTGTGTTGCTGATATCGGGCACGTTCTTAGGTGGCGGATAAGGGAAAGGCTTCGAGAAACAGAGGTTAAACAGCAAAAAATTTGATATAGAATTTTGAAAAATTAGCAGATGCTGCCTAACAGAAGTAGAGGACAGAATAGTGTGAATTTAACTTAGCTAATTGGCCATTGTGGTATGCTCTTCTATGACCATAGCACAATAGCCAATAGAATAGTGTGATATCTCTGTCTTATTTATAATCTTAGATGCACTCATTGACATCTCCTAGTGCCTCATGTTTGAGTCGACTGTTCTTCAAGTTAGAGGTAGCCACATTCTCGATGTGCTAAATTGATTTACCTTAATGAACCATCTATCTATACAGATAGAACTGTGGAAAACGAATACCTATCATTAAATTATACTCAACAGATTCAATAAA
>CP092879.1:50468731-50480526 GCA_030710605.1 Cordylochernes scorpioides
ATTATCTAAAGATTAAAAGAGAAGAAGAAAAATAAAGACATATGGGGATCAAAAGATGACACTGGGGGTCGGTGGAAGGATGGTCTAAACCGTTGGTTTTCGACCTCTACGACCCGGGTTCGATTCCCGCATTGGGCACTTTTTTATGTTTAAAAAAATGCTCCAATGGCCCCCGATTCTTGCAAAAGTCCAACCCCACCAGCGAGTGCAAGTAACCAAACGGGGGGCTCTGGCACATTTGTAAGTGCAAAGTCGAACTGCTTTTCACATGTGCAGACATGTGGTGCACTTACAATAAAAGCAGTCGCCTACTTCTACCCACCATGATTATCATGGCATGTACCACGTGTCCTAGGGATAAGCTAAAAAAAATGACACTATATTATCATTTTGTCGGCGGCCGTGAAAGAGATATTTTCTAAGCGGCCGTCTAAGAGATATACATTTTCAAAAGAGGCGGTCGAAGAGATACATACTTTCTAAGCGGCCGTCATAGGGATGTTTTTGTGGGAGGCCGTCAAAGAGATGTTCTTTGTAGGCGGCCGTCAAAGGGATCCCATTAATCAAAGTTGCGACTCTTCAATACCCCGCCCTGGTTCTCATTAGGTTTTAATATTCCCCCGTATACCACAGTCCCCTCCCCCCTGACTGATATTTCCCCGCGTATTTTAATTATTGTTAGTTTGTCCAGGACAAACTCTCTCCCCAACTTGATTAAACTCCTTTGTGTTCTATTGATTAAATACAAAGATGAAATACGTAATTTTTTTGAGTTGTTTGAATAAAATTTATTTTAATTCGTTCAGACTATTTATACTTGACTTCCTTTTTTATTAAAAAATATTTAAAAAATTAATATTTATTCATATGTACGTGTATATATATTGATTATTTATAATATGCCCCAATATATATTTTTTCACGAGTTGATTGAAATATATTATAATTATGAAAATAGATACTTTTATGAAGCTGTTCTTTGAATATTCGGACAAATAGAGTACAACCAGTTTTATACGCAACCTAGAGTTATGGACAGAACTTATGGAAGTTGTACTTTTTAGCATATATATCGGGATTCAGATAATAACTCTGAAAGATATACACAGTGACCTTTTCCCCTTGGAATATATCTTTCTTCTGGCAATTTTTTTTTTCAGAAACACTTTCTTTCTCTCCATCCCTGACCCGGGGATACTTGTGTTGCAGCTCTGTTGGCTTGCTGCTTGCTTGGTTCATTGCCACAGTGATCGTTCTGCTTGGTACAGCCCGTTGGTAGGACTGGACGACCATTCTATAATGGCCAATCAGTCGAGTAAAAGAGATACACAGTGACCTTTATTGAAGACACACGAGATAACAAAGAATGAACAAAATTGCTTCTGTTTCCTTAAAAACAGACGATCTGAAACATCACTTTCTTACGATTTGCCCATTTATCTAATAAAATTTACCTTGTTAGTTCTTTTTTTCTTGTATAGGGATATATAAAATTGTGTTTGTTTAGCAATAATCTAAATTAACGCATTTATTCCTGGCGGGGATATTGCGTTTGGTTGAAATGTATATACATCCTATCAAACAAAATATTTTATAGTTTTATTTATATAAATGGATTGTGTGTATGTGAATGATTTAAAGAAAGATTAAAGACAACTGGATAGGTTACTATATAGGAAGAAATTGATTGATACAAACAAAGCTATAACGCAAAACTCTAGAACGAAGCTCTTTCTAACGAAAACCCTTATATAACAAGGCTATGACGGAGCTCTATGCGAAATAAACTCTGAAAGAAGAATTACAAAAACTATAACAAGACTCAGAAGAAAACACTATAAAGGAATGACAATACATCCAGATAGCACAAGAACCTACAGGACATGCAACAACTGTCCTGGTGTGGAAATAACACCTACCCACATATTCTCATGCCCAGCAATGGACGCAGCCTTGCAGAAAATTGACATGGACCCAGAGCAGCAGCTTTACACACCCAAGATAGTGGACATTGCGACTGCTGTGATAGAGATGTATGGGGACATCTGAGGCTCTTCATTGGACCCGACAACAACAACAGAAAATTGACATGGACCCAGAACAGCAGCTTTACACACCCAAGATAGTGGACATTGGACTGCTGTGATAGAGATGTATGGGGACATCTGAGGCTCTTCATTGGACCCGACAACAACAACAGAAAATTGACATGGACCCAGAACAGCAGCTTTACACACCCAAGATAGTGGACATTGGGACTGCTGTGATAGAGATGTATGGGGACATCTGAGGCTCTTCATTGGACCCGACAACAACAACAGAAAATTGACATGGACCCAGAACAGCAGCTTTACACACCCAAGATAGAGAACATTGCGACTACTGTGATAGAGATGTATGGAGACATCTGAGGTTCTTCATTGGACACGACTACAACAACAGAAAATTGACTCAGATCCAGAGCAGCAGCTTTACACACCCAAGATAGTGGACATTGCGACCGCTGTGATAGAGATGCATGAGGACATCTGAGGCTCTTCATTGGACAAGACAACAACAACAACGGAGCACAACAACTCTAACGAAAAACCCTATATAACAAAGCTCTAACCGAAAAAAAAAACTTATATAACAGAACTCTTTAACGAAAAAGTCAATATATAACAAATCTATATAACGCAAAAAACTCTCTATAACAGAACTCTCTAACGAAAAACCCTATATAACAAAGCTATAACGTAAAACTCAATAATGGACCTCTCTAACGAAAAGGTATATATCAAAGAAATAACGCAAAACTCTTTATAAACGAAACATTGAAGTAAATAATCTTATAAATGAAATTTTATATTTAAAACTTCTATGTGTGTCGAGACTATAATGAATATCATTAACATTATAGAGATCCCTTCAATTCCATTTATAGAGTTTCCTTCTATATGAAGCTGAGGGCACGTTACGCCATCTATTGAGAAAAATTGTAAGTTTTTACGTTCCCAATTAAACATTGCAACTAAAGTTTAGAAAAATAAATTTATCGTATTTACTAATAATATTTCATGATTATCTGCTTAGAGAATAACCTATTTATATTTTATATAAAAATTATATAGAATTTCAATCAGCGAATATATCTCTGAGTACAGACATATATCTCCATCTAGTGGCAATATTTTTAACTATTTTGAAAAACTCAAATTTCCGTGTTTTATTTTAGAAATTTATTTTTATTATTGTTATATTTATTATATATAATAAATATATGAAAACATAATTTTATAAAATCAATAATGAGTCCAAAGCTAAGTTTCTTATACTAGTGCCCTGGATGCGCTTTATTGATTTTATCAAATTATAGGGAAATATCTTTATTTGCCGGGCTGCTAACCAAAATGAATGACTTTTGAGCCCCGATGGACGCATAAAGCGGAATATGTATAAAGCACTATTGGAAGGGCCTATGTCAAAGTACCAAGGTGCTGCACGCAACCAAGGTTGTTCAAAAAGGTTAGATTCCCCAGGCCAGGGAAGATAAAAGAAAGACAGCTGTTGTTCAGCTAATAGGACTAGATAAAAGCGAGAATGATTCAGCAACTGATGGGAAAAGATAAATTTTATTTTTGTAAAAATAAAAATATAAAAGTTTTTGATAAAAAATATTATATTACGATGCACTAGAGCGCCATCTGTTATCAAATTATAAAACTATTTTAGAGGCGTAATATTCTTTTTAAAATAAAACAATTTCTACTGTCCTTACTGCGATGGAAAAATGCAATATAACAGCGGTATGGTAGATTAAACTGGCGAAACCGCTGGGAGGGTTCACCACTGATGAGCCAGGCCCTCCCTTTAATTTTTCCATCGCAGTAAGGACAGTAGAAATTGTTTTATTTTAAAAAGAATATTACGCCTCTAAAATAGTTTTATAATTTGAAAAAAAAATTGTTAATTAAAAAATAAAAATAACTTTCGTAATATATAAAATTATTGAAATTGTTATCTTTTATCAAGGATTACTAGTGAGAGTACCAGTACTAAGATAACCAATCACAAAAGTACACCATAGATTGCATAGCGCGCTCAAATGGGTCGCTGTGTAAGTCGATTTCTCGAGCAGCTTGTGCCGTTAACTTATCAAATTATAAGTCGAGGGTCAGATTGTTGTGTGTGACAAGGATAGAACACGTTTATTATAAACATAATTTCCATATATAAAAATAATATAGTGAGATTACTCATTTCTGTGGAACATTGATGGCAAGTTGTCGCAAAGTATATCAAGTAAGGTCAGGTTAGGTTAGGTAAGTTCAGGTTAGGTAAGGTTATCTTGTAGATAGAGGTTGCCTAGCACGCGCATTCATAGTTCCTCAAAAGAAACTTCTGCCAGAATTTTTTAAATAACAATAAAAACAATTTTCTATGACCGAAGTGGTTTGTATTTTACATAATTGGATCAGGTTTTTAGTTTATAGGTTAGGTTAGGTAAGGTTATCTTGAAGATAGACATTGCCTAACAGGCGCGTATTCATAGTTCCTTAAAAACTTCTACCAGAAATCTTTTTCAATAACAATAAAAACAATTTTCTATGACCGAAGTGGATTGTATTTTGAAAAATTGAATTAGGTTTTTAGTTTATAGGTTAGGTTAGGTAAGGTTAGGTTATCTTGAAGATAGACATTGCCTAGCCGGTGCATTCATAGTTCCTTAACAGAAACTTCTGCCAGATTTTTTTAAATAACAATAAAAACAATTTTCTATGACCGAAGTGGTTTGTATTTTACAGAATTCAATTAGGTTTTTTGTTTATAGGTTAGGTAAGGTTAGGTTATCTTGAAGATAGACATTGCCTAGCAAGCTCATTCATAGTTCCTTTAAAGAAACTTTTGCCAGAAATTTGTTTTAGTAACTGTAATATATGCGTGGCAAGGATAAAATATTCAGGAGATAAGTTTCTTCATTGATTTATTAAGACATCAAGCTTTCGGGCACAGCGTGGCCCTTCTACAGGATCAATTGTATAAGAAAAATGATACACTATATACACGAAGAATAAATTTGCATATGTATTATTAGAAATTAGTTGTAAAATTTTTAAATAATCGGTAATACTTAGGATTTTTGTTTAAAAAGAACATCGAGACTTAAGCAAATTAATAAAATTTGTTAAGAAGAAAAAAAATATACGAATATTAAAAGGTATTAAGATAAAAGCGTAATAAGACTAAAAGGACGTTCCCACGGTTCGACGGAAACTGTGCTAAAACTATGAGTATTTACAAGGTAAAACAGTTTAAAAGGATATTAAAATAAATGAACAAAACAGGGAATTCATGGGGTACATCAATGGCTATTTATGTAATAAGCTTATATACGGCTCAGGTACATCAATATGTCTGTTTATACTGTTAAACCTCAGAGATAGCAAGGCCTCGACAACCAATCTTTTGTGTTTATGTGGTATATTAGAATAATGTGATTTTGGATCGGTTGTGTTGAAACTATGTCCTGTCTGTGAAATGTGCTGGACAATAAGTGATTTCGGATCGTTATGTCTGATGTTTCTGTCGTGTTCCTGTATTCTGTCTTTAATGTAACGGCCAGTTTCACCTACATAAACACTGTCGCAATCGTTGCATTTTATGGAATAAACAGCATTGTTTCTTTGAACAGTGTTCCGAGGCGTGTTGTTTTTAGTGATAGGGTTCCTTAAGATAGTGCCTATACTGGGAGTGTTGGAAAAGTAAGTGCGGATGCCGAAGTTCTTCAATTCTCTAGCTATTTTTATGCTTTGCAAGGAATACGGTATTGTGCAGATGGATTTATAGTTGTCATATATCTTGGTGCGGGATGGGTTATAGAAATGCCTTAAAATAAAGTTTTTAGGATAACCAGAGGACATTAAATTTGAAATTATGTTATTTGTTTCCTTCTGCTTTGACTCCTCAGTGTAACAGTGGGTATATATTCTCTTGGACAAGGTTCTTACTGTATTGATTTTATGGCTTAATGGGCAGAAAGATGAAAAATTTATATACATTGGGTGAAAGGTGGGTTTATAATAGACTTCAGTATTATATCTATTGCGTGTTTTTGTTATGCGTATGTCCAAAAATGCCAAAGAGTCACATGTTTCGGTCTCAGAAGTAAAGTCTATGTCTTGATAGAAATTATTCAGTGTGTTGAGTATATCATTAAAGGCGTTAATATTGATTATAGCAAAGACATCATCTATGTATCTAGACCAGATTAAAATGTCGTTAGGGAAGATATCAACTATACGTTTATCTATCTTGCGCATCACTATTTCTGAAAGGGGGGAGGATAATGGGCTACCCATAGGGGTGCCTTTGGTCTGTTTGAAGTAAGATTGGTTGAATTTAAAAATACTATGGGAAAGACTGATTTTGATAAGTGCAATGAGTTTGGAAATGGTGTCTGTGGGGCAACCTTGTTCAATTAGAAGTTCTGTGGTGCAGTCTAAAATAAGCTGGTGGGGGAGACTGGGATATAAATTAACAACATCAAATGAGACCATGATGGTACCAGGTGTAACGGCTGTTTGTTGTAACTTACCTATGAAAACAGGAATGGAAGAAATGGTCGTCGGGGAGTCACTATCTCTGAGCATCGGGGCCAGTATTTTGGCTATATAAGTTGCTAACGGAGCTGCAGGGGAGAGGTGGTACGCGATGATGGGTCTTAGTGGGATACCTTCTTTGTGTAATTTAGGTAGGCCGTAAATATAAGCTTTTGACATTATATTGGACAAAAAGTTTTTGCATTCTTCGGAGCTAATGATTTTCTTCCTCAGCAGATTGTTGATTTCTTTTCTAAAAGAAGAGGTTGCGGTATTCTGATCATCTATGGATATGGGGGTAAACGTGAGCAGATCAGCAAGGATTGTGTCCATCTTGGAAATGTATTCGGCTGTGTTCATGATGACTGTAAGCGATCCTTTATCAGATTTGGTGATGGTTATATCTTTGTTCGTTGTTAGTGAGCGCAATACATTTTTGTTAATTTGGTAGGTATGTTGGGTTTGGTTGTGGTCGCTAAGACCTGCTGCGGTGTGCTGTCTGATTCTAAACTTCTCTTGATGATTTAAGCGGAAAATGGACGATTCTACTCCTGCTATGATTGTTATGGTATCAGCTTTGGCTTGAGGTCTATATTTAAGTCAACGAACAAAGATATAACCATCACCAAATCTGATAAAGGATCGCTTACAGTCATCATGAACACAGCCGAATACATTTCCAAGATGGACACAATCCTTGCTGATCCGCTCACGTTTACCCCCATATCCATAGATGATCAGAATACCGCAACCTCTTCTTTTAGAAAAGAAATCAACAATCTGCTGAGGAAGAAAATCATTAGCTCCGAAGAATACAAAAACTTTTTGTCCAATATAATGTCAAAAGCTTATATTTACGGCCTACCTAAATTACACAAAGAAGGTATCCCACTAAGACCCATCATCGCGTACCACCTCTCCCCTGCAGCTCCGTTAGCAACTTATATAGCCAAAATACTGGCCCCGATGCTCAGAGATAGTGACTCCCCGACGACCATTTCTTCCATTCCTGTCTTCATAGGTAAGTTACAACAAACAGCCGTTACACCTGGTACCATCATGGTCTCATTTGATGTTGTTAATTTATATCCCAGTCTCCCCCACCAGCTTATTTTAGACTGCACCACAGAATTTCTAATTGAACAAGGTTGCCCCACAGACACCATTTCAAAACTCATTGCACTTATCAAAATCAGTCTTTCCCATAGTATTTTTAAATTCAACCAATCTTACTTCAAACAGACCAAAGGCACCCCTATGGGTAGCCCATTATCCTCCCCCCTTTCAGAAATAGTGATGCGCAAGATAGATAAACGTATAGTTGATATCTTCCCTAACGACATTTTAATCTGGTCTAGATACATAGATGATGTCTTTGCTATAATCAATATTAACGCCTTTAATGATATACTCAACATACTGAATAATTTCTATCAAGACATAGACTTTACTTCTGAGACCGAAACATGTGACTCTTTGGCATTTTTGGACATACGCATAACAAAAACACGCAATAGATATAATACTGAAGTCTATTATAAACCCACCTTTCACCCAATGTATATAAATTTTTCATCTTTCTGCCCATTAAGCCATAAAATCAATACAGTAAGAACCTTGTCCAAGAGAATATATACCCACTGTTACACTGAGGAGTCAAAGCAGAAGGAAACAAATAACATAATTTCAAATTTAATGTCCTCTGGTTATCCTAACAACTTTATTTTAAGGCATTTCTATAACCCATCCCGCACCATGATATATGACAACTATAAATCCATCTGCACAATACCGTATTCCTTGCAAAGCATAAAAATAGCTAGAGAATTGAAGAACTTCGGCATCCGCACTTACTTTTCCAACACTCCCAGTATAGGCACTATCTTAAGGAACCCTATCACTAAAAACAACACGCCTCGGAACACTGTTCAAAGAAACAATGCTGTTTATTCCATAAAATGCAACGATTGCGACAGTGTTTATGTAGGTGAAACTGGCCGTTACATTAAAGACAGAATACAGGAACACGACAGAAACATCAGACATAACGATCCGAAATCACTTATTGTCCAGCACATTTCACAGACAGGACATAGTTTCAACACAACCGATCCAAAATCACATTATTCTAATATACCACATAAACACAAAAGATTGGTTGTCGAGGCCTTGCTATCTCTGAGGTTTAACAGTATAAACAGACATATTGATGTACCTGAGCCGTATATAAGCTTATTACATAAATAGCCATTGATGTACCCCATGAATTCCCTGTTTTGTTCATTTATTTTAATATCCTTTTAAACTGTTTTACCTTGTAAATACTCATAGTTTTAGCACAGTTTCCGTCGAACCGTGGGAACGTCCTTTTAGTCTTATTACGCTTTTATCTTAATACCTTTTAATATTCGTATATTTTTTTCTTCTTAACAAATTTTATTAATTTGCTTAAGTCTCGATGTTCTTTTTAAACAAAAATCCTAAGTATTACCGATTATTTCAAAATTTTACAACTAATTTCTAATAATACATATGCAAATTTATTCTTCGTGTATATAGTGTATCATTTTTCTTATACAATTGATCCTGTAGAAGGGCCACGCTGTGCCCGAAAGCTTGATGTCTTAATAAATCAATGAAGAAACTTATCTCCTGAATATTTTATCCTTGCCACGCATGTAATTGGGAAGATTTTACCGTTTAGAAAACTGTAATATATATAAGTCAGATCAAGACGACCACCTGTGAAAGACTATGTTGCTGATTGAGATGGATATATAATATGTATATATGGCTTTGACCAAGGACTTGGTTGTTGTTGCGAGATGTAATCAATATATAGCGTGAGATATTCATGTTTTTAGTTCTTATGATAATTCTGTAATAATAAAATATTATACAAATATATAACAGTAGCATACAATCTCTTTTAATAGAAACTACACTACCTAAGATTATTGAATATTAGGTAGAAGAGTACATATAATAATAAAAACAATTTTTTATGACCGAAGTGTCTTGTATTTTACAGAATTTAATTAGTTTTTTACTTTATAGGTTAGGTTAGGTTATTTTTGGTTAGATTGATTTAGAAATGGAATTATTTTACTTACCGTGATTAGGCTTAAAGCGGAAGAATATCATAGCAGACGGTTCGTTGAAACAAGAATAGCTCATGAATAATATTTGTGAAATTTTGTTTTAATATTTAAATTTTAATTGATAAAAGTTTTAAATATCTTTCAGGCAAAATATTTACAAATATATACGGCTAACCATTAAAAATGAGACACAATGAAGAGAGAGAGAGAAAGTATAAACGACGCAAATTTGCATAAAAGGTACAATATGCTCGGATATGCAAATGATTGAAATTTCAATCCCAAAGAAAGTTGGAAGCACGCTAAGGTCTATAGAATAGAGAAGATCCTAAAGCAAATTTCTTACATACACTCATGGACAGAATTGAAGAAAGCAAATATTCTTTGATGTCGCCTTTTGTCTGTCTTTTTAAATAGACAGAGGCAATTTTGTTCACACTTGGTTATCTCGTGTGTCTTCGATAAAGATTACTGTGTATTAAATATCTTTCTATGTTTATTTTAAACACGAAACAAACTTTCTATTGCACTTTTTGCGATGATTTGCGATGAAATATATTAGAGGACTTGGCTCATTACTGGAGAACCCTCCCAAAATATATTTATCGCAGTAAGTACAGTAAAATTTTGGCTTTATTTGTGAACGAAACATTCGTACTTGTGATAGTTATATATAAAAAATTAATATTATAAATGCCCAATATATTGTATGGAAAAAGAGCGTTCTGTTAGATTAATCTAACCAAAACTGCTAAAAGGGTTCACAACCTTGTCTTCTCGATCGATGTCTTCTCAATATATATTGTAACATGGATGACAAGGTCAAGATACCAAAATTGGGGAAATAGGGGTGGACTCCAGCTGCCATGTGGCAGGCGCCAAAAACAGCATTCCTGTGTGGGGAAGGACAGAATCTGGTTACATCTGCCGCATGGAGAAGACGTGGCGACTTGCCTCCGGGCGTGTGGATGATCCTACAAGACGGTACCAGGAGATTCTGACATCGAAGCGACCTACAAGGTGGTATAAGTCCAGGCTGGACTTGTATAGTGTGGGGAGGAACGTTTCCCAAGAGTGACATTCATGGCACCAAGGATCCTTCTGACGGGGAAGTTGAAAGCAAGTCCCACTCATTGTATTCCTTCTGTTAAGTGAGACATAATAAAGCGCTAACTTTAGCTGTATCCCTTCGAACTCACTGTGTATCTTTGTGGCATCCTGAATAGACAAAGAACTCGAATAGCGTCTGGGTACGACGTAACAATATTTTCTCATCGCAGAAGGAACTGTAGAAAATTTAGCGTTAAAATTAGTAGCACAAGATATATTCTCATTTTTAACAAAGACGGGCGATCGGCCATGCTGAAATATTGAAATAATAGTTTTGCTCTAAGTGCATAATAAATTATAATTATAGCAGATCTTGAATAATAAATAGGACTAATAAATATTGTCACAGCTTTCCATACATATAACATACTAGCCGAATGACCCGGGCAACGCCCGGGTTTTACCCGATTAAATGTTTTATTAAAATACTATTCTTTACAATTATAAATTGGCGTCGTGGATGGCACTCTTTGTAATTTTCACAACGATATTTGAAAATTGTATTATTTAGATTTTTTGTATGAATATATTTTAAATCTGATATATACATAAAATGATATGATAATGATAGCAAGTGATTTCTTGTTCCTACCCTGTCATTACGTCACTCAAGGTCACCGTCGCGCCACGTAGTGGCGCAGCAAACGGTGACAGAATGGCGCTCTCCTATTGGCTCGCTACGATCAGGCCACCAAAAGCAAACGGTGACAGAACGCATGACGCTAATAACTGTATATAGAATGTAAAGTATTTAGTGGGGTAAATATGCAAATTTAGTACCCGAACGAACGTCTTTGATTTATAAGACGCACGGAACAGAATTAGAAAAACAATGTTCTTATCTATTTTTAGAGGTGAAATCTGATTTAATTCAAATTTTTCTCCAAATAACGCGTTATCGTTAATACTTTCTGACAAATCGCAGAAGGCTATGTAATCTGTTTTTATTATCAGAAAGTGAAAGTGAAATCTATATATCGTTTCACTTGCCATCTCTGATTGT
>CP092879.1:50480626-50579665 GCA_030710605.1 Cordylochernes scorpioides
CAGTTTTTGGTAAATTCAAGCCAACCTGTATACCATGGTGGAAAAATAAACTATCATAAAAGTATTCTCACATCGTAGATGTCACACTCCACACTAGAATACCATCTCGGTGCTTGCCCCTCTACCACGTGGGTCATCCCCCCCGCAGCTGAATCCATCCATCTTTCCCCAACTTCAACCTTGGGATCTTGGCTCTTGTTTAGGGATGGTGCCACAATAGGTTTAGTACTTATATATTTACTCCATTAAAAATCTTTCATCTCAGACTTTTTATTTTCTTCACTTTTTCTCTCTCACGGAAATATCTTTATTTCCGGAACTGCTAACCAAAATAAAATGATTTTGAGCCCCAATGGCCGCGTAAAGCGGAAAATATACAAAGCACTATGACCAGGCATAAAGTATCCAAGAATAGGAATCGAACCCACAGTGTTCCGCTTACCAGGTAGATGCCATGTCCATTAGGCTACCTCGGACTTTTCTCTCTCACCCTCTCTTTTTTCTTTATATACAGTTAAACCTGTCTATAGCTCCCCCTCTAAATAGCGCCTCCCTCTCTATAGCCCCCGGTTTTAAATACGTAGTACGATGCGATTTACATTAAAAGTGACCTGTCTATAACACCACCTCTCTATAGCACCCTATTTTGGCGAGTCCCAAGAGGGAGCGCTATAGACAGGTTTAACTGTATCATTTCTACACACTCTTTCCAGATCTCTTCCTCTTTTTTTCCCCTGACCCGGTGTTACTCACCTGTGCTACAGCATCAGTACTCACCACTTCCCTGTTACCTGCACCAATACCTTGAACAGTCTGCGCATCCTTGTAGCAGGACTAGAAGCCATCTCTATTTGGTCAATTAGTTGGAGTCAAAGCAAGCAATAGATTTAATACAAGAATGTGAAATTTGCTCAGAAGAAGCAAAATGGGTAAAGCTTTCAGGGTTTATTATTTATTTTTATATTTTATATTTCATTCCCATCCACCCTAAACCACCCCTGGTACACCCCCATTCCTAACGAATCTTCTTTCCACAACCTTACTAGGGAAGAACAAACGGTGATTTCAAGATTACGAACAAGACATCTTGGAATGCTCAAATTTAATGGAAAAATCAAAACATTCCCGAAATGCCCCAAATACGATTTCCAACCAGCCAGTCCTAAACATCTATCGAATTGTATCAAATTCTCCGAAAAAGACCTCTAGGAAAACCCCAGGAATATAATAGAAAAGCTGAGACAATGGGACCTAATGGAGATTGTTTAATCGACTTGAGGAATATAAGCAACAACAACATATTTTATTACTATTTAGCAGAAAAAGCATTCAAAGGAGAGGAGGGAGATATGCTTATTAAATATAATTTTTTATTAAAAAATGAAAGAAAAAAAAAGATAAAAAGATCAGGTGTTGAAATCAAAAATAAAAATGGCATATCCTGACCAGGAGCACATGTGCTTTACAGAAGGCAGAGCGCCATCTGGTGGAACAGAAATCAACTAAACATTGATTTAGCCTGTTCCCTGATATTTGGCCAACACAATTTCTTGAAAAATCAAGAAAATACCCATTTCTTGGTTTCTCAAGAAGCCTCTGGGACCAAAAGATTTGATTTCGCCGGTTCACTGTTTTTTGAAGGCGACAGAGGCAATTTTGTTCATACTTGGTTATCTTGTGTGTCTTCCATAAAGGTCACTGTAATATATTTCAGAGTTATTGTCTTAATCCCGATATACTTGCTGAAATATACAACTTCCTTAAGTTTTGTCCATGAATGGAAACGTAAAGGTTAAAGATACTGATTTCCTTGATAAGAGTTCAATTTTAAAGCTAACAGCGCTTGTTAATGTCGATGTACAATGTTGCTACACACACAGAACAAGAGTATAGATATACCAGATAAATATGGAAAAAAATTTTTTTTTTTTTGCTTATCCCTAGTACACGTGGTACAGGCCATGATAATCATGGTGGGTAGTTAGCGACTGCTTTTTTACTGTAAGCGCACCACATGTCTACATATGTGAAAGCAGTTCGACTTTGCACTTACAAATGTGCCAGAGCCCCGTTTGGTTATTTGCACTCGCTGGTGGGGTTGGACCAAGACCCGATTCCAAGAATCGGGGGCCCATTGGATAATTTTTTTTATTTTTATTTTTTTCAAACAGAAAAAAAGTGTCCAATGCGGGAATCGAACCCGGGTCATAGTGGTCGAAAACCAAACGGCTTAACCAGCCTTCCACCGACCCCCCCCCCCCCCCGGAAAAAAAGAATGAAACTAAAAAACAAATTTTATACTGTCCTCAATGTGATGAAAAATAGTGAGAGGACATGACTCATCAATGCTAAATCTTCCCAACGGTTTCACCAATTTGATCAATCATCCCGCTTTTCAGAGTTCTAGTGTATTGAGCAATAATATATTCGACATTGTAGGGGTAATCTTTGTTATGGTATTTAGGGAAACTATATTGATATAAGTTTTGAGTGAAATAAACACAAGGAAATAAGACCAAATCCAAATAAGTAGTGTGTGAGCTTCAGAATGATAACGAAACATCGAGGGGCCATCGTGTTGGTCGACGATGAGATTGCGGAGCTGGTAATCTGGATGGCTGTGCTGGAGTAAACCTCCTTTTTTGTGTCTGGATGCTATATTTATGGCGAACTAAATAACTTAGTCCCTATTTCTGCTCCGCGCTTATGGAATTGAAGACTTGGGGCGATGGCGTCGACCTTTCATATTAAATCTTACTTTTCCTTATTACTAATAATTGTATATAGTTGCGGAACTACTGGTTTCCTGTGCTGCTCTTTTCCTGATATTGCACCTTGTACGGAGAATCTGTATAAGACTAATGTCTTAATAAAGGCTTTGTGTGTGTGTGTGTGTGTGTGTGTAGTGTGTGAGGTTTCGGTAACAGCGTTGTTACCATCTTCAGACAAGAGTACTGAATGAGAAAAAAAATATATAAACCACATGTTTTGAATAGTTACTGTTATCAAAGTTTGTATCTATTATCAAGTGCGTACTTTATAACAGTAACTATTTAAAACATGCTGTAGTATATTTTTTCTCATTTAGTACTTTTGTCTGAAGATGGTAACAACGCTGTTAGTGAAACATCACACACTATTTATTTATTTGGATTTGGTCTTATTACCTAGTTTGAGTCAAAAGGCGATCCATTAAATAAGTTTATAACAACAAACAACAAAAGCCTTTATTTAGGGTCACTGACCCTATACAGGATTCACCAGAGGTATGCATAAGAACAAAGCAGTGAGACAAAGGAAATAACGATATAGACAGAAGAAAAAAAAAAGAAAAACAAGAAAGAGAAAGAGGGAAGCAAGAAAAACAACACAAAAAGAGTAGCAGTAAGAAAGTGAGGAGTGAGTGTCACTTGGCCTTCTTCTGAGATATGGACTTGTGGAAACCATAAAACGCCGTAGCAATATACTTATTCTGGGTCATATTGTCAATTATTGATGGAAGTGAAGCACAGAGTTGCCCAGTTTTGAGCATAAGGGTTCTTCTTTCAGAGCAGAGCAATCAAAAATATAGTGAGTGATTTCATTGAATAAGTTTATATAAAAAAGGGGCGTACCTGGATCTGTAAAGCAAAAACTTTTTTTTTTCAAAATATTGCATTGTGCAATAGGAAGCAATCTCTCGAAATATTTTGAGAAAATTTGTTGTTTTTTCCTTTACAGATCCAGGTACGTCCTTTTTTATAAAAACTTATTACATATTGTTTATAAACTAAATCCAAATTGTGCCTCATCACTTTGAGTAAAATATAATTAAATATCTGCATCGAGCATTTCTCTTCCGCAAACCGCTATAGGAGGTTCACCACTGATGAGCAAAACATTTCGTATATTTTTTCATCGCAGTATATGTACACATCAGAGAGAGAGATTGACACTACTTTATTACAATGTCCATATAAGATTAAATACAGAATGAATGTAAATATAGAAAAATCTCATCGTTTTATTACGATGCACTAGCGCGCCATTTGTTATGAAAATTAGAAATTATTTTAGACGCGTAAGATTCTTTTTGAAATTAAACAATTTCTACTGCCCTTACTCTAATGGAAAAATTAATGAGAGAGCCTGGCTCATCAACCGCTGGGAGGGTTCACCACTGATAAGCCATCCCCTCCCATTAATTTTTCCATTGCAGTAAAGGGCAGTAGAGATTGTTTAATTTCAAAAAGAATCTTACGCGTCTAAAATAGTTTCTAATTTTCATAATCGTTTTATATCTTGTAAATAGATGTCATTTTATTATAGAATTCTGATAGATAAACAAAACTTACAGGATGAGATCAGATAGGTATAAGAGTACGAAAACAGGTAACCAAATGGTGGTGGATGAGTCCTGGGTGGAAACCAATATTTTAGAACGCGGAGTCCAGGCGGATTTAATCTCGATAATGTGACGACATCGATCTCTGCAGCAGTCTATCTATTAATTAGCTGAAGCACCTGGGGTCGAGATTTCACATCCCTCCACTTCGTTTGTAGCTTGAAACCATAGCTGTTGCTTAAAATACGATCTTCTTTCCATCGCTTTCTTGTATACCTTATACTTGCCTATACTATATCATATCTCTATATCATAAACTAGGTTGCTCTTTTTGAGCGCCACCTAATAAAGTTATTTTGGAAATGTAAACTGTGGACTTGCCTATACTAAATGAATTCAAGAAGATATTCACAAAATATTATTTTTCATTGTTTATAAAGAACTTAAAGGATATATATATGTTATGAATTATTTTGTTTTGTTGTTGAAAAAGATAGAGAATTGAAGGTGCAATCGTGAAAAAGGAAAGATAGTTATTTACCTTTCAAGTAGTTTTTATTTTGAATTACTTGAAGCAAATTACATATAAAATTATTTTTCACAGTAATATAGAATTTATAAAATGTATTCTATATTCGTGAATTTAAAAAATAGGTAGGTTAACTATAAATATTTACAATAATATTCAAAGTGTTATGTTCTAAATCTATGGACAAAAATAAAAGAATAGTCAATGAATGTGTGTGTGTGTGTGTGAAAATAAAATACATGTTTTTTAAAAATAAAATATTTGCATTTTAAATTATATCTATATACGTATATGTTATATTAAGATATTATTTAAAATGTTATATTAAGATATTGTTTTATTTATGAAATATCTAATTTTTAAATAAAACAATATCTTAATATAACATTTTAAATAGTATCTTAATATAACATCTTTATATAACATATATGTGGCAATATCGTTGCGGGGTTTCTTGTTGTTGGATGCGAATGGTGAGATTTGGTTGAAGCGCAGTCGTTTGAGTGGAAGTTGCAGCATACAGTTAGGAATAATCAGGACACGTGATTGAGTTGGAAAATAAGAGGCAACTGTGTTGGAGGGAAGAAAGCTTGAGAAGAGTTGAGCGATTTGACTTATTAATTAATTGATCACATGGCGATGATGAAATGAGCGGAGAGAGATATCTCTAGAGTAGATGTTACCTTGTTGGAAGCGAAGGAGCACTGTCCGAACTCGGCGAGAGCCAGTGAACCCTGTAGGTGTTGTTCCTATGAGAGCTCAAGCGTAACTACCCATTCTTGCTTTCCGATTTAACACCAAGCCTCAGTTTCTCTCTGATTGGTCGAGAGATGTCACATGATCTTTTCCTATTGGTTGACCTACTTAAGGTACTGTCTTCTGATTGGTCGAGAGATGTCACATGATCTTTTCCTATTGGTTGACCTACTTAAGGTGCTGTCTTCTGATTGGCCCGCGGTTTCCTTTGGTATTAGTTACGCCCGGCTTGGGTCAGGAAGTCTCGTGTTTGTTTGACTTTATTTACTTCCGCGGCTATCAAAATACATCCTGCTTTGTCAGGAAGTATTGAATGCTAGCTTTAACATTTATAACTTCTGGTCATTAGATACGTCCTGTTTTTCCAGGAAGTGTCGGTTTAAACTTAGCTCGCAGGGACCTGGGGTCAGAAGGTTAACTGCGTCGTTATTAATAAATATGCTCTCCTCTAGATCTACTTTCTACGTCTTTTGTTACTTTCTTTCCTCCAGTTACCTTATTCTTTTATTAAATCTTTGAAAATCATACATGATACATACATAGTGGGTCGGGGTTGCATTTAATTATATACAAATTATGACAGATGCGCCCCCTACATGTGAAGAATTCAAGAAGGGGTTAGCCTGAGAGAATTCTGTAAAGTGAAAAATAATTTTGTGGGAAAATTAGTTGTGGGTATTGAGGGCTATATACAAGCATTGCTGGTGACATAAAAGTAAGATAGAATGGTGTTGATGATATAGGTTGAGTATAATTAATAGAAATCAAAAATTTTTAATTGTAAGAAATCAATGAATGTTATGGTACATAGTGGGCAAAAAAAAAAGAAAATGCGCCTAAACGAATTCTACTCGAGTTAAGAAATGAATTCGAGGGGGTTCTATTAAGGCTTTGAAATCAAAATAAAATAAAATAAAAGTTTTTTTGAGCGAAATCAAAGTTGAGTGCTTGGTTGAGTGGTGAGAAAAAAAAAAAAAAAAGGAAAAATGCCTAATTACTTTTTTGCTTGAATTTTGGAAAGGAATTCGAGGAAATTTCATAAGGTCTTTTGAGAAATCAAAGTAAAATAAAATAAAAGGTTTTTGAGCGAAATCAAAGTTGAGTGCTTGGTTGAATGGTGAGAGAAAAAAAAAAAGGAAAAATGCCTAATTACTTTTTTGCTTGAATTTTGGAAAGGAATTCGAGGAAATTTCATAAGGTCTTTTGAGAAATCAAAGTAAAATAAAATAAAAGGTTTTTGAGCGAAATCAAAGTTGAGTGCTTGGTTGAATGGTGAGAGAAAAAAAAAGGAAAAATGCCTAATTACTTTTTTGCTTGAATTTTGGAAAGGAATTCGAGGAAATTTCATAAGGTCTTTTGAGAAATCAAAATAAAAATAAAAATAAGGGTTGAACGAAATCAAAGTTGAGTGTTTAAAAAAAAAAAGAAAAATAAAAAGGTTTCAACAACAAAGGGTGATTTAATGTTTTTAGTTTAATCGAAAACCAGTGGGTTTTCGTTGATAATTGAGTTGTGGCAATATAAGTCAAGTGGTAAATAGAATGATAATTGATAAATGAAAATGATAATATAAACTAATTGGTAAATAAAATGATAGTTAATGATTAAAAGTGGTAATAAGTTGAATAAATTGATAAATTGATTAAATATTTAACTTTATTGAGAGAAAATAATGAAAATGATTGATATGAAAAATAAGGTGTATTGGTTGGAACCCTTTGGTATCTACATGTATTGATTGCTCCATTTTGCCCTATAAATGTTTTACTTGCTCCATTATGCCCTATAAATTTTTTGTCTCATCTGTAGCGACACTTTGGTGAAAAACGTGATTCTAGCCCTCAAGTGCGTTTATGCTGTGTGTACAGGAGGCATGGAAATCTATATAACCTTTATGTGTAATTTTTTGTCTTTGTGTGTGTGTTGTGAAAAATGTTAGAAGTCGGTTGTGTAAGAGATGTGTGAGCTAGTTCTAGGTGTTGTTTCGTGGATGTGTAATTGGGTGGTAAAAATCGATATGTAGACTCGAACTGGAATCAAAACCGGTGGCATAGTGAGGTTCCCAGTCGACCTCAATAGGGGATCTTCTCATTGTAATTAGAGATACGGAAGTGGGGTGTGTCGGGCAAACGAGAGGGAGGGAAATTGGAGATCGGACGAAGGCGCTCCGCTTTGTTTACAGAGGCCGAATTTAACCGCCGCGGACTATACTTCCTGTCGTGGTGTTTCAAATCCTCATTTCCTGCCGTCTATTTATTTTGGGGTGTGGCTCGGGGCTTGTTTTTGGAGCGTGGTTTCTCCGACATTGTTTGGTCATCTTTTCAGTTACTGTTATCTCTTCGGAGTTTATTTAGATTTTCTGCGAAGATGGTTCCTAAAATTATGAGAAGTTTTATAAATGTTTGTCCTAGATTAAAAACTACCTCTTGTAGTTCGAAGATTTTCTGCGCGGGCATGGCATATATAAACAAGTAATTAATGAATAAAATTGGGATACAGTTGTACGGTAGAACTAATAAACAAAGGATAAAAATCAGGTGAAATATAGGATATTGTCCCATGTTCGTCCATATTTTTGTAACTGGGGACTCTGAAATATTTGCTTGAACCTTATTAATTGTAGAATTTGAATGATTGGTAGGTTCGTAGTTCTCCTGTTTGATATCTTTAGGGAGTGGTGTGATATGATTGAACTGGTTGTCAGGTTTACAGTTCTCCTGTTTGATAGTCAATGGTTTTATTAGAGATATGTCGGCGGTAATTGGTTTAGGTTGAGATGTGCGATCGTTTCTCTGACGTGGATGTGGTAATTTTGGCATTGTTTGTGTGGTGTGTACGCTGTGCTTTATGTACGAATTTTGTTTTGCTTTGGTGTCTGTGTCGGTATTTTTACGTGAAGGTTGGTTGTATTCATCGATTCTTCTAGCGAATCGGCAGGTGGGGCAGGTTTTTACCTGTTTTGCGATGTCTTGTGTCATGTTCTGCCAATAATATTGTGCTGAGATGAGTCTCGTCATCTTGGAGATGTTTGGGTGGTGGTGTTGTGTGTGTACGGACTTAAGAAGTCCGGTTGTAAATGAACTTGGGACTATAGTTTTAAGTACTCCTTTTCGGGAGACGGTGCGCAGTTTATTGTGATCTATAGTCACGCGAGATTTTCTCGGTGGAGAAGACTGTTGGTTCTGTATGAGTGGCGCATCTAGAAAGCCACAAAATGGGATACGAGTTCCAACGCCCGTTTCATATTGTTGTACTCCATTTATGCTACGGACCTCATATTCGTATCTTGACAATCTTAACCTCCATCGAAACAATCTGCCTGACGGAGCTTTGATCTCTTTCAACCACTGCAATGCGGGATGGTCAGAAAATATTGTAAACTTTCTGCCATTTAGACAGGTGCGGAAATTATCCACACTTTCCACAATGGCTAGGCATTGTAGTTCCAAGTCTGAATAATTTCGCTCGTGACTACGCAGAGATCGGCTGAAATGTTGAACGGTGTATGTCTTCCCATCAGGGTAGACTTGTTTAAGAACGCCTGTAATGCTGAATGTTGAGGTGTTACAGTACACCTGGCATGGCAGACCTTCCTGGTAAAGGTGTAATGTGGGGTGTGTGGTAAGGTTTTCCTTCAGGTTAGTGAACGCTTTCTGGCATTCGTCATCCCAGACCCACATGACATCCTTTTTTAGAAGGTTGACAAGTGGCGTCCGCAAGCGGGCGTGGTCTGGAATGAACTCTTTATAGGCGTTCACAGCTTTTAGGAAAGATCGCAATGCTTTTCGATTGTGTGGTTGTTTGGTGGCGTGAATTTTTTCTATGTTTTGTGTAGACGGGATGATTGTATTATCCTTAACGGTTGTGCATGCGCTTGTTTGTTGTTGTTGTCCTTTGGCGTGCGTGTTGCGTTTGTTGTGCGGGTTGTGCGTGTTTGTTGCGTGGTGGCGTATGGGTGCGTGTATGTTGTGAGGTACATTTGCGTGTTTATGGCGTTGCGAAGTATGGTCATGTGTGGATTTTGTGTGGTAAGTGGGTGAACTGTGTCGGTGTACGGACACTTTTTTGGGCATTATTGGAATTGTAGATTGAAGTCGTGGTGGCTTTATATGTGGTGGGCATAAAGTATTGGCAATTGGGTTGAGCGAAAAGTTGTGTGGTGTGAGATTAGAATGGTGGCATGTAAATATTTGGGGTTTGGGTAATGAATGCAGGCAAGGGTTTCCATGTGTGAAAGCTTTGGGTGCTGTGCGAGTCCTTTGGGACAGGTTTTGGTCTAGCCCGTGCTTGCATTCATTTGGTACATGTTTAGATACATTGTTAAAGGGGTAGGTAGGATTAGGTAAGAGTTCAAAGTCAATTCTTGACGCCATAGGGGGGTTGCCTACCTTAGTTTCGAAAGGGCTGCTCGGCTGGGACGTCTTGGCTTGAGTTGGTTGGCTTGGGGCTCGGGACTGCTCGATGTCGGCATTCGCTGTGCCAGTGTCTCGCGCCGCAGAACTTGCAGTTGGACGGCGGAAGAGGTGCATTCCATGCACCTGGGCGTCGGGGTGTGCTGTGGTACGGACCCGACATTGTGGGTGGTTGATCTTCTCTGGATCGCGTTGCCGGTACACTGGGCCCGTGGATCCGCTGTACCAGTCGGAACCATTCTCCTAGGTTCTCGGGAGGTACTACGCGGACTAGGCGCTGGTCGTTGAATGGCAGTCCTTCTGTCAGCGTCTCGAGGATCACCTCCTGTGGAAGTCCTAGTTGCAATCCCATGGCGGTTTTCTCCCGGTAGTAGGTCTCTAAGTTGGCTTGTCCAGCGAGCTTCATGGCGAAATATTTCGCAAAGGACGCTTCGCTTGACTCAGGGTAGAGATCTAGGAGGATTTGTCTCACCTGGAAATAACTCCGGTCGGCCAGCCGAAGTTTCCTGAAGAGCTCCAGGGGTTGTCGCACCAGGTAGTTTGGCAGGCGCAATAATTTTTCTTGTTCTCCCATGGATGCGTCTTCCATTTTTCGGTCGAACGTCTGGAAAAACTGTGTCGCGTTGTATGCGCCGTCGAAAGGTGGGATCGCCGACTCCGCTCCATCAGAAATTTTTACTCGCGTCAGGAATGTTGACAGTTGGTTGATGGCGTCCGCTAGGGGCGCAGTTGTCTCTCGGCCGGTCACCTCCTGTCTTTCTCTTGCCGATTCGCTCTCTCTTACTTCTTGCCTTCTTTCCATTGTTTCCGTTGGACCGTCTGACTTTACGCCTGTGGGATCCTGATTTAATTCCATCTCACTATCCTGTCGACCTAACCGTTCTGTGGCAATATCGTTGCGGGGTTTCTTGTTGTTGGATGCGAATGGTGAGATTTGGTTGAAGCGCAGTCGTTTGAGTGGAAGTTGCAGCATACAGTTAGGAATAATCAGGACACGTGATTGAGTTGGAAAATAAGAGGCAACTGTGTTGGAGGGAAGAAAGCTTGAGAAGAGTTGAGCGATTTGACTTATTAATTAATTGATCACATGGCGATGATGAAATGAGCGGAGAGAGATATCTCTAGAGTAGATGTTACCTTGTTGGAAGCGAAGGAGCACTGTCCGAACTCGGCGAGAGCCAGTGAACCCTGTAGGTGTTGTTCCTATGAGAGCTCAAGCGTAACTACCCATTCTTGCTTTCCGATTTAACACCAAGCCTCAGTTTCTCTCTGATTGGTCGAGAGATGTCACATGATCTTTTCCTATTGGTTGACCTACTTAAGGTACTGTCTTCTGATTGGTCGAGAGATGTCACATGATCTTTTCCTATTGGTTGACCTACTTAAGGTGCTGTCTTCTGATTGGCCCGCGGTTTCCTTTGGTATTAGTTACGCCCGGCTTGGGTCAGGAAGTCTCGTGTTTGTTTGACTTTATTTACTTCCGCGGCTATCAAAATACATCCTGCTTTGTCAGGAAGTATTGAATGCTAGCTTTAACATTTATAACTTCTGGTCATTAGATACGTCCTGTTTTTCCAGGAAGTGTCGGTTTAAACTTAGCTCGCAGGGACCTGGGGTCAGAAGGTTAACTGCGTCGTTATTAATAAATATGCTCTCCTCTAGATCTACTTTCTACGTCTTTTGTTACTTTCTTTCCTCCAGTTACCTTATTCTTTTATTAAATCTTTGAAAATTATACATGATACATACATAGTGGGTCGGGGTTGCATTTAATTATATACAAATTATGACATATATATATAAATCAATGTTTGTATTTTTTTTGTTTGTATGTTTGTTTGTATGTCCGGTATACAAATTCGCAGTAGTTCACTAATTCAAACCAAAATTTCCATACATAGGTAAGAAAAATACGGGGAAGACGATAGGCTATTTTAAAAATATATAAATCAATTATTAAAACTATATATTTAAATTATTCTATTTAGCTCACGAACAGCGCCCTCTATCAAAGATTAGATTAAATTATGCTGATGCAAACATATAGATAATGCTAATAACAAACAATTATAAAAAAAAATCTTATCAAAATATATATCACTCGGGTAGATATGCACACGGGTCAATCCCGTGGCGAAGCCCGGGTCACCCGTCTAGTAATATATATAGAGAGAGAGAGAAAGGAAGCGTTGATTGAGATCAGATTTTGAGCATGGCCTCTTAGGATACAAATGCTAAATTTCGATTTTAACATTGGACATGTTACCAGAACTAGGTATTTTATAGGTTTGAATTAAAAAAAAAGATTTTTTCATATAATTATGGAATATAATTTCTGATACTTTTAAGAAATCAATTTGCACAATATTTCTTTGGTTGTAATTTAACCTTTTACAAAATGCTCCTATATAATCTCAGAAATAATAGGGCCTAGAGTTAAAAATACCGCAATAATATGCGCATTATAGAATCGCCAATATTCTGTATGTTATATTGGGAGATTTCTACAAATAGTTTGGGAATGGTCTTCATTAACGATTCATGTTAATGAAATTTGATGAGCTGTACATTTTTACGCATTTATTCGTAAATTTAACTATTCATTCAACCATTTTGGATTGTTTTAGAACTGTGTTGCTGATATCGGGCACGTTCTTAGGTGGCGCATAAGGGAAAGGCTTCGAGAAACAGAGGTTAAACAGCAAAAAATTTGATATAGAATTTTGACAAATTAACAGATGCTGTCTAACACAGAAGTAGAGGACAGAATAGTGTGAATTTAACTTAGCTAATTGGCCATTGTGGTATGGTCTTCTATTACCATAGCACAATAGCCAATATAATAGTGTGATATTTCTGTCTTATTCATAATCGTAGATGCACTCATTAACATCTCCTAATGCCTCATGTTTGAGTCGACTGTTCTTCAAGTTAGAGGTAGTCACATTCTCAATGTGTTAAATTGATTTACCGTAATGAATCATCTATCTATACAGAAAGAACTGTGGAAAACGAATCACCGTTAGAGAAGTTGCTGAGGACCTAAACATATCGATTGGATCGTGCCATTCGATTTTTATCAATGATTTGGGCATGAGACGGGTCGCCGCGAAATTCGTACCAAAATTGCTCAATTGCGACCAAAAACAGCATCGCATGAACATTGCTAATGAGATGTTGGACTCTGTCCGCGACGACCCAAATTTGCTTCAGAGGGTCATAACTGGTGACGAAGCGTGGGTTTATGGTTATGACGTGGAAACCAAAGCTCAATCATCTCAATGGAAGCTGCCGCACGAACCAAGACCGAAAAAAGCGCGCCAAGTTCGGTCGAATGTGAAAGTTTTGCTGACAGTTTTCTTCGATTGCAGGGGCGTGGTGCATCATGAGTTCTTGCCACAGGGTAGAACGGTCAATAAGGAATATTACCTGCAAGTTATGCGCAATTTGCGCGAAGCAATCCGCCAGAAACGCCCGGATTTGTGGAAGAACAAAAATTGGCTTTTGCACCACGATAACGCCCCTGCTCACACATCGTTGCTTGTGCGCGACTTTTTGGCCAAAAACAACACACTAATGTTGCCGCAGCCACCGTATTTCCCAGATCTGGCCCCCTGTGACTTTTTCTTGTTCCCTAAACTGAAGAGGCCCATGAAAGGACGACGTTACGCTACGCTTGACGAGATAAAGGCGGCATCGAAGGAGGAGCTGAAAAGATTTTAAAAAATGATTTTTTGAAGTGCTTCGAAGATTGGAAAAACCGTTGGCACAAGTGTATAATATCTCATTGGGATTACTTTGAAGGGGACAAAATAGGTATTCATGAATAAATAAATAGTTTTTGAGAGAGAACACAAAAGTCGCGATACTTTTTGAACACACCTCGTACACTTTCAAAGCGGCCGTCTAAGAGATATACACTTTCTAAGCGGCCGTCATAGGGATGTTTTTGTGAGCGGCCGTCAAAGAGATGTTCTTTGTAGGCGGCCGTCAAAGGGATCCCATTAATCAAAGTTGCGACTCTTCAATACCCCGCCCTGGTTCTCATTAGGTTTTAATATTCCCCCGTATACCACAGTCCCCTCCCCCCTGACTGATATTTCCCCGCGTATTTTAATTATTGTTAGTTTGTCCAGGACAAACTCTCTCCCCAACTTGATTAAACTCCTTTGTGTTCTATTGATTAAATACAAAGATGAAATACGTAATTTTTTTTAGTTGTTTGAATAAAATTTCTTTTAATTCGTTCAGACTATTTATACTTGACTTCCTTTTTTTTTTAATATTAGAAAAATTAATATTTATTCATATGTACGTGTATATATATTGATTATTTATAATATGCCCCAATATATATTTTTTCACGAGTTGATTGAAATATATTATAATTGTGAAAATATATACTTTTATGAAGTTGTTCGTTGAATATTCGGACAAATAGAGTACAACCAGTTTTATACGCAACCTAGAGTTATGGACAGAACTTATGGAAGTTGTACTTTTTAGCATATATATCGGGATTCAGATAATAACTCTGAAAGATATACACAGTGACCTTTTCCGCCTGGAATTTATCTTTCTTCTGGCAATTATTTTTTTTCAGAAACACTTTCTTTCTCTCCATCCCTGACCCGGGGATACTTGCTTGTGTTACAGCTCTGTTGGCTTGCTGCTTGCTTGGTTCATTGCCACAGTGATCGTTCTGCTTGGTACAGCCCATTGGTAGGACTAGACGACCGTTCTATAATGACCAATTAGTTGAGTAAAAGAGAGAGATACACAGTGACCTTTATTGAAGACACACGAGATAACAAAGAATGAACAAAATTGCTTCTGTTTCCTTAAAAACAGACGATCTGAAACATCACTTTCTTACGATTTGCCCATTTATCTAATAATATTTACCTTGTTGCTTCTTTTTTTCTTGTATAGTGATATGTAAAATTGCGTTTGCTTAGCAATAATCTAAATTAACGCATTTATTCCTGGCGGGGATATTGCGTTTGGTTGAAATTTATATACATTCTCTCAAACAAAATATTTTATAGTTTTATTTATATAAATGGATTGTGTGTATGTGAATGATTTAAAGAAAGATTAAAGACAACTGGATAGGTTACTATATAGGATGAAATTGATTAAACAAAGCTATAACGTAAAACTCTCTAGAACGAAGCTATTTCTAACGAAAACCCTTATATAACAAGGCTATGACGGAGCTCTATGCGAAATAAACTCTGAAAGAAGAATTACAAAAACTATAACAAGACTCAGAAGAAAACACTATAAAGGAATAACAATACATCCAGATAGCACAAGAACCTACAGGACATGCAACAACTGTCCTGGTATGGAAATAACACCTACCCACATATTCTCTTGCCCAGCAATGGACGCAGCCATGCAGAAAATTGACATGGACCCAGAGCAGCAGCTTTACACACCCTAGATAGTGGACATTGCGACTGCTGTGATAGAGATGTATGGGGACATCTGAGGCTCTTCATTGGACCCGACAACAACAACAGAAAATTGACATGGACCCAGAGCAGCAGCTTTATACACCCAAGATAGTGGACATTGCTACTGCTGTGATAGAGATGCATGGAGACATCTGAGGCTCTTCATTGGACACGACCACAACAACAATGGAGCTCTAACGAAAAACCCTATATAACAAAGCTCTAACGAAAAAAAAAAAACACTCTATAACTGAACTCTGACGAAAAAGTCTATATAACGAATCTATAACGCAAAAAACTCTCTAAGACATAACTCTCTAACGAAAAAGTCTATATGACAAATCTATAACGTAAAACTCAATAATGGACCTCTCTAACGAAAAACCCTATATAACAAAGCTCTAACCGAAAAAACCTCTATAACAGAACTCTCTAACGAAAAAGTCTATATAACAAATCTATAACGCAAAAAACTCTCTAGGACAGAACTCTCTAACGAAAAACCCTATATGACAAAGCTATAACGTAAAACTCAATAATGGACCTCTATAACGAAAACCCCTATATAACGAATCTATAACGCAAAAAAACTCTCTAGGACATAACTCTCTAACGAAAAAGTCTATATGACGAATCTATAACGTAAAACTCAATAATGGACCTCTCTAACGAAAAACTATATAACAAAGAAATAACGCTAAACTCTTTATAAACGAAACACAATGACGTAAATAATCTTATAAATGAAATTATATATTTAAAACTTCTATGTGTTTGTGTGTGTGTGTCGAGACTATAATGAATATCATTAAACATATAGAGATCCCTTCAATTCCATTTATAGAGATTCCCTCTATGTGAAGCTGAGGGCACGTTACGCCATCTATTGAGAAAAATTGTAACTTTTTACGTTCCCAATAAAACATTGCAACTAAAGTTTAGAAAAATAAGGTTATCGTACAAGGTGGGATCAATAAATAAGGTGAATTATAATTTATTTAAAAAAAATAAGAACGATATTAAAAATTAGGACTTGATTAATTCAAAATAATCACTTTGGCTTTCTATACATCGTCTCCATCGTTCTGGCAACTTGTAAATACCCTCTTTATAGGCTCTCTTAAGAAGTGTGTGAAAAAAATCTTGCACCACTTTCTGGACATCTTCATCCGAGTCAAATCGCTTTCCCTTTAACTCCTTCTTTAGTAGTCCAAAAAGGAAATAGTCATATGGGGCTAGGTCTGGACTATATGCAGGATGTTCTAAAACTTCAAAACCTAATTTAATGATTGTAGATACAGTTTTACATGATGTATGCGGCCTTGCATTATCATGAAGGAAGAGAACACCTTTACTAAGCTTCCCTCTTCTTTTGTTTCTTATACCGGGCTTTAGCTTATTTACAAGAATGTCACAATAAAGGTCGCTGTTCATACGTTGCCTTGAGGATAAAAAATCAAGACAGATTGGTCCATCAACATCCCAAAAAATTGTTAACAAAACTTTACCGGCCGAACGTTGAGACCTGAGGAACATGTAATTCGTCCATTTTTGAACTCGTTAACCCATTTATAAATGTTTTTTTGAGACAAACAAGACTCACCATAGATATTTTTCATTCTTTGGCATATTTGAGATGTTTGAATTCCTTCTGCATTCAAGAAACGAATAACTGCACGTTGTTCAAGCGTGGTGCAATCCTTCAAGGGAGCTTCCATTTTAGTTTATTTATAAGTCTCGCGCCGCGCGTGGGAAAAAAAGAACAGAACACCTTAAATAGTCTCTCGATGTTATATTTTAATATTCTGTGGTTTAAATTATTTTTGCTTTTTTAATTTTTAAGAAATAAGATAATTCACCTTATTTATTGATCCCCCTTTGTATTTACTAATAATATTTAATGATTGTTTGCTTATAGAATAACCTATTTATATTTTATGTAAAAATTTATCTAGAAATACAATACACACACACAGCGAATATATCTCAGAATACAGACATATAACTCCATCTAGTGGCAATATTATGAACTATTTTGAAAAATTAAATTTCTAAAATAAAATTACCGTGTTTTATTTTAGAAATTTCTTCTTATTATTATTATATTTGTTATATATAAATATGAAAACATAATTTTATAAAATCAATAACAACTCCAAAGCTAAGTTTCTTATACTTAGTGCCCTGGATGCGCTTTATTGATTTTATTAAATTATAGGGAAATATCTTTATTTGCCGGGCTGCTAACCAAAATGAATGACTTTTGAGCCCCGATGGACGCATAAAGCGGAATATGTTTAAAGCACTATTGGAAGGGCCTATGTCAAAGTACCAAGGTACTGCACGCAGCCAAAGTTGTTCAAAAAGGTTAGATTCCCCATGCCAGGGAAGATAAAAGAAAGACAGCTGTTGTTCAGCTAATAAGACTAGATAAAATCGGGAATGATTCATCAACTGATGGGAAAAGATAAATTTTATTTTGTAAAAATAAAAATATAAAAGTTTTTGATAAAAAAATTATATTACGATGCACTAGAGCGCCATCTGTTATCAAATTATAAAACTATTTTAGAGGCGTAATATTCTTTTTAAAATAAAACAATTTCTACTGTCCTTACTGCGATGGAAAAATGCAATATAACAGCGGTATGGTAGATTAAACTGGCGAAACCGCTGGGAGGGTTCACCACTGATGAGCCAGGCCCTTCCATTAATTTTTCCATCGCAGTAAGGACAGTAGAAATTGTTTTATTTTAAAAAGAATATTACGCCTCTAAAATAGTTTTATAATTTGATAAAAAAAAATTGTTAATTAAAAAATAAAAAAGAACTTTCGTAATATATAAAATTATTGAAATTGATATCTTTTATCAAGGATTACTAGTGAGAGTACCAGTACTAAGACAACCAATCAGAAAAGTACACCATAGATTGCATAGCGCGTTCAAATGGGTCGCTGAGTAAGTCGATTTCTCGAGCAGCTTGTGCCGTCAACTTATCAAATTATAAGTCGAGGGTCAGATTGTTGTGTGTGACAAGGATAGAACACGTTTATTATAAACATAATTTCCATATTCAAAAATAATATAGTGAGATTACTCATTTCTGTGGAACATTGATGGCAAGTTGTCGCAAAGTATATCAAGTAAGGTCAGGTAAGGTTATCTTGTAGATAGAGGTTACCTAGCACGCGCATTAATAGTTCCTCAAAAGAAACTTCTGCCAGAATATTTTAAATAACTGTTAAGAGCTAATTCTTTCCTAGTCTACCATCGAGCAGAGTAAACACCAACACCTTTAAGAAAATTAATATTTTTAATTTCCTTTCATAACTAACTGATTTACATCATTTAAAACCAAATATATACATGTAAAGTCGTCCGGTCATCTGGTCAAAATATAAATATATTAATCTATGAAAAAACAACTTATAAAAATGCTAACAATAACAATAAAAACAATTTTCTATGACCGAAGTGGTTTGTATTTTACAGACTTCAATTAGGTGTTTTTAGTTTATAGGTTAGGTTAGGTTATCTTGAAGATAGACATTGCCTAGCAAGCGTATTCATAGTTCCTTAAAAGAAACTTCTGCCAGAAATCTTTTTCAATAACAATAAAAACAATTTTCTATGACCGAAGTGGTTTGTATTTTGAAAAATTGAATTAGTTTTTTAGTTTATAGGTTAGGTAAGGTTAGGTTATCTTGAAGATAGACATTGCCTAGCAAGCGCATTCATAGTTCCTTAAAATAAACTTCTGCCAGAATTTTTTTTTAAATAACAATAAAAACAATTTTCTATGACCGAAGTGGTCTGTATTTTACATAATTGGATCAGGTTTTTAGTTTATAGGTTAGGTTAGGTTAGGTTATCTTGAAGATAGACATTGCCTAGCAGTCGTATTCATAGTTCATTAAAAGAAACTTCTGCCAGAAATTTCTTTTAATAGCTGATATATCAGTCAGATCAAGACGACCACCTAAAAGACTATGTTGCTGATTGGGATGAAGAGGTGTAGTAATATATAATATGTTTATATGGTTTTGACCAAGGACTTGGTTGTTGTTGTGTGATGTAATCAATATATAGCGTGAGATGTTCATGTTTTAAGTTCTTATGATAATTCTGTAATAATATTATACAAATATATAACAGTAACATACAATCTCTTTTAATAAAAACTACACTACCTAAGATTATTGAACATTAGTTAGAAGAGTATATAACAATAACAATAAAAACAATTTTCTATTATACCGAAGTGGTTTGTATTTTACAGAATTTAATTAGGTTTTTAGTTTATAGGTTAGGTTAGGTTATTATTGGTTAGATTGATTTAGAAATGGAACTATTTTGCTTACCGTGAGTAGGCCTAAAGCGGAAGAATATAATAGCAGACGGTTCGTTGAAATAAGAATAGCTCATTAATTTGTGAAAATTTGTTTTAATATTTAAATTAAAATTGATAATAGATTTAAATATCTTTCAGGCAAAAGATTTACAAATATATACGGCTAACCATTAAAAATGACACAATGAAGAAAGTACACACGACGTAAAATTTGCATAAAAGGTACAATATGCTCGGATTTGCAAATGATTGAAATTTCAACCCCAAAGCAGGTTGGAAGCACGCTAAAATCTATACAATAGAATAGAGAAGATCCTAAAGCAAATTTCTTACATACACTCATGGACAGATTTGAAGAAGCAAAACTTCTTTGATGTTGCCTTTGTCTGTCTTTTTAAATAGACAGAGGCAATTTTGTTCACACTTGGTTATCTCGTGTGTCTACGATAAGAATCACTGTGTATCAAATATCTTTCAATGTTTATTTTTAAAATGTAACAAACTTTTTATTGCACTTTTTGCGATGGCATATATAAGGACTTGATACATCAGTAGAGAACCCTCCCAAAATATTTTTATCGCAGTAAGTACAGAAAAAACTTTTTTTTTTTTTAATTTGTAAATGAAACATTCGTACTTGTGATAGTTATATATAAAAATATATTTTTAAATATTATAAATCCCTAATATATTGTATGGAAAAAGAGCGTTCTGTTAGATTAATCTAACCAAAACCGCTAGAAGGGTTTACAACTGATGAAACAGGTCTTCTCAATTTATATTGTAACATGGATGACAAGGTCAAGATACCAAAATTGGGGAAATAGGGGTGGACTCCAGCTGCCATGTGGCAGGCGCCAAAAACAGCATTCCTGTGTGGGGAAGGACAGAATCTGGTTACATCTGCCCCATGGAGAAGACGTGGAGACTTGCCTCCGGGCGTGTGGATGATTCTACAAGACGGTACCAGGAGATTCTGACATCGGAGCGACCTACAAGGTGGTATAAGTCCAGGCTGGACTTGTATAGTGTGGGGAGGAACGTTTCCCAAGAGTGACATCCATGTCACCAAGGATCCTTCTGACGGGGAAGTTGAAAGCAAGTCCCACTCATTGTATTCCTTCTGTTAAGTGAGACACAATAAAGCGCTAACTTTAGCTGTATCCCTTCGAACTCACTGTGTATCTTTGTGGCATCCTGAATAGATGTAGAGGCCACTTCTGGGGCCTCCACAAAGTCACCCACAGAATCAAAGAAAAGCCGGTGGACAATGAAGCGGGCTTCGAGAATTCTTCTCTGTTAAAAACCAGCCCATCTCTTCACCTCCTTTTTTATTTCTAGTTTCTTTTTTGTAAATAACTAGATATAAACTATAATAAATTTTCCTTTTATTTTAAATAAGCAGTTATTTTTGGGCTTTCTATTTTTTAATTAATATTTTTAAATTAATATTTAGAAAGATAATTTTTTTTATTATAATTTTATTTTTTTTAAATGTCTTTCTTATCACAGATAAAGATTTATTTTTAATTTTTGTTTGGTCACCCTGGGAGAAAAAAGTTAGTGGAAAGCAAGTTTTTTGGGGGAGCTGGTCAGTAATAGATAAGATAGTAGAGGGAAGCTCGTTAAAATGTAGTTCTAAGAATTATTGGGGAGGGGTCTCCAGCCTTCCAACAAAAGAAGCACTAAAGTTAAGTATTTTCTTTTTATAATGAATTTTTTTCCAAACAGGTATATATATATGTAAACTTTCCCACTCAATCGTCATTGCATATTTATTTTTTTTTCTTATCTTTGTGTTTTTCTTTTGGTCAAAAGAGATAAATAAATATATAATGTAAATTTAACCAGAGTTTATGTCCTTCCTTTTTAACCCCAGTGCGTGCAGGATACACGCAAACTATATATCTTTTTATAGCAGGATGTGTTATTTTTGTGAACTCCCTGAGAAAGAAAGAGGCTCATGGATAAAAGACAATAACGTCAGATATTCTCCCTCCTCAATGACGCCTTCAACGTGGGACGATCAATTCCATTATGGCCACGAAAAGTTCACGGTAAAATAGCGCCCTGCTGCTTGAAACATGTAACTTGTAAAATCCTGTCTAAAGCATAAAACTAATAGATAAATGTGTGCTAGTTGGAGGCTACGGAAAATCCAGTAAAGAATGGGAAAGTCCACGAGGCGGCCAACCACGTGGAGAACGGATCCCGCCATTTTCTTTTTTAAGGTAAGATTTAATACATTTGTGGGGGTGCCCTTTTTTTAATATTATATAAACGAGCCATATTTTTTATTAAGCCAAATAATATGCTAGAAGGCCGCAGTTGTCCACTTACATTTTAGTTTTAAAAGTTACAGTAATGCCAAATTTATATTTAAAACTATTTGTACTATATGTAAAAAAAACATTTTCGCATAAAAATAGAACGTCGTTTTTTTTTAGCCTATTGTGTAACATCATATTATATATTTTTAAATTAATACAATTGAACATTGGAAATCATTGGGATTAGGCGTTCGACGTCAAATTTTACATATAGCAATTATAAGTAGTGGCTTAAAAATATGTACAGTCAGCACTTTCGCCTCTAAATGTACATCCTGCAGAATCTATTAAACTTGATGTATTGGTCTTTATTGCAAGCAGCTTATTTGTATCGGTCAGGTAAAGTTGGTTCTCTTCCCTTGGATCAGAAGTTAATGGACATTTTATCAGAAGGTGTTCAGGGGTTTGTTGTTAGTTTCCACAAGTACATGCAAGTGAACCAATTTTGCCAATTCTAAACAAATATGTGTCGAGGTCACCATGTGTCCAGTATAAAAATTTTGAACGTTATAGAAGTTGGGTTATAACTTAAAACACTGCATCATTTTGTAATCTATCCTTTAAATCATATATTGTCAACACCAGTAATTTTTTAGCAAGGTACACCAGTTTAGAGTATTTGAAATCTCAATTTTTTATTTTTGGTGTTTATTGGTTAACAGTCTTAAAAAATTCCGTTATACTAGCTGGTAGATAGAAAATTACAAGGAAAATTTTTTTTAGCGAAAAAAAAAATGCAAAGAATCTGAGAAACCATGGGAAAGCAAATAAAGATATCAATCAATGTCAAATTCTAGACTTCCTCCCCCGCAAGTTTGATTGACAAGTCGGCGAGACACTAAGGGTTTCAAGATAACCGCTTTTCCCGTCTACAAGGAAATTTTTAACAAAGACAGTCTAGACCAAGAGTTTGGTGGGAAAGGTACGTTTTTTTTTGAAAGGCTTAGCCTTTAAGGCTTGGCACTATGCCTGCCACATATTTCTTCCATTTCTTTTATTTATCTATTCATTTTAATTTAGTTTAATATTCTAATAATATGCCATATATATTTAAAAACAAATTTTTAGGACAAGATAATATATTATTTATGGATGCCAGTATGGCCAATTTTATGGTAAAAAGCCATCGCAACGCAATTCTCTTGTGTAAAATGTTTTATTACCATTTAGATCACAGTTATGTATAATAATTTATTTTCTCCATTATTTATTATAATTTACTTTTAGTTTTTTTTTTGGTTACTTTAATTTATGCGATAAATATGTTTGTTCAATTTTAGTTCTAGATAAAAACGTGTCCCAATTTTTTTTATTTTTTTTAACAGTGTAGATGATCTCTTTATCTTTTTATGCATGGGAATCTTAAACTGTATTGTAATTTTCCTTTATTGTCAAGCATAGTAGCGAGTACGCAAAATAGTGTTTTTATGATCCTGTAGGACGGTATATTCTTATTTGTAAGTCCTCGTGGAGAAAAAAAGGCTTAAGATATAGTAGTAAATATTGATGGAAAGGTACGTTTTACGCGAAGCTACGGCCTTTAAGACCATGGTCTGGCTCTATGCCTACCACATATTTCACCCATTTCCTTATTTAACTATTTATTTTAGACTTGATATAATATTCCAATAGTATAATATGCCAAAATATATTTTTAAAACATCTGTTAAGTCATTATGACAAGATACTTTGTTGGATTCCAGTATGGTTAGTTTATCGGAGCGCAAATCCTTGTTTAAAATAAATGTCTTATTGCCATTTTAGATTAAAGTTATGTATAGTGATTAATTTTTTTTTTTCGCATCATGTTAAATATTTTAAGTACCTTAGTTTATGCAAGAAATATGCTTTTCCAATTATACAGTTTTAGATAAGACATGTTCTACAATAATTTTTATTTTTATAGCGTAGATGACCTTAAACTGGTCTTGTAATTTTATTTTGCATGGACATACCATCTTGTGCAGATAGTAATCTGTAATTCTGTAGAATTGTATATTCTCATTTGTAACTCCTCGTGGAGGGAAATGCGTGACAACAGTATAGCGTTTATTGACAGAAAAACATCGTTTGTATGGATTATTAGCCTTTTTTTTTTTTCCAGTCACCTTCGATTATATTTTTTGCATGTGTCACGCACATTATAAATAGTACGGCATATAGTTTTATCTCTCCCATTTATAGGTGCATTTATATTTTATTATTTAGTTATCATCATATTCAATCTAGTAGCGATTTTTTAGTGAAATTGTTGTTTCTTTTCTTTAGCTCCAGCCAAAGATCAAATTAATTTTATATATAACCTGTGTCCTTTTGAAATTAGTGACTCTATTTCGGAATACGAACTTAGCAGTTTACCAGATATTTGGTTTTGATAACCTTAGATAAACAGAGATAGAGTATTGCACCTCGTGTGTGTTTGCACTTGACTGGTTTTGATAAGCCTTTCCAGAAAAACCTTATCTTCAGATTGTATGGCAGCAGAAGCCAGTGATAAAAGAAAAGCTTAATAGTATCATAGCAGACTTAAAAACTCGTTTCGACATCGGCTTTTGTAGTTTTATGAAATGTGACGTTAGGCATTGGTAACCAGTAGCAAAGACCACATTTCTGGGAGGTCGGGAATAGGCCTTGAAGACTAGGAAGGGTGTCTTGCATCGTATTGAACTGTGGATGTCGGAGCATGTAATTTTGCCTACAAATTTGTATATTAAATAGGATTTAAAGATGCTCATGAAGGTGGACGTGAGTGAAGAACGACAAAAAAAAAAAAAACACAATATCCCGATGGACGCCACCGCGCGCAAAAACCACGTGGCATGAACCAGTTGAAGAGTGGGTCACTGTGGTAGGATGTGGAGAGAATCATCTGAAATATATGCATCATTTATAAAATATAGATTTAATCTATATACATCCACCTGCAGGCTGATGCACCAATTCGCTCAGAATTTCCAAGAATGATTAAACGGCATGCCAAGTTAACCTACGCAAGATGTAGTTATGCCAAGCCCGCACCTGTTCAGATGTGTCTAGGCTCGGTTCACCTCTGTCATACCACGAGAAAACACTGCGACAGCCATGTTGTAACGAGATAAACCTTTAGTACCATAACGATATATATATTTTAGCATGCAATCCCGCAATTTAGTGAGGCTTCAATTGGAAAGTGCGCTGTATCAAACCAGGTCAAGTCAAAATACACATAATACCATCAAAAGTGTCAGAGAAATTAGCCTGCAATTGATAGTAAAATTTTGAACTACCGCATAGTAAGCAAACGTAGTCCCTAGCAGAACAAATAGGTCAATCTAATATAATGATGTCTAATCTATTTTATTTAGTTAAAGGAAGGTCCAGGCTGGACTAAAGAAAAGAACAATATAGTAGACCCTGATATAAGTAAAATAAAATGCGTGTAAAAACAAACCCTTCCCATAGATAGGCACTCTAGGTAAATTAAGATAGCTGTATAAGAAACAGTCAGTTCATAAAATTTTAGTATGTATTAAATGGGAGAGAACAAAATTGAGCAGAATTTTCTTTTATAGAATTTTTTTTTACGTAACTTTAAATTTTGAATTTTTTAAGTGTAGTATGCATATTGTAAGAGTAGACAATCAGTCTTGTTTAATATTAGCAATTAGGTGTAACCAATTTAGCACAAATATTCAAGTTTAGGGTAAATTTTTTTATTAAGATTAGATTTGAGAGACCAAATCAAGCAGAATTTTTTTTCTTTTGTAGAATTTTTTTTTTTCATGAAACCTTAAATTTTGAAATTTTATGTTAAAATTTTCAAACTTTCTCATGTCAAAGCATATAGTATAGACAATCAGTCTTGTTAATATTTGGCAATTAGGTGTAACCAATTTGGCACAAATATTCAAGTCTAGGGTAATTTTGTATTAAGATTAGATTTAAATAGAATAAGGTATTATTTGATCAAGGAGCTAATACTTAATACTTCAGTATGGTGCATACTTTACAGTAGGATCGGTGGCGCAAGCAGCTAAATAGATGTACAGGTATAGCTGGGCGACATCAAGTTTACTCCAGAGCCACACAACAACTCCAGGAAAAGATGTACTGCCGAGGTCGGAGTAATGTTTGGTGGCGAGCTGTTTGTGTTCTTAGTGACGTCCAAGGTTGAGTATACGGGAGCCATCGTATGACGCTCAATAATCCCTTGAATTGAGATTAAGTAGACATAGACAATCAGAAGCCAAGTAGTTGAGAGCAGTGGTGTAGCAGAGTGTAGGTTTTCACATTAGTACAGATATCGGTTGGGTATATACAGACGCCCTTTAATTCCATATCCTAGAACTATTGCGTGTTGCCTACAGTCGACAGGTAGGATAAAGTTGTTGACTAGTGGTGTAGGGTGGTTGCTGTGACTGGAGCGTGTTTGAGGAGATAAGGTCAATCAATAGGATCTTATCAGTGGAGGAAGCGCCTCCAATTGTTTGTCGCCTTCATGAGTTGAATGTCCTATTCTTTGTCGCTCTAATTAGTAAATTGTCCTATTAAATTATCTTTGCAGTGGTACTAGGTGTTGAGGCAAAGACAATTTAGGGACTTTTGATATTTTACAATTATTTTAAGGTTAGGTTAGCTTACAGTTGAGACTGATATCAGTCATTGAATATAAATAGTGAGTAAGAGATTGTATGAGGCATAGGTTAATTTATAGTGAAGGGCATTTAGTTCCCAAGTTTTATTAAATATTTCTTTGATTTCATGATGTCCTAGAAGTTAGTTATTGTTAGGGTAAATTTAGCAATGATAATTGAGGTATTTTGGCGTTTATAGCAATTTTTAACTTTAGTCTGTGTGCATTCCGCGAATGATAGGGGGGAGGGTGTATGAAAGGATTGGAATAATGAATGAATAAAAGGGTTAAAAACTATTATATTGTTAGACCAAACTACGAATTTAGAATAGTTTTAGGGAATTTTAATAGGATCGATTTTATTTTGATTTCAAATTTGTTAGGGATATAAGCCTCTCAGGACAATGCAATTCTCAAATTAGAAAATAATCGCTCCTTTTTGTTAGGCTTCCTTCGGGAATATGAGTTTTTTTTTTTTTATCTTTTGATATGTGTGAAACTTTGGTGGACTTAGCGGGTTTTCACCGGCGCACCAGATGGCTACATATAATTCAATTAAATCAATGTAGGGTTTGATAACTGGGTGGTATCTGGTTTCAAACCCCAGTAGGGGAAGTGTGCGCTATAGGTATGCTTCCTTCCATACGGATAACGTTAGTGGTAAAAGACTGAGTTAGGGTGGGTTTTGCAAGTCTGGGACTTGATCGGTTCTATGCGCTGACCCATTTGTTGGGTCTGATACTATTAATAGGAACGCGCGAGGTTTCGTAGTGTCTTCAGATGACTGACACGAGGACTCTTCGGCGAGGGTATCAATAAGTGCAGAATAGGCCAGTTAATCACGCCACGGGCTTTGTGCTGGACGTGAGGTCTTTGGCATTTCGGGCTTTGTGCTGAATGTCGTATTTACTCATGATGAGTTGGATGATGTGTTCATCCTGAAGAACCAACTCAGCCCAGTCAGTCTTTATAAAGGACTCCCTACCAGACGTACTATGGTAGTACATTGATAAAATACTATTTATTTTATTTTTTATTAGGTATTAAACAAGTTTAGAGCTTGATCATGTTAGTTTAAATTAGTTAGTAGCAAACCCATATAGAATTGGACATGTTTCAACGAAAAAGGCATAGAACTGATAGAGATAAATTTTGACTGACAGGCACCGTGTCAAGTCGATGTGAAGTCACCAGTTTTTTTTTTCTCATTATTGGTTCTTTTATTATTATTCTTATTTTCCAGTTTGAATTCATTATTGGCTTTCTTATTTACTTAATTTTTGTTTGAATTCATTATTGGCCTTTTATTTATCTAACTTTGTTTGAATTCATTATTGGCTTTCTTATTTACTTAATTTTTGTTTGAATTCATTATTGGCCTTTTTATTTATTCAATTTGTTTGAATTCATTATTGGTTTTCTTATTTATTTAATTTTGTTTGAATTCATCATTGGCCTTTTATTTATTTATTTTAGTTTTGAATTCATTATTGGCTTTCTTATTTATTTTTTTGTTTGAATTCATTATTGGTTTTCTCATTTATTTAATTTTTGTTTGAATTCATTATTGGCCTTTTATTTATTTATTTTAGTTTTGGATTCATTATTGGCTCTTTTACTTTTATTTTAGTCACTAAGCATTATCTTTTTAACTAGTAGGTATGCACCTTCGCACAAATGTGTCAAATCTTACATATAAATAGATGTATATACGTGTTTATAACCCTTGTGTTCCAGGCACCCTAAGACTCCGGATATACCTATCACAATACTATCCGTGTCACAGAGTGGAATTAAAAAAACCAGTCTTGCATTCAACTGGCGAATAAATAGAATGCATGGCGCCCTTTGTTTTGATATTTTTTTATTTTTAGACAGTGCTATTGCTCCCTCGCAAGCCAGAGCATCCATGATCTCCACCTTTGACCCCGGAGATTTGCCTTGCTCCCTCACAAGCCAGAGCATCCCTGACCTCCATTTTTGACCCCGGAGATTTGCCTTGCTCCCTCGCAAGCCAGAGCATCCATGACCTCCACGTTTGACCCCGGAGATAGTCCTGCTCCCTCGCAAGCCCAAATCCCGTGGTCTTGGCGGGGAAGGATTGTAGAGGCCACTTCTGGGGCCTCCACAAAGTCACCCACAGAATCAAAGAAAAGCCGGTGGACAATGAAGCGGGCTTCGAGAATTCTTCTCTGTTAAAAACCAGCCCATCTCTTCACCTCCTTTTTTATTTCTAGTTTCTTTTTTGTAAATAACTAGATATAAACTATAATAAATTTTCCTTTTATTTTAAATAAGCAGTTATTTTTGGGCTTTCTATTTTTTAATTAATATTTTTAAATTAATATTTAGAAAGATAATTTTTTTTATTATAATTTTATTTTTTTTAAATGTCTTTCTTATCACAGATAAAGATTTATTTTTAATTTTTGTTTGGTCACCCTGGGAGAAAAAAGTTAGTGGAAAGCAAGTTTTTTGGGGGAGCTGGTCAGTAATAGATAAGATAGTAGAGGGAAGCTCGTTAAAATGTAGTTCTAAGAATTATTGGGGAGGGGTCTCCAGCCTTCCAACAAAAGAAGCACTAAAGTTAAGTATTTTCTTTTTATAATGAATTTTTTTCCAAACAGGTATATATATATGTAAACTTTCCCACTCAATCGTCATTGCATATTTATTTTTTTTTCTTATCTTTGTGTTTTTCTTTTGGTCAAAAGAGATAAATAAATATATAATGTAAATTTAACCAGAGTTTATGTCCTTCCTTTTTAACCCCAGTGCGTGCAGGATACACGCAAACTATATATCTTTTTATAGCAGGATGTGTTATTTTTGTGAACTCCCTGAGAAAGAAAGAGGCTCATGGATATCAGACATAGCGTCGGATATTCCCCTCATCATAGACAAAGAGCACGAATAGCGTCTGGGGACGACGTAACAATATTTTCTCATCGCAGAAGGAACTGTAGAAAATTTAGCGTTAAAATTAGTAGCACAAGATATTTTCTCATTTTTAGCAAAGACGGTCGATCGGCCCCATACTTAAATATTAAAAGAATAGTTTTGCTCTAAGTGCATAATAAATCATAATTATAGCAGAACTTGAATAATAAATAAGACTAATAAATATTGTCACAGCTTTCCATACATATAACATACTAGCCGAATGACCCGCCGAATTTTAAATCTGATATATACTTAAAATGATATGATAATGATAGCAAGTGATTTCTTGTTCCTACCCTGTCATTACGTCACTCAAGGTCACCGTCGCGCCACGTGGTGGCGCAGCAAACGGTGACAGAATGCCGCTCTCCTATTGGCTCGCTACGATCACGCCACCAAGAGCAAACGGTGACAGAACGCATGACGCTAATAACTGTATATAGAATGTAAAGTATTTAGTGGGGTAAATATGCGAATTTAGTACCCGAACGTTTTGATTTATAAGACGCACGGAACAGAATTAGAAAAACAATGTTCTTATCTATTTTTAGAGGTGAAATCTGATTTAATTCAAAAATTTTCTCAAAATAACGGGTTATCGTTAATACTTTCTGTGAAATCGCAGAGAGCTATGGAATATCCGTTTTTATTAGCAGAAAGTGAAAGTAATATATATCGTTTCACTTGGCTTCCCCAATTGTTGATAGTCACAACAATGTGTGTCTGGGTGTGTCTAGAGCCTATATTGAATACCTGGATTTGCTGAACATGGAATATACGCTACATCCCGCTGGACTGCTCACAGCCTCGGACCTGGATTATCTGACAAGTTGTAGAGCTTCCACTCAGTCCACTGGATCTCTTGACACCGAGAAACTAGGTGAATGGATCAAAAGCTGAGTTTATCTCGGCTACCTGTCTATATCTACTCGATAGACTTCAGTCTGTGAGTAGCTACGTTGTGTTCTCTCTCACAAACTATCTACCTCTTATCTACAACTTCCATCTCCGGGAGTTCGGCGTCTCTTAGTAGACAATTTGACAATTAAAATAATTTTATTGACATCTTGTCAATACATTCAAAGTGCACAGTCTCCAATATTTAAAAGAAAAAAGATAATTAAATATATATGCCTTATATACACTATGTACAATGAATATGGCGCCTCTGCCAGCGCTGCAGAGTTTGGTGGAGAATCGCCAGTGGGTCTCCAGCGACACCACGTATTTCGCGATCTACGAAGAATACGTAGATGGCGTACTTCGCCGCTGAGGAGATAGTGATGGTGTGGTCCTTGAGACCAACTGGAACTGGTCTCTTAGTAGAGATGGTCCATGTTCTAGCCACGTAACCCCTGGCAATCCTGGCGTCTGCCAAGACCCACATCTATAAGTACTTCCTCGGCGTGGAACTGAGAAGTATTTAAGAAGACCATGTCTGGAGGAGGACTCTCTCAAGATAGGGAAACCTTCCTTGCTGAATAAATTTGTACACATACACAACTATATATATATATATATTGTAACGTGGATGTGACAAGACCAAGAGACCAGAGTAAAGTTGGGAAAAGAGGGGTGGACTCTAGCGGCCCCCGCTGCCATGTGACAGGCGCTAAAAACAGCATCCCTGTGTGGGGGAGGACAGAGTCTGGTGACATCTGCGGTGAGAAGAAGACGTGGCGACTTGCCTCCGGGCATGTGGATAATCGTGTAAAGCGGTGCCAAGAAAGACTGAAATCGGAGCGGCTTACAAGGCGGTGTAGTCCAGGCTGGACTTGAATAGTGTGGAGCGGGAACCTTCACAAGAGGGCGTCCACGACGCTAAGGATACTTCTGACGGGGAGGTTGAAGAAGGCAAGTCCAACTCATTGTATTCCTTCTGTTCAGTGAGATACAATAAAGCGCTAACTTTAGCTGCAATCCCTTCGAACTCACATGTGTATCTTTGTGGCATCCTGAGTAGACAAAGTACACGAATAGCGTCTGGGTACGACGTAACAATATATTCCCCTACATTTTATATAACATTTATTTACTATTATATATATATATATATATTTACACCTTTGTAACAATTGATTATAAGAATCAATACTATTGTTTAAATTGTCAAGCCTTGTCTAGCTTTGAGTAGGCTAACCCAGAGGTCGGCAAACTACGGCTCGTGAGCCACATGTGGCTCTTTGGATGTGAAGCTGCAGCTCTTTATATAGTTCCATATGTAAATATTATTTATGCGAGTACTATTTATTGTTGGCAAGAAAAAAATGTGGCTCTTTAAAAACTATGAAATATTGTAAATTGTAATTTTTGACTCTTCCGACTCAAAAGTTTGCCGACCCTTGGGCTTATCAAGAATAAGTTAAGTGATATTTAAATAAAAGAAATATTCTGCCTCAAAATTTATATGCAAATCCGTTTGTATTCATATTTTCATTCTAAAAATAAAAATGGATCAAATATTATCTGAATTTTATAATTATAAAAGAGAAATGCCATATTAAAAAGTGATATATTTGGAAAAGTAATTTATAATAAATATAAAACATTGCTAATAAAACAAATCTAAAAAATAATAATTTAGGAAATCAATGCCATTTGTGGTTTCACATTGAAAAGAGAATAAATGAATAAAGAATTAGAAAGAAGGAATCATATATCGCCGCAACTCTTTTTATTATTATAGCGGTTAAGGAAGCTTTCGGGCAAGCCCTTCTTCAGCTAATTATATTGTACAAACAAAGAGAGTACAATATAATTAGCTGAAGAAGGGCTTGCCCGAAAGCTTCCTTAACCGCTATAATAATAAAAAGAGTTGCGGCGATATATAATTCCTTCTTTCTAATTTGTCGAAATCCGCAAACCGTTTACCATGAATAAAGAATTGGTGATTCGAGAGAGAGTAGATTTATCCTGGATGACACTTTAATTAAACCCAAGTTAGAGGTTTGTTATTAATAACAATGGTTGATAATTCATTTCTATTTAAAAAACATTCTTCCATTTCAAAATTTGGTATAAGTTTCTATTAGAATACTCAAATTTCTATCTAAATATACACAAGTTGTACTTTGTCTCTGAATATGTATATTCGAAAGAACATACTAATGTACTATAACCTCCCTTTTACTCACACGTATAAGTTTACGAAGATTTTAAAAAAGCGAAACCATACTAAAAAGCTATTTTTGGATATAAAGGAGAAAAGGAAATAAGAAAGGTTTATGAATATATTCATTAAGTCGAATAATTCTTTGACGTTTGGTTGAATTTGATCAAGCGAAAGAAACAATAAATAACAAATTATAAAGAAATATGTCTCAGAATTATATGTGTTAAGAATGGAGAGGAGCTCAAGACATTGCCTGAAGTTTACTATTTGATGTCTAAAAGATCATTGGATTTTATTTTGGAGAATATCACAGAATAAAACAAAATGATGAAAACATAGAGGTAATTTTAAAGATAGAGTCTTATTCTCTTCTTCTTTCTTATCTCCACACTATGTGAAGTAGAATGCGTCTGCCTTTGTCATTAAGACTGGGAGCACTATTCAGTGGCAGGCCGACTTATCTCTAAAAGAAATTGCCACCTCTGACATGAGGAACAGATTCCATGTGCAGCCGCTCCTAACATGGAGTACAAACGCTGCTCATCCTGTATCCCTGGATTAGGAGCCCTTACAGTGTACTATCGGCCGGGCCAGCTGAGCCCAGGTTTTTTAGTGAGCTTGTTACTGCTCCCCCTCCTTTTTCATCAAGGCTTGGGACCAGCCAAGGCGGAGTTAAAAGATAGAGTAAATATCAAAGATACCGAAGATGTCAGGTAAGAGAATTTCTCTTCAATCACTATATGTATTCCTATTTTAAAATTTCAACTAAAACAAAGAAATCCAACTCATCAATCAACCTTAGATAGAATCGCTTCTTTCTTGAAACTTCTCTACTGATGAGAGCCACAATCTACTGTCCCTGAAGTTGGGTTTATTCCACAAAGATCTATTACAGCAGTAACCAACCAGATATTGGATATAAACACATAATTACAAAATATTTTCTCACAATGAGTTTCTTTTTATTACAAAACGCTAGCTTTCAAGTGATAATCGCTCTTCAAAGGGCTTTATAAAACATCGATTATATCCTACAAGAAATATTTACAAAAATATACGCGCGCAGCGTAGATATTTACAAGCCCGTTGAAGAGCGATTATCACTTGAAAGCTAGCGTTTTGTAATAAAAAGAAACTCATTGTGAGAAAATAATTTGTAATTTGAAAACTTTTTTCACAATTTTATCATGAATAAACACATAATGTGAACTGACTTCATGGATCTGACTATTAGACTGCATGGAAAATCTAACACAGATTCATATTTATTAACAGATTCAAAACAATTTTATGATTATTTGCCAATCATTCCTGTTGTAAATCAATCTCCAGTTCCAAATAACTTTATTAGGTGCCGCTCAAAAAAAGCAACCTAGATCATCATATTTACAATATACTGTGGGGGATGTACAGGGTTTGTTCATTTACAATTATAATTTATATTGATGTCGTTGGGTCCTCAGGTCCTTGGGGATATTGTTCTTGAGAAGGTTTTGTCTGGCTTGTTTGATATTCGAGGTGGGTTTGTTTTTCTTTTATTTTTTCCACTTTTCGTCATTCTGGCTTAATTGATGAGGAATTTGTCTAGGTTTTAAATTTCTTATTTTCCTTTTCCGTATTTGTAGTTTGTGGCTTCCTTGAAGGTGAGGTTAAATCAATCTAGATGAGAAGATGTCATCACATATATAAGGTAAAGAGATGGCACCCATCACTATATCCTTCTTCAGACCTAATTGTTTACCTAGAGAGTCCAACTCTTAGATTTGTATCAAAGACTTGTCTGAAGAGAATAACATTAACACCACCAAACTGACTCTATCAATTGTTAATAAAAAGGCATCTCCTTATCGTGCAACTAAAAGTTTCTGATGGGTTGTGCCATCTATCGGAATAAATACCAACTATTCTCGTTGATTTTTAATTATTCCAGAATTGGCTAAATACCTTTATAGGTATATATATATATATATATATATATATATATATACATTTTTTCACATTGTGTCGCGGTCTCACGCAATTCTGGCCTTAACTACCCGTTTCATGATTTTTCAGGGTACCTGAATGACCAATATTTTGGTCGTTGAGGTAGAACTTGCACCACGCTGATGTGGGCCAACAGCCCGAAACGCGTCCGTGGTTAGATTTTCTTGATTAATCAAGAATGGGTATTTGGCCAATTCTGGAATAATTAAAAATCAACGAGAATAGTTGATATTTATTCTGATAGATGGCGCAGGCCATCAACAACTTTCAGTTTCACGATAAGGAGATGCCTTTTTCTTAATTTATGCACCTTATCCCAGTACAATTTCACACACATTTGTACTGTTTTTTCTATCAATAGTGTTGTCGCGGAGGTAAACCCCGATATGGCTGTACCACGGAGAAGAGAAAAACTTTCTTTGTAATGATTCAAGAAGTTGAGGACTGCAGAAATAACTTGGACAAGTTTTATAAGCCTTGTAAAAGGGATGTTTATTGTAACAGCTAGTAGCGCGCTCTCCTCTAGCCACGAGCTCTTCAGCCGGCACAGGCAGCATCTCCTTTTATAAAAGCAAAAATACAAACAAAAGAAAATAAAAGAAGACCCAATTTACCCCCACTGCCAAGATGAAGACCAAACCGTAGACCACCTCCTCTTCACTTGCCCAACCTTCCAATACCAAAGATTCCAGACAGCCACTCTCCTAGGTATCACCAACATATGTCCAGCATCCCTAGAAAATCTCCCAAGAAAGAAATCTGCCTGGCGACACCTCATTAATTGGACTTCCACTGGCATTGTATATAAATCCAAGAAGACTTAGGTCAGAAGGACATCCCGGGTAGTTGGCGACTTCTGTACGCTCCAGGAACCTGGGTTACTTAAATAAATAAAAAAAGAAAATATACAAAATATCTATTTACATATATCGAAGAAAGCAAAGTATATTTTTACATATAGGAGAAATATTTTTCAACAAGTGTGGTATTAAAGAAAAAACAATCGTAATTTAAAAATTATTATAAATATTTTATAATGATTTTATAAAATCTTTTACTAAAGAAGGAAGATTTGCCAAAATAGATTTCAATACATATATATAGATCCATTATTTAGTTGTCTTACATTTCAACTTTAATTTATTTTGAAGCTAGAGGTTGCCTGGCCAACATTCATATTTCTGTAAAACATAGATACTTCGGCCAGTTAAAGTCTTATATAGTTAAATTTATTTGTTTAAATAATTTTTCATGTAAAGTTTAATAAAATATCCCATAATTCTTGTGGTAGCTACACTCATAGACAAAATTTAAGAAAGTGAAAAGTGTTTGATGTTGCCTGTTGTCTATTTTTTTAGGAGACAGAGGCAATTTTGTTCACATTTGGTTATCTCGTGTGTCTTCAATAAAGGTCACTGTAATATCTTTCAGAGTTATTATCTGAATCCCGATATACATGCCAAAGGTACAACTTCCTTAAGTTTTGTCCATGAGTGTATCTTTCAGAGTTATTATCTGAATCCCGATATACATGCTCAAAGGTACAACTTCCTTAAGTTTTGTCCATGAGTGTATCTTTCAGAGTTATTGTGTGAATCCCGAATATACATGCTGAAAAGTACAATTTCCTTAAGTTTTGTCCATGAGTGTATATTGTTGCATCATGATTAATGCGCGTATTTTAAGAATTATTTATAATATTATTTTCAATATATTTTATATTTAAATTATATATTTATTTATTTTTATTTGGGGAAAAGATTATTTAGATTATCATCATTCCTTTTTATAGTTTCTTTCCTTTTGTAATATTTTATTGTACATATATCTTGATTGGTTATTGGAGCGAGAGAGGACCTAGACCAAGACTGTAGATCACGACCTACGAGGAAGACAAGAATAAATAAACACAATAACTTTAAAAGGTAATTTATTTTTATTTATTTACTTTTATTTATTTGCTTTGAATATGGAAACCCGCTCGGGAAACGTGTATAACACCGAGAAAGAAGAAACCAAGGTTGACGACCCTGCAAAGCTGCAACTTGGTGCAACAATATTATATTGACTTATTAAATTACAGATAGAAAGAAAAGGGTTGTATAAAATGTGTTTTATGTGCTTGGATCAAATTTAAGATATGAGCTCTCATAATATTCTACTATTTCCCGGCTTCATGAAGAATATGATAAACTAGACGAATGGCCCGGGCAACGCCCGGGTTTTACCCGAGTGCGTATATATTTTGAAAACGTTTTAATTCAAATACTATTCGTTACAATTATAAATTGGCGCCATGGATGTCACTCTTGTGAAACGTCCCGTTCCAAACTGTGTGTTTTTAAAATGTTTTAATTAAAATACTATTCGTTACAATTATAAATTGGCGCCGTGGATGTCTCTCTTGTGAAACGTCCCGCCCCAAACTGTGTGTGTCTTTAAAATATAAAAATAAAAATGTGAATTTTCATAAAGATTTCATCATGTCGATTTTTTTTTTTTGCATTTCACCTACTAAATCGATAGAGATAATTACATTTGCAACATGAACTTAGGTATATTGACTAAATAGAAAACTGCATAGTAATAAAGATCATTTTTTAAAGGCACCATATCGTTTTTTTTTTCAATAAAATCGAAACAAAAATTAACGATAAATAACGATAATTGCCTTAAAAAGAAATTGCCTTAAAAAAAAAGAAACATTCGCGGTGATTTTGTCTTGCATTCGTTTATACAATTATTATATACGAATGACCCGGGAAACGCCCGGGTTTTACCCGACTAAATGCTTTTATTCAAATACTATTCGTTACAATTATAAATTGGCGCCGTGGATGTCATTCTTGTATAATATATAAATGAGTTTTAAAAATTGTAAAAAAAAAAAAAATGCATCGGCCGGGAATCGAACCCGGGCCGCCCGCGTGGCAGGCGAGCATTCTACCACTGAACCACCGATGGTTATGAAAATTCCCATCCGTGAGCTTCAGACAAACAAACAGACAGAATAAGGCAAATATATAAGTAGATACGAATGACCCGGGCAACGCCCGGGTTTTACCCGATTAAATGCTTTTATTCAAATTCTAATCGTTACAATTTTAAATTGGCGCCGTGGATGTCATTCTTGTATAATATATAAATGAGTTTTAAAAATTGTAAAAAAAAAAAAAAAAAAAATGCATCGGCCGGGAATCGAACCCGGTCCGCCCGCGTGGCAGGCGAGCATTCTACCACTGAACCACCGATGGTTATGAAAAATCCCATCCGTGAGCTTCAGACAAACAAACAGACAGAATAAGGCAAATATATAAGTAGACTAGACGAATGGCCCGGGCAACGCCCAGGTTTTACCCGAGTGCGTATATATTTTAAAAACGTTTTAATTCAAATACTATTCGTTACAATTATAAATTGGCGCCATGGATGTCACTCTTGTGGAACGTCGCGTTCCAAACTGTGTGTTTTTAAAACGTTTTAATTAAAATACTATTCGTTAAAATTATACATTGGCGCCGTGGATGTCTCTCTTGTGAAACGTCCCGCCCCAAACTGTGTGTGTCTTGAAAATATAAAAATAAAAATGTGAATTTTCATAAAGATTATATCATGTCGATTTTTTTTTTTTTGCATTTCACCTACTAAATCGATAGAGATAATTACATTTGCAACATGAACTTAGGTATATTGACTAAATAGAAAACTGCATAGTAATAAAGATCATTTTTTTCCAGAACATTAGATAAATTTGGAATAAAAACCTTTTATAGTAACTCACCCAGCCTAGCAGATATCTTAAGAAACCCGATAACAAAAAACAGGCAAACCGAACACATATCACACAGAAAAGAAGTAATTTATTCCATACAATGCAATAACTGTAATGCCAGATATGTGGGGGAGACAGGAAGAAAATTATATAATAGAATCATTGAGCACAGAAGAAATATAAACAAAAATGACCCTTTATCTTTAATAGTACAGCACTCTAATTCAACAGGACATACATTCAACTTAAATGAACCTAAAGCACATTACAACAATATCAGTAACAAATATCAAAGATTAATAATTGAAGCAATAGTGTCCAAGCAATACAATAGTATAACTCGCAAAATAGATTTACCAGAAGCATATAATACAATAGACTTAAATACAATAAGATAATACAAATTCATTCATAGCATATGATATCACATGTCTAATGGGATTCCTTGTAAGTTGTAAAATTTGTAAAATACAAAATAAGTTTACTTTAATGTATCATATTACCTCATATATTTTAGAATTAGTTTTCCAAATTATTATACCTACATGTAAATTCAATCATTTTAATATTATTCTAGTTAAGCAGATATGCAAAACAATAGCTATATGTATATAAATTATATTTCAAACTAGGTTGGATTATTATTGTGTTATTAATTCCTGTGGAAGGGCGTATGTGCTCGAAAGCTCGTAAATTGTCGTTTTAATAAAGATACGCAGCCCTTGATGCTTTATTGTATTTGTTTATAAAATGTTTTATAGTTTTATTTATATAAATGGATTGTGTGTATGTGAATGATTTAAAGAAAGAATAAAGACAACTGGATAGATTACTATATAGGAAGAAATTGATTGATACAAACAAAGCTATAACGCAAAACTCTAGAACGAAGCTCTTTCTAACGAAAACCCTTATATAGCAAGGCTATGACGGAGCTCTATGCGAAATAAACTCTGAAAGAAGAATTACAAAACTATAACAAGACTCAGAAGAAAACACTATAAAGGAATGACAATACATCCAGATAGCACAAGAACCTATAGGACATGTAACAACTGTCCTGGTGTGGAACTAACACCTACTCACATATTCTCATGCCCAGCAATGGCCGCAGCCATGCAGAAAATTGACATGGACCCAGAGCAGCAGCTTTACACACCCAAGATAGTGGACATTGCGACCGCTGTGATAGAGATGCATGAGAACATCTGAGGCTCTTCATTGGACCCGACAACAACAACAGAAAATTGACATGGACCCAGAGCAGCAGCTTCACACACCCAAGATAGTGGACATTGCGACTGTTGTGATAGAGATGTATGGGCACATCTGAGGCTCTTCATTGGACACGACCACAACAACAATGGAGCTCTCTAACGAAAAACCCTATATAACAAACCTCTAACGAAAAAAACAACACTCTATAACTGAACTCTGACGAAAAAGTCTATATAAAAAATCTATAACGCAAAATACTCTCTAGGACAGAACTCTCTAACGAAAAACCCTATATGACAAAGCTATAACGTAAAACTCAATAATGGACCTCTCTAATGAAAAACCCTATATGACAAAGCTCTAACGTAAAAAAAATCTCTATAACAGAACTCTCTAACGAAAAAGTCTATATAACAAATCTATAACGCAAAAAACTCTCTATAACAGAACTCTCTAACGAAAAACCCTATATGACAAAGCTATAACGTAAAACTCAATTATGGACCTCTCTAACGAAAAACCCTATATGACAAAGCTCTAACGTAAAAAAATCTCTATAACAGAACTCTCTAACGAAAAAGTCTATATAACAAATCTATAACGCAAAAAACTCTCTATAACAGAACTCTCTAACGAAAAACCCTATATGACAAATCTATAACGTAAAACTCTATAATGGACCTCTCTAACGAAAAGCTATATAACAAAGAAATAACGCTAAACTCTTTATAAACGAAGCACAATGACGTAAATAATCTTATAAATGAAAATTTATATTTAAAACTTCTATGTGTGTCGAGACTATAATGAATATCATTAAACATATAGAGATCCCTTCAATTCCATTTATAGAGTTTCTCTCTATGTCAAGCTGAGGGCACGTTACGCCATCTATTGAGAAAAATTGTAACTTTTTACGTTCCCAATAAAACATTGCAACTAAAGTTTAGAGAAATAAATTTATCGTATTTACTAATAATATTTAATGATTATTTGCTTAGAGAATAACCTATTTATATTTTATATAAAAATTATATAGAATTTAAATCAGCGAATATATCTCTGAGTACAGACATATATCTCCATCTAGTGGCAATATTATAAACTATTTTGAAAAATTAAATTTCTAAAATAAAATTACCGTGTTTTATTTTAGAAATTTCTTTTTATTATTATTATGTTTATTATATATAAAATAAATATTAAAACACAATTTTATAAAATCAATAACAACTCCAAAGCTAAGTTTCTTATACTTAGTGTCATGAAATATTGATTTTATCAAATTATAGGGAAATATCTTTATTTGCCGGGCTGCTAACCAAAATGAATGACTTTTGAGCCCCGATGGACGCATAAAGCGGAATATGTTTAAAGCACTATTGGAAGGGCCTATGTCAAAGTACCAAGGTGCTGCACGCAACCAAGGTTGTTCAAAAAGGTTAGATTCCCCATGCCAGGGAAGATAAAAGAAAGACAGCTGTTGTTCAGCTAATAAGACTAGATAAAAGCGGGAATGATTCAGCAACTGATGGGAAAAGATAAATTTTATTTTTGTGAAAATAAAAATATAAAAAGTTTTTGATAAAAAAAATGTTAATTAAAAAATAAAAAGAACTTTCGTAATATATAAAATTATTGAAATTGAGATCTTTTATCAAGGATTACTAGTGAGAGTACCAGTACTAAGATAACCAATCAGAAAAGTACACCATAGATTGCATAGCGAGTTCAAATGGGTCGCTGAGTAAGTCGATTTCTCGAGCAGCTTGTGCCGTCAACTTATCAAATTATAAGTCGAGGGTCAGATTGTTGTGTGTGACAAGGATAGAACACGTTTATTATAAACATAATTTCCATTTATAAAAATAATATAGTGAGATTACTCATTTTTGTGGAACATTGATGGCAAGTTGTCGCAAAGTATATCAAGTAAGTTCAGGTTAGGTTAGGTTATCTTGTAGATAGAGGTTACCTAGCACGCGCATTCATAGTTCCTCAAAAGAAACTTCTGCCAGAATTTTTTAAATAACAATAAAAACAATTTTCTATGACCGAAGTGTCTTGTATTTTACAGACTTCAATTAGGTGTTTTTAGTTTATAGGTAAGGTTAGGTTATCTTGAAGATAGATATTGCCTAGCCGGTGCATTCATAGTACCTTAAAAGAAACTTCTGCCAGAATTTTTTTAAATAACAATAAAAACAATTTTCTATGACCGAAGTGGTCTGTATTTTACATAATTGGATCAGGTTTTTAGTGTATAGGTTAGGTAAGGTTAGGTTATCTTGAAGATAGACATTGCCTAGCCGGTGCATTCATAGTTCCTTAACAGAAACTTCTACCAGATTTTTTTTAAATAACAATAAAAACAATTTTCTATGACCGAAGTGGTTTGTATTTTACAGAATTTAATTAGGTTTTTAGTTTATAGGTTAGGTTAGGTAAGGTTATCTTGAAGATAGACATTGCCTAACCAGCGCATTCATAGTACCTTAAAAGAAACTTCTGCCAGAAATTTCTTTTAATAACTGATATATAAGTCAGATCAAGACGACCACCTAAAATACTATGTTGCTGATTGGGATGAAGAGGTGTAGTAATATATAATATGTATATATGGTTTAGACCAAGGACTTGGTTGTTGTTGTGTGATGTAATCAATATATAGCGTGAGATATTCATGTTTTTAATTCTTATGATAATTCTGTAATAATATAAAATATTATGCAAATATATAACAGTAGCATACAATCTCTTTTAATGAAAAACTACACTACCTAAGATTATTGAATATTAGTTAGAAGAGTACATGAGAATAACAATAAAAACAATTTTCTATTACCGAAGTGTCTTGTATTTTACAGAATTTAATTAGGTTTTTAGTTTATAGATTATGTAAGGTTAGGTTATTTTTGGTTAGATTGATTTAGAAATGGAACTATTTTACTTACCGTGAGTAGGCCTAAAGCGGAAGAATATAATAGCAGACGGTCCGTTGAAATAAGAATAGCTCATGATTAATATTTGTTAAATTTTTGTTTTAATATTTAAATTTTAATTGATAAAAGTTTTAAATATCTTACAGGCAAAATATTTACAAATATTTACGGCTCACCATTAAAAATGAGGATGCAAGGGATTTGTTTTCTCCTCAAAATTTAAATTCAAATTGTTTTCTTTTCTTTAAATAAGTAAATATAGAGAAAAAAAATGTCTGATGATAACAGGAAATTATTATGGGCGGAAGAAATAGAAAAATCAGATGTCCTGACTCCAATTTATATAAAAACTAAAAAAGGCCTGAATGGAGAAATATTATTCACAATTGATGCCACGCTTTTAAAACAAATTTTAGATCGCTGTCAAATCCCATATGTTTTTGAAGATGAGGCAGTTACTGCATGAAAACGACAACGACAATCTAAAGAACATTGCATTTCATCCTCTGATGATGAAGAAAATCCAAAGAATCCTAGAATTCAATTAGACAATCAGAGCCGTAATAATAAAAATGATTTGGACGAAGAGGAGGAGGGTCACGATGAGGAAGGACCTTGGTGTGATGTCCCAAAAAGTAGAAAAATCAGAATTCCTCCTGTTATTGTTGAAAATGTGAACGATTGGAAATTGCGCTTTGTAAAGAACTAAACAACTTAGCTGATGAACCATTCCAAGCCATCATATCAGGACCTAAGCATATTATTAAAGCTAAGAATATAGGAGACTTCAAAAAGATCCGTGAATATGTTCGTTTAAATAACGGCGGCTACTCCTATAAATTACAAGAAGAAAACCCTTTAAAGGTAGTCATAAAAGACGTTTCAACCAGTTTTAAAATTGAAGACATTGCAGTTGAATTATCCCACTTAGGCTTTAAAGAGGCCTCAGTAAAAAGGCTTCACCGCCAATCGTCAAAGCAGGCAATGAACATAGTTCTTGTTGAACTTCCAAAATTTGATTCCAACAAGAATATTTATAATCTGACTGACCTGCTGTACCAGAAAGTGGTCGTTGAATCCTTCAGATCTCCCAAAAAGGTCACCCAATGTTTCAATTGTCAAGGGTTTGGCCATGGGCAATTGAATTGCTTTCTAAAACCTAAATGTGTCAAATGCGCCGAAGCTCATCATACCAAAGATTGCCCGAAAAAATCGAAGCTAAATATCAAGTCCTCGGCAAATAGAATCTGGTGTTCCTCAAGGCTCAATATTGAGAACTATACTTCTCAATTTATACATCAATGATATTCGACATATCCCACAATGCCGACTAGCTCTTTTCGCTTATGATACTGCCCTGTTATCCAGCTCGCGTTCCCCAGATATTTTAATTTCCCGCCTTCAAAACTATCTTGAAATCATTTGCAATTGGTGTGATAAATGGAAACTCAATCTGAATCCAAAGAAATCTCAAGCAATTATCTTTCCTCCACGAAATAGCTTCAAGTTAACACCTAGGGCAAATCTTATAATTTACTCATCTCCCATAAATTGGACCCAGCAGGTCAAATATTTGGGAGTCACTTTCGATTCTAAACTGAAATTCACCAGCCACGTGAAGGATATAATAAGAAAATCTAAAATAGCCAAAGCCTTATTATCCAATATGTTCAGTTCAAAAAGTGGTTTATCTGTTAACCAAAAATTTACTTTATACAGAAGCTGTATTCTCCCTATAGTAACATACGCATTGCCTGTATGGTTTAAATATATAACCTTGACTGATAGGAAAAGAATAGATGCATTCATGAGAATTTGTTTAAGAAGTACTGTAAATGCCCCATTTAATCTATCAAATGCAATTTTAAGGCAGGACTTAAACCAGCCTAATATAGAAGAAATATACATATCCTCGACCCAGAAATTATATCTAAAACTCTCTACCTCCCAAAATCCAGTTATACAAGTATTGTTCCAATTTGATGGAGACCTCAATTCAAGACATAAAAGACCTGGACTTCACTCTACCTGAACTGTGACCTTCCAGTCAGTTCTGAAGGCCATTTTTTAGAAATTCTTGATGCCTAACATCCACGACAAAGTGACTCGTGAGCTTTATGCTCGAATGGTACACTGTAACTTTGAGAGGAAATAAATAAATAAATAAACGACGCAAATTTGCATAAAAGGCACAATATGCTCGGATATGCAAATGATTGAAATTTCAACCCCAAAGCAGGTTAGAAGCACGCTAAGGTCTATAGAATAGAGAAGATCCTAAAGCAAATTTCTTACATACACTCATGGACAGAATTGAAGAAGCAAATATTCTTTGATGTCGCCTTTTGTCTGTCTTTTTAAAAAGACAGAGGCAATTTTGTTCACACTTGGTTATCTCGTGTGTCTACGATAAGAATCACTGTGTATCAAATATCTTTCAATGTTTATTTTAAAATGAATCAAACTTTCTATTGCGCACTTACTGCGCTGAAATATATTAGAGGACTCGGCTCATTAGTGGAGAACCCTCCCAAAATATATTTATCGCAGTAAGTACAGTAAAATTTTGGCTTTATTTGTAAACGAAGCATTCGTACTTGTGATAGTTATATATAAAAAAATTAATATTATAAATCCCTAATATATTGTATGGAAAAAGAGCGTTCTGTTAGATTAATCTGAACAAAGCTGCTAGAAGGGTTTACAACCCTGTCTTCTCGATCGATGTCTTCTCAATATATATTGTAACATGGATGACAAGGTCAAGATACCAAAATTGGAAAAGAGGGGTGGACTCCAGCTGCCATGTGGCATCAAAAAAAGCATTCCTGTGTGGGGAAGGACAGAATCTGGTTACATCTGCCGCATGGAGAAGACATGGCGACTTGCCTCCGGGCGTGTGGATGATCCTACAAGACGGTACCAGGAGATTCTGACATCGGAGCGACCTACAAGGTGGTATAAGTCCAGGCTGGACTTGTATAGTGTGGGGAGGAACGTTTCCCAAGAGTGACATCCATGGCACCAAGAATCCTTCTGACGGGGAAGTTGAAAGCAAGTCCCACTCATTGCATTCCTTCTGTTAAGTGAGACATAATAAAGCGCTAACTTTAGCTGTATCCCTTCGAACTCACATGTGTATCTTTGTGGCATCCTGAATAGACAAAGAACACGAATAGCGTCTGGGTACGACGTAACAATATTTTCTCATCGCAGAAGGAACTATAGAAAATATAGCGTTAAAATTAGTATAGCACAAGATATATTTTCATTTTAAAGAAAGCCGGGCGATCGGCCCCATACTTAAATGTTAAAAGAATAGTTTTGCTCTAAGTGCATAATAAATTATAATTATAGCAGAACTTGAATAATAAATAAGATTAATAAATATTGTCACAGATTTCCATACATATAACATTACTAGCCGAATGACCCAGGCAACGCCCGGGTTTTACCCGATTAAATGTTTATTAAAATACTATTCTTTACAATTATAAATTGGCGTCGTGGACGGCACTCTTTGTAATTTTCACAACGATATTTGAAAATTGTATTATTTAGATTTTTTGTATGAATATATTTTAAATCTGATATATACATAAAATGATATGATAATGATAGCAAGTGATTTCTTGTTCCTACCCTGTCATTACCTCACTCAAGGTCACCGTCGCGCCACGTGGTGGCGCAGCAAACGGTGACAGAATGGCGCTCTCCTATTGGCTCGCTACGATCACGCCACCAAAAGCAAACGGTGACAGAACGCATGACGCTAATAACTGTATATAGAATGTAAAGTATTTAGTGGGGTAAATATGCAAATTTAGTACCCGAACGAACGTCTTTGATTTATAAGACGCACGGAACAGAATTAGAAAAACAATGATCGTATCTATTTTTAGAGGTGAAATCTGATTTAATTCAATTTTTTTCTCAAAATAACGCGTTATCGTTTATACTTTCTGTGAAATCGCAGAGAGCTTTGGAATATCCGTTTTTATTAGCAGAAAGTGAAAGTAATATATATCGTTTCACTTGGCTTCCCCAATTGTTGATAGTCACAACAATGTGTGTCTGGGTGTGTCTACAGCCAATATTGACCATCTGGACTTGCTGAACATGGAATCTACGCTACATTCTGCTGAACTTCCTACAGCCTCGGACCTGGATTATCAGACAAGTTGTAGAGCTTCCACTGAGTCCACTGGATCTCTTGACACCGAGAAACTAGGTGAATGGATCAAAATCTGAGTTTATATCGGCTACCTGTCTAGATCTACTCAGTGGACTTCAGTCTGGCAGCCTATATCTTTACGATAATTAAGACCAATTTTGGTCCCGAGGTATTCAAGATGGCAAGGCAACTAGAGAAGACTATGATCAAGTTTGCAAGGACAAAACATTCTTTATATTTTAACCATCGTATCAAAGATCTCAATATCATTCCCCCGAGCCTGAATGTAAAAGCGCTGGTTAAAACTCCATATGGAAGACAGATTGCTAGAAGAGCAAGTCTTCAGTTCGTCAAGGCACGCATCCAAGCATCTCACAGAATGGTAGATATACAGAAGGAAAAATTGACGAGTCAGCGAAGTGTTATTTCAGAAATAATAGATGAAAATCACATGAAAAGACTCGAAGAGAGTATACAGAGAGGGATAAATAAAATAGAAGAACGGCTAATGATCACAATGAGGAACAAACTGGACAGATGGGCTCCTAGAATCAAGAAGGTCGATCCTAGAAGAGTATGCAACATCTCAGGGAAGGATCTAACTGAAGAGCAGCTGAGGCTTCTTGATAAAGGGTCAAACTATAGACCTATGCCTCTCAAAAAATGATTACATTAGATTAATTTCTAACATTGAGAATGGAATCAAAAATTTGAATCAAAATGATAAAGTTATTATTAGAAACAAAATAACAAATGTAATATATAGGACAACAAAAAACAAAAAGAAATATGAATTAGATAAAGCAAAAAGCTCAGAATGGAGGGAAATCAAGAAATTAAAAAATGACGACGGCATTGTTATAACTAAGGCAGATAAAGGAGGCAAGACAGTCGTGATGAAGAGAGAAGATTATAATGATAAAATCACGAGCCTTCTTAATGATAACAACACATACGAAGAAATTCGAGGAGACCCTACTAAAAAGATAAAGCTTAAAATATCTAAATTTATCAGAAGCATGAAATCTAAGGCCTTGGACAAAAGAAAATTGAAGCTAGAAGATGTCGCTGCACCTCTCTTCAAAGGACTTCCAAAGATCCACAAGGAAGGAGTTCCCCTACGGCCCATTGTGTCAGGATTCAAGGCCCCCACCAGAGGTTTGGCGGACTGGCTTAAAAACCAAATTCCGACTACAAGAAAGATTTCTGGGTTAGAAATTAGAAATAGGAAAGAGTTATTAGATATCACTAAAAATTTAAAGCTAAATGAACATGAAATAATGGTATCCTTTGACGTCAAATCGCTTTTTACCAATATTAATAGAAGTCTAGCTCTTAAAGAGCTTAAAGAATATTTCGAGGTGAAAAGACAAGATTGCGTTATAAAAGGATTAGAAATAGATGAAATGATAGAAGGCTTTAGGTTATGTTTAGAAAATATTTATTTTAGATATGGGGCTAAATTTTACAGACAAAAAGACGGTACTGCTATGGGTTGCCCTACCAGTATGATAATAGCTGACATTGTAATGGCGTCAATAGATAGAAAGGCAATTTTAATAGAGGGAATAAAGATATGGGGACGGTATATAGATGATGTTTTCGCGGTGATCCAAAAAGAAAAACTTAACGAGATCATTGTCAAATTAAATAATTTAGAAATAGGAATAGAATTTACTGTTGAAACAGAAAAAGAAGGATTTATACCAATCTTAGATGTAGAATTAAGCCGTAAAGAAGATGGATCTATTATAACCAGCGTTTACAGAAAGCCAACAGACTGTGGGATACATCTAAATTTTAATTCTAATAATCCTATATTACACAAAAGGCAGGTGATAAAATCTCTTGTACAAAGAGCCAAACAGGTATGTACAGACCAAGATATTTATAAAAAAGAGATAAAGAAAATTAGAGCGGAGTTAAAACAGTCCGAATACCCAGTTGGCTTCATAAATAAATTGATTAGAAGATATGAAATAGATAGGCCAAATTCGAATAGAACTACAGAAGGTTACAATAATATAATAATTCCTTATATTAGAGAAGTTGATAACGAAATATCTAGAATTTTGAAAAAATGTAAATATAATATTTGGTACAGTACTGGAACAAAAAGGGAATTTTTAACTAGAAATAACATAATGAAGGATAACATAAGCACATCAAAACAAAATAACGTAATTTATGGGATTAAATGCACAGAATGTGACAAAATTTATGTAGGAGAAACCGGCCGAAATTTAGAGACCAGAATTAAGGAACACCAACAGGGTTTATTGGGGAGAAGGGCGTTAAGCAAAATTGGGGAACATGCATTATTTTCAGGACATAGGCCAAATTGGAATGATATTGAGATATTTCACAGGAATATAAAATTTAAAAAGGAAAGATTATTTTTAGAGGGATGGGTATCACGAGAATTTGGGAAAAGAACTATAAATAATTTTGAAGATATTCCGCAACAATATTCTTCATTTTTAAATTTAAAAAGTAGTTAATAAGCTAGATAAAAATGGACATAATAGTTAGAAATCTATATAATTTTCTTTGTGATAATTATTATTATATTACTTTATTTATTTATTTTTACTTAATTTATTATAATTTTATTATTATATATTTTTATTTCCAAGATCATAGTCTTTGACGAGTTTAATATTTGTTATTTAACTCGCGCTTTAGATGTTGTACTAAATTCGAAAAATCACGTGAGAACGCCCTTGCAAACCTCAGAACAATTTTTAACGCCTTGCTGAATGTTTATTTTTATTTAATTCTCCTGACGAAGACAAAAGATTTTTGTCGAAACGTTGAGAAAATAAAAAGCTCCAACTGGCCGAAGTGTCTATTTTTTATATAAATATGAATGCCGGCCAGGCAGCCTCTATCTTTACGATAATTAAGACCAATTTTGGTCCCGAGGTATTCAAGATGGCAAGGCAACTAGAGAAGACTATGATCAAGTTTGCAAGGACAAAACATTCTTTATATTTTAACCATCGTATCAAAGATCTCAATATCATTCCCCCGAGCCTGAATGTAAAAGCGCTGGTTAAAACTCCATATGGAAGACAGATTGCTAGAAGAGCAAGTCTTCAGTTCGTCAAGGCACGCATCCAAGCATCTCACAGAATGGTAGATATACAGAAGGAAAAATTGACGAGTCAGCGAAGTGTTATTTCAGAAATAATAGATGAAAATCACATGAAAAGACTCGAAGAGAGTATACAGAGAGGGATAAATAAAATAGAAGAACGGCTAATGATCACAATGAGGAACAAACTGGACAGATGGGCTCCTAGAATCAAGAAGGTCGATCCTAGAAGAGTATGCAACATCTCAGGGAAGGATCTAACTGAAGAGCAGCTGAGGCTTCTTGATAAAGGGTCAAACTATAGACCTATGCCTCTCAAAAATGATTACATTAGATTAATTTCTAACATTGAGAATGGAATCAAAAATTTGAATCAAAATGATAAAGTTATTATTAGAAACAAAATAACAAATGTAATATATAGGACAACAAAAAACAAAAAGAAATATGAATTAGATAAAGCAAAAAGCTCAGAATGGAGGGAAATCAAGAAATTAAAAAATGACGACGGCATTGTTATAACTAAGGCAGATAAAGGAGGCAAGACAGTCGTGATGAAGAGAGAAGATTATAATGATAAAATCACGAGCCTTCTTAATGATAACAACACATATGAAGAAATTCGAGGAGACCCTACTAAAAAGATAAAGCTTAAAATATCTAAATTTATCAGAAGCACATGAAATCTAAGGCCTTGGACAAAAGAAAATTGAAGCTAGAAGATGTCGCTGCACCTCTCTTCAAAGGACTTCCAAAGATCCACAAGGAAGGAGTTCCCCTACGGCCCATTGTGTCAGGATTCAAGGCCCCCACCAGAGGTTTGGCGGACTGGCTTAAAAACCAAATTCCGACTACAAGAAAGATTTCTGGGTTAGAAATTAGAAATAGGAAAGAGTTATTAGATATCACTAAAAATTTAAAGCTAAATGAACATGAAATAATGGTATCCTTTGACGTCAAATCGCTTTTTACCAATATTAATAGAAGTCTAGCTCTTAAAGAGCTTAAAGAATATTTCGAGGTGAAAAGACAAGATTGCGTTATAAAAGGATTAGAAATAGATGAAATGATAGAAGGCTTTAGGTTATGTTTAGAAAATATTTATTTTAGATATGGGGCTAAATTTTACAGACAAAAAGACGGTACTGCTATGGGTTGCCCTACCAGTATGATAATAGCTGACATTGTAATGGCGTCAATAGATAGAAAGGCAATTTTAATAGAGGGAATAAAGATATGGGGACGGTATATAGATGATGTTTTCGCGGTGATCCAAAAAGAAAAACTTAACGAGATCATTGTCAAATTAAATAATTTAGAAATAGGAATAGAATTTACTGTTGAAACAGAAAAAGAAGGATTTATACCATTCTTAGATGTAGGATTAAGCCGTAAAGAAGATGGATCTATTATAACCAGCGTTTACAGAAAGCCAACAGACTGTGGGATACATCTAAATTTTAATTCTAATAATCCTATATTACACAAAAGGCAGGTGATAAAATCTCTTGTACAAAGAGCCAAACAGGTATGTACAGACCAAGATATTTATAAAAAAGAGATAAAGAAAATTAGAGCGGAGTTAAAACAGTCCGAATACCCAGTTGGCTTCATAAATAAATGGATTAGAAGATATGAAATAGATAGGCCAAATTCGAATAGAACTACAGAAGGTTACAATAATATAATAATTCCTTATATTAGAGAAGTTGATAACGAAATATCTAGAATTTTGAAAAAATGTAAATATAATATTTGGTACAGTACTGGAACAAAAAGGGAATTTTTAACTAGAAATAACATAATGAAGGATAACATAAGCACATCAAAACCAAATAACGTAATTTATGGGATTAAATGCACAGAATGTGACAAAATTTATGTAGGAGAAACCGGCCGAAATTTAGAGACCAGAATTAAGGAACACCAACAGGGTTTATTGGGGAGAAGGGCGTTAAGCAAAATTGGGGAACATGCATTATTTTCAGGACATAGGCCAAATTGGAATGATATTGAGATATTTCACAGGAATATAAAATTTAAAAAGGAAAGATTATTTTTAGAGGGATGGGTATCACGAGAATTTGGGAAAAGAACTATAAATAATTTTGAAGATATTCCGCAACAATATTCTTCATTTTTAAATTTAAAAACTAGTTAATAAGCTAGATAAAAATGGACATAATAGTTAGAAATCTATATAATTTTCTTTGTGATAATAATTATTATATTACTTTATTTATTTATTTTTACTTAATTTATTATAATTTTATATTATATATTTTTATTTCCAAGATCATAGTCTTTGACGAGTTTAATATTTGTTATTTAACTCGCGCTTTAGATGTTGTACTAAATTCGAAAAATCACGTGAGAACGCCCTTGCAAACCTCAGAATAATTTTTAACGCCTTGCCGAATGTTTATTTTTATTTAATTCTCCTGACGAAGACAAAAGATTTTTGTCGAAACGTTGAGAAAATAAAAAGCTCCAACTGGCCGAAGTGTCTATTTTTTATATAAATAAAATAATTTTATTGACATCTTGTCAATACATTCAAAGTGCACAGTCTCCACTATTTAAAAAAAAAAGATAATTAAATATATATGACTTATATACATTATGTACAATGAATATGGCGCCTCTGCCAGCGCTGCAGAGTTTGGTGGAGAATCGCCAGCGGGTCTCCAGCGACACCACGTATTTCGCGATCTAAGAAGAATACGTAGATCGAGGGCTTCGCCGCTGAGGAGATGGTGATGGCGTGGTCCTGGAGACAAACTGGTACTGGTCTCTTAGTAGAGATGATCCATGTTCTAGCCACGTAGCCCCTGGCACTTGTCTGGAGGAGAACTCTCTCAAGATGGGGAAGCCTTCCTTGAGCTCATCGAAGGAGATTCCACAATGATTGGGCGAAGAGAATGCCTTTGTCATTAAGACTGGGAGCACTACTCAGTGGCAGGCCGACTTAGCTACAATATGAAATGGCCACCGCTGATATAAGGAACAAACGCCATGGGCAGCCCTTCCTAACATGGAGTACGGGCACATCCTGTATCCCTGGATCAGTAGTAGCCCTTACAGGGTATTATCAGACCTTGTCTGGAGAAGGACTCTCTCAAGGTGGGGAAGCCTTCATTGCTGAAGAAATTTGTACACATAAACAACTATATATATCCCCCTACATTTTATCTACCCTTTATTTACTATCTTATTATATATTTTTCCACCTTTGTAAAAATTGATTAGAAGAATCAATAAATTGTTTAAATTGTCAAATTGTCAAGTAACTTTGAGTAGGCTAACCCAGGGGTCGTCAAACTGCGGCTCTTTGGATGTGAAGCTGCGACTCTTTATATAGTTCCATACGTAAATATTATTTATGCGAGTACTATTTATTGTTGGCAAGAAAAAATGTTGTGGCTCTTTAAAAACTTTGAAAATTTGTAAATTGTAATTTTTGACTCTTCCGACTCAAAAGTTTGCCGACCCCTGGGCTTATCAAGAATAAGTTGAGTGATATTTCAATAAAAGAAATATTCTGCCTCAAAATTTATATGCAAATCCGTTTGTATTCATATTTTCATTCTAAAAAGAAAAATGGATCAAATATTATCTGAATTTTATAATTATAAAAGAGAAATGCCATATTATAAAGTGATATATTTGGAAAAGTAATTTATAATAAATATAAAACATTGCTAATAAAACAAATCTAAAAAATAATAATTTAGGAAATCAATGCCATTTGTGGTTTCACATTGAAAAGAGAATAAATAAATAAAGAATTGGTGATTCGAGAGAGAGTAGATTTATCCTGGATGACACTTTAATTAAACCCAAGTTAGAGGTTTGTTATTAATATAACAATGGTTGATAATTCATTTCTATTTGAAAAACATTCTTCCATTTCAAAAATAGTTATAAGTTTCTATTAGAATACTCAATTTTCAATCTAAATATACACACACACACAAGTTGTACTTTGTCTCTGAATATGTATATTCGAAAGAACATACTAATGTACTATAACCTCCCTTTTACTCACTCGTATAAGTTTACGTAGATTTTAAAAAAGCGAAACCATACTAAAAAGCTATTTTTGGATATAAAGAAGAAAAGGAAATAAGAAAGGTTTATGAATATATTCATTAAGTCGAATAATTATTTGACGTTTGATTGAATTTGATCAAGTGAAAGAAACAATAAATAACAAACTATAAAGAAATATGTCTCAGAATTATATGTGTTAAGAATGGAGAGGAGCTCAAGACATTGCCTGAAGTTTACTATTTGATGTCTAAAAGAAGATCATTGGATTTTATTTTGGAGAATATCACAGAATAAAACAAAATGATGAAAACATAGAGGTAATTTTAAAGATAGAGTCTTCTTCTCTTCTTTCTTATCTCCACACTGGGTGAAGTAGAATGCGTCTGCCTTTGTCATTAAGACTGGGAGCACTATTCAGTGGCAGGCCGACTTATCTCCAAAAGAAATGGCCACCTCTGACATGAGGAACAGATGCCATGTGCAGCCGCTCCTAACATGGAGTACAGACACTGCTCATCCTGTATCCCTGGATTAGGAGCCCTTACAGTGTACTATCGGCCGGGCCAGCTGAGCCCAGGTTTTTTAGTGAGCTTGTTACTGCTCCCCCTCCTTTTTCATCGAGGCTTGGGACCAGTAAAGGCGGAGTTAAAAGATAGAGTAAATATCAAAGTTACCGAAGATGTCAGGTAAGAGAATTTCTCTTAAATCACTAGATGTATTCCTATTTAAAAATTTCAACTAAAACAAAGAAATCCAACTCATCAATCAGCCTTAGATAGAATCTTTCTTGAAACCTCTCTACTGATGAGGGCCACAATCTACTGTCCAACATCCTGAAGTTGGGTTTATTCTACCAAGATCTATCACAGCAGTAACCAACCAGATATTGGATATAAACACATAATTACAAAATATTTTCTCACAATGAGTTTCTTTTTATTACAAAACGCTAGCTTTCAAGTGATAATCGCTCTTCAACGGGCTTTATAAAACATCGATTATATCCTACAAGAAATATTTACAAAAACATACAGCGTGAATATTTACAAACCCGTTGAAGAGCGATTATCGCTTGAAAGCTAGCGTTTTGTAATAAAAAGAAACTCATTGTGAGAAAATAATTTGTAATTTGAAAACTTTTTTCACAATTTTATCATGAATAAACACATAATGTGAACGTACTTCATGGATTTGACTATTAGACTGAATGGAAAATTCAACCCAGATTCATGTTTTTTTAAACAAATTTAAAACAATTTTATGATTATTTGCCATTCATTCCTGTTGTAAATCAATCTCCAGTTCCAAATAACTTTATTAGGTGTCGCTCAAAAAGAGCAACCTAGATCATCATATTTACAATATACTGTGGGGGATGTACAGGGTTTGTTCATTTACAATTATAATTTATATTGATGTCGTTGGGTCCTCAGGTCCTTGGGGTTATTGTTCTTGAGAAGGTTTTGTCTGGCTTGTTTGATATTCAAGGTGGGTTTATTTTCCCTTTTTTTTTCCACTTTTCGTCATTCTGGCTTAATTGATGAGGAATTTGTCTAGGTTTTAAATTTCTTATTTTCCCTTTTCCTTATTTGTAGTTTGTGGCTTACTTGAAGGTGGGGTTAAATCGATCTAGATGAGAAGATGTCATCACATATATAAGGTAAAGGGATGGCACCCATCACTATATCCTTCTTCAGACCTAATTGTTTACCTAGAGAATCCAACTCTTAGATTTGTATCAAAGACTTGTCTGAAGAGAAGAACATTAACACCACCAAACTGACTCTATCAATAGTTAATAAAAAGCCATCTCCTTATCGTGCAACTAAAAGTTTCTGTCGTATTTTATTTTTCAATACTCTGTGTGAATGCTAGATTTGGAATAGGGATTAACCTAAAAGGTTTTTGTTTGGCATTCCGAGTTGTTTTTTCTTTCTTGTCTTGCTAAATGCAATAAATAATTCTTTTGTTGCTTTAAAGAGAGTTGTAATTATTTAAAATACTACAATTTATGGTAGCAGAGCGTGGTTCAATTTAAAACTTGAGAAAAAGCGAAAATATTTTATCAGAAGTTTGATACGTTTATTCTAATCGGTAAACAAAGATCTCTTCTGCATCAAGGTATGTAAATTTTGAAATATTTTTCAATAGAATTTGAATTATATTGATAAAAGAAAGTTTTAAATAGGAGGATTGAAAAAAAAAAAACATTTTTGAATTATAAACTACCTTTAAACTATATTGTTTAATTTTAAAAAGTTGAAAAACAAGGCTAAAATGGATTGCAATTTTTCGCCAACGACAAAAATTGAACCTTTAACAGGAACAAATTATCCGATTTGGGCTTTAAAAGTCGGAGCACTTTTACGTGGAAAGAAATTATTTAAATGCGTAATATCGGATCCCGAGCCTGATATAAAAGATGAAGTCGCTTGGCAAATATGGAGTGAAAAGAATGACGAAGCCTTTGGAATTATAGTTACAACTCTATCAGATGAACAAGCAGGAATGTTTCTAGATGAAACTAAAGCAAAGAAAGTATGGGATGAATTAAAGAAAATCTACACGGGCAACCTAGAAGATAAGATCATTGATATTGTACTTGAACTTAAGAATATCAAGATGAATAATAATGAATCCATAAACGAATATATGGCTAGAGCCAAAAATATTGCCATTCAAAGTTCTTCACTCGGACACCAAATATCCCAAAGAGAACTAACGTTTCATGTTGTGCGAGGTATCCATCCGAGATTGGAAAAGATCGCTGTTGTACTGAGAACTAGAAGAGAATTAACTCTTGATTAAATTCGGCAGTCACTTAGAGAGGAAGAGAATCGAATGAATTCTAAGATGAATGGGAGTCATTCTGATGAAAATGAACAAGCTTACAGAAGTAAAGACAGAAGAAATCACTATCAACATAATCGACAAAAGGAGTGTTTTGTTTGCCATAAAAAAGGACATTTAGCTAAAGATTGCTGGTTCAAAAATAAGCGAACTCAAGAACAACATGGGAGAAGAAATGCAAATTCAAATGCGAACTATAACAAACAAAATTTCAGAAATAATTCGAATACCGTCTCAAGCAAGCCTGCGGAACAAACTTTCAATACCAGCACAGATCGAGTTTTTGAAAACTCCTCAAATAATTATAGTCAGATACAAACCTGAGGTCTTGACTCAGGGTGTACTACGCACTTATCTCCACACTTGGACTGGATGGAAAATGTAATGCCTTATGAAAGTGAGATAAATTTGGCAGAAGAAGGTGTGATGTAATTGTAAATATTCAGAGAATTTAGAAGAGTAATTATCATCATGTTTTATTTATGGTTTTGCATATAGACAGCTCGAGTTAGGATATATATATATATAGATATAATTGGAAGTTGTAGGTTAGTTAGAAAGTTCCGTTTCTTAAATAAAGAATTGTTCATCATCGTATCCCGATTCCCTTAGAGAAACAAAGCATGGTGGCAGCGGTAAAAGCGTAAAAGCAATTGTTAAAATTATAAAGTTGAAATATAAGTAAATTATTTTTTTTTAAGAAAAGAGAAAAATGGCTAATTATATGCAAATTGCTACTCCAGAAGGATTTAATTTTGGTAAACCTAATGAATGGCCGATATGGTTCAAAAGATTTCAAAGATATAGAATCGCTTCAGGACTTTCAGAGAAAAGTGAGAATGAGCAAGTAAATGCTCTGATTTACATTATGGGCGATAAGGCAGAAGAAATTTTGATCTTATTTAATTTAAGTGAAGCACAAATTAATGACTATAAACTTGTAGTGTCCAAATTTCAGGACTATTTTATAGGAAAAAGAAACGTTATATGAAAGAGCAAAATTTAATAGAAGAAGTCAAGGGGAGACTGAACCTGTGGAGGAATTTATAACCAATCTCTACGTCCTGGCAGAGAACTGCAGCTATGGTATCTTAAAAGAAGAGATGATCAGGGATCGGTTGGTAGTTGGAGTGAAAAACTTTAATCTTTCTGAGAAATTACAGTTGGAATCGGAACTAACCTTGGAGAAGGCAATCCAGATAGTGCGCCAATCAGAAAGTGTAAAAAATCAACAAAAAGAAATTAAGCAAGACACTGAAAATCGGAACGTGGATGTAATAGACAGGAAAGGAGGGAGAAATGGCACAATTTTTCAGAAAACAAGAATGAAAGGTACAAAAACGTACAATTCTAATTTTACAAAGAATCATCAAGGATGGTCTTCTAATGAGAAACGTAAATGTTTCCGATGTGGATATTACCAAGGACATTCGAAAGAACAATGTCCTGCTAAGGATGCTATTTGCAACAAGTGCAGAAAGAAAGGTCATTTTGCCAAGGTTTGTCACACTAAAACCATACAAGAAGTATCAAGCTCCCAAAATAATGCATTCATTGGAATAGTGGGAAAGCAGGAGAATGCGGAAGATAAGTGGTGTGAAGTGATAAAGGTGAATGACCAGCCAATAAAATTTAAAATCGATACAGGAGCAGAGGTTTCGGTTATGCCAGAAGGGATTTACTTGCAACATTTTGTATACCTTAAGACGGAGAAGGCCGATAAGAATCTTTTTGCTGTTTCCAAGAAGATAGAGGTAAATGGAATGTTCCAGGCTCTTTTGGAATCAAAAAGGCAGAAGTGCGAAGAGAGCATCTACATCGTTAGAGGGGTTGCCCGACCTTTACTAAGCTGTAGGGCTAGCGAGATCCTAGGTCTCGTTAGGAGGATAGATATTGTCGAAGATCATGCTCCTACCAAGCTAGACCCAATGCTCAAATTTCCTAAGTTATTTACTGGACTGGGAAAAATAGATATTCCGTACGAAATAAAGCTGAAAGAAGGGGCAAAACCTTATTCGATATATACACCAAGAAGAGTACCTATACGTCTAATGAAAGAACTTCAAATGGAACTGGAGAGAATGACATCAAATGGCGTAATTGAAAAAGTTGAGGGTTCTTCGGAATGGTGTTCGCCAATGGTTCTCGTTGCAAAACCTTCGGGAAAATTAAGAATATGTGTCGATCTCTCGATACTCAATAAAAATATTCTAAGGGAAATACACCCAATCCCGGTGGTAGAACATACGCTAGCCCAGTTGAAAGGAGCTAAATTATTCACAAAGTTGGATGCCAATAGTGGATTCTGGCAAATACCACTGTCTTCTGAGTCGTCAGCACTTACCACATTTTTATCACTCCATTTGGGAGATTTCGGTTTAAGAGGTTACCCTTCGGTATCTCTTCCGCTCCAGAAATTTTTCAGAAAAGAATGGGTCAAATATTGGAAGGACTGGAAGGAACTCTGTGCCATATGGATGATATAATGGTTTATGGTTCACATGCCAAGAAGAACATGATAAAAGACTCGAAACAGTATTAACAAGAGTTTCTAAATCGGGACTGACCTTGAACAAGGATAAATGCAAATTTGCAGTTATACAACTATTAAGTTTTTAGGTCATCAAATTGATCCTAACGGGATTCAAGTAGACCCCAAAAGAAAACGAGCTATACTGGAGTTTCCCAAACCGAGATCTGTCAAGGAACTAAAGCAATTTTTAGGAATGGTAAATTTTTCAGCTAGATTTGCCCCCAACTTAGCGGAGATATCGCATCCATTGAACAAGTTACTGTCAAAGAAAGAAGAATGGATTTGGGGAGATGATCAAGATCGGGCACTTGACCAAATAAAGAAAAGTCTTACTTCTGCGCAAGGGCTAGCCTTGTATGATCCTTCTTTGCCTATCACAGTATCAGCCAATGCTTCATCTTTTGGGCTAGGCGCAGTAATATGGCAAACCAAAGATGGACTGAGACAAGTCATCGCATATGCTTCTAGAACGCTCTCTGAAACAGAAAAGCGTTATGCTCAAATCTAAAAGGAGGCGCTGGCTATCACCTGGGCTTGTGAGAAATTCAAGCAATACATCCAAGGCCTGGTGATCACTCTTGAAACCGACCACAAACCACTAGTACCTATCTTTACTTCCAAAAACATCGATGATCTCACACCTAGGATTCAGAGATTGAGACTACGGATTATGAGATATTCGTATAAGATCGTACATACGCCAGGAAAGAACTTGAGAGTGGCGGATGCGCTATCTAGATCACCTAGGATGAAAGTCGGGACTCAGGAATTGGAGGAGGAGTTATGTGCCTACGTTCAACAGGTTGTCACATTTATGCCCATATCTGATGTCCGAGTAAAGGAAATAAAAGAAAGTCAAGACAAAGACCAGGTGATACAAAATATTATTAAATACACCCAGGAAGGATGGCCAGAGAGAACAAATGTCTCCATGTCCGAAAGTCAATATTGGCCAGCAAAGGATGATTTCTCCGTTGAGAATGGTATTCACCTGAAAGGGTCAAGATACGTTATCCCAGAGAATATCAGGAAAGGGTTGCTCCAAAGAATCCATGAAGGACACCTTGGGATAGTGAAATGTCGTGAAAGGGCCAAAGGATCCGTCTGGTGGCCCCGGTTCACAAGCGAAATTGAGGAGATGGTCCGAACATGTCCTATGTGTATTGAGGAAAGAACAAATCGACATCAGCCACTATTACCCTCAGAGCTTCCAAATTGTCCTTGGGAGAAAGTTGGGGTTGACCTCTTCACACTAAAGGGCCAAAACTATTTGTTAATAACAAACTATTATTCAAGATACCCAGAAATTGCAAGATTAGAGGACATGACATCAGCTTCTGTAGTAGTCCACTGTAAGTCCATCTTTGCAAGGCACGGAATTCCTTTGGAAGTTCGGAGTGACAATGGCCCCCAGTTCGGATCACTATTTAAAGAATTTGCCCACGATTACGGATTTACTCATGTCACCTCCAGTCCAAGATACCCGCAGAGTAACGGCTTCATAGAATCTTTTGTAAAAATTGTTAAAGAAAGAATTAGCAAGTCAAAAGATCCATATCTGGCTTTGCTGGCATATCGAGCTACACCACTTGCAAATGGCTTCAGCCCAGCAGAACTTAGCATGGGACAGCGGGTTCGCACCACCATTCCAACACCAACGAAACAACACCAACCACCCAATCTAAAGAATTTGAAAAATCAAGAAGCTATTCAAAGGGAAAAACAAAAATACTACTTTGATCGAGCAAAAGGAGTACGAGAACTGCCTCCATTGGATGTAAATGATCGAGTTTGGCTGACGGACCTTAAAACTCCCGGAGTCATCATTTCCAAAGCAGATACTCCTAGATCTTATATGGTTGATACACCGAGAGGAAGGGTTAGAAGAAATTGCTTCCATCTACTTCCTACTGGTCAGAGGTCTCCAGGGTCTCCACACTTCGAGCCAGACGAAGAGCCATATATAAATTACCCAGAGGCCAACACACACACTTCAGATGCTCCTACGGATGTGACCGACTCATCAACATCTCCTAAAGAAGCACTTTATAGGACTCGCTCTGGAAGAACAGTTCGTCCGCCCAGACATTTTGGAGAGGACTAGAGCTAATCTCTAAGAGGGGAGATGTGATGTAATTGTAAATATTCAGAGAATTTAGAAGAGTAATTATCATCATGTTTTATTTATGGTTTTGCATATAGACAGCTCGAGTTAGGATATATATATAGATAATTGGAAGTTGTTGGTTAGTTAGAAAGTTCCGTTTCTTAAATAGAGAATTGTTCATCATCGTATCCCGATTCCCTAGAGAAACAAAGCAGAAGGTAAAGTTACACATGCTACAGCTAAAGGTGATATCAAGGTTTCTACTTGTACCGAAAACGGAATTGAGAATGTTCAAATTAAAGGAGTTCTGCATGTACCTAACTTAAGGTCTAATCTTTTATCAATATACGAATTAACTAACAAAGGAAATACTGTAATTTTCAATAGAGATGGAGCAAAGATTTACAATGAACAGGATGATTTAATTGCAGAGGCTCAAATCCAGGATAGGATGTATGTAATGGAAACAAGGTCCAGAGATGAATACTCGGAAAAGACGGAGAATGTCATGACCACAAAAGATGATTTCTAAAATGACAATATCAGCTTGTGGCATAGAAGACTGAATCATTTGAACGAAGCGTACATGAAAGAGATAATTCAACGGAATGTGGTATTGGGGTTTAATGTTAAATTTAAGAACTTGCCAGAATGTGAAGCTTGTATAATGGGGAAATTGACTCGACAACCTTACCATCCCGTTACCACCAACTGTACAACCAAACCCCTTGAATTGGCGCATATGGATTTGTGTGGTCCAATGCCATACCAATCTCTAGGTGGATCAAAATACTTTTTTGTTCTGGTTGATGACTTCAGCCGAAGAACCTTTGTCTACTTTCTGAAAAACAAAGATGAAACTTTGGGGAAGTTTGAAGAATTTAAGGCAAGAGTGGAAAATGAGCTAAACCTGAAAATAAAGGATGTGCGAACTGATAATGGCACAGAGTTTACTGATCACAGATTCAAGAATTTCTTAATTAAAAATGGAATACACCACCAACTCTCCACCACCTACTCGCCACAAAGTAACGGAGTTGCGAAGAGAGTAAACCGAACCCTAATTGAAACAGCAAGGACATTATTGTTTGTTTCAGGATTACCCATGGCTTTCTGGGCGGAGGCAGTCGCTACTGCATCATATGTCAAAAACTGTACTCCACATAGGCCAATCAAGCTTGATACACCAATGGAGAAATGGAAAGGGAGAAAACCCTCCATTCGACATTTGAGAATATTCGGTTGTTTGGCGTTTTGGCCCATTACACAACAACATAGAAGTAAATATATGCCTAAAAGTCGAAAAGGTATTTTTGTAGGCTATTCTCTGAAAAGAAAGGCTTATCGAGTGTATGACATAATCACTAAGAAAATAGAAGAAGTAAGATCAGTAAAATTTGTTGAAAATGAGAAAGGAATTGATTATGCAAAAAATCTTCAAGAAGACACAAATTACGACCATTTTGCATATAAAAAGGAAGAGGAAAATGATAATGAAATCGACCTTCGGACGCGTCCAGAAACCTCAGAACTAAATGAAGAAACGAATCCCAAGCTAGACGAACCTAACGAGGAAAGAATTGTAAGGTCAGGTCGCAAAAAGGGAGATACACAAAAAGTTTTAGAGCAAAAACACAGAGCAAAACTGAAAGAAGAAGAAATGAAATTGCTTGAACATGGCGCACGACGTTCGCAAAGAATAAAAGAAAGAAATAACGTGAATTTTATATTAGAACCAGAAGAACGTATTCCCGAAAAATATGAGGAGGCGATTAACTGCGAGAATAAATATGAATGGCTCGAAGCAATGAAAGAAGAACTTTACTCTATTGACAAGCATAAGGTATGGGCTCTCGTTCAAAGAGAAAAGAATATGAAGATCATTAACTGCAAATGGATCTTTAGCATAAAGAGTACGCCTTGTGAGGGTGTTTATAGAAGAAAAGCTAGATTAGTTGCTATTGGTTGTAATAAAAAATATGGCGTAGAATATGAGGAATCTTTTTCACCAGTGATCAGAAAAGAAAGTCTTCCTGCAATTGTAGCCCTAGCAGCTCAGTTGAATTTGGTTATAACATCATATGATGTGAAGACCGCCTACCTTTACGGAGAATTGAAAGAAACTATTTTTATGAAACAGCCGGAAGGATTTGTTGAAAAAGGTGAAGAAGACAAAGTTTGCAAATTGTTAAAAAGTATATATGGACTTCCACAATCGGGACATTGTTAGAATAAAAAGATCACAACGAGATACTGATACAACTGGGAATGAAAAGATCGCAATATGATCCATGTGTGTACACTTTTAGAAAAGGAAAGGAATATGGAATATTGGGTTTATACGTGGATGATCTAATAATAGCCGGAGCGGATAAAACCTTTAATGAAAAACTAGCATCAGAGATAGGAAGATTTGTTACTTTAAAAGAAAAAGGGGAGAATGAACCTTTCATTGGTATAGAGATAAAGAAAACAGAATACGGTTTTGATCTATCACAAGCCCATTATATCGATAAAATCTTGAAGAAATTTGCACTCGAAGAATGTAACATTGTACAAACTCCGGGAGATCGAGACCAAAGTTTTGATGAATGTCAAGACTCCAAACCAGTAGACAGGACATTGTATCAAGAGATGATCGGATCCCTGATGTATTTGGCAACCGGAACTCGTCCAGATATTTCTTTTGATGTGAGCAATTTATCCCGATTTTGCAATGATGCAAGAGAAGTACATTTAACAGGAGTTAAGAGAATATATAGATACCTGAAGGGCACCAGAGATAAAATGTTAAGATACAAGCCATCAGAAAATAGCATTCTTGTCAGCACAGATGCAAGCTGGTGTTCAACAAGTGACGCAAAGTCCTATTCCGGATACACAGTTAAACTGGGAAACAACCTGATCAGTTGGAGAAGCAAGAAACAAAGTTTGGTGGCTCTGTCTACATGCGAAGCCGAACTGATTTCGATATGCGAAGGGGTCTGCGAAGTAAAATGGATTAAAGGACTTTTAGAAGAAATATGTAAGGATGCGAACTTTCCTACAACGCTTAAAACAGATAGTCAATCTGCTATCAAGTGGATTAAATCTGAAAAAATAACTTCCCGGACGAAACATATAAACCGAAAATTGTATTTTATAAAAGATGCTGTGGAAGAAGGAACAATCGACCTTGAATTTGTTAGGAGTGACGAAATGGAAGCGGACCTATTAACAAAGAGTCTTCCCAAGGAGAAACTTAAAAACTGTATAAACTCTCTCGGACTTGTTTGATAGAAGCTTCCACACAGGGGAGGGATTGTCGTATTTATTTTTCAATACTCTGTGTGAAAGCTAGATTTGGAATAGGGATTAACCTAAAAGGTTTTTATTTGGCATTCCGAGTTGTTTTTTTTTTCTTTCTTGTCTTGCTAAATGCAATAAATAATTCTTTTGTTGCTTTAAAGAGAGTTGTAATTATTTAAAATACTACAGTTTCTGATGGCTTGTGCCATCTATCGGAATAAATACCAACTATTCTCGTTGATTTTTAATTATTCCAGAATTGGCCAAATACCTTTATAGGTATGTATATATTTTTTCACATTGTGTCGCGGTCTCACGCAATTCTGGCCTTAACTACCCGTTTCATGATTTTTCAGGGTACCTGAATGACCAATATTTTGGTCGTTGAGATAGAACTTGCACCACGCTGATGTGGGCCAACAGCCCGAAACGCGTCCGTGGTTATCTTTTCTTGATTAATCAAGAATGGGTATTTGGCCAATTCTTAAATAATTAAAAATCAACGAGAATAGTTGATGTTTATTCTGATAGATGGCGCAAGCCATCAACAACTTTCAGTTACACGATAAGAAGATGCCTTTTTCTTAATTTATGCACCTTATCCCAGTACAATATCAAATTTGTACTATTTTTTCTATCAATAGTGTTGTCGCGGAGGTAAACCCCGATATGGCTGTACCACGAAAAAGAGAAAAACTTTCTTTATAATGATTCAAGAAGTTGAGGACTGCAGAAATAACTTGGACAAGTTTTAAAAGCCTTATAAAAGAGACATGTTTATTGTAACAGCTAGTAGCGCGCTCTCCTCTAGCCACGAGCTCTTCAGCCGGCACAGGCAGCATCTCCTTTTATAAAAGCAAAAATACAAACAAAAGAAAATATACAAAATATCTATTTACATATATCGAAGAAAGCACAAAGTATATTTTTACATATAGGAGAAATATTTTTCAACAAGTGTGGTATTAAAGAAAAAAATCGAAATTTAAAAATTATTATAAATATTTTATAATTATTTTATAAAATCTTTTACTAAAGAAGGAAGATTTGCCAAAATAGATTTCAATACATAGATCCATTATTTAGTTGTCTTACATTTCAACTTTAATTTATTTTGAAGCTAGAGGTTGCCTGGCCAACATTCATATTTCTGTAAAAAATAGATACTTCGGCCAGTTAAAGTCTTATATAGTTAAATTTATTTGTTTAAATAATTTTTCATGTAAAGTTTAATAAAATATCCCATAATTCTTGTGGTAGCTACACTCATAGACAAAACTTAAGAAAGTGAAAAGTGTTTGATGTTGCCTGTTGTCTATTTTTTTAGGAGACAGAGGCAATTTTGTTCACACTTGGTTATCTCGTGTGTCTTCAATTAAGGTCACTGTAATATCTTTCAGAGTTATTATCTGAATCCCGATATACATGCCAAAGGTACAACTTCCTTAAGTTTTGTCCATGAGTGTATCTTTCAGAGTTATTATCTGAATCCCGATATACATGCTCAAAGGTACAACTTCCTTAAGTTTTGTCCATGAGTGTATCTTTCAGAGTTATTGTCTGAATCCCGAATATACATGCTGAAAAGTACAATTTCCTTAAGTTTTGTCCATGAGTGTATATTGTTGCATCATGATTAATGCGCGTATTTTAAGAATTATTTATAATATTATTTTCAATATATTTTAAATTTAAATTATATATTTATTTATTTTTATTTGGGAAAAGATTATTTAGATTATCATCATTCCTTTTTATAGTTTCTTTCCTTTTGTAATATTTTATTGTACATATATCTTGATTGGTTATTGGAGCGAGAGAGGACCTAGACCAAGACTGTAGATCACGACCTACGAGGAAGACAAGAATAAATAAACACAATAACTTTAAAAGGTAATTTATTTTTAATTAATTTTATTTATTTACTTTTATTTATTTGCTTTGAATATGGAAACCCGCTCGGGAAACGTGTATAACACCGAGAAAGAAGAAACCAAGGTTGACGACCCTGCAAAGCTGCAACTTGGTGCAACAATATTATATTGACTTATTAAATTACAGATAGAAAGAAAAGGGTTGTATAAAATGTGTTTTATGTGCTTGGATCAAATTTAAGATATGAGCTTTCATAATATTCTACTATTTCCCCGGCTTCATGAAGAATATGATAAACTAGACGAATGGCCCGGGCAACGCCCGGGTTTTACCCGAGTGCGTATATATTTTGAAAACGTTTTAATTCAAATACTATTCGTTACAATTATAAATTGGCGCCATGGATGTCACTCTTGTGAAACGTCCCGTTCCAAACTGTGTGTTTTTAAAATGTTTTAATTAAAATACTATTCGTTACAATTATAAATTGGCGCCGTGGATGTCTCTCTTGTGAAACGTCCCGCCCCAAACTGTGTGTGTCTTTAAAATATAAAAATAAAAATGTGAATTTTCATAAAGATTTCATCATGTCGATTTTTTTTTTGCATTTCACCTACTAAATCGATAAAGATAATTACATTTGCAACATGAACTTAGGTATATTGACTAAATAGAAAACTGCATAGTAATAAAGATCATTTTTTAAAGGCACCATATCGTTTTTTTTTTCAATAAAATCGAAACAAAAATTAACGATAAATAACGATAATTGCCTTAAAAAGAAATTGCCTTAAAAAAAAGAAACATTCGCGGTGATTTTGTCTTGCATTCGTTTATACAATTATTATATACGAATGACCCGGGCAACGCCCGGGTTTTACCCGATTAAATGCTTTTGTTCAAATACTATTCGTTACAATTATAAATTGGCGCCGTGGATGTTATTCTTGTATAATATATAAATGAGTTTTAAAAATTGTAAAAAAAAAAAAATGCATCGGCCGGGAATCGAACCCGGGCCGCCCGCGTGGCAGGCGAGCATTCTACCACTGAACCACCGATGGTTATGAAAAATCCCATCCGTGAGCTTCAGACAAACCAACAGACAGAATAAGGCAAATATATAAGTAGACTAGACGAATGGCCCGGGCAACGCCTGGGTTTTACCCGAGTGCGTATATATTTTAAAAACGTTTTAATTCAAATACTATTCGTTACAATTATAAATTGGCGCCATGGATGTCACTCTTGTGAAACGTCGCGTTCCAAACTGTGTGTTTTTAAAACGTTTTAATTAAAATACTATTCGTTAAAATTATACATTGGCGCCGTGGATGTCTCTCTTGTGAAACGTCCCGCCCCAAACTGTGTGTGTCTTGAAAATATAAAAATAAAAATGTGAATTTTCATAAAGATTATATCATGTCGATTTTTTTTTTTTTTTGCATTTCACCTACTAAATCGATAGAGATAATTACATTTGCAACATGAACTTAGGTATATTGACTAAATAGAAAACTGCATAGTAATAAAGATCATTTTTAAAGGCACCATATCGTTTTTTTTTTTTAAATCGAAACAAAAATTAACGATAAATAACGATAATTGCCTTAAAAAGAAATTGCCTTAAAAAAAAGAAACATTCGCGGTGATTTTGTCTTGCATTCGTTTATACAATTATTATATACGAATGACCCGGGCCACGCCCGGGTTTTACCCGATTAAATGCTTTTGTTCAAATACTATTCGTTACAATTATAAATTGGCGCCGTGGATGTCATTCTTGTATAATATATAAATGAGTTTTAAAAATTGTAAAAAAAAAAAAATGCATCGGCCGGGAATCGAACCCGGTCCGCCCGCGTGGCAGGCGAGCATTCTACCACTGAACCACCGATGGTTATGAAAATTCCCATCCGTGAGCTTCAGACAAACAGACAGAATAAGGCAAATATATAAGTAGATAATTAAATATTAAAAATATGAATTTTATCAATTTGCATTGTTAGCTGTATTAAACGAGTCTAACATTTTTAGACTTCTGTATGATCTGGAAGTATATTGAAAAATTGAACACAAAATTTGATATTAAATATAGAAATTAAAATTAGTTCATCGCCCAGATCATCTAGAATTTGAAATTTTCCAACTTACATTGTCATCGGGTGTGAACAAGTGAACCATATTTCAGACTTCTAGATGTGTGTTCTGTAAGTACATTAAATATTCATTACAAGATTTTCGGATAGACAGAGAGATAGAGAACAAACTGACAGACAGATTAACAAGTTAAATATAAATATTTTTTATTAAAAAGGCATATATTGGTTCAAAATATCATTTATTTTACCAATATTTCAGTTGGCTGAACGCCAACCTTTATCAAGGTGTTATAACATATTAATATGTACAACTCAATATGTTATAATACCTTGATAGGTTGGCGTTCAGCCAACTGAAATATTGGTAAAATAAATGATATTTTGATCCAATATTTGCCTTTTAATTAAAGATTTATTTATGGATTGTTCTATTTTAAAAATTAAATAAATGTTTAAAAAAAAAGAAAAAAAAAAAACGGATTTGACTAGTAAGTTGTAGAACTACACACACTGCATTCTCTAGGAGAAAAGACTAAATAAATCTTATACAATATGGTCAACCAAATGTCAACACAATATGGTCTTCCAAACAGGAGTAATGAAGATGGACAAAGAGTTTGGATTACAATCCCTTAAAAACTGTCACATTTGTTATGGCTATTTAGCTAAGTATTTTCTTTATTTTTTTCCATCAAAATCTCTTCTCTTTGACAATTTTTTAGGAACTTTTTTACTATCTTTCTCTCCCTCCCTGACCCGGGAATACTTTCTTGTTACGATACAATACCTTAGATATCTCAGAATAAATCATTAGATCAATTTTATAAGTTCTGGATGCCCTAAAAATTAAAATAGACATATTCCATAAAAGAGTTAAATTACAAGCCAATTTAAAAATTTCAGTTGTAAATATATCCACGCTGCACGCGTTTGTTTTTGTAAATATTTCTGGTAGGATATTGTTGCACCAGCTGCGGTTAGGCAGATTCTTCAGTCTTGATTCCTCCTCAGACGCGTCTTGCATCTTTCCAGAACGTGTCTCCACCATTCTACAAGGTTAAACCAGTCAATAATAAGACAACTATATATTAGGTAGCACCTAGAATATCTCTTTATTTATCACATCAAAGTTTAAAGCTGGTGGGGTATTTATTGTATCAAAATACAAATGTTTTATAGTACATAATATTTTATAGAAATAATCTTTTTATAAAAATAAATAAATATATAATTTAAATTTTAAATATATTAAAAATAATATTATAAATAATTTTTAAAATACGCGCATTAATCATGATGCAACAATATAGTCGATGTTTTATTAAGCCCGTTGAAGAGCGATTATCGCTTGAAAGCTAGCGTTTTGTAATAAAAAATAAACTCATTGCGAGAAAATATTTGTAATTTCAAAACTTTTTCACCACTTTATCATGAATACTTACTTGTGTTACAGCTCTTTTGGTTTGCTGCTTGCTTGGTTCATTGCCACAGTGCATTTTGACCAGTCTGTTTGGTGCGGCCTGTTAATAGGACTAGAAAACCATTCTCTAATGTCCAAATAGTCTATGAATGTCGAGTCTAAGCATTCTCTGACTGTTTTATCACATCCTCCTTATTCCCCAGACCTCTTTCCCTGTGATTTTATTTTATTTTTCAAGCTCAAACTTGCGTTAAAAATAAGAATCTTTTGGTCATCTGAAGATATCATTGAAAATGAGTCAGCTGAAATAAACAAGCTCAGTAAAATGAACTATGAAATCGCTTTTAAACAACTTTCTGACAGCTGGAAAAAATGTTTAAAAAGTAGAGGTGATGAGCTTATTTCGGCGCTATGGTCCCGAAATCCATGAGGCTCTTTCATCTCAGGAAGTTCACGAAAAGTTTACATCCTGCTATATAAAAGATACAATTTGTATATATCCTGCGCGCACTGGGGTTAAAAAAAAAAAAGACATAGGCAACTATGGATTTGATTAATACTACAATATATTTATTTATCTCCCTTTTGACGGTCATACAAAGATAAGAATAAAAAAATAAATAAAACGGGCAACGAGGATTGAGTGGAAAATTTTACAAGAATATACTGAAAAAATAATTATTGGAAGATACTTAACTTTAGTGCTCCAGCTGGATGGCTTGGAAATCCCTCCCCTAAAATCTTGTAGAACTACATTTTTAACGAGCTTCCTATCCGCTCAGAAAAAAAAACCTCTGGCTCTCACCAAAGCTTACTCGTGTCTAACTTTTTCTCTCCCAGGGTGACCGAGAAAAAAATATAAAAAAAATAAATCTTTATCTGGTCACCCTCTGTGATAAAAAAGAAAATTTAAAATAAAAAATAAAAATTATCATTCGAAATATTAATTTTAAAATATTAAAAAAAAAAAAACCCAAAATAGCTGCTTATTTAAAAAAATGGAAATTTATTATTGTACTATAAGTTATTTACAAAAACTAGAAATAAAAAGGAGGTGAAGAGATGGTCTGGTATTACAAAGAAGAATGCTCGAAGTCCTTTTCTTTCTTGTCGAGGCAGCTTCTTCAATGTCCACCAGCTTTCCGTTTCTTCTGTGGGTGACTTTGTGGAGGCCCCAGAAGTGGCCTCTACAGTCCTTCCCCGCCAAGACCACGGATTTGGGCTTGCGAGGGAGCAGGACAAATCTCCGGGGTCAAAAGTGGAGGTCGGGGATGCTCTGGCTTGCGAGGGAGCAGGGACAAATCTCCTGGGTCAAAAGTGGAGGTCGGGGGATGCTCTGGATTAGCGGAAACAATAGCACTGTCTAAAAAAATAAATGTCAAAACAAAAGGGCGCCATGCATTCTATTTATTCGCCAGTTGAATGCAAGACTGGCTTTTTAATTCCACTCTGTGACACAGATAGTATTGTGATAAGTATATCCGGAGTCTTAGGGTGCCTGGAACACAAGGGTTATAAACATATATATACATCTATTTATATGTAAGATTTGACACATTGTGGGAAGGTGCATACCTACTAGTAAAAAAAATAATGCTTAGTAATTAAAAAAAAATAATAATAAAAGAGTCATAATGAATAATAATCTGAATTATAATGAATTCAAACTAAAATAAAAAATATATCTACTTATATATTTGCCTTATTCTGTCTGTTTGTCTGTCTGAAGCTCACGGATGGGATTTTTTCATAACCATCGGTGGTTCAGTGGTAGAAAGCTCGCCTGCCACGCGGGCGGCCCGGGTTCGATTCCCGGCCGATGCATTTTTTTTTTTTTTTACAATTTTTAAAACTCATTTATATATTATACAAGAATGACATCCACGGCGCCAATTTATAATTGTAACGAATAGTATTTGAATAAAAGCATTTAATCGGGTAAAACCCGGGCGTTGCCCGGGTCATTCGTATCTACTTATATATTTGCCTTATTCTGTCTGTTTGTTTGTCTGAAGCTCACGGATGGGAATTTCCATAACCATCGGTGGTTCAGTGGTAGAATGCTCGCCTGCCACGCGGGCGGCCCGGGTTCGATTCCCGGCCGATGCATTTTTTTTTTTTTTACAATTTTTAAAACTCATTTATATATTATACAAGAATGACATCCACGGCGCCAATTTATAATTGTAACGAATAGTATTTGAATAAAAGCATTTAATCGGGGTAAAACCCGGGCGTTGCCCGGGTCATTCGCATATAATAATTGTATAAACGAATGCAAGACAAAATCACCGCGAATGTTTCTTTTTTTTTAAGGCAATTTCTTTTTAAGGCAATTATCGTTATTTATCGTTAATTTTTGTTTCGATTTTATTGAAAAAAAAAACGATATGGTGCCTTTAAAAAATGATCTTTATTACTATGCAGTTTTTCTATTTAGTCAATATACCTAAGTTCATGTTGCAAATGTAATTATCTCTATCGATTTAGTAGGTGAAATGCAAAAAAAAAAATCGACATGATGAAATCTTTATGAAAATTCACATTTTTATTTTTATATTTTCAAGACACACACAGTTTGGGGCGGGACGTTTCACAAGAGAGACATCCACGGCGCCAATGTATAATTTTAACGAATAGTATTTTAATTAAAACGTTTTAAAAACACACAGTTTGGAACGCGACGTTTCACAAGAGTGACATCCATGGCGCCAATTTATAATTGTAACGAATAGTATTTGAATTAAAACGTTTTTAAAATATATACGCACTCGGGTAAAACCCGGGCGTTGCCCGGGCCATTCGTCTAGTATATAAATAAAATCCAATAATGAACTCAAATCTGAACTATAATGAATTCAAACAAAAAAATAAATAACAGAGCCAATAATGAATTCAAAACCAAAAATTAAAATAAAAGAGCCAAAATGAATTCAAACCTGAACTATAATGAGTTCAAACAAAATAATAATAATAATAATAAAAGAGCCAATAATGAATTCAAAACTAAAAAATTAAATAAATAAAAGAGCCAAAATGTATTCAAACCTGAACTATAATGAGTTCAAACTGGAAAAGAAAAATAAAAGTAAAAGAGCCAATAATGAATTCAAACAAAATTAAATAAATAAGAGGCCAATAATGAATTAAAACAAAATTAATAAGGAAACCAATAATGAATTCAAACCTGAACTATAATGAATTCAAACTGGAAAAGAAAAATAAAAGTGAAAGAGCCAATAATAATAATGATCTGAACTATAATGAATTCAAACCAAAAAAAAATAATTAAAAAAATAAAGGAGCCAATAATGAATTCAAACCTGAACTATAATGAATTCAAACTAAAATAAGAATAATAGTAAAAGAACCAATAATAAGAAAAAAAAAAGACTGGTGACTTCACATCGACTTGACACGGTGCCTGTCAGTCAAAATTTATCTCTATCAGTTCCATGCCTTTTTCGTCGAAACATGTCCAATTCTATATGGGTTTGCTACTAACTAATTTAAACTAACATGATCAAGCTCTAGACTTGTTTAATACCTAATAAAATAAATGAAATAGTATTTTATCAATGTACTACCATAGTACGTCTGGTAGGGAGTCCTTTATAAAGACTGACTGGGCTGGGTTGGTTCTCCAGGATGAACACATCATCCAACTCATCATGAGTAAATACGACATTCAGCACAAAGCCCGAAATGCCAAAGACCTCACGTCCAGCACAAAGCCGTGGCGTGATTAACTGGCCTATTCTGTACTTATTAATACCCTCGCCGAAGAGTCCTCGTGTCAGTCATCTGAAGACACTACGAAACCTCGCGCGTCCCTATTAATGGTATCAGACCCAACAAATGGGTCAGCGCATAGAACCGATCAAGTCCCCGACTTGCAAAACCCACCCTAACTCAGTCTTTTACCACTAACGTTTATCCGTATGGAAGGAAGCATACCCATAGCGCATACTTCCCCTACTGGGGTTTGAAACCAGATACCACCCAGTTATCAAACCCTACATTGATTTAATTGAATTGTATGTAGCCATCTGGTGCGCCGGTGAAAACCCGCTAAGTCCACCAAAGTCTCACACATATCAAAAGGCTAAAAATAAAAATAAAAACTCATATTCCCGAAGGAAGCCTAACAAAAAGGAGCGACTATTTTCTAATTTGAGAATTGCATTGTCCTGAGAGGCTTATAACCCTAACAAATTTGAAATCAAAATAAAATCGATCCTATTAAAATTCCCTAACACTATTCTAAATTCGTAGTTTGGTCTAACAATATAATTGACTGCTGCTTTCTCACATTCATTCCGCATTCCCATTCACACAATTTATTCATAGCGGGCAATCATACTAAAGCTAGGTTCTATTATATAAGCCAAAATACTATATAATCATCATCAATATACCCTAATAAAAGTAATACTAAAATTGTCAGGACTTAATGTGAAATCAAATAACTAAATAAAAAAATGAAATTTGGGAACTAAAAGCCCTTCAATATAAATTAACCTATGCCTCATACAATCTCTTACTGACTTTTTTATATTCAATGACTGATATCAATCTCAACTGTAAGCTAACCTAACCTTAAAAGAATTGTAAATATCAAAGTCCCTAAATTGTCTTTGCCTCAACACCTAGTACCACTGCAAAGATAATTTAATAGGACAATTTACTAATTAGAGCGACAAAGAATAGAACATTCAACTCATGAAGGCGACAGACAATTGGAAACGCTTCCTCTACTGATAAGATCCTGTTGACTGACCTTCCCTCCTCAAACACGCTCCAGTCACAGCAACCACTCTACACTACCAGTGCGACAACTTCATTCTACTTGCTAACTGTAGGTAACACGCAATAGTTCTAGAATATGGAATTAAGGGCGTCTATATATATACCCAACCGATATCTGTATCAATGTGGACATCTACACTCTGCTACACCACTGCTCTCAACTGCCTGGCTTCTGATTGTCTATGTCTACTTAATCTCAATTCAAGGGATTATTGAGCGTCATACGATGGCTCGTATACCCAACCTCGGACGTCACTAAGAACACAAACAGCCCGCCGCCAAACACTACTCCGACCTCGGCAGTACATCCTTCTCTGGAGTTGTTGTGTGGCTCTGGAGTAAACTTGATGTCGCCCAGCTATACCTGTACATCTATTAGCTGCCTGCACCATCGATCCTACTGTAAAGTATGTACCATACTGAAGTACTAAGTATTAGCTCCTTGATCAAATAATATCTTATATATTCTATTAAATCTAATCTTAATAAAAAAATTACCCTAAACTTGAATATTTGTGCCAAATTGTGTTACACCTATTTGCCAAAATTAAACCAGACCGATTGTCTACACTATATGCTTTGACATGAGAAAGTTTGAAAATTTTAACATAAAAATTTCAAAATTTAAGGTTTCATGAAAAAAAAAATTCTATAAAAGAAAAATTCTGCTTAATTTGGTCTCTCCCACTTAATACATATTAAAATTTTACGAAATGACTGTTTCTATACAGCCTTCTATCATATTGTTCTTTTCCTTATTCCAGCCTGAACTCTTGTTCATTACACGGTGGTTCGTAAAAAATATACTGTCGATTGCAGGCTAATCTCTCTTACGCCTTTGATGATATTATGTTGTATTGACTTGACCTGGTTTGACACAGCACACTTTCCCATTGAGGTCTCACTAAAGTACGGAATTGAATGCTAAAATATATATATCTCGTTGTGGTGCTAACATTTATCTCGTTAAAACATGGCTGTCGCAGTGGTTTCTCGTGGTATGACAGAGGTGAACCGAGCCTAGACACATCTGAGTAGGTGCAGATTGGCACAACTACATCTTGCGTAGATTGACTCGGCATGTCGATTAATCAATCTTGGAAATTCTGAGCGAAATTGGTGCATCAGCCTGCAGATGGATGTATATAGATTAAATCTATATTTTATAAATGATGCATATATTTCAGATGATTTCTTCACATACTACCACAATGACCCATTCTTCAACTGGTTCATGCCACGTGGTCTTACGCTCGGTGGCGTCCATCGGGATATTATGTTTTATGTCGTTCTTCACTCACGACCACCTTCGTGAGTATCTTAGTCCTATTATATAATATATAATTTTACAGACAAAATTGCATGCTCCGACGTCCATTGTTTAAACTACGCAAGATATTCTTCTTAATCTTCAGGGCCTACTCTTGACCTCCCTGAAATGTAATCTTTGCTACAGATCCCCGTGTCCGATGCCACGTTTCATAAGACTATGAAAGCCGATGTTGAAACGAGTTTTAGATCTGCTGTGATAACTATAAGCTTCTCTTTGTTACAGGCCTCTGCTGCCCAAACAATCTGAAGGTGGTGGAATAGATAAGGGTTTCTGGAAGGGCTTATCAAAAACCAGTCAAGTGCAAACATACACGAGGTGCAAGGTTCATTATCATTGCTTATCTAAGGTTCCTGGAACTATATGTCTGATAAATGGTTAAGTTAGCATATTGCGTTTTATTCTAAAAAAAAAATGCTATTAACTTCCAAAAGATGCAGGATATATAAAAAAATGATTTTGTCCTTTAGCTGGAGTTAAAGAAAAGAAACAATAAATTTCACTACTTTCATTAAAAAGGAAAACCTTCCCCTCCAAATTCTGTAATATGGATTATCATACTATAAAAATCGCTATTAGTTGAATACGATATTAACTAAATAATAAAATATAAATACACCTATGAATGGGAGAGATAAAATTATATGCAGTAACTATTTGTAATGTGCGTGACACATGCAAAAAATATAATCAAAGGTGACTGGGAGAAAAAAAGGCTAATAATCTATACAAAGAAGGTTTTTCTGTCTATAAAACGCTATACTGTTGTCACGCATTTCCCTCCACGAGGAGTTACAATGAGAATATACAATTCTACAGAATTACAGATTACTATCTGCACAAGATAGTATGTCCATGCAAAAATAAAATTACGAGACTAGTTTAAGGTCATCTACGCTATTAAAAAAAATATTGTAAAAACACGTCTTATCTAAACTGTATAATTGAACAAACATATTTCTTGCATAAATTAAAGTTAACTAAAAAAACCAAAGTTAATTAAAAATAAATAACGAAGAAAAATGAATTATTATACATAACTGTAATCTAAATGGTAATTAAAACATTTTACACAAGAGAATTGCGTTGCGATAGACTTTTACCATAAAATTGGCCATACTGGCATCCATAAATATATCTTGTCATAATGACTTGTACAAAAAATGTTTTAAAATTATATTCGACGCTATTAGAACGTTTATACAAAGTTAAAAATGAATAGATAAATAAAAGAAATGGAAGGAATATATGGCAGGCATAGAGCCAGGCTTAAAAAGCCAAGCCTTGCAAAACGTACCTTTTCACACCAAGCGCTCTGTCTAGACTGTCCTTTGTTAAAGGTTTCCTTGTAGGCGGGAAAGCGGTTCTCCTTGAAACCCTTAGGGTCTCGCCGACTTGTCAATCAAACTTGCGGGGGGGGGAAGTCTAGAATTTGACATTGATTGATATCTTTATTTGCTTTCCCATGGTTTCTCAGATTCTTAGCATTTTCCCGCTAAAAAAATTTTCTTGTAATTTTCTATCTACCAGCTAGTATAACGAAATTTTTAAGATTGTTAACTAATAAACACAAAAAATAAAAAAATTGAGATTTCAAATACTCTAAACTGGTGTACCTTGCTAAAAAAAATACTGGTGATATATGATTTAAAAGATAGATTACAAAATGATGCAGTGTTTTAAGTTATGGTCCTTTTTTTTAAGTATGGGTAATGCTAGATTTAGATTATATGTTCTATGTTCAACCCAACTTCTATAACGTTCAAATTTTTTATACTGGACACATGGTGACTTCGACACATATTTGTTTAGAATTGGCAAAATTGGTTCACCTGCATGCACTTGTGGAAACTAACAACAAACCCCTGAACACCTTCTGATAAAATGTCCATTAACTTCTGATCCAAGGGAAGAAAACCAACTTTACTGACCGATACAAAATAAGCTGCTTGCAATAAAGACCAATACATCAAGTTTAATAGATTCTGCAGGATGTATATTTTGAGGCGAAAGTGTTGACTGTACATATTTTAAGTTCCTACTTATAATTGCTATATGTAAATTTGACATCGAATGTTTAATTTTAATGATTTCCAATGTTCAATTGTATTAATTGTATATAATTTAAAAATATAATATGATGTTACACAATAGGCTAAAAACGACGTTCTATTTTTATGCGAAAATCTTTTTACACATAGTACAAATAGTTTTAAATATAAAATTGGCGTTACTGTTAATTTTCAGAATGCTCATAATATCTTAATAAAGATTGGCGTTCAGCCAACTAAAATATTGGAAAATAATGATATTTTGATCTAAAATATGCCTTTTTACAATATAAGCCTAATTTCATTTAAGAAACAAATAATAAAATAATACCTAAAAAAAAAAAAACTAAATGTAAGTGGACAACTGCGGCCTTCTAGCATATTATTTGGCTTAATTAAAATGGCTCGTTTATCTAATATTAAGAAAGCACCACCACAAATGTTTCAAATCTTACCTCAAAAATTGGCGGGATCCGTTCTCCACGTGGTTGGCCGCCTCGTGGACTTTACCATTCTTTACTGGATTTTCCGTAGCCTCCAACTAGCACGCATTTATATATTAGTTTATGCTTTAGACAGGATTTTACAAGTTACATGTTTTAAACAGCAGGGTGTTATTTTACCGTGAACTTTTCGTGGCCTTATTTGGAACTGGTCGCCCCACGTTGGGCGCCATTGATGAGCTTATTTCGGCGCTATCGTCCCGAAATCCATGAGGCTCTTTTATTCTCAGGGAGTTCACGAAAAGTTTACATCCTGCTATATAAAAGATACAATTTGTATGTATCCTGCGCGCACTGGGGTTAAAAAAAAAGACAGACAACTATTTGTTTGGATTAAGATACAATATATTTATTTATCTCCTTTGACGGTCATACAAAGATAAGAATAAAAAAAATAAATAAAACGGGCAACGAAGAGTGCGAGAAATTTTACATGAATATACCTATTAAAAATCATTATTAAAACTTAACTTTGTGCTTCTGTTGGAAGGCTGGGAATCCCTCCCCAAAATCTTGTGGAACTACATTTTTAACGAGCTTCCTATACTCTCTCAGAAACCGCCCTCACCCAAAACTTTTTCGTGACTAACTTTTTCTCTCCCAGGGTGACCGAGAAAAAAAATAAAAAAATAAATCTTTATCTGGTCACCCTCTGTGATAAAAAAAGAAAATTTAAAATAAAAAAAAAAAATTATCATTCGAAATATTAATTTTAAAATATTAAAAAAAAGAAAACCCAAAATAGCTGCTTATTTAAAAAAAATGGAAATTTATTATTGTACTATAAGTTATTTACAAAAACTAGAAATAAAAGAGGTGAAGAGATGGGCTGGTTTTACAAAGAAGATTGCTCGAAGTCCTTTTCTTTCTTGTCGAGGCAGCTTCTTCATTGTCCACCAGCTTTCCATTTTCTTGGGTGACTTTGTGGAGGCCCCAGAAGTGGCCTCTACAGAGGGTCCTATTTGAAATATATGATAAATAAAAGGATTTAACCTTTATATATTTTTAATTAAAAAGGCATATATTGGATCCAAATATCATTTATTTTACCAATATTTTAGTTGGCTGAACGCCAACCTTTATCAAGGTGTTATAACATATTTAACCTTGATAAAGGTTGGCGTTCCGCCAACTGAAATATTGGTAAAATAAATGATATTTTGATCCAATATATGCCTTTTTAATTAAATATTTATTTATGGATTGCTCTATTTTCAAAACCTTTATATCTTTTTTGAAAAATTCAGTTACTTTTTGATCGTAAATTGTATATACAATATTATTTTATTCTATAAAAATATGCACTAGAAAATTTGAATCGTTATTTGTGTTCCTAAGAAAAAACATACTAAATTTAGTTCCTTAAGTACAACATTTCTAAATTAATGTAAAAGTATTTTTAAAAATATTTATTCTTTTCATTTCAAATGAAAGGATATATATTATTTAAGCTTTTTATAATATTAATTGATATTCACTATCTAAAATATCAAAATTTAAATACTAAAATAATGTAAAGGATTTTGCACGCTATCTGTAATCAAGAATTGTAATTATTATTTTCACACTTTTCCTTTAATTTTCATTTGAATATTTTTTCATTATATATATTATTATAATCTGTCATAATTTATAAGGATGTCAGAATAAGATTATATATTTAAATGTATTTAAATATATATTTATCAATTATATAATAATTTATATACTTATGTATTTAAACCCAATTATAAAATTTATAATGATTTTTAAATTATTTAAAATTAAAAATAAGCAAAGTATTTCACAAGTTAAATAAATCTTAGCGATTTTTTAAATATGCATTTTTAAAAGGGGTAATTCAACACAATAATAAGTAGTTATAATTAGCTGGATAGATGGCACTGCAAGTCTGTCTAGCCATAGTTTTAAGTAAAATTCACTTTGATCCTTTGACTTTTAAAATATATTATACTAAGGTTACATATAATATATTTTTAGATCTAATCATTAATTTAGAGTTATTTAAATACTTTTTACTTTTTTAATATATTTTTTTTATATTTTTATAAATCTATTTTATATTATAGAAAATAATAACAAATTTAAATAATTTATATACAGGGTGATCCAAAAGTCCCGCACAACTTTAAAAATTAATAACTCCGCGAATATTTGCGCTAGAGCAATGCGGTAAACACCATTGTGTTCAGGATGCAATGGGATTTTTTATGGCAAATAATGAAAAATTCGAAATTGATTTTAGTTACAACTTTATCCGCTAGATGGCGCCCTACCAGAATCAGCGATTCAGCGGCCAAATTGTTTGATAAATTGAAAAATATAACTGAACGACACGTATTTTTCCTTTTTGAATACCAGGAAAGAACCCTAATAATATCAAATGATAAAATTAATAAAACACCATTTCGCCAAAAGTTAGAAGAAATGGTTAACGATTTTAAATACAATCTGAGATATGTAAAATAGGTATATGCAAATTAAAACATGTAGCAAAAAAAAACTGATATTTTAGATGCGGTTTGCTGGAATCCTCTCAGCTATTTATATTTCGAAAATAATAATTTTCTATTTTTTAAAATTCAACTCTCTCTCAGTATCGATTATATTTATTTTAATTCACTTGAAAAATATTTATCTATCTCTGATGATTTATTTTACTCTGGAATTCATTGTTGTTTTTGTCGTGTCCAATAAAGAGCCTCAGATTCTTTTCGTTTGGCCAACAAAAAATGTCCAATTTATATACACATATATTCTTACATAATGAGACTTTAAAGAATGCAAATAATCTTCATCTATTTACATACACAACACATCTCCCCCCTTAATAATACTCCAGTCGGTCTGGGGGTTTCCTGGCTCTCTGAGGTCTAGGACTGCGGACGGGCACTTGCACAGCGGCAGGCTCCGGTTTAGGAGTGCAAGAGGGCACGTGCACAGCAACAGGCCCTGGTATAGGAGTGCAAGAGGGTACGTGCACAGAAGCAGTCTCCTCCTTGTTTCCTGATGTAACCTCTGGAACCTCCTCTTCTTTATTTGTGACTTCCACCTACAGGCTTCTCTCCTGATGTTCGAGGAAGTATCAAATTTCTTGTCTCCACTTGTTTCTTTCTCACAGGTCGCAATTGATTGATATGCCTCTTATACACGACGCCCTCGCAACTTACAAGGTAGTGACGGTAGCTCAATAATTCCAAAATGGTACCTTTTTACCGTTTAGGTCCAGTTGCATAGTTGCGGAAATAAACCTCGCAACCTGTAGTAAACTGCTCCTGCCTTCTTACGGCCTCATGAAATACCTCTCGCGGATTTCTCATCTTGGTATTAAATTCGAGAATCTTGATCTTAAACTCTTCATTAGCAGTTCCGCCGGGGAATTCCTTTATTACAGTTTGGGGGAATGCTCTATGAGCAAATAGGAAACTTTGTAGATCCGTCTCTAAATCATCCTTCCCATTATTCTTTCTCAAAAGGTTTTTAAACTCTCTTACATATCTCTCAGCTAAACCATTTGTACTAGGATTATACGGACTGGTCTTAGTGTGCCGTATACCATTCATTTTGGTAAATTGCTCGAATTCACCGGAGACAAACTGTCTTCCGTTATCTGTAACAAAATATTAGGGCAATCCAATTCTGGCGAGAATTTCTCTAAGATGACTTATAATCGTTTTTCTGGTAATATCTTTGATGATAAAAATTTCTATCCACTTTGAGTATGCGTCCACGAGAACCAAAAACATTCTTCCTATGAACGGACTCGCTAGATCAAGATGAAGTCGATGCCAAGGTTTTTCGGGCCAAGTCCATTCCGAGATGGTAGCCGGGGGCATGCTTGCCGATTCTTGGCATACTCTACATTCTCTAGTTAACTCCTCGATGTTACTGTCTATGCCTGGCCACCAGAAAATACCGTCTGGCAATCATCTTCATTTTAACAATCCCCATGTATATTTCATGTAAGTCATTTAAAATTAAATATCTTAATTTTTGGGGAATTACCACTCTTTCACGCCATTGAAAACAATCAAACTCCAAACTTAATTCCTCATTGATCTTATAATAAAGAGCTAGTGGGTTTTCGCTCAGTACCCTTGTGAATTTCCACACACACACAGTTGCCTTCTCTAACATTCCTTAATACTATATACAGTATTTTATCTCGGGACGTCATATGCCACCTCCCTAAAAGAGAACGGTACCTCATTCAACTTCCTGAGAAGAAGTACCTGGTCTTCATCAAGAAACTCCCTGACACTCGATTCTAAAGGAAGACGTGACAATGCGTCAACATTGGAATTATCACTACCTTTTCGAAACTCCTCAGTATAATTAAATGCAGCTAATTTTAAGGACCATATTTTAATTCTGGATGCTGCACATATGGAATTGGTTTCTGAGGTGAAAATTTATGAATTAAGGGTCGGTTGTCTGTGACTAATACGAATTTTCGTCCCAGTAAGTATTGTCTTGATTTCTCATCGCCATAAGTTATGCTCAACGCTTCCTTTTCTAGTTGAGAGTACCGTTTTCCGCTTCAGTTAATGTTCTAGAAGCAAAAGCTATAGGGCATTCTTCCTTTCTATCATTTCTATGACTCAGAATTACGCCTGGTCCATAGTCCATTAATAATGATTTGCATTTTTTAAATAACATTCGATATTTTTCCGTCCAATTCCATCTACAATTTTTATTCAAAAGTTGATAGAATAGCGCTAAAATGTTTGCTATATTCTTTATGAATCTATAATAATAAATTAAGAGTCCTATGAAAGATCTCAATTGCGAAACATTCTTTAGGTTCAGGCGCCTCTATCACTGCTTTAATTTTATTTTCTAAGGGATGCAGTCCATATTTATCCATTTTAACCCTAAAATTCCACCGATTTCTTTTTAAATTTACATTTATATCTGTTTAACTTTAAACCTTTTTCTAGCAATAATCTAAACACTAGATCCAACTTTTGTTCGTGATCTTCAAAGTCTTTTCTGCAACCAAAATATCATCTATGTAGCAGGCCACACCTGGAAATCAGAAAATAGGCCTTCCATAATCCCCTGAAATTTATTTGGTGCTACCGCTACGTCATATGATAGTCTTTTATAAGAAAACAACCTCTTTGTTGTGTTTATATCAACAACAGCTTTGGCTTCTTCCGCTAACATTACTTGTAAGTAAGCCTGTGATAGGTCTAGAGTCGAAAGTACGGTGCTTGTAGATAATTTTGAAAAGATCATCGATCGATGGAATGGGATACCTATCTAATTCTATTGCTTTATTAGCTGTGCATCTAAAATCACCACATATCCTTACACTACCATCCTTTTTTGATGCCGGTACTATTGGAGCGGTCCAATATGCATGAACTATAGGTTATAAAATGCAAGAATTCACTAAACGATCAATTTCATTCTCTACTTTGTTTTTTTGGAGAGAAAGGTTAACTTCTGGCTTTACAAAACACAGGAGTCACATCCTTTTTTAAATTGAATTTATTCAAACGTCCTTTAGACAGCCCAAATCTTTGTTAAACAAATCTGCATACCTATCCATCAAATTTTTATATATTTAAATATATTTCTATTATATTCATTATTTAAAATTTTAATGCTAAACAATATAGAATAATCAAGTTTCAACTGTTTAAGCCAGTCTCTTCCTAATAAAATTACCTGGATTTTTTCATTTACAACTATTAATCGTAAATATTGGTTAGCTTCTTTTACAAAATAATTTCTTTGATCTATAATCTCTATTGATTTACCAAAAAGGATTTTAATCTTAAATTTGTTGGAAATAATCTTTTACCTTGCCAATAATTCTTATAAATATCTTTAGGTATTAACGTAACTGGACTTCCTGTATCTATTGTAAAGCACAAAGATAATCATCTACTGTTAAATTTTTAGTGGCATCAGTTTCGCCCTGTACAGAATATATAGAGTCCTCTTGTACAAATTTACATCCCCACATTCTTTTACTAGCTTTGCAGACCCTACTTAAATGACCCAGTTTATTACATTTTAAAACAAGTCTTTGTTCTATGAGGTAAAACAGATGCCACGTGTGAATGTCTTTCACCACATCTATAACACACTATTTTGCCTTTGCCACTTTGCCTGAAAGGCCTATACTGCGCCGTACTATTATTGTACTCGCCCTTTTATCCTTTCAATTGACAGGGGATGGATATATTGGCCACTAATTTATCTTGTAATTCTCTTGTATTTATCTCCGCCAATTCGAACGAGATCGCCACTGCAAAAACTTTATCCAGGGTGACATCGTCGTCCTCTTGTAGTAGCTTCTTTTGCAGGATTTCCGACTTGATTCCAGCCACAAAACGGTCTCGCATCATGGTTCCCAACATATCGACGAAATTACAATTTATTGCCAAATGTTTCAATTCTCTAAGATATTCCTAAATTGATTCTCCTCCCTGTTGAATTCTCTTTAAAAATCTGCATCGCTGTGGTATCACTTTCTACTTTGGATCCAAATGCAGCTTAATTCTTTGAATGATAGTATCATAGGGATGATCTTTCATTAGACCAGAAGAAAATGTCGTTTCCCTGCTTCAAAGTTTCAGAATCTGGTAGCGAGGTAAAAATCAGCACTTTAATCTCCTCCTTCAGATGCCAAAAAGAAAGCCTCATATTTTTGTACAAAAAGATCGAAGTGTTCTCCACTGGGCTATAGAATCTAAAAGGTATTATTAACTTTGAACTTGTCATGCTGATCTTTTCTACTCCTTTGTTTTCTTGATCCAGATAGTTTAAAAGATGTAATCTTAACCCATTTTCCTATTTTTCCTCTCCATAATCCAAGAGTCAGATTTGTTTAAAGATGTAGTTGTTATACTTGCATAGAGGCCGTTTTCCTCAGCTTTTTACTGGCTCTGTAGATCGCGCATCCTCGTCGCCACTTTTGTTGTGTCGTAATTAGACGTACAAGAGCTCAAACTTGACCATGGGCAACAACAAATGTCCAATTTATATATACATATATTTTATAAATAATGAGGCTTTAAATGATACAAATATTAATCTATTTACATAAACAACAGTTAATATATAGCGAGAAGAGTAGAGGACTGAGCACAGATCCCTGAGTACACCAGCCCATGTTCTTCGGTCCTTGGAAAATGTTCCATTGACCCGAACCTTTATCCTTCTTCCCCTTAAGAAATCTGCAATCCAGATTAAGGTTTTTCCTCTTACTCCGATGTTGTGCAGCCTTTCAAATAATTTCTACACTCGATCAAAAGCTGAGGTCATATCCAGGAATACGGCCGTTGTCTTCTTTGGCGGTTTTTCCTAGAAATCTATTATTGATTGACAGAAGTAGAACAGTTTATCAGTTGTACAGTGTCTGGATCTTTAGGCAGTTTAATAGAAGTTTATTTTATTATTGTTAGTGAGCCAGACTATGAGCCTAGAGTGGATAATTCATTCTGTTATTTTACAAAGTATGCTGGTAAGAGCAATTGGCCGATAGTTCTTGCATTCCTTAGCATCTTTGTTTGGTTTCAGTATTGGCACTATAATTGATATCTTCCAAATTTTTGGTAGTTTACCAGTTTGCCATGAAATGTTCAGTATTCGTAGGAGTTGATTTTTAGTTTCGTCTCCAAAGTGTGTAATCATTTGACAAAGATTAGAGCATCTCCAGGTGACATCTTGGATTTAACTTTCCTATTGATGAATTTAGCTCATTCAGTGCGAAGTCTCTCGAGTAAATATCTTGTTGTTGGTAATTTCTTGCTTGTTTAACTAACTTGTTTATATATTTTTTAGAGTCCTGCCTTCATTCGTTAAGCTGAGTCTGGAAGTGCTTGAAAGATATTCAGCAATATTATGTCAGCCATCTGTTTGTTCGTTCTCGCTGTTCATATCGGTTAGAGTATTGGAGGATTAGTGTTGGTTTTGATTGTTTTATAACACTAATATATTCCAGTGATGGCTTTCCTTTTTTGGATCCATTTTTTTCGCTGATTCTGCCCATTTTTCTTTTTTGAATATCCAAATTTCTTGTTCTATTTTGTGACTAATTTCAATGAGTTCCTTTATGAATTCTTCTGTTTTATTTGTTTAAGAAGTTCATTTTTATTGTCTCTCTCTGCAATCATTGCCTCGATATTGTGGTCCTTCCAGTAAGGTATTCACAGGTCTTTACGTCTACTCTCTAGGTATCGATACCTTTGCAGCTTTGAATATGTTCAAAGAGAATTTTTCCAAGTTTTTGTCAACCGTTCTGTGATTTAATTCTTCGTTGCACAGTTCTTCAAGCTTTTCTGTAATTTTTTTTCCAGTGTTCTTTTATTCTGTTGAAAATTCTCAATTTTGAATTTTAGGGTTGTTAAAATTGGTCTGTGGTCACTGATTGCACTTTTCCGAATTTTCCATTGTGTTGTGGGTGCGATGTTGTAATCTATCGCTGTGATGTCTATTGCGGATTCTGTGCCTTTGGACTTGGATAGATAGGTGTTCTTTCGTTATTTAACGGCGTAAGGTCGAGGTCGGTTAGCATGTCCTCAACCTGCTGACCTTTGTTATCCTGGACAGGTGATCCCAAGATGGTCTTTCGGCGTTAAAATCACCAAGTATGATTGCGATATCCGAAGACGCTTCACTTGATGTCTCTATCAGGCCTGTATTGATGCTAGTATTATCGTGGTGATAAACATTTATGATTGGAATTGTTTTATCTGTAAGATAGATTTCTATTGCCTGAGCTTCTGTCGTGCTTTCTCTAGGCTTACTCTGATTATAGGCGATTTCCTTAAATTTGATTTCTAGAGTTTTAATCAAAACGGCAAGTCCTCCTCCGAATTTTACCGGTCTGTCCTTTCGTAGTGTTGTATAATCTTTGATATTGAATCTCAGATTCTGATTCAATTTTGTCTCCTGAGGACAATTAATATGTACATTGTTGTCACAGAGAAGACAAGTCAGCTCTTTATTTTCCTCTGGGTACCATTTATATTGAGTTGTAGTAGATTGAATTGTGTCCTCGTAGTAGATTTCTCATCATGAGCTCGAGCTGCAGCTTCTGACGCGGCGGTTACCCCGGACGCGGTAGCATTACTGGAGATATCATTTTGCTCTTCATTTGAAAATGGGTGCCGTTGCAACGTTAGTCATCTTGGAAACGAACCAGAATTTGGTCAAATATTCCAAGGGTCCAGGGGGGCCGCAAAGAGGTGTGGTCGAACTTCTCCCCTTCCCCCTGGAATGCCGTCACTACAGGATAAAGCACTCTTGGTGAATTTTTTAAATTGTGATTCAGAATCTGCCACTGAAGCTTTACGAGCGTTTCGTTCCTTTAAAGATATTCGAAGCGGTAAAGGACCAATGAGTTGCTACTCTCTAAAGCGATTGATTAAAAGTTTTGAGGAAACTGGATCTCTGGAAGCAAAACTTCGGAGTGGAAGACCATCGACATGCAAGTCAGTGGCTGTTACGGTTTTGCAGAATGCTGAAGCTATTTAAAACGTTATCCCCGTATGGAGAAGTAAGTGCTAGACAAGTTTCTTGACAAACGGGGATTTCGTATGGAACAGTTTGGAGAGAACACACATTTAGAATTTTTCTATGAAAATATCCTAACAAAATTCACGAGTTTTCACGAGTAGTAAGTCAGCGATTTTGAGAAGCGTCAAGAATTCGCCCATGGGTTTACCGGCAAATTGATATTGATGAAAACTGGCTGTCAAATGTTCTAAGAACAGATGATGCTCACTTTTATCTAAAGGGAGAATTTAACATTCAAAACTGCCTCATTTTGGCAACAGAAAACCCTAGGATTTTTACAGAAATACCACTTCATCAGCACAGAGTTACAGTTTTGTGTGGGTTCACTTCTTCTTTTATTATTGGGCCATTTTTCTTTGAAAAAATCAATGGAAGAACTTTTAAAACCGTTTTTGTAACTGGTGAACGTTATGTTCAACTTTTGAGAGAAAAGGTTATTCCCATATTGCAGGACAGACAAGCACTAAGCGAAGTAACATTCATGCAAGATGGAGGACTTCCTCATATCTCCCGCGGTGCCGAACAATTGCTGAAGGATACGTTCGGTGGGATTTGTTGATAAGTCGCCACTTTAATATCAGTGGCCCCCAATATCACCAGACTTGACGCCTTACAATTTCGGTTATGGGGGTACATTAAGTTGCGTTTTTATCGATACCGGCCTACCACATTGGCCATGTTGAAGGCTTCTATCAGATGGCACGTTTTATAAATTTCAACTATTTAATTGTGACCATTCTGTCATCTATCGTCTGCAGGCGGTGTTTGACAATGAAGGGCGCCACATTGAGCAAGGATTGTGACCTAATACAAGAGAGAAGGCAGTTACCTGATGTGTTATATTTTGCAGCTCTTTGTTTTGGGTTATGGGAATAATAAATGCTGTCCTCACATCTTGACTCTTTTTTTTTCTGTAAACAGTAATTTTTTTGTTTGTCATTTGCCCACATTTTATATTATGTCGTGCAGGCCAAAGTGTTATAACTTCTCGAATAACACTGGTATACACAATTTTACCCCTTATGTTTAGTGTATCGCTTTTTGCTCATTAGAAGAAATAGCATAAGGAATAATCTCTGTATCCCCCCCCAACTATAGATGTTTTGCGCAAAAAATAATACAAAATGATTTTACTACCACGTTTTTCAACGCAAAAGGTCGATTTAAAAATGATTTTTTTTTTTGAGGGGATACATTTTCAAAATTATGTACAGTATAATAAACAATGATAACATTTGACAAACCCATAGGATATTTGGAATAAGGTACGACAAAATATTTTGTCACTCCCCTATATTTCATTTTTGGATCATGACAAATATCCAGTTAAATAGTCAAGTGTCGACAATTAGTCAAGAAACTATACATTCCTTATAGCACGAAATCCTATTAGTAGTGCCATCATAATTTTTGGTACTTTATTAACATTTCTAAAATCGTGCATTGATATCAGTAGTTATTTTCAAACATTCAATTATTTCACAAAACTCCATCTAAAATATAAATATTTTTTGCTACATGTTTTAATTTGCATATACCTATTTTACATATCTCAGATTGTATTTAAAAATCGTCAACCAATTCTTCTAACTTTTGGCGAAATGGTGTTTTATTAATATATCATTTGATATTATTAGGGTTCTTTCCTGGTATTCAAAAAGGAAAAATACGTGTCGTTCAGTTATATTTTTCAATTTATCAAACAATTTGGCCGCTGAATCTCTGATTCTGGTAGAGCGCCATCTCTAGCGAATAAAGTTGTAACTAAAATCAATTTCGAATTTTTCATTATTTGCCATAAAAAAGTCCCATTGCATCCTGAACACAATGGTGTTTACCGCATTGCTCTAGCGCAAATATTCGCGGAGTTATTAATTTTTAAAGTTGTGCGGGACTTTTGGATCACCCTGTATTACAATAGGAGGGATCGTGCGGTATCATTTCTATGAAAGAATAAAAGCTACGGCGAGACGAGATTCTTTTAAAACGATATAATCTTGGCAAGCTTTTTCGGACATATTCTATATACAGTTACGAGCGTCATGCGTTCTTAATAATTCTTCATCTCTGTCACCGTTTGCTTTTTTTTTTTTTTGGAATGGCGCTCTCCTATTGGTTGGCTACGATCACGCCACCTTTGCCCCCCCCCACTAGCTTTTTGGTTTTTGTAACTATTGTGTTGGAGCGGGTCGCTCCTTAAATAATCTATTGTTAACAATACCTCATTATAGGTCCGCAAATATCGAAAATATAGGTATGTAGCTTTTGTACTATTAAGGTGTATATATATACACATACTTATGTACATATGTAAGTACTATTATCATTAGGAGATATATGTCACATCTACATAAATGTAGATATAATGCTATATACTCTACTAATATATGCATTTATATAAGGCGCCAATTTATAATTGTAACAAATAGTATTTGAATAAAAACATCAATCGGGGTAAAACACGGGCGTTGTCCCGGGTCATTCGGCTAGTAACATATATTCTTCACGTTCTCACGCCCTTCTGGCCTAAATACCTTGTTTCATAGTTTTTCAGGATGCTCCAAAGACCAGCCTTTTTGGTCGTTGAGGTACAGCTTGCATCCCCCACCCCCCCCCCCCCCCCTACGAGGGACAACAGCCCGAAACGCGTATGTGGTTAGCTTTTCTTGATTAATCAATAAACGGTATTTGGCCAATTCTGGAATAATTAAAAATCAACGATTAGTTGATATTTATTCCGATAGATGACGCAAGACATCAGCAACTTTCAGTTGCACGATCAGATGCTTTCCTCTTTATATATCCTTCAATTTCTTGTATTCCTATTACAGCCTGTTGAAGAACGTTACTGTCCGAAAGCTTGCCAAGTTTATATCTCTTTAATTATGAATCTTGTCTCCGTTAACTTTTATTCCTTCTTATAAATAATTTAACTGAGTGATTATGTCTTAAAAGACATTATATGTAAGACTACTAATTAGTCCCCAGTAGATTTGTATCAGTTAATCTTGTGTCGGTGTTGTTGTCGTGTCCAATGAAGATCCTCAGATGTCTCCATACATCTCTATCACAGAAATGTTCTCTATCTTGGGTGTTAAAGCTGCTGTCTGGTCCATGTCAATATTCTGTTGTTGTTGTCGTATCCAATGAAGAACCTCAGATGTCTCCATACATCTCTATCACAGCAGTTGCAATGTCCTCTATCTTGGGTGTGTAAAGCTGCTGTTCTGGGTCCATGTCAATTTTCTGTTGTTGTTGTCGTGCCCAATGAAGAGCCTCAGATGTCTCCATACATCTCTATCACAGAAATGTTCTCTATCTTGGTGTGTAAAGCTTCTGTTCTGGGTCCATGTCAATTTTCTGTTGTTGCTGTCATGTCCAATGAAGATCCTCAGATGTCTCCTTACATCTCTATCACAGAAATGTTCTCTATCTTGGGTGTGTAAAGCTTCTGTTCTGGGTCCATGCAAATTTCTGTTGTTGCTGTCGTGTCCAATGAAGATCCTCAGATGTCTCCATGTATCTCTATCACAGCAGTCGCAATGTCCTCTATCTTGGGTGTGTAAAGCTTCTGTCTGGGTCCATGTAATTTTTTCTGTTGTTGTTGTCGTGTCCAATGAAGAGCCTCAGATATTTCCATACATCTCTATCACAGCAATGTTTTCTATCTTGGGTGTGTAAGCTGCTGTTCTGGTTTCATGTAAATTTTCTGTTGTTGTTGTCGGGGTCCATTTAAAAGCTTCAGATGTCACTATGCATCTCTATCACAGCAGTCGCAATGTCCACTATCTTGGATGTGTAAAGCGCTGTTCTGAGTCATACTAATTTTCGGTTGTTGTTGTCGTGTCCAATGAAGAGCCACAGAGGTCTCCATACATCTCTATCACAGCAAATGTCTTCTATCTTGGGTGTGTAACTCTGTTCCTGGGTCAATGTCAATTTTCTGTTGTTGTTGTCGTGTCCAATGAAGAGCCTCAGATGTCTCCATACATCTCTATCACAGCAATGTCCTCTATCTAGGGTGTGTAAAGCTGCTGTTCTGGTTTCATGTAAATTTTCTGTTGTTGTTGACATGTCCAATGAAGAGCCTCAGATGTCTCCATACATCTCTATCACAGCAATGTCCCTATCTTGGGTGTGTAAAGCTGCTGTTCTGAGTCCATACCAATTTTCTGTTGTTGTTGTCGTGTCCAATGAAGAGCTCAGATGTCACTATGCATCTCTATCACAACAGTCGCAATGTCCCCCTACTATCTTGGGGTGTGTAAAGCTGCTGTTCTGGGTCCATTGCCATATTTTCTGTTGTTCCCTAAACTACCCAGCATCTCTACCAAATTGCCACACATAGAAAATTTAAGAAAGAAAAATGTCAATATTGTAACAATGTATTTATTAATTTTATTATTTTATTAAGAGAGGTCATTTTTATGTTTATATTTTGCTACTCTGTAAATTTCCCTCGTGGCTTATTTTTTGTTAACCATTTCATAGTTTTGTCCTTGTCTGAAATAAATTGTTGTCTCCTCCTGAAGTTTTTGTCTTCCCTAATTTTCCACGTGGCAATATGATAAACCAATTTATGCAAATCCCAAAAAACCTCATTCTATCTTATTTACATAAAAGACTAGAGAGACACAATGAGATAAAGTTGCTATGTAACCATCAATATTGATATTTATAATCTGTGTCTAATGTAATAACTATTCCTTTATACAGTTTTTTTTTGGACTAAAATTCTACAAATATAAAACGCTATCAAGATATATAACTATTATCAAAATTCGAAACTATTTTAAAAGCGTAAGATTCTTTTTGAAATTAAACAATTTCTACTGCCCTTACTGCAATGGAAAAATTAATAGGAGGGCCTGGCTCATCAGTGGTGAACCCCCCAGCGGTTTTGCCAGTTTAATCTACCATACCGCTGTTATATTGTATTTTTGGAACTTCCTTTTATAGTGATACTGTTGATAGACTCTTGTAATTTTGATAACAGATGGCGCGTAAGTGCATCGTAATATATAACTATATAAATATCTGATATAAACTACAGTTTTAAAGAAATGAAAGCAAAGGTTTTCAAAATCATCACTTCCATTGTTACATATGTCTATCACACAATGTATTTATTACCATCCTACGCGGGTATTATTTATTGTCACCAGAGACTGTCACCAACAACTGTCCCCCCGTTGTCCTAACAAACAATATTCTCTTTCCTTCAATTCTTCTTCTTCACAATTATCTCGAGTTTTTTCTTAATCAAACGCTTTCTTCGATCTCTTTGGTGTATATGTATATACAGTAGAACCTCTCTTTAAAAGATATCTATTTGCATAGCTAAAGTCGATTTAATGAATGAAGTGTTCTCTTAACGGAGAGAAGATAATTCGTTAATAATGATAATTTTGGCAATGAAAGTTGTTCTTTTATATAGAAGTGTTTAGGGTATCTGTCATTTGATGGAGGTTCTACTGTAGTTAAGAATACTCTCCTTTCAATTCTTCTTCACGATTATCTCAAGTTTTTTCTTAATCAAACGCTTTTCTTCGATCTCTTTGGTGTATATGTGAATACAGTAGAACCTCTCTTTAAAGGATATCTATTTGCATAGCTAAAGTGGATTTGATGAATGAAGTGTTCTCTTTACGGAGATAAGCTAATTGGGTTTTTTTTAACAACAACAACAACAGCTTTATTAGGACATTTACGTCTTGTAAGGACTCGCCATACATCATTTTAATGGAGAAAGGGGGGGGGGACATAAACAAAGGAGAGAAGGGAAAATGAAAAGGAAATCAAAGTATTCAGCATAACTATGCAAATTAACTCTGGAAGGAAATTGCTAATTGGTAAATAATGATGATTTTGGAGATGAAAATTGTTCTTTATAGAGAGGTGTTTTTTTAGCGTGGGTGTTATTCGATGGAGGTTCTACTGTAGCTAAGAATTAACGCGCTGTCTCTCTTCTCGAAACCTTTTCGAGACCTTTTTGGTACTGTGGAGACCACTGGTCCACCGATCAAACATGTTCCGAACATGAACTCCCCAAATGGCAGGGATCTATCTAGATTCAAGGCGATTTTAAGCTCCTGATCCGGACGTGCCCTCGGAGAGGTCTACGTCGATTGTATATATATTTCTTCATTCCTACCATTATTTTACCTTATAACTCCCTTTGAGTGTAAAGATTGACGAGATGTCAATAAAGTTGTTTAATTGTCAATTATCACTGGTCCACCGAAAATTTGACTGATCCTCGAAGATTTGTAACTCTAGGTAATGATTCCTTAACTCATGATACTTGTTGTTGGAGCTTGGTTCCTGACAATGTTAGCCAGGACTTCCTTTCGCTCCTTCAGCCTCTAGTCTGGTCTCAGGTGATGACGATATGTGGCAGAGCTTATTGATGACTGTACTTTATGAGACCAGACCGGCGGATTGACTACCGAGAATGTTATCCCTTCGCAAGAATGCGATGTAGCAAGGTGTTTGAATAGAGGAAGGACGCCTCACTCGTTTTAGCTAACTGACTTATTGAATCTTTCACTCATTTTATATACAATATATTTACATAATTAAAAGAAATAAAGAAAAATTTGCATGATTATAAATCAATGCAGCCTAGCAAGCCATTTACATAACTAGGCGCAAACACTTGTGAAACCAAACATTTCCAATCTCGTCGCTGTTATCTCTTATTTCTTCTTTGATATCTTGCGATTACCTCCTCTTGTAAATGTTGGGAAAAAAGGAGGAAAATGTTTTAAAATAATAAATCAATGATCTTAAAATAATTTTAGGCTGACAACAATGTAATATAAAAAAAGAAGAAAGAACAAGTGATATTTTTGTTTATATAATTAATAAGTGTAATTGTTAAATGTTTTTTTTTCTCTCTCTCTCTCTCTCTCTCTTTTTGAAAATAATAAATTTAAAACCGGCCATGGTTACATTTCAGGCAGACCTTGCAACGGTATCGAAAGAAGACCCAACTTGCCCCCACTGCCAAGATGAAGACCAAACCGTAGACCACCTCCTCTTCACTTTTTTGCCCAACCTTCCAATACCAAAGATTCCAGACAGCCACTCTCCTAGGTTCACCAACATATGTCCAGCATCCCTAGAAAATCTCCCAAGAAAGAAATCTGCCTGGCGACACCTCATTTGGACTTCCACTGGCATTGTATATAAATCCAAGAAGACTTAGGTCAGAAGGACCTGCCGGGTAGTTGGCGACTTCTGTACGCTCCAGGAACCTGGGTTACTTAAATAAATATAAATTTAAAACACTTTCTTAAAAGGTAAAATCGCCTAATTCTTTAAAACCATTTCAGCTGTAAGTAAACTTATTATTTATTGTTTCATTGTCTGAACCATAAAAAATTCCCAACAGTAATTTCCATATATATAATTATGGTTGTGTCTGGATCTTTGAAAAGAAAAACAAATTTTCAAATAGTGTTACGATGATGTCCAAAGAATGCTAAAACCATCCACCACATGTAGACCGGGGGGGGGGGGGGGGGCGTATGAACCAATCAGGGAGAAGCTCATCTAGCCAGCAGGGAGGAAGTAGAGAATGATAAATGATTAGCGCTCGTATTATTAAAAAGTAATTTCCTTTCTTCATACAGATAATTGTGGTAAATATATAGTGAGTTAGTTCTGACTCTAAAAAAAATGTATAACTATAAATAAAGAAGGCATCTCCTGACCACGAGCACATGTGCTTTTTTAGATGGCAGAGCGCCATCTAGTGGAGCAAAAATAAACTAAACGTTTATTTAGCTTGCTCCGTGATATTTGGCCAACCCAATTTCTTGACAAATCAAGAAAAGCCATCTACGAACGCGTTTCGCGCTTTTGGCGCTCGTCAGCGTGGAGAAGGCTGTAACCACTGCGACCAAAAAGATTTTTGGTCCCAATGGCTTCCCGAAAAATCAAGAAATGGGTATTTAAGGCCAAATTTGCGTAAAGACGCTTAACACATGAAAAAAACAATAGAAAAAAATAAAAAATAAGTGGGTCAGGTGTTGATATAAAAATAAAGAAGGCATCTCCTGACCACGAGCACATGTGCTTTTTAGATGGCATATATAAATATCTCTAATATAAACTACAGTTTTAAAGTAATGAGAAAAAACGTTTTCGACTACTACCCACCATGATTATCATGGCCACGTGCACTAGGGATAATAATGGGAAAAAAACCTTGATGATAGTTTGTTACTCCGATAGATGTGCAAGCCACCAGCAGTATAGATATGTGATGCATCATACCTGTCTGTGAATTTCTTTGTTCTCCATAATGAACGTAAGTAAATAAAGAGGATTTAGACCCGGCTATGGACCAGCCAAGATTAGCCGTTGGCGTGTGAAGCCTGGACCCTCTTCAGGCAGGCAAGCCGAAGCTGGCCCGCGATGTCAAGCAGGCCGATGCTACCCTCAGAGACTTGACGAGCCAGAAAGGTTTTTTTGAATTATCCTTTTATTAGTCTAAATTAGACAAGATCTTGGAGGTTGTGCTCATAAAGAATTTCAAGAACTCTCTTGGTTCTCTGTACAGGGATCCCTTGTCCTTTCCAATACAATTCGGTTTTGCACCTAGTGCAAATGGGGAAGCTTTTAAATATCAACACCTTTTTATATTTTTTATTACTCTTCTAGTTCAATACTATATGTTTTTATAATAATATACAATCATTACTAAAAATTAGATACAAGTATACTTGTATAATTAATATATTTATTTGAAAAATCCTTTCATAGATCACCATTCCAAGAATCATAAGTCCAATGATAATTATAGCAATCAAAACAACCTTTTCAAATGAAACTTTCAGCTTTAAATTTTCTTTAAAAAATAATATTTATTACTTATATAATACTTATATAATAACAGATATTTATTTATTACCAGTTGCAAACAAGACACGCTATATCCGATCTGGATAATTGCGCGTGAAATTATTTACAATAATTGTAGTAGAGTAGGTAACAGAAATATCAAAAAAAAATAAACAATTAAGAAAAGAGCATTAAATAAACATATCCATTAAACAAATAAGCAACAACATAAGTAGTTAGAAGAAACCACAAGGTAGTTATTTATAATATGTTAAGCAATGATGGAAGTTGATTTAATGAATTATCTGTAATAATTAGTATCGTGGAGAGAGAAAAGATCAAGTTCAGCTATTATATATAATTTATTTAATTAAAAAGACATATATTGGATCAAAATCATTTATTTTACCATAATTCAGTTGGCTGAACGCCAACCTTTATCAAGGTATTATAACAATTAAGTGTGTTTTTTAATTAAATATTATTTATGGATTGCTCTATTTTCGAAACGATATAATTTATTGAGGTAAAGGCATCTACTTATCGTGCAACTGAAAGTTGCTGATGGCTTGCGCCATCTATCGGAATAAATATCAACTATTCATTTGATATTTATTCGATAGTTGCGCAAGCCATCAGCAACTTTCAGTTGCACGATAAGGAGATGCTTTTTTCTTAATTTATAAACCTTATCCAGTACAATGTCACATTTGTACTATATATTTTTTCAAGATATAATTTAAACAACAACAACAGCATCTTATTAGGACATTTCCGTCCTGTAAGGACTCGCCATACATCATATTCATGGAGAAAAGGAAAAAAAAACATAAACAAAGGAGAGAAGGGAAAATGAAAAGGAAATCAATTCAACATCACTATACAAATTAACTATGGAAGGAAAATTGTTCTGTAATTTTAGTTCTTAGAGATTACCTTGTTCTCTAACGCTTTATGAAGTTAAACAATTCTATCGCTATATATTTTTTCTCGGACATTATTCTGATTAACTGAACTGGGTTCACGTAGACTTGGATAATGTTCTTTAAGATCTTCTTCCGTTCCTCGTTAACAATAGTGCATTCAGAGATGTAGAGGGTCATTTCTTCTATGCTTTCAGTTTTGCAGAATTTACAAATTACATCTTCCTTTTTAATTATTTGAATGTAACTTTCTCTTAGTAAAGTCGAAGTGATTCTTGCTTGGGTAATGTTTTTTTTTAATTATCCAGTACACGTGTTACAGGCCATGATAATCATGGTGGTAGTTAGCGACTGCTTTTACTGTAAGCGCACACATGTCTACACATGTGAAAAGCAGTTCGACTTTGCACACAAATGTGCCAGAGCCCCGTTTGGTTACTTACACTCGCTGGTGGGTTGGACTTTTGCAAGAATCGGGGGCCATTGGAGCATTTTTTTTAAATCAGAAAAAAGTTTCCAATCGAATCGAACCCGGGTCGTAGTGGTCGAAAACCAAACGGTTTAACCAGCCTTCCACGACCACCCTTGGGTAATATAACCTTTTATGTCTATAATTATATTAAAATGTTTTTTTTTTTAAGAGAACCAAATATACACACACATTTGATTCCTAATCTTTGGTCTTTTATATATTTAACACTCATAATATCTTATTTCTTAATATATATATGTGATATCTTGGGACCTCTGGGACCAGTGTTACCTGATGCTAGACGAACCTCGATG
>CP092879.1:50579765-50597370 GCA_030710605.1 Cordylochernes scorpioides
TGATAGTCACAACAATTTTATGTTTGGGTGTGTCTAGAGCCTATATTGAATACCTGAATTTGCTGAACATGGAATATTCGCTACATCCCGCTGGACTGCTCACAGTCTCGGACCTGGATTATCGGACAAGTTGTAGAGCTTCCTCTCAGTCCACTGGATCTCTTGACACCGAGAAACTAGGTGAATGGATCAAAATCTGAGTTTATCTCGGCTACCTGTCTTTATCTACTTGGTGGACTTCAGTCTGTGAGTAGCTACGCTGTGTTATCTATCAAAACTATCTACCTCTTATCTACAACTTCCATCTCCGGGAGTTCGGCGTCTCTTAGTAGACAATTTGACAATTAAAATAATTTTATTGACATCTTGTCAATACATTCAAAGTGCACAGTCTCCACTATTTAAAAAAAAAAGATAATTAAATATATATGACTTATATACATTATGTACAATGAATATGGCGCCTCTGCCAGCGCTGCAGAGTTTGGTGGAGAATCGCCAGCGGGTCTCCAGCGACACCACGTATTTCGCGATCTACGAAGAATACGTAGATCGAGGGCTTCGCCGCTGAGGAGATGGTGATGGCGTGGTCCTGGAGTCAAACTGGTACTGGTCTCTTAGTAGAGATGATCCATGTTCTAGCCACGTAGCCCCTGGCAATCCTGACGTCTGCCAAGACCCACATCTATAAGTACTTTCTCAGCGTGGAACTGAGGAGTGTTAAAGAAGACCTTGTCTGGAGGAGAACTCTCTCAAGATGGGGAAGCCTTCCTTGAGCTCATCGAAGGAGATTCCACAATGATTGGGCGAAGAGAATGCCTTTGTGATTAAGACTGGGAGCACTACTCAGTGGCAGGCCGACTTAGCTCCAATATGAAATGGCCACCTCTGATATAAGGAACAGACGCCATGGGCAGCACTTCCTAACATGGAGTACGGGCACATCCTGTATCCCTGGATCAGTAGTAGCCCTTACAGGATACTACCAGACCTTGTCTGGAGGAGAACTCTCTCAAGGTGGGGAACCCTTCCTTGCTGAATAAATTTGTACACATACACAAATATATATATTCCCCTACATTTTATCTACCTTTTATTTACTATTTTATTATATTTTTCCACCTTTGTAAAAATTGATTATAATAATCAATAAAATTGTTTAAATTGTCAAATTGTCAAGTCAAGTAGCTTTGAGTAGGCTAACCCAGGGGTCGTCAAACTACGGCTCTTTGGATGTGAAGCTGCGGCTCTTTATATAGTTCCATACGTAAATATTATTTATGCGAGTACTATTTATTGTTGGCAAGAAAAAAATGTTGTGGCTCTTTAAAAACTTTGAAAATTTGTAAATTGTAATTTTTGACTCTTCCGACTCAAAAGTTTGCCTGGGCTTATCAAGAATAAGTTGAGTGCTATTTCAATAAAAGAAATATTCTGCCTCAAAATTTATATGCAAATCCGTTTGTATTCATATTTTCATTCTAAAAAGAAAAATGGATCAAATATTATCTGAATTTTATAAGTTATAAGAGAAATGACATATTAAAAAGTGATATATTTGGCAAATAAATTTATAATAAATATCGAACATTGCTAATAAAAACAAATCTAAAAAAAAAAAATCATTTAGGAAATCAATGCCATTTGTGGTTTCACATTGAAAAGAGAATAAATAAATAAAGAATTGGTGATTCGAGAGAGAGTAGATTTATCCTGGATGACACTTTAATTAAACCCAAGTTAGAGGTTTGTTATAATATAACAATGGTTGATAATTATAATTCATTTCTATTTAAAAAACATTCTTCCATTTCAAAAATTGTTATAAGTTTCTATTAAATACTCAAATTTCTATCTAAATATACAAGTTGTACTTTGTCTCTGAATATGTATATTCGAAAGATCATACTAATGAACTACAATCTCTCTTTACACCAATGGTATAAATTTACGAAGATGAAAAAAGCGAAACCATACTAAAAAGCTATTTTTGAAGATAAAGAAGAAAAGAAAAAAGGAAAGGTTTATGAATATATTCATTAAGTCGAATAATTCTTTGACGTTTGATTGAATTTGATCAAGCGAAAGAAACACTAAAAATAACAAATTATAAAGAAATATGTCTCAGAATTATATGTGTTAAGAATGGAGAGGAGCTCAAGACATTGCCTGAAGTTTACTATTTGATGTCTAAAAGATCATTGGATTTTATTTTGGAGAATATCACAGAATAAAACAAAATGATGAAAACATAGAGGTAATTTTAAAGATAGAGTCTTATTCTCTTCTTCTTTCTTATCTCCACACTATGTGAAGTAGAATGCGTCTGCCTTTGTCATTAAGACTGGTAGCACTATTCAGTGGCAGGCCGACTTATCTCCCAAAGAAATGGCCACCTCTGACATGAGGAACAAATGCCATGTGCATCCGCTCCTTAAATGGAGTACAAACGCTGCTCATCCACTATCCCTGGATTAGGAGCCCTTACAGGGTACTATCAACCGGGCCAGCTGAGCCCAGGTTACTGAGCTTGTTACTGCTCTCCCCCCCCCCCCCCCCCCTCCTTTTTCATCCGGGCTTGGGACCGGCAAAGGCGGAGTTAAAAGATAGAGTAAATATCAAAGATACCGAAGATGTCAGGTAAGAGAATTTCTCTTCAATCACTAGATGTATTCCTATTTAAAAATTTCAACTAAAACAAAGAAATCCAACTCATCAATCAACCTTAGATAGAATCGTTCTTGAAACTTCTGTACTAATGAAGGCAGCAATCTACTGTCCAACAACCTAAAGTTGGGTTTATTCCACAAAGATCTATTACAGCAGTAACCAACAAGATATTGGATATAAACACATAATTACAAAATATTTCCTCACAATGAGTTTTTTTTTATTACAAAACGCTAGCTTTCAAGTGATAATCTCTCTTCAACGGGCTTAATAAAACATCGACTATATCCTACAAGAAATATTTACAAAAACATACGCACGCAGCGTGGATATTTACAAGCTCGTTGAAGAGTGATTATCACTGGAAAGCTAGCGTTTTGTAATAAAAAGAAACTCATTGTGAGAAAATAATTTGTAATTTTAAAACTTTTTTCGCAATTTTATCATGAATAAACACATAATGTGAACGTACTTCATGGATTTGACTATTAGACTGAATGGAAAATTCAACCCAGATTCATAAAAAAAAAATTAAAACAATTTTATTTTTCCGTTCGCCATTACTCTTCATGTTTCACCTTTCCATACCTCATCCTCAAAGTTAGAAATGTCGCTATTTCTCTTTGAAAATAAATTTCGATTTTTATAAAATAAACATTCGCGGTATAATTTCAATTTTCGTTTTACAATCATCAGCCGCGTTATATTGTATTTTAAATGTTACTTTAAGTATTAGTTACGAACGGAAAAATACGTCCAGGGTAGCCGAGTGGACAAGGCACCTGCCCGGTAAGCAGAAGGGTGTGGGTTCGATTCCCGCCCCTGGACACTTTTTATTTTTCCGTTCGCCATTACTCTTCATGTTTCACCTTTTCATACCTCATCCTCAAAGTTAGAAATGTCGCTATTTCTCTTTGAAAATAAATTTCGATTTTTATAAAAGAAACATTCGCGGTATAATTTCAATTTTCGTTTTAGAAAATATTTTGTAATTTTAAAACTTTTTTCACAATTTTATCATGAATAAACACATAATGTGAACGTACTTCATGGATTTGACTATTAGACTGAATGTAAAATTTAACCCAGATTCATTAAAAAAAAATTAAAACAATTTTATGATTATTTGCCAATCATTCCTGTTGTAAATCAATCTCCAGTTCCAAATAACTTTATTAGGTGCCGCTCAAAAAAAGCAACCTAGATCATCATATTTACAATATACTGTGGGGGATGTACATGGGTCATTTACAATTATAATTTATATTGATGTCGTTGTGTCCTCAGGTCCTTGGGGATATTGTTCTTGAGAAGGTTTTGTCTGGCTTGTTTGATATTCGAGGTGGGTTTGTTTTTCTTTTATTTTTTCCACTTTTCGTCATTCTGGCTTAATTAATGAGGAATTTGTCTAGGTTTTAAATTTCTTATTTTCCTTTTTCCGTATTTGTAGTTTGTGGCTTACTTGAAGGTGGGGTTAAGTCGATCTAGATGAGAAGATGTCATCACATATATAAGGTAAAGGGATATCACCCATCACTATATCCTTCTTCAGACCTAGTTGTTGACCTAGAAAATCCAGCTCTTAGATTTGTATCAAAGACTTGTCTGAAGAGAAGAACATATACACCACCAAACTGACTCTATTAATAGTGTTGTCGCGGAGGTAAACCCCGATATGGCTGCACCACTGAGAAAACTCACCCTGTAATGCTTCAAGAAGTTGAAGACTCCAGAAATAACTTTGACAAGTTTTATAATCCTTGTAAAAGAGATATGTTTATTGTAACAGCTAGTAGCGTGATCTCCTCTAGCCACGAGCTCTTCTGCCGGCACAGGCAGCATCTCCTTTTATAAAAGCAAAAATACAAACAAAAGAAAATATACAAAATATCTATTTACATATATCGAAGAAAGCAAAGTATATTCTATATACAGTTACGAGCGTCATTCTTCATCTCCTAATCAATCATCTCTGTCACCGTTTGCTTTTTTTTGGAATGGCGCCCTCCTATTGGTTGGCTACGATCACGCCACCTTTGCCCCCCCCCCCCCCCATCATGCCTCTCCCACTCGCCTTTTCGTTTTTGTAACTATTGTGTTGGAGCGGGTCACTCCTTAAATAAATGCATATATTAGTTAATAACTAAATGGAATCCTCTCTTTCTTTTTCCCAGTAAGAGACGCCTACGGAAGCCAACAGTACATAGACAGATAAAGCATATAGGCTATAGTTATTAACTAATATATGCATTTATTTAAGGTGCCAAATTATAATTGTAACAAATAGTATTTGAATCAAAACATTCAATCGGGTAAAACACGGGCGTTGCCCGGGTCATTCGGCTAGTTTTTACATATAGGAGAAATATTTTTCAACAAGTGTGGTATTAAAGAAAAACAATCGTAATTTAAAAATTATTATAAATATTTTATAATTATTTTATAAAATCTTTTACTAAAGAAGAGAGATTTTACAAAACAAGATTTAAATACATTGCCCCAATATTTAGTTGTCTTACATTTCAACTTTAATTTATCTTGAAGCTAGAGATTGTCTGGTCGGCATTCATATTTCTGTAAAACATAGATACTTCGGCCAGTTAAAGTCTTATATAGTTAAATTTATTTGTTTAAATAATTTCATGTAAAGTATTGCTGCACCGCGCGCGCGTGGCGGCGGACGGTTGGCTTCGGTAACACTGGAGCTGACGTCACTTCCTGTTGATGTAACCTGCGGCGTCGCCACACACTGACTTGTTCTCTTTCTCCATGTTTACTATTTAATCTATATATATTCCCTTTACCTTGTAGTTAATTAAACAATAATTAACGTTGAGTGCTGTGTGTAATCAATTGGAATACAACAAGTATAATAAAATATCCAATCATTCTTTTGGTAGCTACACTCATAGACAAAACTTAAGGAAGTGAAAAGTGTTTGCTGTTGCCGTTGTCTATTTTTTTAGGAGACAGAGGCAATTTTGTTCACACTTAGCTATCTCGTGTGTTTTCAATAAAGGTCACTGTAATATATTTCAGAGTTATTATCTGAATCCCGATATACATGCTCAAAGGTACAACTTCCTTAAGTTTTGTCCATGAGTGTATCTTTCAGAGTTATTGTCTGAATCCCGAATATACATGCTGAAAAGTACAATTTCCTTAAGTTTTGTCCATGAGTGTATCTTTCAGAGTTATTGTCTGAATCCCGAATATACATGCTGAAAAGTACAATTTCCTTAAGTTTTGTCCATGAGTGTATATTGTTGCATCATGATTAATGCGCGTATTTTAAAAATTATTTATAATATTATTTTCAATATATTTAAAATTTAAATTATATATTTATTTATATTTATTTGGGGAACAGATTATTTAGATTATCATCATTCCTTTTTATAGTTTCATTCCTTTTGTAATATTTTATTGTACATATATCTTGATTGGTTATTGGAGCGAGAGAGGACCTAGACCAAGACTGTGGATCACGACCTACGAGGAAGACAAGAATAAATAAACACAATAACTTTAAAAGGTAATTTATTTTTATTTAATTTTATTTATTTACTTTTATTTATTTGCTTTGACTATGGTAACCCGATCGGGAAACGTGTATAACACCAAAAAAGAAGAAACCAAGGTTGACGACCCTGCAAAGCTGCAACTTGGTGCAACAATATTATATTGACTTATTATATTACAGATAGAAAGAAAAGAGTTGTATAAAATGTGTTTTATGTGCTTGGATCAAATTCAAGATATGAGCTCTCATAATATTCTACAATTGCCCGGCTTCATGAAGAATGATAAATAATTAATTATTAAAAATATGAATTTCATCAATTTGCATTGTTAGCTGTATTAAACGAGTCTAACATTTTTAGACTTCTGTATGATCTAGAAGTATATTGAAAAATTGAACACAAAAATTGATATTAAATATAGAAATTAAAATTAGTTCATCGCCCAGATCATCTAGAATTTGATATTTTCCAACTTACATTGTCATCGGGTGTGAACAAGTGAACCATATTTCAGACTTCTAGATGTGTGTTCTGTAAGTACATTAAATATTCATTACAAGATTTTCGGATAGACAGAGAGATAGAGAACAAACTGACAGACAGATTAACAAGTTAAATATAAATATTTTTTATTAAAAAGGCATATATTGGTTCAAAATATCATTTATTTTACCAATATTTCAGTTGGCTGAACGCCAACCTTTATCAAGGTGTTATAACATATTAATATGTACAACTCAATATGTTATAATACCTTGATAAAGGTTGGCGTTCAGCCAACTGAAATATTGGTAAAATAAATGATATTTTGATCCAATATTTGCCTTTTTAATTAAAGATTTATTTATGGATTGTTCTATTTTAAAAATTAAATAAATGTTTAAAAAAAAAAGAAAAAAAAACTGGATTTGACTAGTAAGTTGTAGAACTACACACACTGCATTCTCTAGGAGAAAAGACTGAATAAAACTTATACAATATGGTCAACCAAATGTCAACACAATATGGTCAACCAAACAGGAGTAATGAAGATGGACAAAGAGTTTGGATTACAATCCCTTAAAAACTGTCACATTTGTTATGGCTATTTAGCTGAGTATTTTCTTTATTTTTTCCATCAAAATCTCTTCTCTTTGACAATTTTTTTAGGAACTTTTTTACTATCTTTCTCTCCCTCCCTGACCCGGGAATACTTTCTTGTTACGATACAATACCTTAGATATCTCAGAATAAATCAATAGATCAATTTTATAAGTTCTGGATGCCCTAAAAATTAAAATAGACATATTCCATAAAAGAGTTAAATTACAAGCCAATTTAAAAATTTCAGTTGTAAATATATCCACGCTGCACGCGTTTGTTTTTGTAAATATTTCTGGTAGGATATTGTTGCACCAGGCTGCGGTTATATATATAGGCAGATTCTTCAGTCTTGATTCTCTCCTCAGACGCGTCTTGCATCTTTCCAGAACGTGTCTCCACCATTCTACAAGGTTAAACCAGTCAATAATAAGACAACTATATATTTAGGTAGCACCTAGAATATCTCTTTATTTATCACATCAAAGTTTAAAGCTGGTGGGGTATTTATTGTATCAAAATACAAATGTTTTATAGTACATAATATTTTATAGAAATAATCTGTTTTATAAAAATAAATAAATATATAATTTAAATTTTAAATATATTAAAAATAATATTATAAATAATTTTTAAAATACACGCATTAATCATGATGCAACAATATAGTCGATGTTTTATTAAGCCCGTTGAAGAGCGATTATCGCTTGAAAGCTAGCGTTTTGTAATAAAAAATAAACTCATTGCGAGAAAATATTTGTAATTTCAAAACTTTTTCACCATTTTATCATGAATACTCACTTGTGTTACAGCTCTTTTGGTTTGCTGCTTGCTTGGTTCATTGCCACAGTGCATTGTGGTTAATGTCCAAATAGTCTAAGAATGTCGAGTCTAAGCATTCTCTGACTGTTTTATCACATCCTCCTTATTCCCCAGACCTCTTTCCCTGTGATTTTATTTTATTTTTCAAGCTCAAACTTGCGTTAAAAATAAGAATCTTTTGGTCATCTGAAGATATCATTGAAAATGAGTCAGCTGAAATAAACAAGCTCAGTAAAATGAACTATGAAATCGCTTTTAAACAACTTTCTGACAGCTGGAAAAAATGTTTAAAAAGTAGAGGTGATGAGCTTATTTCGGCGCTATGGTCCCGAAATCCATGAGGCTCTTTCATCTCAGGGAGTTCACGAAAAGTTTACATCCTGCTATATAAAAGATACAATTTGTATATATCCTGCGCGCACTGGGGTTAAAAAAAAAAGACATAGGCAACTATGGATTTGATTAATACTACAATATATTTATTTATCTCCCTTTTGACGGTCATACAAAGATAAGAATAAAAAAATAAATAAAACGGGCAACGAGGATTGAGTGGAAAATTTTGCAAGAATATACTACAAAAATAATTATTGGAAGATACTTAACTTTAGTGCTCCAGCTGGATGGCTTGGAAATCCCTCCCCTAAAATCTTGTAGAACTACATTTTTAACGAGCTTCCTATCCGCTCAGAAAAAAAAAAACTCTGGCTCTCACCAAAGCTTACTCGTGTCTAACTTTTTCTCTCCCAGGGTGACCGAGAAAAAAAAATAAAAAAAATAAATCTTTATCTGGTCACCCTCTGTGATAAAAAAAAGAAAATTTAAAATAAAAAAATAAAAATTATCATTCGAAATATTAATTTTAAAATATTAAAAAAAAGAAAACCCAAAATAGCTGCTTATTTAAAAAAATGGAAATTTATTATTGTACTATAAGTTATTTACAAAAACTAGAAATAAAAAGGAGGTGAAGAGATGGGCTGGTATTACAAAGAAGAATGCTTGAAGTCCTTTTCTTTCTTGTCGAGGCAGCTTCTTCATTGTCCACCAGCTTTCCGTTTCTTCTGTGGGTGACTTTGTGGAGGCCCCAGAAGTGGCCTCTACAGTCCTTCCCCGCCAAGACCACGGGATTTGGGCTTGCGAGGGAGCAGGACAAATCTCCGGGGTCAAAAGTGGAGGTCGGGGATGCTCTGGCTTGCGAGGGAGCAGGACAAATCTCCGGGGTCAAAAGTGGAGGTCGGGGGATGCTCTGGATTAGCGGAAACAATAGCACTGTCTAAAAAAATAAATGTCAAAACAAAATGGCGCCATGCATTCTATTTATTCGCCAGTTGAATGCAAGACTGGCTTTTTAATTCCACTCTGTGACACAGATAGTATTGTGATAAGTATATCCGGAGTCTTAGGGTGCCTGGAACACAAGGGTTATAAACATATATATACATCTATTTATATGTAAGATTTGACACATTTGTGGGAAGGTGCATACCTACTAGTAAAAAAAATAATGCTTAGTAATTAAAAAAAATAATAATAAAAGAGTCAATAATGAATAATAATCTGAATTATAATGAATTCAAACTAAAATAAAAAATATATCTACTTATATATTTGCCTTATTCTGTCTGTTTGTCTGTCTGAAGCTCACGGATGGGATTTTTCATAACCATCGGTGGTTCAGTGGTAGAATGCTCGCCTGCCACGCGGGCGGCCCGGGTTCGATTCCCGGCCGATGCATTTTTTTTTTTTTACAATTTTTAAAACTCATTTATATATTATACAAGAATGACATGCACGGCGCCAATTTATAATTGTAACTAATAGTATTTGAATAAAAGCATTTAATCGGGTAAAACCCGGGCGTTGCCCGGGTCATTCGTATCTACTTATATATTTGCCTTATTCTGTCTGTTTGTTTGTCTAAAGCTCACGGTTTGGAATTTTCATAACCATCGGTGGTTCAGTGGTAGAATGCTCGCCTGCAACGCGGGCGGCCCGGGTTCGATTCCCGGCCGATGCATTTTTTTTTTTTTTTACAATTTTTAAAACTCATTTATATATTATACAAGAATGACATCCACTGCGCCAATTTATAATTGTAACGAATAGTATTTGAATAAAAGCATTTAATCGGGTAAAACCTGGGCGTTGCCCGGGTCATTCGCATATAATAATTGTATAAACGAATGCAAGACAAAATCACCGCGAATGTTTCTTTTTTTTTTAGGCAATTTCTTTTTAAGGCAATTATCGTTATTTATCGTTAATTTTTGTTTCGATTTTATTGAAAAAAAAACGATATGGTGCCTTTAAAAAATGATCTTTATTACTATGCAGTTTTCTATTTAGTCAATATACCTAAGTTCATGTTGCAAATGTAATTATCTCTATCGATTTAGTAGGTGAAATGCAAAAAAAAAAAATCGACATGATGAAATCTTTATGAAAATTCACATTTTTATTTTTATATTTTCAAGACACACACAGTTTGGGGCGGGACGTTTCACAAGAGAGACATCCACGGCGCCAATTTATAATTGTAACGAATAGTATTTTAATTAAAACATTTTAAAAACACACAGTTTGGAACGGGACGTTTCACAAGAGTGACATCCATGGCGCCAATTTATAATTGTAACGAATAGTATTTGAATTAAAACGTTTTTAAAATATATACGCACTCGGGTAAAACCCGGGCGTTGCCCGGGCCATTCGTCTAGTATATAAATAAAATCCAATAATGAACTCAAATCTGAACTATAATGAATTCAACCAAAAAATAAATAAGAGAGCCAATAATGAATTCAAAACCAAAAAATTAAAATAAAAGAGCCAAAATGAATTCAAACCTGAACTATAATGAGTTCAAACAAAATAATAATAATAATAATAAAAGAGCCAATAATGAATTCAAAACTAAAAAATTAAATAAATAAAAGAGCCAAAATGTATTCAAATCTGAACTATAATGAGTTCAAACTGGAAAAGAAAAATAAAAGTAAAAGAGCCAATAATGAATTCAAACAAAATTAAATAAATAAAAGGCCAATAATGAATTAAAACAAAATTAATAAGGAAACCAATAATGAATTCAAACCTGAACTATAATGAATTCAAACTGGAAAAGAAAAATAAAAGTAAAAGAGCCAATAATAATAATGTTCTGAACTATAATGAATTCAAACCAAAAAAAATAATTTAAAAAATAAAGGAGCCAATAATGAATTCAAACCTGAACTATAATGAATTCAAACTAAAATAAGAATAATAGTAAAAGAACCAATAATGAGAAAAAAAAAAAGACTGGTGACTTCACATCGACTTGACACGGTGCCTGTCAGTCAAAATTTATCTCTATCAGTTCCATGCCTTTTTCGTCGAAACATGTCCAATTCTATATGGGTTTGCTACTAACTAATTTAAACTAACATGATTAAGCTCTAGACTTGTTTAATACCTAATAAAATAAATGAAATAGTATTTTATCAATGTACTACCATAGTACGTCTGGCAGGGAGTCCTTTATAAAGACTGACTGGGCTGGGTTGGTTCTCCAGGATGAACACATCATCCAACTCATCATGAGTAAATACGACATTCAGCACAAAGCCCGAAATGCCAAAGACCTCACGTCCAGCACAAAGCCCGTGGCGTGATTAACTGGCCTATTCTGTACTTATTGATACCCTCGCCGAAGAGTCCTCGTGTCAGTCATCTGAAGACACTACGAAACCTCGCGCGTCCCTATTAATGGTATCAGACCCAACAAATGGGTCAGCGCATAGAACCGATCAAGTCCCCGACTTGCAAAACCCACCCTAACTCAGTCTTTTACCACTAACGTTATCCGTATGGAAGGAAGCATACCCATAGCGCATACTTCCCCTACTGGGGTTTGAAACCAGATACCACCCAGTTATCAAACCCTACATTGATTTAATTGAATTGTATGTAGCCATCTGGTGCGCCGGTGAAAACCCGCTAAGTCCACCAAAGTCTCACACATATCAAAAGGCTAAAAATAAAAATAAAAACTCATATTCCCGAAGGAAGCCTAACAAAAAGGAGCGACTATTTTCTAATTTGAGAATTGCATTGTCCTGAGAGGCTTATAACCCTAACAAATTTGAAATCAAAATAAAATCGATCCTATTAAAATTCCCTAACACTATTCTAAATTCGTAGTTTGGTCTAACAATATAATTGACTGCTGCTTTCTCACATTCATTCCGCATTCCCATTCACACAATTTATTCATAGCGGGCAATCATACTAAAGCTAGGTTCTATTATATAAGCCAAAATACTATATAATCATCATCAATATACCCTAATAAAAGTAATACTAAAATTGTCAGGACTTAATGTGAAATCAAATAACTAAATAAAAAAATGAAATTTGGGAACTAAAAGCCCTTCAATATAAATTAACCTATGCCTCATACAATCTCTTACTGACTTTTTATATTCAATGACTGATATCAATCTCAACTGTAAGCCAACCTAACCTTAAAAGAATTGTAAATATCAAAGTCCCTAAATTGTCTTTGCCTCAACACCTAGTACCACTGCAAAGATAATTTAATAGGACAATTTACTAATTAGAGCGACAAAGAATAGAACATTCAACTCATGAAGGCGACAGACAATTGGAAACGCTTCCTCTACTGATAAGATCCTGTTGACTGACCTTCCCTCCTCAAACACGCTCCAGTCACAGCAACCACTCTACACTACCAGTGCGACAACTTCATTCTACTTGCTAACTGTAGGTAACACGCAATAGTTCTAGAATATGGAATTAAAGGGCGTCTATATATATACCCAACCGATATCTGTATTAATGTGGACATCTACACTCTGCTACACCACTGCTCTCAACTGCCTGGCTTCTGATTGTCTATGTCTACTTAATCTCAATTCAAGGGATTATTGAGCGTCATACGATGGCTCGTATACCCAACCTCGGACGTCACTAGGAACACAAACAGCCCGCCGCCAAACACTACTCCGACCTCGGCAGTACATCCTTCTCTGGAGTTGTTGTGTGGCTCTGGAGTAAACTTGATGTCGCCCAGCTATACCTATACATCTATTTAGCTGCCTGCACCATCGATCCTACTGTAAAGTATGTACCATACTGAAGTACTAAGTATTAGCTCCTTGATCAAATAATATCTTATATATTCTATTAAATCTAATCTTAATAAAAAATTACCCTAAACTTGAATATTTGTGCCAAATTGGTTACACCTATTTGCCAAAATTAAACCAGACCGATTGTCTACACTATATGCTTTGACATGAGAAAGTTTGAAAATTTTAACATAAAATTTCAAAATTTAAGGTTTCATGAAAAAAAAAAATTCTATAAAAGAAAAATTCTGCTTAATTTGGTCTCTCCCACTTAATACATATTAAAATTTTACGAAATGACTGTTTCTATACAGACTTCTATCATATTGTTCTTTTCCTTATTCCAGCCTGAACTCTTGTTCATTACACGGTGGTTCGTAAAAAATATACTGTCGATTGCAGGCTAATCTCTCTTACGCCTTTGATTATATTATGTGTATTGACTTGACCTGGTTTGACACAGCACACTTTCCCATTGAGGTCTCACTAAAGTACGGAATTGAATGCTAAAATATATATATCTCGTTGTGGTGCTAAACATTTATCTCGTTAAAACATGGCTGTCGCAGTGGTTTCTCGTGGTATGACAGAGGTGAACCGAGCATAGACACATCTGAGTAGGTGCAGATTGGCACAACTACATCTTGCGTAGATTGACTCGGCATGTCGATTAATCAATCTTGGAAATTCTGAGCGAAATTGGTGCATCAGCCTGCAGATGGATGTATATAGATTAAATCTATATTTTATAAATGATGCATATATTTCAGATGATTTCTTCACATACTACCACAATGACCCATTCTTCAACTGGTTCATGCCACGTGGTCTTACGCTCGGTGGCGTCCATCGGGATATTATGTTTTATGTCGTTCTTCACTCACGTCCACCTTCGTGAGTATCTTAGTCCTATTATATAATATATAATTTTACAGACAAAATTGCATGCTCCGACGTCCATTGTTTAAACTACGCAAGATATTCTTCTTAATCTTCAGGGCCTACTCTTGACCTCCCTGAAATGTAATCTTTGCTACAGATCCCCGTGTCCGATACCACGTTTCATAAGACTATGAAAGCCGATGTTGAAACGAGTTTTAGATCTGCTGTGATACTATAAGCTTCTCTTTTGTTACAGGCCTCTGCTGCCCAAACAATCTGAAGGTGGTGGAATAGATAAGGGTTTCTGGAAGGGCTTATCAAAAACCAGTCAAGTGCAAACATACACGAGGTGCAAGGTTCATTATCATTGCTTATCTAAGGTTCCTGGAACTATATGTCTGATAAATGGTTAAGTTAGCATATTGCGTTTTATTCTAAAAAAAAATGCTATTAACTTCCAAAAGATGCAGGATATATAAAAAAAATGATTTTGTCCTTTAGCTGGAGTTAAAGAAAAGAAACAATAAATTTCACTACTTTCATTAAAAAGGAAAACCTTCCCCTCCAAATTCTGTAATATGGATTATCATACTATAAAAATCGCTATTAGATTGAATACGATATTAACTAAATAATAAAATATAAATACACCTATGAATGGGAGAGATAAAATTATATGCAGTAACTATTTGTAATGTGCGTGACACATGCAAAAAATATAATCAAAGGTGACTGGGAGAAAAAAAAAGGCTAATAATCTATACAAAGAAGGTTTTTCTGTCTATAAACGCTATACTGTTGTCACGCATTTCCCTCCACGAGGAGTTACAAATGAGAATATACAATTCTACAGAATTACAGATTACTATCTGCACAAGATAGTATGTCCATGCAAAAATAAAATTACGAGACTAGTTTAAGGTCATCTACGCTATTAAAAAAAATATTGTAAAAACACGTCTTATCTAAACTGTATAATTGAACAAACATATTTCTTGCATAAATTAAAGTTAACTAAAAAAACCAAAGTTAATTAAAAATAAATAACGAAGAAAATAAATTATTATACATAACTGTAATCTAAATGGTAATTAAAACATTTTACACAAGAGAATTGCGTTGCGATAGACTTTTACCATAAAATTGGCCATACTGGCATCCATAAATATATCTTGTCATAATGACTTGTACAAAAAATGTTTTTAAATTATATTCGACGCTATTAGAACGTTATACAAAGTTAAAAATGAATAGATAAATAAAAGAAATGGAAGGAATATATGGCAGGCATAGAGCCAGGCTTAAAAAGCCAAGCCTTTGCAAAACGTACCTTTTCACACCAAGCGCTCTGTCTAGACTGTCCTTTGTTAAAGGTTTCCTTGTAGGCGGGAAAGCGGTTCTCTTGAAACCCTTAGGGTCTCGCCGACTTGTCAATCAAACTTGCGGGGGGGGGGGGGGAAGTCTAGAATTTGACATTGATTGATATCTTTATTTGCTTTCCCATGGTTTCTCAGATTCTTAGCATTTTCCCGCTAAAAAAATTTTCTTGTAATTTTCTATCTACCAGCTAGTATAACGAAATTTTTAAGATTGTTAACTAATAAACACAAAAAATAAAAAAATTGAGATTTCAAATACTCTAAACTGGTGTACCTTGCTAAAAAAAAATACTGGTGCTGACAATATATGATTTAAAAGATAGATTACAAAATGATGCAGTGTTTTAAGTTATGGTCCTTTTTTTTAAAGTATGGGTAATGCTAGATTTAGATTATATGTTCTATGTTCAACCCAACTTCTATAACGTTCAAATTTTTTATACTGGACACATGGTGACTTCGACACATATTTGTTTAGAATTGGCAAAGTTGGTTCACCTGCATGCACTTGTGGAAACTAACAACAAACCCCTGAACACCTTCGGATAAAATGTCCATTAACTTCTGATCCAAGGGAAGAAAACCAACTTTACCTGACCGATACAAAATAAGCTGCTTGCAATAAAGACCAATACATCAAGTTTAATAGATTCTGCAGGATGTATATTTTGAGGCGAAAGTGTTGACTGTACATATTTTAAGTTCCTACTTATAATTGCTATATGTAAAATTTGACATCGAATGTTTAATTTTAATGATTTCCAATGTTCAATTGTATTAATTGTATATAATTTAAAAATATAATATGATGTTACACAATAGGCTAAAAACGACGTTCTATTTTTATGCGGAAATCTTTTTTTTACACATAGTACAAATAGTTTTAAATATAAAATTGGCGTTACTGTTAATTTTCAGAATGCTCATAATATCTTAATAAAGATTGGCGTTCAGCCAACTAAAATATTGGAAAATAATGATATTTTGATCTAAAATATGCCTTTTTACAATATAAGCCTGATTTCATTTAAGAAACAAATAATAAAATAATACCTAAAATAAAAAAAAACTAAATTGTAAGTGGACAACTGCGGCCTTCTAGCATATTATTTGGCTTAATTAAAATGGCTCGTTTATCTAATATTAAGAAAGCACCATCACAAATGTATCAAATCTTACCTCAAAAATTGGCGGGATCCGTTCTCCACGTGGTTGGCCGCCTCGTGGACTTTACCATTCTTTACTGGATTTTCCGTAGCCTCCAACTAGCACACATTTATATATTAGTTTATGCTTTAGACAGGATTTTACAAGTTACATTATTTAAACAGCAGGGTGTTATTTTACCGTGAACTTTTCGTGGCCTTATTTGGAACTGGTCGGCCCACGTTGAAGGCGTCATTGATGAGCTTATTTCGGCGCTATGGTCCCGAAATCCATGAGGCTCTTTCATCTCAGGAAGTTCACGAAAAGTTTACATCCTGCTATATAAAAGATACAATTTGTATATATCCTGCGCGCACTGGGGTTAAAAAAAAAGACATAGGCAACTATGGATTTGATTAATACTACAATATATTTATTTATCTCCCTTTTGACGGTCATACAAAGATAAGAATAAAAAAATAAATAAAACGGGCAACGAGGATTGAGTGGAAAATTTTACAAGAATATACTGAAAAAATAATTATTGGAAGATACTTAACTTTAGTGCTCCAGCTGGATGGCTTGGAAATCCCTCCCCTAAAATCTTGTAGAACTACATTTTTAACGAGCTTCCTATCCGCTCAGAAAAAAAAACCTCTGGCCCTCACCAAAGCTTACTTGTGTCTAACTTTTTCTCTCCCAGGGTGACCGAGAAAAAAAAATAAAAAAAATAAATCTTTATCTGGTCACCCTCTGTGATAAAAAAAGAAAATTTAAAATAAAAAAATAAAAATTATCATTCGAAATATTAATTTTAAAATATTAAAAAAAAGAAAACCCAAAATAGCTGCTTATTTAAAAAAAATGGAAATTTATTATTGTACTATAAGTTATTTACAAAAACTAGAAATAAAAAGGAGGTGAAGAGATGGGCTGGTATTACAAAGAAGTATGCTCGAAGTCCTTT
>CP092879.1:50597470-50613828 GCA_030710605.1 Cordylochernes scorpioides
TCTTTATTGTCGAGGCAGCTTCTTCATTGTCCACCAGCTTTCCATTTCTTCTGTGGGTGACTTTGTGGAGGCCCCAGAAGAGGCCTCTACAGAGGGTCCTATTTTGAAATATATGATAAATAAAAGGATTTAACCTTTATATATTTTTAATTAAAAAGGCATATATTGGATCCAAATATCATTTATTTTACCAATATTTTAGTTGGCTGAACGCCAACCTTTATCAAGGTGTTATAACATATTTAACCTTGATAAAGGTTGGCGTTCCGCCAACTGAAATATTGGTAAAATAAATGATATTTTGATCCAATATATGCCTTTTTAATTAAATATTTATTTATGGATTGCTCTATTTTCAAAACCTTTATATCTTTTTTTGAAAAATTCAGTTACTTTTTGATCGTAAATTGTATATACAATATTATTTTATTCTATAAAAATATGCACTAGAAAATTTGAATCGTTATTTGTGTTCCTAAGGAAAAACATACTAAATTTAGTTCCTTAAGTACAACATTTCTAAATTAATGTAAAAGTATTTTTAAAAATATTTATTCTTTCATTTCAAATGAAAGGATATATATTATTTAAGCTTTTTATAATATTAATTGATATTCACTATCTAAAATATCAAAATTTAAATACTAAAATAATGTAAAGGATTTTGCACGCTATCTGTAATCAAGAATTGTAATTATTATTTTCACACTTTTCCTTTAATTTTCATTATATATATTATTATAATCTGTCATAATTTATAAGGATGTCAGAATAAGATTATATATTTAAATGTATTTAAATATATATTTATCAATTATATAATAATTTATATACTTTATGTATTTAAACCCAATTATAAAATTTATAATGATTTTTAAATTATTTAAAATTAAAAATAAGCAAAGTATTTCACAAGTTAAATAAATCTTAGCGATTTTTTAAATATGTATTTTTAAAAGGGGTAATTCAACACAATAATAAATAGTTATAAATTAGCTGGATAGATGGCACTGCAAGTCTGTCTAGCCATAGTTTTAAGTAAAATTCACCTTTGATCCTTTGACTTTTAAAATATATTATACTAAGGTTACATATAATATATTTTTAGATCTAATCATTAATTTAGAGTTATTTAAATACTTTTTACTTTTTTAATAAATATTTTTATATTTTTATAAATCTATTTTATATTATAGAAAATAATAACAAAATTTAAATAATTTATATACAGGGTGATCCAAAAGTCCCGCACAACTTTAAAAATTAATAAACTCCGCGAATATTTGCGCTAGAGCAATGCGGTAAACACCATTGTGTTCAGGATGCAATGGGATTTTTTATGGCAAATAATGAAAAATTCGAAATTGATTTTAGTTACAACTTTATCCGCTAGATGGCGCCCTACCAGAATCAGCGATTCAGCGGCCAAATTGTTTGATAAATTGAAAAATATAACTGAACGACACGTATTTTTCCTTTTTGAATACCAGGAAAGAACCCTAATAATATCAAATGATAAATTAATAAAACACCATTTCGCCAAAAGTTAGAAGAAATGGTTAACGATTTTTAAATACAATCTGAGATATGTAAAATAGGTATATGCAAATTAAAACATGTAGCAAAAAAAACTGATATTTTAGATGCGGTTTGCTGGAATCCTCTCAGCTATTTATATTTCGAAAATAATAATTTTCTATTTTTTAAAATTCAACTCTCTCTCAGTATCGATTATATTTATTTTAATTCACTTGAAAAATATTTATCTATCTCTGATGATTTATTTTACTCTGGAATTCATTGTTGTTTTTGTCGTGTCCAATAAAGAGCCTCAGATTCTTTTCGTTTGGCCAACAAAAAATGTCCAATTTATATACACATATATTCTTACATAATGAGACTTTAAAGAATGCAAATAATCTTCATCTATTTACATACACAACACATCTCCCCCCTTAATAATACTCCAGTCGGTCTGGGGGTTTCCTGGCTCTCTGAGGTCTAGGACTGCGGACGGGCACTTGCACAGCGGCAGGCTCCGGTTTAGGAGTGCAAGAGGGCACGTGCACAGCAACAGGCCCTGGTATAGGAGTGCAAGAGGGTACGTGCACAGAAGCAGTCTCCTCCTTGTTTCCTGATGTAACCTCTGGAACCTCCTCTTCACTTTATTTGTGACTTCCACCTACAGGCTTCTCTCCTGATGTTCGAGGAAGTATCAAATTTCTTGTCTCCACTTGTTTCTTTCTCACAGGTCGCAATTGATTGATATGCCTCTTATACACGACGCCCTCGCAACTTACAAGGTAGTGACGGTAGCTCAATAATTCCAAAATGGTACCTTTTTACCGTTTAGGTCCAGTTGCATAGTTGCGGAAATAAACCTCGCAACCTGTAGTAAACTGCTCCTGCCTTCTTACGGCCTCATGAAATACCTCTCGCGGATTTCTCATCTTGGTATTAAATTCGAGAATCTTGATCTTAAACTCTTCATTAGCAGTTCCGCCGGGGAATTCCTTTATTACAGTTTGGGGGAATGCTCTATGAGCAAATAGGAAACTTTGTAGATCCGTCTCTAAATCATCCTTCCCATTATTCTTTCTCAAAAGGTTTTTAAACTCTCTTACATATCTCTCAGCTAAACCATTTGTACTAGGATTATACGGACTGGTCTTAGTGTGCCGTATACCATTCATTTTGGTAAATTGCTCGAATTCACCGGAGACAAACTGTCTTCCGTTATCTGTAACAAAATATTAGGGCAATCCAATTCTGGCGAGAATTTCTCTAAGATGACTTATAATCGTTTTTCTGGTAATATCTTTGATGATAAAAATTTCTATCCACTTTGAGTATGCGTCCACGAGAACCAAAAACATTCTTCCTATGAACGGACTCGCTAGATCAAGATGAAGTCGATGCCAAGGTTTTTCGGGCCAAGTCCATTCCGAGATGGTAGCCGGGGGCATGCTTGCCGATTCTTGGCATACTCTACATTCTCTAGTTAACTCCTCGATGTTACTGTCTATGCCTGGCCACCAGAAAATACCGTCTGGCAATCATCTTCATTTTAACAATCCCCATGTATATTTCATGTAAGTCATTTAAAATTAAATATCTTAATTTTTGGGGAATTACCACTCTTTCACGCCATTGAAAACAATCAAACTCCAAACTTAATTCCTCATTGATCTTATAATAAAGAGCTAGTGGGTTTTCGCTCAGTACCCTTGTGAATTTCCACACACACACAGTTGCCTTCTCTAACATTCCTTAATACTATATACAGTATTTTATCTCGGGACGTCTCATATGCCACCTCCCTAAAAGAGAACGGTACCTCATTCAACTTCCTGAGAAGAAGTACCTGGTCTTCATCAAGAAACTCCCTGACACTCGATTCTAAAGGAAGACGTGACAATGCGTCAACATTGGAATTATCACTACCTTTTCGAAACTCCTCAGTATAATTAAATGCAGCTAATTTTAAGGACCATATTTTAATTCTGGATGCTGCACATATGGGAATTGGTTTCTGAGGTGAAAATTTATGAATTAAGGGTCGGTTGTCTGTGACTAATACGAATTTTCGTCCCAGTAAGTATTGTCTTGATTTCTCATCGCCATAAGTTATGCTCAACGCTTCCTTTTCTAGTTGAGAGTACCGTTTTCCGCTTCAGTTAATGTTCTAGAAGCAAAAGCTATAGGGCATTCTTCCTTTCTATCATTTCTATGACTCAGAATTACGCCTGGTCCATAGTCCATTAATAATGATTTGCATTTTTTAAATAACATTCGATATTTTTCCGTCCAATTCCATCTACAATTTTTATTCAAAAGTTGATAGAATAGCGCTAAAATGTTTGCTATATTCTTTATGAATCTATAATAATAAATTAAGAGTCCTATGAAAGATCTCAATTGCGAAACATTCTTTAGGTTCAGGCGCCTCTATCACTGCTTTAATTTTATTTTCTAAGGGATGCAGTCCATATTTATCCATTTTAACCCTAAAAATTCCACCGATTTCTTTTTAAATTTACATTTATATCTGTTTAACTTTAAACCTTTTTCTAGCAATAATCTAAACACTAGATCCAACTTTTGTTCGTGATCTTCAAAGTCTTTTCTGCAACCAAAATATCATCTATGTAGCAGGCCACACCTGGAAATCAGAAAATAGGCCTTCCATAATCCCCTGAAATTTATTTGGTGCTACCGCTACGTCATATGATAGTCTTTTATAAGAAAACAACCTCTTTGTTGTGTTTATATCAACAACAGCTTTGGCTTCTTCCGCTAACATTACTTGTAAGTAAGCCTGTGATAGGTCTAGAGTCGAAAGTACGGTGCTTGTAGATAATTTTGAAAAGATCTCATCGATCGATGGAATGGGATACCTATCTAATTCTATTGCTTTATTAGCTGTGCATCTAAAATCACCACATATCCTTACACTACCATCCTTTTTTGATGCCGGTACTATTGGAGCGGTCCAATATGCATGAACTATAGGTTATAAAATGCAAGAATTCACTAAACGATCAATTTCATTCTCTACTTTGTTTTTTTGGAGAGAAAGGTTAACTTCTGGCTTTACAAAACACAGGAGTCACATCCTTTTTTAAATTGAAATTTATTCAAACGTCCTTTAGACAGCCCAAATCTTTGTTAAACAAATCTGCATACCTATCCATCAAATTTTTATATATTTAAATATATTTCTATTATATTCATTATTTAAAATTTTAATGCTAAACAATATAGAATAATCAAGTTTCAACTGTTTAAGCCAGTCTCTTCCTAATAAAATTACCTGGATTTTTTCATTTACAACTATTAATCGTAAATATTGGTTAGCTTCTTTTACAAAATAATTTCTTTGATCTATAATCTCTATTGATTTACCAAAAAAGGATTTTAATCTTAAATTTGTTGGAAATAATCTTTTACCTTGCCAATAATTCTTATAAATATCTTTAGGTATTAACGTAACTGGACTTCCTGTATCTATTGTAAAGCACAAAGAATAATCATCTACTGTTAAATTTTTAGTGGCATCAGTTTCGCCCTGTACAGAATATATAGAGTCCTCTTGTACAAATTTACATCCCCACATTCTTTTACTAGCTTTGCAGACCCTACTTAAATGACCCAGTTTATTACATTTTAAAACAAGTCTTTGTTCTATGAGGTAAAACAGATGCCACGTGTGAATGTCTTTCACCACATCTATAACACACTATTTTGCCTTTGCCACTTTGCCTGAAAGGCCTATACTGCGCCGTACTATTATTGTACTCGCCCTTTTTATCCTTTCAATTGACAGGGGATGGATATATTGGCCACTAATTTATCTTGTAATTCTCTTGTATTTATCTCCGCCAATTCGAACGAGATCGCCACTGCAAAAACTTTATCCAGGGTGACATCGTCGTCCTCTTGTAGTAGCTTCTTTTGCAGGATTTCCGACTTGATTCCAGCCACAAAACGGTCTCGCATCATGGTTCCCAACATATCGACGAAATTACAATTTATTGCCAAATGTTTCAATTCTCTAAGATATTCCTAAATTGATTCTCCTCCCTGTTGAATTCTCTTTAAAAATCTGCATCGCTGTGGTATCACTTTCTACTTTGGATCCAAATGCAGCTTAATTCTTTGAATGATAGTATCATAGGGATGATCTTTCATTAGACCAGGAAGAAAATGTCGTTTCCCTGCTTCAAAGTTTCAGAATCTGGTAGCGAGGTAAAAATCAGCACTTTAATCTCCTCCTTCAGATGCCAAAAAGAAAGCCTCATATTTTTGTACAAAAAGATCGAAGTGTTCTCCACTGGGCTATAGAATCTAAAAGGTATTATTAACTTTGAACTTGTCATGCTGATCTTTTCTACTCCTTTGTTTTCTTGATCCAGATAGTTTAAAAGATGTAATCTTAACCCATTTTCCTATTTTTCCTCTCCATAATCCAAGAGTCAGATTTGTTTAAAGATGTAGTTGTTATACTTGCATAGAGGCCGTTTTCCTCAGCTTTTTACTGGCTCTGTAGATCGCGCATCCTCGTCGCCACTTTTGTTGTGTCGTAATTAGACGTACAAGAGCTCAAACTTGACCATGGGCAACAACAAATGTCCAATTTATATATACATATATTTTATAAATAATGAGGCTTTAAATGATACAAATAATATTAATCTATTTACATAAACAACAGTTAATATATAGCGAGAAGAGTAGAGGACTGAGCACAGATCCCTGAGGTACACCAGCCCATGTTCTTCGGTCCTTGGAAAATGTTCCATTGACCCGAACCTTTATCCTTCTTCCCCTTAAGAAATCTGCAATCCAGATTAAGGTTTTTCCTCTTACTCCGATGTTGTGCAGCCTTTCAAATAATTTCTACACTCGATCAAAAGCTGAGGTCATATCCAGGAATACGGCCGTTGTCTTCTTTGGCGGTTTTTCCTAGAAATCTATTATTGATTGACAGAAGTAGAACAGTTTATCAGTTGTACAGTGTCTGGATCTTTAGGCAGTTTAATAGAAGTTTATTTTATTATTGTTAGTGAGCCAGACTATGAGCCTAGAGTGGATAATTCATTCTGTTATTTTACAAAGTATGCTGGTAAGAGCAATTGGCCGATAGTTCTTGCATTCCTTAGCATCTTTGTTTGGTTTCAGTATTGGCACTATAATTGATATCTTCCAAATTTTTGGTAGTTTACCAGTTTGCCATGAAATGTTCAGTATTCGTAGGAGTTGATTTTTAGTTTCGTCTCCAAAGTGTGTAATCATTTGACCAAAGATTAGAGCATCTCCAGGTGACATCTTGGATTTAACTTTCCTATTGATGAATTTAGCTCATTCAGTGCGAAGTCTCTCGAGTAAATATCTTGTTGTTGGTAATTTCTTGCTTGTTTAACTAACTTGTTTATATTATTTTTTAGAGTCCTGCCTTCATTCGTTAAGCTGAGTCTGGAAGTGCTTGAAAGATATTCAGCAATATTATGTCAGCCATCTGTTTGTTCGTTCTCGCTGTTCATATCGGTTAGAGTATTGGAGGATTAGTGTTGGTTTTGATTGTTTTATAACACTAATTATATTCCAGTGATGGCTTTCCTTTTTTGGATCCATTTTTTTCGCTGAATTCTGCCCATTTTTCTTTTTTGAATATCCAAATTTCTTGTTCTATTTTGTGACTAATTTCAATGAGTTCCTTTATGAATTCTTCTGTTTTATTTGTTTAAGAAGTTCATTTTTATTGTCTCTCTCTGCAATCATTGCCTCGATATTGTGGTCCTTCCAGTAAGGTATTCACAGGTCTTTACGTCTACCTCTAGGTATCGATACCTTTGCAGCTTTGAATATGTTCAAAGAGAATTTTTCCAAGTTTTTGTCAACCGTTCTGTGATTTAATTCTTCGTTGCACAGTTCTTCAAGCTTTTCTGTAATTTTTTTTCCAGTGTTCTTTTATTCTGTTGAAAATTCTCAATTTTGAATTTTAGGGTTGTTAAAATTGGTCTGTGGTCACTGATTGCACTTTTCCGAATTTTCCATTGTGTTGTGGGTGCGATGTTGTAATCTATCGCTGTGATGTCTATTGCGGATTCTGTGCCTTTGGACTTGGATAGATAGGTGTTCTTTTCGTTATTTAACGGCGTAAGGTCGAGGTCGGTTAGCATGTCCTCAACCTGCTGACCTTTGTTATCCTGGACAGGTGATCCCCAAGATGGTCTTTCGGCGTTAAAATCACCAAGTATGATTGCGATATCCGAAGACGCTTCACTTGATGTCTCTATCAGGCCTGTATTGATGCTAGTATTATCGTGGTGATAAACATTTATGATTGGAATTGTTTTATCTGTAAGATAGATTTCTATTGCCTGAGCTTCTGTCGTGCTTTCTCTAGGCTTACTCTGATTATAGGCGATTTCCTTAAATTTGATTTCTAGAGTTTTAATCAAAACGGCAAGTCCTCCTCCGAATTTTACCGGTCTGTCCTTTCGTAGTGTTGTATAATCTTTGATATTGAATCTCAGATTCTGATTCAATTTTGTCTCCTGAGGACAATTAATATGTACATTGTTGTCACAGAGAAGACAAGTCAGCTCTTTATTTTCCTCTGGGTACCATTTATATTGAGTTGTAGTAGATTGAATTGTGTCCTCGTAGTAGATTTCTCATCATGAGCTCGAGCTGCAGCTTCTGACGCGGCGGTTACCCCGGACGCGGTAGCATTACTGGAGATATCAGTTTTGCTCTTCATTTGAAAATGGGTGCCGTTGCAACGTTAGTCATCTTGGAAACGAACCAGAATTTGGTCAAATATTCCAAGGGTCCAGGGGGGGCCGCAAAGAGGTGTGGTCGAACTTCTCCCCTTCCCCCTGGAATGCCGTCACTACAGGATAAAGCACTCTTGGTGAATTTTTTAAATTGTGATTCAGAATCTGCCACTGAAGCTTTACGAGCGTTTCGTTCCTTTAAAGATATTCGAAGCGGTAAAGGACCAATGAGTTGCTACTCTCTAAAGCGATTGATTAAAAGTTTTGAGGAAACTGGATCTCTGGAAGCAAAACTTCGGAGTGGAAGACCATCGACATGCAAGTCAGTGGCTGTTACGGTTTTGCAGAATGCTGAAGCTATTTAAAACGTTATCCCCGTATGGAGAAGTAAGTGCTAGACAAGTTTCTTGACAAACGGGGATTTCGTATGGAACAGTTTGGAGAGAACACACATTTAGAATTTTTCTATGAAAATATCCTAACAAAATTCACGAGTTTTCACGAGTAGTAAGTCAGCGATTTTGAGAAGCGTCAAGAATTCGCCCATGGGTTTACCGGCAAATTGATATTGATGAAAACTGGCTGTCAAATGTTCTAAGAACAGATGATGCTCACTTTTATCTAAAGGGAGAATTTAACATTCAAAACTGCCTCATTTTGGCAACAGAAAACCCTAGGATTTTTACAGAAATACCACTTCATCAGCACAGAGTTACAGTTTTGTGTGGGTTCACTTCTTCTTTTATTATTGGGCCATTTTTCTTTGAAAAAATCAATGGAAGAACTTTTAAAACCGTTTTTGTAACTGGTGAACGTTATGTTCAACTTTTGAGAGAAAAGGTTATTCCCATATTGCAGGACAGACAAGCACTAAGCGAAGTAACATTCATGCAAGATGGAGGACTTCCTCATATCTCCCGCGGTGCCGAACAATTGCTGAAGGATACGTTCGGTGGGATTTGTTGATAAGTCGCCACTTTATATATCAGTGGCCCCCAATATCACCAGACTTGACGCCTTACAATTTCGGTTATGGGGGTACATTAAGTTGCGTTTTTATCGATACCGGCCTACCACATTGGCCATGTTGAAGGCTTCTATCAGATGGCACGTTTTATAAATTTCAACTATTTAATTGTGACCATTCTGTCATCTATCGTCTGCAGGCGGTGTTTGACAATGAAGGGCGCCACATTGAGCAAGGATTGTGACCTAATACAAGAGAGAAGGCAGTTACCTGATGTGTTATATTTTGCAGCTCTTTGTTTTGGGTTATGGGAATAATAAATGCTGTCCTCACATCTTGACTCTTTTTTTTTCTGTAAACAGTAATTTTTTTGTTTGTCATTTGCCCACATTTTATATTATGTCGTGCAGGCCAAAGTGTTATAACTTCTCGAATAACACTGGTATACACAATTTTACCCCTTATGTTTAGTGTATCGCTTTTTGCTCATTAGAAGAAATAGCATAAGGAATAATCTCTGTATCCCCCCCCAACTATAGATGTTTTGCGCAAAAAATAATACAAAATGATTTTACTACCACGTTTTTCAACGCAAAAGGTCGATTTAAAAATGATTTTTTTTTTTGAGGGGATACATTTTCAAAATTATGTACAGTATAATAAACAATGATAACATTTGACAAACCCATAGGATATTTGGAATAAGGTACGACAAATATATTTTGTCACTCCCCTCTATATTTCATTTTTGGATCATGACAAATATCCAGTTAAATAGTCAAGTGTCGACAATTAGTCAAGAAACTATACATTCCTTATAGCACGAAATCCTATTAGTAGTGCCATCATAATTTTTGGTACTTTATTAACATTTCTAAAATCGTGCATTGATATCAGTAGTTATTTTCAAACATTCAATTATTTCACAAAACTCCATCTAAAATATAAATATTTTTTGCTACATGTTTTAATTTGCATATACCTATTTTACATATCTCAGATTGTATTTAAAAATCGTCAACCAATTCTTCTAACTTTTGGCGAAATGGTGTTTTATTAATATATCATTTGATATTATTAGGGTTCTTTCCTGGTATTCAAAAAGGAAAAATACGTGTCGTTCAGTTATATTTTTCAATTTATCAAACAATTTGGCCGCTGAATCTCTGATTCTGGTAGAGCGCCATCTCTAGCGAATAAAGTTGTAACTAAAATCAATTTCGAATTTTTCATTATTTGCCATAAAAAAGTCCCATTGCATCCTGAACACAATGGTGTTTACCGCATTGCTCTAGCGCAAATATTCGCGGAGTTATTAATTTTTAAAGTTGTGCGGGACTTTTGGATCACCCTGTATTACAATAGGAGGGATCGTGCGGTATCATTTCTATGAAAGAATAAAAGCTACGGCGAGACGAGATTCTTTATTAAAACGATATAATCTTGGCAAGCTTTTTCGGACATATTCTATATACAGTTACGAGCGTCATGCGTTCTTAATAATTCTTCATCTCTGTCACCGTTTGCTTTTTTTTTTTTTTGGAATGGCGCTCTCCTATTGGTTGGCTACGATCACGCCACCTTTGCCCCCCCCCCACTAGCTTTTTGGTTTTTGTAACTATTGTGTTGGAGCGGGTCGCTCCTTAAATAATCTATTGTTAACAATACCTCATTATAGGTCCGCAAATATCGAAAATATAGGTATGTAGCTTTTGTACTATTAAGGTGTATATATATACACATACTTATGTACATATGTAAGTACTATTATCATTAGGGATATATATGTCACATCTACATAAATGTAGATATAATGCTATATACTCTACTAATATATGCATTTATATAAGGCGCCAATTTATAATTGTAACAAATAGTATTTGAATAAAAACATTCAATCGGGTAAAACACGGGCGTTGTCCGGGTCATTCGGCTAGTAACATATATTCTTCACGTTCTCACGCCCTTCTGGCCTAAATACCTGTTTCATAGTTTTTCAGGATGCCCCAAACACCAGCCTTTTTGGTCGTTGAGGTACAGCTTGCACCCCCCCCCCCCCCCCCCCCTACGAGGGACAACAGCCCGAAACGCGTACGTGGTTAGCTTTTCTTGATTAATCAAGAAACGGTATTTGGCCAATTCTGGAATAATTAAAAATCAACGATTAGTTGATATTTATTCCGATAGATGACGCAAGCCATCAGCAACTTTCAGTTGCACGATCAGGAAATGCCTTTTTTTCTTAATATATCCTTCAGTTTCTTGTATTCGTATTACAGCATGAGGATGTTATTGTACGAAAACTTGCTAAGTTTATATCTCTTTAATTATGAATCTTGTCTCCGTTAACTTTTATTCTTTCATACAAATAATTTAACTGAGTAATTATGTCTTAAAAGACATTATATGTAAGACTACTAATTAGTCCCCAGTAGATTTGTATCAGTTAATCTTGTGTCGGTGTTGTTGTCGTGTCCAATGAAGATCCTCAGATGTCTCCATACATCTCTATCACAGAAATGTTCTCTATCTTGGGTGTGTAAAGCTGCTGTCTGGGTCCATGTCAATATTCTGTTGTTGTTGTCGTATCCAATGAAGAACCTCAGATGTCTCCATACATCTCTATCACAGCAGTTGCAATGTCCTCTATCTTGGGTGTGTAAAGCTTCTGTTCTGGGTCCATGTCAATTTTCTGTTGTTGTTGTCGTGTCCAAAGAAGATCCTCAGATGTCTCCATACATCTCTATCACAGAAATGTTCTCTATCTTGGGTGTGTAAAGCTTCTGTTCTGGGTCCATGTCAATTTTCTGTTGTTGCTGTCATGTCCAATGAAGATCCTCAGATGTCTCCATACATCTCTATCACAGAAATGTTCTCTATCTTGGGTGTGTAAAGCTTCTGTTCTGGGTCCATGTCAAATTTCTGTTGTTGCTGTCGTGTCCAATGAAGATCCTCAGATGTCTCCATGTATCTCTATCACAGCAGTCGCAATGTCCTCTATCTTGGGTGTGTAAAGCTTCTGTTCTGGGTCCATGTAATTTTTCTGTTGTTGTTGTCGTGTCCAATGAAGAGCCTCAGATATTTCCATACATCTCTATCACAGCAATGTTTTCTATCTTGGGTGTGTAAAGCTGCTGTTCTGGTTTCATGTAAATTTTCTGTTGTTGTTGTCGTGTCCAATTAAAAGCTTCAGATGTCACTATGCATCTCTATCACAGCAGTCGCAATGTCCACTATCTTGGATGTGTAAAGCTGCTGTTCTGAGTCCATACTAATTTTCGGTTGTTGTTGTCGTGTCCAATGAAGAGCCTCAGATGTCTCCATACATCTCTATCACAGCAATGTCTTCTATCTTGGGTGTGTAACTCTGTTCTGGGTCCATGTCAATTTTCTGTTGTTGTTGTCGTGTCCAATGAAGAGCCTCAGATGTCTCCATACATCTCTATCACAGCAATGTCCTCTATCTAGGGTGTGTAAAGCTGCTGTTCTGGTTTCATGTAAATTTTCTGTTGTTGTTGACATGTCCAATGAAGAGCCTCAGATGTCTCCATACATCTCTATCACAGCAATGTCCTCTATCTTGGGTGTGTAAAGCTGCTGTTCTGAGTCCATACCAATTTTCTGTTGTTGTTGTCGTGTCCAATGAAGAGCCTCAGATGTCACTATGCATCTCTATCACAACAGTCGCAATGTCCACTATCTTGGGTGTGTAAAGCTGCTGTTCTGGGTCCATGCCAATTTTCTGTTGTTCCCTAAACTACCCAGCATCTCTACCAAATTGCCACACATAGAAAATTTAAGAAAGAAAAATGTCAATATTGTAACAATGTATTTATTAATTTTATTATTTTATTAAGAGAGGTCATTTTTATGTTTATATTTTGCTACTCTGTAAATTTCCCTCGTGGCTTATTTTTTGTTAACCATTTCATAGTTTTGTCCTTGTCTGAAATAAATTGTTGTCTCCTCCTGAAGTTTTTGTCTTCCCTAATTTTCCACGTGGCAATATGATAAACCAATTTATGCAAATCCCAAAAAACCTCATTCTATCTTATTTACATAAAAGACTAGAGAGACACAATGAGATAAAGTTGCTATGTAACCATCAATATTGATATTTATAATCTGTGTCTAATGTAATAACTATTCCTTTATACAGTTTTTTTTTGGACTAAAATTCTACAAATATAAAACGCTATCAAGATATATAACTATTATCAAAATTCGAAACTATTTTAAAAGCGTAAGATTCTTTTTGAAATTAAACAATTTCTACTGCCCTTACTGCAATGGAAAAATTAATAGGAGGGCCTGGCTCATCAGTGGTGAACCCCCCAGCGGTTTTGCCAGTTTAATCTACCATACCGCTGTTATATTGTATTTTTGGAACTTCCTTTTATAGTGATACTGTTGATAGACTCTTGTAATTTTGATAACAGATGGCGCGTAAGTGCATCGTAATATATAACTATATAAATATATCTGATATAAACTACAGTTTTAAAGAAATGAAAGCAAAGGTTTTCAAAATCATCACTTCCATTGTTACATATGTCTATCACACAATGTATTTATTACCATCCTACGCGGGTATTATTTATTGTCACCAGAGACTGTCACCAACAACTGTCCACCCGTTGTCCTAACAAACAATATTCTCCTTTCAATTCTTCTTCTTCACAATTATCTCGAGTTTTTTCTTAATCAAACGCTTTTCTTCGATCTCTTTGGTGTATATGTATATACAGTAGAACCTCTCTTTAAAAGATATCTATTTGCATAGCTAAAGTCGATTTAATGAATGAAGTGTTCTCTTAACGGAGAGAAGATAATTCGTTAATAATGATAATTTTGGCAATGAAAGTTGTTCTTTTATATAGAAGTGTTTAGGGTATCTGTCATTTGATGGAGGTTCTACTGTAGTTAAGAATACTCTCCTTTCAATTCTTCTTCACGATTATCTCAAGTTTTTTCTTAATCAAACGCTTTTCTTCGATCTCTTTGGTGTATATGTGAATACAGTAGAACCTCTCTTTAAAGGATATCTATTTGCATAGCTAAAGTGGATTTGATGAATGAAGTGTTCTCTTTACGGAGATAAGCTAATTGGGTTTTTTTTAACAACAACAACAACAGCTTTATTAGGACATTTACGTCTTGTAAGGACTCGCCATACATCATTTTAATGGAGAAAGGGGGGGGGGACATAAACAAAGGAGAGAAGGGAAAATGAAAAGGAAATCAAAGTATTCAGCATAACTATGCAAATTAACTCTGGAAGGAAATTGCTAATTGGTAAATAATGATGATTTTGGAGATGAAAATTGTTCTTTATAGAGAGGTGTTTTTTAGCGTGGGTGTTATTCGATGGAGGTTCTACTGTAGCTAAGAATTAACGCGCTGTCTCTCTTCTCGAAACCTTTTCGAGACCTTTTTGGTACTGTGGAGTACCACTGGTCCACCGATCAAACATGTTCCGAACATGAACTCCCCAAATGGCAGGGATCTATCTAGATTCAAGGCGATTTTAAGCTCCTGATCCGGACGTGCCCTCGGAGAGGTCTACGTCGATTGTATATATCTTTCTTCATTCCTACCATTATTATTACCTTATAACTCCCTTTGAGTGTAAAGATTGACGAGATGTCAATAAAGTTGTTTAATTGTCAATTATCACTGGTCCACCGAAAATTTGACTGATCCTCGAAGATTTGTACTCTAGGTAATGATTCCTTAACTCATGATACTTGTTGTTGGAGCTTGGTTCCTGACAATGTTAGCCAGGACTTCCTTTCGCTCCTTCAGCCTCTAGTCTGGTCTCAGGTGATGACGATATGTGGCAGAGCTTATTGATGACTGTACTTTATGAGACCAGACCGGCGGATTGACTACCGAGAATGTTATCCCTTCGCAAGAATGCGATGTAGCAAGGTGTTTGAATAGAGGAAGGACGCCTCACTCGTTTTAGCTAACTGACTTTATTGAATCTTTCACTCATTTTATATACATATATATTTACATAATTAAAAGAAATAAAGAAAAATTTGCATGATTATAAATCAATGCAGCCTAGCAAGCCATTTACATAACTAGGCGCAAACACTTGTGAAACCAAACATTTCCAATCTCGTCGCTGTTATCTCTTATTTCTTCTTTGATATCTTGCGATTCCTCCTCTTGTAAATGTTGGGAAAAAAGGAGGAAAATGTTTTAAAATAATAAATCAATGATCTTAAAATAATTTTAGGCTGACAACAATGTAATATAAAAAAAGAAGAAAGAACAAGTGATATTTTTGTTTATATAATTAATAAGTGTAATTGTTAAATGTTTTTTTTTCTCTCTCTCTCTCTCTCTCTCTTTTTGAAAATAATAAATTTAAACCGGCCATGGTTACATTCAGGCAGACCTTGCAACGGTATCGAAAGAAGACCCAACTTGCCCCCACTGCCAAGATGAAGACCAAACCGTAGACCACCTCCTCTTCACTTTTTTTGCCCAACCTTCCAATACCAAAGATTCCAGACAGCCACTCTCCTAGGTATCACCAACATATGTCCAGCATCCCTAGAAAATCTCCCAAGAAAGAAATCTGCCTGGCGACACCTCATTAATTGGACTTCCACTGGCATTGTATATAAATCCAAGAAGACTTAGGTCAGAAGGACCTGCCGGGTAGTTGGCGACTTCTGTACGCTCCAGGAACCTGGGTTACTTAAATAAATATAAATTTAAAACACTTTCTTAAAAGGTAAAATCGCCTAATTCTTTAAAACCATTTCAGCTGTAAGTAAACTTATTATTTATTGTTTCATTGTCTGAACCATAAAAAATTCCCAACAGTAATTTCCAAATATATATAATTATGGTTGTGTCTGGATCTTTGAAAAGAAAAACAAATTTTCAAATAGTGTTACGATGATGTCCAAAGAATGCTAAAACCATCCACCACATGTAGACCGGGGGGGGGGGGGGGGGGGGGGGGGGGGGGGCGTATGAACCAATCAGGGAGAAGCTCATCTAGCCAGCAGGGAGGAAGTAGAGAATGATAAATGATTAGCGCTCGTATTATTAAAAAGTAATTTCCTTTCTTCATACAGATAATTGTG
>CP092879.1:50613928-50736398 GCA_030710605.1 Cordylochernes scorpioides
GTAAATATATAGTGAGTTAGTTCTGACTCTAAAAAAAATGTATAACTATATAAATAAAGAAGGCATCTCCTGACCACGAGCACATGTGCTTTTTTAGATGGCAGAGCGCCATCTAGTGGAGCAAAAATAAACTAAACGTTTATTTAGCTTGCTCCGTGATATTTGGCCAACCCAATTTCTTGACAAATCAAGAAAAGCCATCTACGAACGCGTTTCGCGCTTTTGGCGCTCGTCAGCGTGGAGAAGGCTGTAACCACTGCGACCAAAAAGATTTTTGGTCCCAATGGCTTCCCGAAAAATCAAGAAATGGGTATTTAAGGCCAAATTTGCGTAAAGACGCTTAACACATGAAAAAAACAATAGAAAAAAATAAAAAATAAGTGGGTCAGGTGTTGATATTAAAAATAAAGAAGGCATCTCCTGACCACGAGCACATGTGCTTTTTAGATGGCATATATAAATATCTCTAATATAAACTACAGTTTTAAAGTAATGAGAAAAAAAACGTTTTCGACTACTACCCACCATGATTATCATGGCCACGTGCACTAGGGATAATAATGGGAAAAAAACCTTGATGATAGTTTGTTACTCCGATAGATGGTGCAAGCCACCAGCAGTATAGATATGTGATGCATCATACCTGTCTGTGAATTTCTTTGTTCTCCATAATGAACGTAAGTAAATAAAGAGGATTTAGACCCGGCTATGGACCAGCCAAGATTAGCCGTTGGCGTGTGAAGCCTGGACCCTCTTCAGGCAGGCAAGCCGAAGCTGGCCCGCGATGTCAAGCAGGCCGATGCTACCCTCAGAGACTTGACGAGCCAGAAGGTTTTTTTGAATTATCCTTTTATTAGTCTAAATTAGACAAGATCTTGGAGGTTGTGCTCATAAAGAATTTCAAGAACTCTTCTTGGTTCTCTGTACAGGGATCCCTTGTCCTTTCCAATACAATTCGGTTTTGCACCTAGTGCAAATGGGGAAGCTTTTAAATATCAACACCTTTTTATATTTTTTATTACTCTTCTAGTTCAATACTATATGTTTTTATAATAATATACAATCATTACTAAAAATTAGATACAAGTATACTTGTATAATTAATAATATTTATTTGAAAAATCCTTTCATAGATCACCATTCCAAGAATCATAAGTCCAATGATAATTATAGCAATCAAAACAACCTTTTCAAATGAAACTTTCAGCTTTAAATTTTCTTTAAAAAATAATATTTATTACTTATATTAATACTTATATAATAACATGATATTTATTTATTACCAGTTGCAAACAAGACACGCTATATCCGATCTGGATAATTGCGCGTGAAATTATTTACAATAATTGTAGTAGAGTAGGTAACAGAATTATCAAAAAGAAAATAAACAATTAAGAAAAGAGCATTAAATAAACATATCCATTAAACAAATAAGCAACAACATAAGTAGTTAGAAGAAACCACAAGGTAGTTATTTATAATATGTTAAGCAATGATGGAAGTTGATTTAATGAAGTTATCTGTAATAATTAGTATCGTGGAGAGAGAAAAATGATCAAGTTCAGCTATTTATATATAATTTATTTAATTAAAAAGACATATATTGGATCAAAATATCATTTATTTTACCAATAATTCAGTTGGCTGAACGCCAACCTTTATCAAGGTATTATAACATATTAATGTGTGTTTTTAATTAAATATTTATTTATGGATTGCTCTATTTTCGAAACGATATAATTTATTGAGGTAAAGGCATCTACTTATCGTGCAACTGAAAGTTGCTGATGGCTTGCGCCATCTATCGGAATAAATATCAACTATTCATTTGATATTTATTCCGATAGTTGGCGCAAGCCATCAGCAACTTTCAGTTGCACGATAAGGAGATGCTTTTTTCTTAATTTATAAACCTTATCCCAGTACAATGTCACATTTGTACTATATATTTTTTCAAGATATAATTTATAACAACAACAACAGCATCTTTATTAGGACATTTCCGTCCTGTAAGGACTCGCCATACATCATATTCATGGAGAAAAGGAAAAAAAAACATAAACAAAGGAGAGAAGGGAAAATGAAAAGGAAATCAATTCAACATCACTATACAAATTAACTATGGAAGGAAATTGTTCTGTAATTTTAGTTCTTAGAGATTACCTTGTTCTCTAACGCTTTATGAAAGTTAAACAATTCTATCGCTATATATTTTTTCTCGGACATTATTCTGATTAACTGAACTGGGTTCACGTAGACTTGGATAATGTTCTTTAAGATCTTCTTCCGTTCCTCGTTAACAATAGTGCATTCAGAGATGTAGTGGGTCATTTCTTCTATGCTTTCAGTTTTGCAGAATTTACAAATTACATCTTCCTTTTTAATTATTTGAATGTAACTTTCTCTTAGTAAAGTCGAAGTGATTCTTGCTTGGGTAATGTTTTTTTTTTTAATTATCCCTAGTACACGTGTTACAGGCCATGATAATCATGGTGGGTAGTTAGCGACTGCTTTTACTGTAAGCGCACCACATGTCTACACATGTGAAAAGCAGTTCGACTTTGCACTTACAAATGTGCCAGAGCCCCGTTTGGTTACTTACACTCGCTGGTGGGGTTGGACTTTTGCAAGAATCGGGGGCCATTGGAGCATTTTTTTTAAATCAGAAAAAAAGTTTCCAATCGAATCGAACCCGGGTCGTAGTGGTCGAAAACCAAACGGTTTAACCAGCCTTCCACCGACCACCCTTGGGTAATATAACCTTTTATGTCTATAATTTATATTAAAATGTTTTTTTTTTTAAGAGAACCAAATATACACACACATTTGATTCCTAATCTTTGGTCTTTTATATATTTAACACTCATAATATCTTATTTCTTAATATATATATGTGATATCTTGGGACCTCTGGGACCAGTGTTACCTGATGCTAGACGAACCTCGATGTCAACTCTACCGTGCAGTCGTGGTGGAAGGCGACACAGCTGGGCCAAAGGTGAAATAAACAAACAGAGATTCCACTAAAAGCGTCTGACGTCAAGAAGGAATGGGATGAGGAGAGAGGGAGATCTTTAGAGCAAGTGTTACCTTGTTGAGAGCCAAGCGTATACTGACAATTCTTGCTTCTCGATTTAACACCAAGACCTGTCTTCTTTCCCATTGGTCGAAAGGTGTCACATGGCCTTTTTCTATTGGTTGACCTATTTAGGTGATGTCTTCTGATTGGTCTTTGCTACTGCCTTTGACGGAAGATACGTCCGGTCTTGTTCCGGAAATACGGGGCGTTACTCGACTTTTATGGTTTCCGCGGTTATCAGATACGTCCGGTCCTGTCCCGGAAATATTGTCTTGTAAATTATTTATAGTTGGGCTAGTTTTAAGCCTCTTTTGCTAGGCCTTGCTTCGACTTCTGTCCTAAGCCTGATTAGTTTTAACCTTAATTTTCTCCTGTTAGTCTCCATTCCTTCTATCGGTACAGTTGCTATACTTTATTAGATTCTTACGCGGTACAGATTGATGTTAGTTGAGGCTTTCTATGTGCAGTACATAAGAAGTTATATACAGTCATGGGGTGGAACATGTGGTAGTAGATATCTAGACTATTTACAACAATTCCATGGTCTTAAATCATCACAGATGGCCCCGGATGTGAGAGGGTTCATATGGAGGGATTTAAGAGAGCGGAATAGTAAGACTGTTATTAAGGAAGTAATTTTTTTAAAATTAATTAAAGTGAGTTGGTATATAACATGGGGTTAATTTCTGTATATCCATAAGAGATAATAAAGCATAAACAACTAATATTAAACATACAAGTAAAAATAAAAATATGAATAAAATATTTAATAGAGAACATATAATGATGATAGGTAAAAATATAAATGATAGGATGGGACAATCATGATCTCTTCGTGATGGGCGTTAGAAAGGGTTGAGGGGTTAGTTATTACTTGGTTGCGGCAATGTCACTTTGACTCAAGTCCCAAACCATTCAATGTGCACGGCGCGGAAAACCTAGGCCATGTTTCACATGTAAATTTAAGGACCGAATAAAGTTACAGTACCACAATCGAAAAGTAAGATAAGGGGGATTGTTATGGGTTTTAGTAATTAGTCGTTAAGACGTACGCATGCAGGATAAATGAGGGCGAAGATCAGTGACCAGAAATCAAAGTTTTAATTAGAGTCGTCAGGGGCTTAGCGAGAAAAAGAGTAAAATAAAAAAAAAAGATGTGCCAGCGTGTGGCATGAGAGTGCCCTGGAATATATAAAAAAAATACAATTTGCACGTATCCAAGCCAGAAGTAGGGATAGGTAAATCTGGGGGACGGTGTGTCAAGATTGTTAATTACGAAATCAAAGTAGGTCAAGTCTAGCCTGCGAAGGAGTTAAAAGTTCCTGCGGAAAAGGAATGTTAGTAATTATTAAGAAGTAACCTTTAAAGTGGTTGTTTAAGAGGTTATTGAAGATTGCCCTGTTTTTAGATCATGATTTTTAGTTTGATTATAAAAGAATATATCATTGAGATATGAAATTGCGAAATTAAGGCTTTGCATATAGCGTTAAAGGATTTGAAAAATCGAAACTAGAATTGCGAAGTTAAATGCAAAGTAATCTAAAAAAAAAGTAAAAATAGTGATGACATGATACAAAGATTAACACACTACAGCAGTATATAAGGGGTAATAGAGTGAAAATATTAAATGAAAATTAATAATGAGCAATAATATACTCGATAGCATTGACATGGTAGCGGAAGATGAAACAATGTAAATAACATCTAATTTATAAAGTGAGAGAAAATATAAAATGACAAAAGGCAAATTAGTCATATAAGCATGAAATATAACTTGAGATTATTAGATATGAAAGATAAAATATAAAGTTGATTATAGAATAGAGTCATAAAGCAAAAGTAAATAAGTTTTGGTAAAATAAAATAAAATGACACTAATCTAAACTGATTGGTTGACGTAAATAATAAAAAAAATTATAAGAGCTATATAATGATTATATACAAGATATTAAAATGAAAATTTAAAAAAAATGTTCATCGAGAAAGAAGAGCAAGTAAGATTATACATAGAAATTATATATCGTGAAAGAATGGAAAGTTGTAGGCCAAACGTAATGTTCCTGTTTTTTTAGGATGGGTGGAGAGAGCTTTAAATTGTCCTCGATTGATATCTTTGTTCTTGTTGGCCTAAGTTGTTCTAACTTATCGAATTTGTTTTAAGTTTGATGCGACGCGTGGATCACATTGTTTCTAACTGTGAAACTCACTGAGTCCTAATGTTGTCGATTTTTTGTTCCCTGCGCCACGTTTAGGTGAAAACGTGATTCTTCCTGAAGCGGCATTTATTCTGTGTGTGCAGGAGAAACACGGCGATCTATTCTAACCGATAAAGGGTTGTTGTTGTTGTTGTTGTTTTTTTTTTTTAAACATGTGTGGGTGTGTGTGATTTTTAGGTAAAATGTTGTCCTTGGTTCTAAGTGTCGATGTTATGTGGACAAGTTAATCGAGGGCGAGAGAATGTTAGTGAACAGATTTGTTAGTAAATGTACGCACTAATGTTTAATTTAATAGGTAGCGAAAATCCATTAGAGTGACATCGGGGTGGCGACGGGCGGTAACAAGATGTCGGCTGTTTGTTTGCTCGGGGGGGCGAGGGGGAGCGAACCTATTTTTAATGTGATTCCGGATTTAGGTCAGGCGGCCCTTTGCGAGGCTGCTTGTTTTCTTCCAACTTATTGGAAGATCTCTGCATTAAGGTGCAGAAAAGGCGCTGAGCAAGTCGGGGGTATAAGACGGGATTTCTGCGCGTCAAATATTGTGCGACATAAATGGCCGAATTCTATCAAGTGGACATCAGGTGTTACGCGAGATGTTGGAATTAGAGGCTGGGGCGCGAGGAATAAGATATCTTCTGTATAGTATTTAAGTTTGTTCACATGAACTGTATCATCTTCTTTATTTAGGGGTCGATTGGGTCTGTTAATTCGGACTACGTTTGGGGATATTATTTCTATAATTGTAAACGGACCTGTGAAGTATGGTGCCAATTTTCCCGTATCGGGATGTTTATAATTTTTTACGAGGACTAGGTCACCAATCTCGAAATGCGGGGCTTGATGACCTTTATTATATCTTTGTTTGTCCCTTTCATGCTTAAGCTGTGTTCTGCTGGAGGCAAGTTGCCTAGCCTTCTGTACGTCGGGGAACGGGTTGTAATGATTTTTTAGTTCTGGTGGGATGCTATTAAACATCAAGAAGATCGGTGGGAAACCTGTGACGGTGTGCGGGGATTGGTTATAGATTTGGACAACTTGTTTAATTAGTTTGGTCCACGATGTCTTCGGGTTTTCGAGATAAAGTAACCTTAGTTTTCCAGTGATGGTGGCGTTCAATCGTTCTATCAATCCGTTAGCTTGCGGATTGTTACTGGTGGTAAGCAGTGGTTGTATACCGCGAGATAGCAGAAATTTGCGGAATTTTTCGGAGGTGAATGCGGGCGCTCTATCCGAAAGTAGACGTTTTGGAGACCCTTGTTGTAGTACCTTTTTTAGGGTTTGGATGTACGTTAAGGTACTTGTAGATTTCGATGGGAATGCCCAAGCGTATCTGGTCAAGTGATCCACTATAACATGGAGATACGTCTTGGAGTGTCCGTATTTCGAAAATCCGGCTATTGTATCTATTGATATTAAATCGAATGGCTGTTGTGGTGGGGGAATTTGTCCTAAGGTGCCATAAGGCTTACCTTTGGGTCTTTTGATGATTTGGCAGGTATGACAGGAATTTACAAATTTTTGTATGGACTTGGCCATACCTTTCCAGTAATACTGAATAGAGATTAGGCGAGCCATTTGGGAGATACCGGGATGGTTGTATTCGCTGTGAACCTGGTTCATAAGCGAGTGTTGAAGAGATTCGGGTATTATTATTCGATTTACACCTTTACGCCGTATGGTGTGTAGACCGTTGACGTCTACAGCGACACTGGTATCTATGATATTCGGTTGGTGTTTCTTAATAGTACGGGCACTGATAAATCCACAAAATGGATTGCGAGAAAGCAAATCGGCCTCGTGTTGCTGGGTTCCCTTGAGGTACTGTATTTCATAGTCGTAAGTGGATAGTCTTAAACTCCACCTAAAAAGTCGTCCTGACGGGTTTTTAATAGTTTTAAGCCATTGTAGGGCTTGGTGGTCGGAGTAGACAGTGAATTTGGTACCGGATAGATAGATGCGGAAATTTTCGATGCTTTCTACGATCGCTAAGCATTCTAACTCTGAAATGGTATAGTTGCATTCGTGAGGGCGTAGTGCTCTACTGTAATACTGTGTGGGATGAATTTTTCCATCCGGATGTACTTGTTTGAGAATTCCTGCGATTCCCTGGGTGGAGGCGTCACAGTACAAGCGGCAGGGTAAGCCATCCTGATACAGATGTAATACGGGCTTACGTGTTAAGCTCTCCTTGAGAGCCGTGAATGCCTGTTGACATTTGTCGTCCCATTGCCATTTAGTGTCTTTTTTAAGTAAATTGTTGAGTGGTGCTCTGAGACGGGCATAATCTGGTATAAACTTGTTATACACGTTGACGGCTCCTAAAAAGGACTGTAACGTTTTTTGGTTGAAGGGAGGTTTGATAGCGTTAATAATATCGAGGTTACGGGTCTGCGGTGTGTAAGTTCCGTTCTTAACAGTGTATCCTAGAAATTCTATTGATGTCTTCAAAAATTCGCATTTTTTATAGTTTAGTTTAATATTTTCCTGTTGGCAGATCTCCAGGAATTTTTCTACGTGTTGAATATGCTCTTCTAAGGTATCCGAAAAGATAATAAAATCATCGAAATAGTGGGCTATGAAGTTTAACTTATATTTTTGGAATATTTGGTTTATTGCACGTTCAAAAATCTGTGGTGAGTTGCGCATCCCAAAAGGAAGCCTACAAAATTCGTATTGCCCGTCTAATGTCACGAAAGCTAAAAGGTGACGGGAACTGGCATCTATTTCGACCTGCCAGTAGGCAGAAGATATGTCGGTTGAGGAGAAATATTTGGCGCGTGAGAGTTTGTCGAGTATATTCTCTATCAAGGGGAGAGGATGGACGTCTGGTGCAATGATTTCATTAATCCTACGATAGTCAACACAAAAGCGTTTTGATTTGTCACGTTTGGTGACAAGCGTAATAGGACTGGCATAGGGAGATACTGAGGTTGTAATTATACCGTATTCAAGCATGTGTTCGATTTGTGTTTGTATTTCAAGTTGGTCATTTAGGGGTACGCGATAAGGACGTAAGGCAATTACCTTGTCCGAAGTAGTATTGATTTTTACGGGAGGTATTTTAAGCTTAGGGACGTCGTATTTATTGGCGGCGAAAACGGGTGTAAATTGATGCAGTACCTTGTGTAAATTATAGGGACAGTGACCTAGGTTACTTGTGTCCAAAGATATGCAAGAGGAGGACATAGAGGCGTTGAAAATAGGATCAGGAACATTACATTGAGGCCAAATAAGAGTGTTGGAGTTCACCACGTGTGAGCAACCCGTTCCAGGAGGGGAAGATTTAGTAAATGGGACAGTTGTATTAACCTGTCCATGGGACACGTGTTGCTTGCACGAGGTGAATTTGTATAAGGTAGTTGGTAGAGGTACATTATCTTGATACAGGAGTAGCTGAGGACAGTTTATAATTAGTAGAAATCTTTTTATGGAGTTAAGGGATAATATGCCAAAAGGCAAGGGGGTATCTATAATATGGAATTTTAGGTTCTGCGTTATGTTACCTATTTTTACGTTTAAAAAGATATAACCTATGGTGAAAATATTGTTAGCTATAGCATTAATAGTTAAGTTAAATGGGTGAACAGGTATTTTCTTTTGCAATTTGGTTTCTATTATTTTAAAAGTATTCCGACTAATTATATCGATAGATGCTCCTGTATCAACTAGCAGAGGTAGGTTTACATTATTGGGCAGTTCAGCTCGAACGAGCAATTGTTCAACGAAAGTTATGTGAGGAGGAACCTACTGTTGTGCTGTCTTGGGCGTCGGAACAGGCCTGTTTTGGGGCCGTGGTCGAAGTACCCATGGGATAGCTAGGGTTCACTGCTTGCGCTGGGCTTGTGGTGTAGAGAGGATCAGGGGAGCGGGTAACATGCGCTCGCGTGTTGTTAACTCGGAAGGGTGCGGGAGAGGACAACACAGTTCTGTCGTGCTGCGGATAAGTTGTGGCTCGGTACACAGGTCTTGGACGGCTCTGTGCAGGCCGTTTGGGGCACTGGGCGTGCCAGTGCATGGCGCCACAATACCTGCAGGATGAAGGGGGTGGATTGGCAGAGTAGTTGGGTCGCGCTGACCATGGTCGCGGAGCACTGTACCTCGGTGACGGTGCGAAGGAAGGGTTGGGCGTTGTTCTGGTCGTCTGTTGGCACATTTGCGACGCACTGTGGGTTCCTCTTACGCGCGACACTACACTATACCACGCTTGGAGGGTGTTCGGTTGCACGGCAGCGACAATGCGCTGATCAGCGACGGGTAACCCATCAGTCAGGGATTCTAAAAGGATTTTGTGGGGAAGGTTCAGCTGTAGGCCACACACCGTCTTTTTTTTTTATAATATTCCCCTAACGAGGAGCGATCTGTCAACTTAATGGCCAAGAATCGGGCAAATGACGCGTTTGTGGTTTCAGGAAAGAGGTCTATCAGGGCCTGCCTTGCGTCAACGTAATATAATTTGTCTAATTTTAGGCTGCGGAAGTAGTGCAGGGCCTTACCTTGTAGGAGGTTGGGAAGCCTTCTCAGTCTTTCGGTGTAGTGTAGTTGGGCCGGATCAGCTTGGGCGTCGTAGTTGTCGAAGAAGCTCTGCGCCTCGTACGAACCATCGTAACGCGATAGCTCCACATCCCGCGATAGTCCTGTCGCCGAGGAGAGCTGATATATCGTCCTGGCTAAACTCCCCAGGACATCTGACACCGGCGGTGGGGGCGTTGCGTCCTCGTGGCTGGGGGGAACTTCCTGCGTCCTACCGAGGGTGGTTTCTTTCTTCGGAATAGTGGTGTTTTCGCCACTTTCGGAGTCGGGATCGGACTCCATTGGTTCCTTTGGGTCCTCCTCTCTTCCCTGTTCCATCTTTCTGTACAGACAGTGGTCTACTTGCTTACTTGTACCGTGGCGTCCACTATCCTGTCGACTTTTCGGACGGGGGAGTCTGTGATATCTTGGGACCTCTGGGACCAGTGTTACCTGATGCTAGACGAACCTCGATGTCAACTCTACCGTGCAGTCGTGGTGGAAGGCGACACAGCTGGGCCAAAGGTGAAATAAACAAACAGAGATTCCACTAAAAGCGTCTGACGTCAAGAAGGAATGGGATGAGGAGAGAGGGAGATCTTTAGAGCAAGTGTTACCTTGTTGAGAGCCAAGCGTATACTGACAATTCTTGCTTCTCGATTTAACACCAAGACCTGTCTTCTTTCCCATTGGTCGAAAGGTGTCACATGGCCTTTTTCTATTGGTTGACCTATTTAGGTGATGTCTTCTGATTGGTCTTTGCTACTGCCTTTGACGGAAGATACGTCCGGTCTTGTTCCGGAAATACGGGGCGTTACTCGACTTTTATGGTTTCCGCGGTTATCAGATACGTCCGGTCCTGTCCCGGAAATATTGTCTTGTAAATTATTTATAGTTGGGCTAGTTTTAAGCCTCTTTTGCTAGGCCTTGCTTCGACTTCTGTCCTAAGCCTGATTAGTTTTAACCTTAATTTTCTCCTGTTAGTCTCCATTCCTTCTATCGGTACAGTTGCTATACTTTATTAGATTCTTACGCGGTACAGATTGATGTTAGTTGAGGCTTTCTATGTGCAGTACATAAGAAGTTATATACAGTCATGGGGTGGAACATGTGGTAGTAGATATCTAGACTATTTACAACAATTCCATGGTCTTAAATCATCACATATATATCGATATTTTATCATACAAAATTAATTTATAATTAGGGAGTGTTCCCAGAATTGGGTATATTTGGTAGGCGGCGCTGTACGTTGCCACCGCCGTACCTTCGAGGCGTTTTACACGAGTTAAAAATACAATTTCGGTGAAATACTTTGAATTTTACCAATTTAATTTTAATTTACCAATATATTTTTTAAAAAGATTTAACAGTTAAAAAACATTTTTTAAAATAAAATATAAACTGATTTTTCTAAAAACGAACATTATTTTTTTAATTATCTGAAACTAACCTAATTCAACTTATCTAAAACTAACCTTATTTAGCGATTAAATTTACCTAATTTAACCTATCTGAAACTTACCTATTTTAATTAATGAAACTAACCTTTTTATAACACACCTTAAAATAACCTAATTTATAACCTATCAGAAACTAACCTAATTTATAAGCCGTCTGAAACTAACCTATTTTACCTATTGGAATATAACATAACGTCATGTTATTAAAAATGTATTAAATTTTTTTTACAAAGTTTATTAATCACATCTTATACAATATTTGTAAAATAAATATAAAACTTGTGTATAAATATATGACTTGAAAATATGCCACTTAAAATATTTTAATCAAAACTATACAGATTTTTTTAATAGAGATAAATAAAAAAAATACATAATTGATTAGATACAAAAGTGTGAACCAGAAAGTCTATTTTTAAAAATGTTATTATTTAACATTATAAACGTATTTTAATTTAATTTTGAAATTAAAAAGGTAGTGTAAATATAAATAAGGTTAGTTTTAGATAAGTTGAATTGAGTTACGTGCGTTTTATTTAGTTCCGGTAAACAAATCTCTTTAATATTATATTTAACGGTTTTCTTTCTTTAAATTTACTCTTATTTATTTAATATCTCTTCTAATTTCATATATTCATTTAATTTTATCAATTACTGGCACATATTTTGTAAAAAATCCTTTCTTTTTCCGTCATGGTGTTGAACAAACATGGCGGCGGTGATGGGAGCCTGCCAAATTCCAACAAGCGGCCCCGCCCCCGAATATGATGAGTCTCCCCCATCTTCTCAGCACAAGTTCAAGTTTAACAGCACGGCAAATCTTTTCGACTTCGCCTGCCGCACTCTTGAGGCCATTCTTGCTGACTCCAGCCTTGACTCGCCTTCCAAGAAAAACATGGCTACCAGGGATCTCTTGTTAAGCGTCGCTCAAAAAGCTGAACTTCTACTTGAAGATGCCTTCAAGGGTGCTAGCTATAGCAGACCTCAGCCTACAGAAAGCGCTCCTTCTCCCTCCACATCTTTCGCCTCTGTTGCGGCAGTTGAAGCCAAGCCGGGTATGACTGCACCTCCAATAACCAAATCAAAGCCCGCCTTTGTAAATCTAGCCCCCTCCTTCAAATCTCATGTCGTCGTGAGGTCGGTCGATCCCAAAGCGAACCCGAGGGATATTCTGAAGGAAATTCAAAAGGCTGACCCTTCACTCACAACCTCCAAGGACATGGAAGCCTCCATCAACTCCAGTGGCAAAGTGTTACTTCATACCAGCACGGACGAAGTGGCCAAAAACCTGGCATCTAAATTGGCCACACTCCCATCTAGCCTGTCCTGCCATGAGCGCCCTACCATTCTACCGAGATACTGCCTATTCAGTGTCGATAACAATGTGTCCGATGAGGAGATTTGTACTGGTCTTTCCTCCAACCACGCCATCCAATCCCTGCCAGGTCTTCGCTCCATCAAGGTGGTGCACCGTTCTGGAAACAATGCATGGGGCGCTGCTACAGTGTTCGTGGAGGTGGATGACAAGGTAGCTGAAATTCTGGGACAACAAGGACGGATTCCGATAGCGGGCTTAATGCATAGGTTTGAGAGGAGTCACTCCCTGAAACAGTGCTTCCGCTGCTGCGGATTTGGACACCGAGCCCCTTACTGCACTGCTGCCCATCCGACTTGCTACAAATGCGGGTCTACTGAGCACGAAGGCAAACAGTGCGCCGTCGAGGCAAGCCAGGCACGCTGCTGCCGCTGCAGTAGAAAAGCTGGTGCTGCCATCAACCATCTGGCTACATCTTCCTTGTGTCCATTTGTGAAGGCGAAAATCGCCCAATCCAAGAATCATGTCTAGACCCCTAAGAATCTTGCAGGCCAATGCCCACAGGTCTCCTTCCGCCATCTTGGAGCTTGCTGATCTTGCCAATACGACTCAAGCTGACATCGTGCTTCTTCAAGAACTCCCCGCTCGTTTCTACTGGCCGTCTCCGGGCTTTCAAACTTTCTGTGCCCCCGGACCCTACATCCCATCAGGAATTATAGCCCGTTCAAACCTTCAATCCATACCTATTGATACGTCCGACTCCAATATCACATGCATTGCTGTCAGCCAGGGACACCAGCCAGTCTTGATATGTTCGGCCTACTGGCACGGTCTCAGGGAGGCGGACGAATTTTTTCCTCACCTTGAGTCAATCAACAACAGGTTCCAATCTCCGTTAATCCTAGGAATGGACGCCAATGCTCACTCCCCATGCTGGGGTATAGGGGCGAGACTTGATTCACGAGGTGAAAGTCTTGAAGACTTTTCTAGGCTTAATGACCTCCATATCTTAGGGCCCCCAGTGCAGTTCACTTGGTCTAATGGGAACCTCTCGTCTTCCATAGACGTCACTCTGGCGACCAATTCTCTGACTATACATGCTACCAGACGCCTATTGGGAGAATTGGCCTTCACTGACCACATCCCCATCCTCTCTGAATTCCCAGATATGGTCGTAACTGAACACAGGACCACATGGGTCGAGTCTTCATGTAAGCGAGATTCGTTCATCGCCTACCTCGATTCCTCGCTGAATCAAGCGGTCTCACGACTTCAAGAAGCTTCTACTCCTGAAGAAATTGATAGAGTGGTTCGTCTTCTAACCTCCATCCTACAAGGTGCCTGCGACTCCTCCATGCGGAGACGTTCCAACTCATCCAAACCATCTAAACCTTGGTGGACTCCCGAGTTGAGTCGCTTGAGAAGACTGGTCCTTTCCCTTCGCCGCTGCTCTCAGCACACTCAGAGTCCGATTAGGAATTTCTTCCGTGGCGTCTACCGAGCCTTCCACAACAGACTAAAAGCAGCGATCCGGAAGGCCAAGCGTAAATCCTGGCTCAACCTCTGCGAGGAGGTTTCTGCTGCTTCATGGAGCGCCATCCACCGCTTCATATCTCAAGGGCGAAGTACTCACAGGGGCCCTCCCCTTCTCAAACGTAACGACGGTTCCCCCTTCACGGCAGAAGAGACGTGCCGGGCAGTTTTGGAACATTTCCTTCCACCAGATAATCGGCCACACCCACCTAGAGTCAACATTCCTCTTTTCTCGGACGAACCAGACTTCCAGCCTTGGGAAGTCTCCAGAGTTATTCATCGTTGTGGTAAAAGGAAGGCTCCGGGTCCTGGTGGTCTCGGTATACTCTGCCTGATCCTGGGTGACACTCCATTACATCTACTACTGGCGAATATATTTACCAAATGCCTCCAGATGGGTCACTTCCCCCGTCCCTGGAAAGAAGGCCGCCTCATTCTAATCCCCAAAGCCTCTAGCACAGCCTCAAACCAGCTAGATAGGTATAGGCCGATAACACTCTTGAACACTCTGGCCAAAGTATTTGAAAGGTGTGTTTTGGAAAGACTCAAATGGCTGGCAGATCGACATGGCTGGTTTTCCGACAACCAATTTGGTTTTCTTCATGGCCGTTCTGCAGAAGATGCTCTGACTAAAATTACCGAGTTCATTGACAGCAGACTGTCACACTGGAGGAAAACCCTAGCAATCAGTCTTGACATCAGCAGAGCTTTTGACACTGTTTGGCGACCTGCTATTGTTCAGAGCCTCATACGTCTCGCTTGTCCAAGACTGCTAATTTGTCTGGTTCAGAGCTTCCTGGAAGATAGAGAGACATCCTACTCTACATGGTCTGTCGTAGCCTCCACCTTTTCCCAGCTCGGCACTCCTCAAGGCTCTGTCTTAAGTCCTTTCCTGTGGAATGTGATAGCTAGGCACCTCTTTACCCACTTCCTCATCAGAGAGAGTCTACTAGTTGGCTACGCGGACGACTTCACCCTCCTCATTCAAGTTCGTGGTCGGCTGCCAATAAGAGCAACCAATGACTTCTTGAATATTCTGGCCTCGTGGTGCTTAGACAACGGTCTCCACCTTAACCCCAGCAAGACACAGGCCTGTATCTTCCAGTGGAGAAGGGTTCGCCCGAACCCGGATCCGGGACTGAAAATTGAGGGCCAACCAATCAACATTGGTAAATCCATCACCATCCTAGGAGTGGAATTCGACCAAACTCGCCGGTTTGTCGCACACCTACGTAACCTGACTCGTAGATGTAAGTACATTATTCCACGTCTCGCCTACGCCATTCAAGGTAAATATGGACTTTCCTTCTTAGCTGGAAGAAACATTTTTTCTGCAGTTGTCATCCCGGCCTTCCTATACGGAGTTTCAGCCTGGGGTAGTCGTGCTTCCGCCAATGAAGGAATCCGGCAGCTCAGAAGCCTCCATTACACCTTCGCAAGATGTATTTTGAGAGGGGGTCCTTGCACCCCAACCATCCCAGCCATATCCATCACTGGAAGCCCACCTCTCGACATCATCATCAGGAGCCGGATGGCTTTCCTCAAGCAGATCAATGAGGGAGGCTTTGAGATTAAACCTGGTCCGGCTGCATTGCCCTACCCTCCTTTTAGACGACTTCTTTCTTTCAGCCTGAACTTTGAAGAGGTTACAACCCCAATTATCTACACGGACGGATCAAAAAGTGACATAGGAGTTGGGGCCGCTGTAGTCCTTCCTTCACCAGAACAGCCTCCAGTACTTTTTCGGCTTCATCCAAACTGTACAGCCTTCCAGGCAGAACTCCTTGCAATACTTTGGGCCGTTCGCATTGCGGGGAATGATTCAACGGGCTTGGGAATAACCATTGCCTCAGACTGCCAATCTGCTCTGGCGACCATTTGCAGTTCTGGGCCAGCCCAGTCTGCTCTAGTGGCAGAAATTATATTAGCCCTGGACAGTGCTCCTCACATTAACCTCTGTTGGGTTCGCGGCCACAGTGGGATCGACGGAAACGAAAGGAACCTTTCTCGTGCCTCTGCTCTTGCTGCCTGGACGGACATATACACACAAGACCACTCCACCAGATTCTTAAGGAGGATCACATCTACTCCATGTCAACTCCTAAAATTCCTTCCCAAAATCCGACACGGGGAGATCACTACTACCATCCTTACTGGCCACGGCCACGTTTTGGCGGACTTTGCACTTTGGTATCCTGGCACAGACCCAACCTGTCCTCACTGCCTTGAATGTCCCCAGACAGTGGATCATCTCTTGTTCGACTGCCCTGCTTTCCTGAGGCACAGGACGCAAACGGCTTTACTGCTTGGACAGGCAGACTTCGATTCCTCATCACTGGCCCGCCTATCAGAAACTCTGCCAGCATGGAACTTCCTGGTGGACTGGTTTAGCTCAGCAACCCGTACAGGACGTGACTAGTATTCTACACTAGACTGCTGGACAGCCCGGGTAGTTGGCGTGTTGCGCTCCAGGAGCCCGGGTCACATCTATCTCTCTCTCTTTCTCTAAGTTGAATTAGGTTAGTTTCAGATAATTAAAAAAATAATGTTCGTTTTTAGAAAAATTAGTTTAATATTTTATTTTTGAAAAAATGTTTTTTTAACTGTTAAATCTTTTTTAAAATTATAATTTAAATTTTTATATTTAAATTGGTAAAATTCAAAGTATTTCACCGAAATGTATCTTTAACTCGTGTAAAATGCCTCGAAGGTACGGCGGTGGCAAGGTACAGCGCCGCCTACCAAATATACCCAATTCTGGGAACGCTCCATAATTAGAATATATAGCATATTATAAAATATATAAAAATCCAACAAGAGGTTTCCTTTTTTTTTTTATTTAAAAATAAATTATATTTTAAATACAAAATTTGTTCATAGATGGCGTTAGAAGCTCCACACAGCACCATAATCACCTACCCTCACTCTGTAAAGAAAATATTATTGATATCTTATTGTAATACAATATAATGCGTTTATGATTATAGAACTACGTTTAACAAGTTTTATCGTAAATGTTTCTTTTTACAGAATGAAAAATCTTAATTTTTGATTTTTAAGAAGAAATAACGACTATTCCTATCCTAAGGAATGAAGTATGAAAGGATGAATTGTGAAGAGTAATTCCCATCCCTGGACACTTTATTTTTCCGTTTATCATTACGCTTCACAATTCATCCTTTCATACTTCATCCCTAAGGATAGGAATAGTCGTTATTTCTCCTAAAATAATTAAAATTATTATTTTTCATTCTGTAAAAAGAAACATTTGCGGTAAAACTTGTTAAACATCATTCAATATCTTATTGTGCATTTTTTAAATCGCTTTATGTACCAAAAGTGGAACCCCTCCCTTTAAAAAAAATGCATCAAAACAATGCTTTTTGTCATCACGCCAGTAGAAAACGTACTTATAAATGACGCGTTATTTCGCTATGATTAATTCATGGCTAACTGGCCTTGTCCTTTTGTTTACGGAAGAGCATTGCTCGATGCGAATATATATATGTAATTCTACTGTCCAAAAAGCTTATGTCCATAGTTTACCTGAATACCATTTCTGAGATTCCACCCTTCAGTGTAAACATATAAAAGTAGAATGATCCAATACAGTATTAGAGTTCTAAAAAAAGCGGTCTGGTAGATTAAATTGACGAAACCGCTAGGAGGGTTTACCACTGATGAGCTAAGCCCTCCCAATATTTTTCATTGCAGTAAGGACAGTAGAAATTTGGTTTATTTGTAAAATAAAATTTCGTGCTCAAATGTTTACTTTTCTTACAAAATTTACTGTTGATGACAAAGAATGAACCACAACATGAGTTTCGTCAAATTCAGACAAAGCCAGAACTGTATACCATGCTTTCATAGGCTATGGCCATCATCATTATAGCTTAGAAGTATTATATAAGTGTGTTTATTTATGCAGTTTTATCCAATTTCGATACTATTTCGATAGAATATTTTGTAAAGAATGAAGAAGATTTAAAAAAATATGGTAGAAATGAAGTTATTGTCCCAAAATCACTTTATTAGGTACCGCTTAACAAGAACAACCTAATTTATGATAATTACAACAATGACTCTGCTTTTCACATGTGTAGACATGTGGTGCGCTTACATTAAAAGCAGTCGCTAACTACCCACCATGATTATCATGGATTTGAGATAAGAAAGAAGAAGACAACAATGAATAATATGTGAAGGTTATTCACATATTAAACAAAATGTTAACGTGGGATTCGATCCCCGGTTCATGGCTGTCGGGAATCGAGGGTGTTACCCACTGGTCCACCGACTCTTTTTTTTGGTATCAATGAAAGAAAACATCTGAGACTATAGAAAAAAGATACAAAAGTGGAATTGTACTGAGATCAGGTAGATATATTAAGAAAAAAATCATTTCCTGATCTTACGCCTATACTGCAGCAAGTTTTAGTTGCACGATCAAGATAGGTGTTTTTCTTTATCTGACTATAAGTTGCCGTTAGTACCGAGCCAAATATAGACTACCATCATGTCATGCTTGAACATAACATCTGGCTATATAAGTTAACCTTGATTATTATTATCCCTAGTACACGTGGTACAGGCCATGATTATCATGGTTGTTAGAAGTAGGCGACTGCTTTTTACTGTAAGTGTACCACATGTCTACGCATGCTCGACAGCAGTTCGACTTTGCACTTACAAATATGCCAGAGCCCCGTTCGGTTACTTGCACTCGCTGGTGGGGTTGGACTTTTACAAGAATCGGGGGCCATTGGAGGATTTTTTTTAATCAGAAAAAAAAGTGTCTAATGCGGGAATCGAACCCGGGTCGTAGCTGTCAAAAACCAACGGTTTAGACTATCCTTCCACCGACCCCCTTCGTAGACAGATAAAGCATTAGAACGAAATTTGTCTTATAGTTGTTTAAATAAATGTGGAATTAAGTTAATGATGATATTTTAATGTATTTATCATGTTTAAATGTATATCTATGCGAAAAGGATGAATATGTTGATTCAATTATGATGTTTAACTGAAAAAAAAAAGAATCATTAAATGAAGGAAAGCCATGCAAACGGTGTCCAATAATGTCCCAGACGTACTCGATTGGTGAGAGGTCAGGAGAATACGGTGGCCAGGGAAGCATATGTACATCTTGCAGAGCTTGTTGTCGCGAGCAGTGTACGATCGGGCGTTATCCGACATGAATACTGTCCTTTCTGTAAGTTTCTTCCCTTATATCTTACTCCACGTATGCACGAGAATTGCGCATTTCACATGATTTGCATAACTCGGCAAGGCGCGTCTGCTCTGAAATTTGCATAATTTTCAAGCCATTCTCTTTCTTGGTGTTCCATTTTCATTCTCGCAATTCAATCGCATGTTAAAAAAAAAAAAATGCGCCGCCCGGGAATCGAACCCGGGTCGCAAGAATGGGAATCTTGCATGATACCATTACACCAGCGGCGCACGCTTTTTTAGAGCTACTTTTTATATTTTTATAATCAATATAAAGCAGAACTTCGCTTTAGCAGACACCTCTCTATAAAAGACAGTTTTCATTTATAAAATTACCATTTTTACAATTTAGCAACTCTCCGGTAAGAAGACACCTCTCCCTAAAGGACACTTTTTCTCTGCAATAAGGTGTTGTCCTTTACATGGAGGTTCTACTGTATAGTGTAATACGAACTCTTTGAAAAAAAAAGTTAAATATTTTTTTTTTTACAAAATAGAAATTTCTGAGTAATAATCCATATCTACAGGTACCAAGGTCGCTAGAAAAGTTTTTCAATATGATTATATTTTTGATAATATTTCTATATGCTTTCTACCACAGTCAAAATACTCTTTCATTGTTCGAAAGCACTTATCAAACCAACATATTGTATGTTTCCTCATAAGGAAAGGTGCATTAGTCATCTCATGCTCTCTGGAAGTCAATTTCAACCTGTTCCTTACATGAGGAAACTGCACAAAGTCGCATGGTATGAAATCCGTACTGTAGGGAGAGGGAATGAGATTGAAGCTACTCTATTACATTGTCCATATAAGATTATATATAGCTTTAAATTCAAAATAAAAAAGGCATATCCTGACCAGGAGCACAGTGCTTTTCATAGCTTTAAAACAAAATAAAATTTATAAATCAGATTAAATAAGATTATTACACCGCGCGACATTGAAAATGGAACACAAAGAAAGAGAATGGCTAGAAAATTATGAAAATTTCAGGGCAGACGTGCCTCACCGAGTTATGCAAATGATGTGAAATGCGCAGGTCTTCGTGCGTACGTGGAGTAAGATATAAGGGAAGGAACTTGCAGAAAGGACAGTATTCGTGCCGGATAACGCCATACCGTACACTGCTCGCATTAGACAACAAGCTCTACAAGATGTACATATGCTTCCCTGGCCACTGTACTCTCCTGACCTCTCACCAATCGAGTATGTCTGGAACATTATTGAACGCTGTTTGCATGCCTTGCCTCAGCCGCGTTCAAAAGACGAACTGTGGCAAATGGTTGGAAGGGAATAGAGAGCCATCCCTCAGGACGCCATCTGTAGTCTGATTGACTCTCTACCTAGACGGGTTGCTGCGTGCATCGCCGTCCGCGGTGGTCCTACTTGCTACTAAGCCGACGCCGTTCTCGCTCTGTATTATGATCATCATTTTGAAATATATATCACTTATTGTTCGTTCCTGCCTCTCTCTGTTTGCCCAGTTTCATCACTTTCTGATCCCTCTTTCTTGGTGTTCCATTTTACAACGTCACTCAGTGTATACACAAGTACTTAAATATATTATATTTGTAAACACTTTTTGTAATGATAATTGGAAATTATTATAGACGAAAATGATTCTTTTAAAAATCAAACAATTTTATACTACCTTTACTGCAATTAAATATTAATGGGAAGGCCTGGTTCATAAGTGGTGAACCCTCCCAGCGGTTTCGCCAGTTTAATACTTTTTCATAATACAGTATCATACTTCTTATAATAAACATACAAGTCTTTATTAAGACATATCTTCATATCGTCTTATACAGACGATTCTCCTGTTAGAAATGAATATAAAAAGAAATGAGAATCAGGGGAAGAAACTGAATCCTCGCTCAGAAAAGATAAAAAGAAGAAAAGGAAAGAATATCTATGTACAAAAGACTATATACATCGTTTTTTCGTGCATAGAACACAGTGAAGAAGTAGATTATTGAGTAAATGGTTGTATCTGGTGAAGAAAACATATTTGCGCAGTTCAGTTACTTTGTTAGGTCTTTTTTCCTCCTTGCAGTCTTGAGAAATATAAAGAACTTTAAAATAGCTGACCCATTATCCATCAAGTCTGAAAGAAAGGAATACAACGAAAAGTGTGGATGAGCGGCTCTTACTTATAATAAATAATCGAGGTTTTAATTAAGCTTGTTTAAGAGCGATTATCACTTGAAATCTAGCATTTTACAGAGGGTGTTCACACTTATAGGAAACAAGTTTTATTATAAAATATTAAAAATTAACACCATATTTGAAATTTTTCAAATGTTCTATTTGAAAGCCTTTTTGTTTATTTACAGAACGGCACCTGATTTTCCACGATAGCAGACACTTTCTGATCATGGTCATACTCAAAAGATCCCATTCTTCCTTTACCACTTTCCAGAGACCTTCAATTGTCCTAGGGTGTATCTTTCCAAGTGCAAGTGCTTTTAAGGCATCCAAAAATGCAAAAATCCATCAAGGCTAAATCAGGAGATTTTACAGGGGTTCTGTTCTTTGGGATAGTGTTGATTCCTGTTCTTTGCCTTAGATCTTCCAAATAAGCTTGGGTTGAAGATGAGTTATGACTTGTGGCGTTATCATGGTGAAACCAGACTTTGTTGCTCTGTTTTCCATTGATAGAGGGAATATCATTTAAAAATATAGGTTCTAAAATGTTGGTTTGATAGTACACCGAGTTTATCTTGGCATTTCTTTCAACTTTTCTTATTTTTAATTTTCCTTCATATGATATACCGCATGCACCATAAATCCTTTGGGGTAACTTTCGGCACATTCCTTCAACCAAATTGGCCTAGATTTTCCCACCCTTTTTTGATAGTATATAGCTCTTTTTTTCTGTCGCAATCGGTTAAATATACCCATGCTTCGTCATATGTAACAATATATTTCCATCTATTAGAAGCCAAGAAATTTTCATAAAAATATCTGCTGATAGTGTGTCGCTGACGAATATGGCTCTGAAAAAAATTGTGAACCGCATGTTTTTTTTGGTAGCTTTTAGGCCTAAATATTTATTTAATATTTAATTTATTGTTGACACTGATATTCCTATTAATTTGGCTATATCTCTTTGTGGCATAGGATTTTCTTTTGTAATATATTTTTTCACTTTTTTTTACAGTTGCAGGAGTTCTCACAGATATAGGGTGATAATCTTTTGTCCATTTCTCCGTAGGTGCTCTGAATAAAAACTTGATATTTTTGTCGTGAATAATATTATAAATACCTTTTTTAGAAATGTTGATATCATCTTGTTTGCATATTTTAATTATGTCCAAATAGGTAAGATTAGCTCTGGAAAGAGGTAAAAGATGAATGGAATCTTTTGAGTATGACCATGATCAGAAAGTGTCTGCTATCGTGGAAAATCAGGTGCCGTTCTGTAAATAAACAAAAAGGCTTTCAAATAGAACATTTGAAAAATTTCAAATATGGTGTTATAATTTTTAATATTTTATAATAAAACTTGTTTCCTATAAGTGTGAACACCCTCTGTATAATAAACTCATTGTGAGCATATGTGTAGCTTATAATATAATATAATTTCAAATGTCGTTTACAACCATAAGCTGCATTATATTGTATTATAAATTACCTTATATAATATTTACGAACAAAGAAATATGTCCAGGGTACCCTAGTGAACATGGCATCTGCCCGGTAAGCGGAACATTGTGGGTTCGATTCCCATCCCTGGATACTTTTATTTTTCTGTTTATCATTACTCTTCACAATTCATCTTTTTTCATACTTCATACATAAGGTTAGAAATAATCGTTATTTCTCCTTAAAATAAATTTCTATTTTTTCGTTCAAAAGAAACATATGCGGTATAATTTCAAATGTCATTTACAATATGTGTAGTTTTTAAATGTTTTTCACAATTTTTCATATTTGATTATCATTCTTTCTTTTTGTACATTTTTTATTTTATTCTAGGAATGAGTTGAAATTCTTTTCAAACATAACTATTGCCCTTGGATAATGACGAGGGCCATTAGCCTAAAACCATAGTCTTCAGGTGGATGTTCAAAATTTACCAAACCTCTGGTGTTGTGGTTTTGTCACCTATCCGAGTATGCTATTTTTCAATGAGTCAATAGACGGCGCTTAGTTTCAGCGTCATTTTTGAGACGGGAAGATATCCTTTAATCCTTTTATATAATCTCTCTTTTTCGTAAAGTATGTTAAAATACCAAAATCTCAAATATTTTACAACGTAAGTTATGTACAGTTAAACCTGTCTATAGCGCCTCCTCTTGGGACTCACCAAAATATGGTGCTATAGAGAGGGGGTGCTATAGATAGGTCACTTTTAATGTAAATCGCATCGTACTACAGTTAAGCCTGTCTATAGCGCCCCCTCTTGAGACTCACCAAAATAGAGGGCTATAGAGAGGGGGTGCTAAACACAGGTCACTTTTAATGTAAATCGCATCGTACTACAGTTAAGCCTGTCTATAGCGCCCCCTCTTGAGACTCACCAAAATAGAGGGCTATAGAGAGGGGGTGCTATAGACAGGTCACTTTTAATGTAAATCGCATCGTACTACAGTTAAGCCTGTCTATAGCGCCTCCTCTTGAGACTCACCAAAATAGAGGGCTATAAAGAGGGGGTGCTAAACACAGGTCACTTTTAATGTAAATCGCATCGTACTACGTATTTAAAATCGGGCGCTATAGAGAGAAAGGCGCTATTTAGAGGAGGTGCTATAGACAGATTTAACTGAATATACAATTTTGTAATTAATAACAAATTAAAACATAAGCAATGTAAACTATTTTGACACCCATTATTATTTTTAATAACAATTCAAAAAGAAACGTCAAAAATGTTTACATTCATTATAACAGCGCTAATGCATCACATTAATTCAAAATATCCTAAAAATAAAAGAAATACGCAAATACAGTTAAACCTGTCTATAGCGCCCCCTCTAAATAGCGCCTCCCTCTCTATAGCGCCCGATTTTAAATACATAGTACGATGCGATTTACATTGAAGTGACCTGTCTATAGCACTCCCTCTCTACAGCACCATATTTTGGTGAGTCCCAAGAGGAGGCGCTATAGACAGGTTTAACTGTAGTACGATGCGATTTACATTAAAAGTGACCTGTCTATAGCGCCCCCTCTAAATAGCGCCTCCCTCTCTATAGCGCCCGATTTTAAATACGTAGTACGATGCGGTTTACATTAAAAGTGACCTGTCTATAGCACCCCCTCTCCATAGCACCGTATTTTGGTGAGTCCCAAGAGGGGGCGCTATAGACAGGTTTAACTGTATAATTATTATATGCGATATTTTATATATAGTTAAACCTGTCTATAACGCCCTCTCTAAATAGCGCCTTCCTCTCTATAGCGCCCGATTTTAAACATTAAAATGTAAACATTTTACATTAAAAGTGACCTGTCTATAGCACCCCCTCTCTATAACACCCTATTTTGATGAGTCCCAAGAGGGGGGCGCTATAGATAGGTTTAACTGTATAGTGTGTTTGAGAGAGAGATAATATAAATGTAAATTTATGAGTTTGTGATTGGACATATGCCTCTTTAAAAAATAATAGCCATCATATATTATATTTATACAAAAACCATTTTAAAAAGTAATTCTTATAATATTTCTTTCAGTTCAATCTCTGTATCTAAAATTAAGTTAACCACTAATTTATTAAAAGATAGATTCTAAAATTCAATCTTATATAGCTAAACTTAATCAGGCATACAGCAAAAAAAACAACAATCTTTTCAGACGATAAATTCAAACATAATTTAATCACATTTCACACAATCAAGATAAAAAAGATGATTTAATTTAATAAAAAGCTTATTTTCATTTTTACAACTGTTTATTTTCTTTAAAAAAGATTTCAAAAAATTCTTATTTTTAACCACACACTTTTCACTTCTTCTTTATACTCAATTAGATAATTATTTCATACGATTATTTCAATTGGAGAAGATAGATAGAGATAGGGAAAAAAAGATAACCATTGCGATCTTTTGGGGGAAGAAAGAAATTGCAAAAAAAAAAAAGGAAATAGAAAATCGAAAACAATTTAATCGCTTGCCAAAGTTTGGACAAACATCGACCTCAAAGGAGATCTTAAAAAAAGAGATGGTGCATGTACCTTGAAGGTACAAGCAATGGGCGGGCCTCATCCTTCTTTGGGAGTTACAAATTGCGCCATTGGTCAGTTTCCCCCCAAAGATCCATTAGCTTAATATGACAATATGGAAAAAGGAATAAACTTAAGACGGATTGCTTTCAAATCCAATGAAATTGGTTTCAAATAGCCAAGGTAGGGATAGTTTTTTATTTATTTTTTTTGATGGGTTTGTGCAAGTCCATTTAGCAATGGAATAACAATCATTTTTAGCATATTTCTTTAAAGGATGAGTCTATCCTAAATTATATTCAGGAATTTTGTGAAAAATCTTTATTTTATACTTATTTAAAAGAGATAATAATGAATATAATGATTTTGTGTGTTCTTTTAGAATGATCTTTGTTTGTTTCTTTCTAAACTTTTATTATTAATTATTGTAAAATTATCGTTTGCTTTGAAGAAAATATTTTACTTGGTAATTCTAAAATCATTATGTATATCTACAATTACCCACATTTCTATTTGTAAATTTAAAAAACAAAGAATAAGATATTTTAAGACATTGGAAATATCTGAAATCTTTACTCTTGTGTTTTTTTTTTGTTCATTATAGGCGAAATCAAAGTAGACGAAAATTGTTATTTGAAATTTATACCCCTGTTGAGACAAACACAACTCCTTCAAGAAATTATAAGTTTATTACTTTTCATATATATTTTTTAAATTTCATAATTTTATTTACATAATTTTTAGTTCTAGATTATATCAGATTTACATAGTTTTATGGCATTGCTATATAAATGCCCATAGTTACAATTTTAGACCGTTGTTAAAGAGAATAAAGTTTGTTTATGTTTAACCTCTCCTCACGTCTATTTTTCAACGCGACAATATAAAGTTACTGGCAAAGAACGTCTTCTTTCTTATCTCCACTCAATCATATTAGGGTATCAAGTTGTGACCCTTGATGGTGTCTGTTTGACAACCATCATGACTGGGTGAAGTAGAATGCGTCTGCCTTTGTCATTAAGACTGGGAGCACTACTCAGTGGCAGGCCGACTTAGCTCCAAAATAAATTAGAAATATCTACCTTTAAAAAAGCCAAAGATAGAGAAAATGTTTTGAAGAAATTTATCTAAAATGTAGATTAAGTTATGATTTTCATTTATTATTTATTTTGTAAACTTGAATAATTTCTAAAATCTAAATCCATTAGTAAGAAAGAAATAAAGAAGCATAAGACTATTTTATTGCATTTAATTCTCAGATTAAAATTAAAATAAAAAAGAGGTATATTATATAAGAAATTTATCTAAATGTAGATTAAGTTATGATTTTCATTATTTATTAGTTTGTAAACATAAATAATTTCTAAAATCTAAATCCATCAGTAAAAGGAAGAAATAAAAAACAGAAGACTATTTTATTGCATTTAATTCTCATATTAAAATAAAAAAGAGGTATATTATATAAGAAATTTATCTAAATGTAGATTAAGTTATGATTTTCATTATTTATCAGTTTGTAAACATAAATAATTTCTAAAATCTAAATCCACCAGTAAGAAAGAAATAAAGAAGCATAAGACTATTTTATTGCATTTAATTCTCATATTAAAATAAAAAAGAGGTATATTATATAAGAAATTTATCTAAATGTAGATTAAATTATGATTTTCATTATTTATTATGTAATTTAGATTTATAAAATCTAAATCCATCAGTAAGAAAGAAGAAATAAAGAATCAGACGACTATTCAAGTACCAAACGAAGACGTTACCTTAATGGAATAATTGAATGGATCACATTGCGGCTATCTGAAATTAGATTTCAGATCAGAAACTTTTTATCAACGAATCAATAGACTTTTTTTATGAGTAATTAGAGAGGGTAAACGTTTTATTTGACAGTTCTTGTTAATTCGGCTGTTAAAAAAATCCGTTTTAATTAAGTTTTGTTTAGCGAAGTTCCCTATAGAGTTGGCAACACGGTCAAAGATCGATTTTCATTGGTTGATTTACTTCAACTAACGGTAATACAGGTGGATCAAATTTTTTTTTTTTCATTTTCAATGACATTTTTAAAAGTTATTTTTCACCTTTGACATTTCTAAAGTTAATTATTTTTTTAAATATATACTATTTTTTAAAATATATTCCTGACACACAACTCATAAAAATTGGAAAATAGAATAAATAAATAAAAAAAGTTCAACCACCTTCAAATTTCTAGAATTTCGAAGTTTCAAACAAACGGTTTTTATTTATTTTATTTTTTTGCATGGAATAAACCAGAGTTTGTAATTTTTAATATACATATATTAGCTGAAATATAATAAGTAAAAAAAAATCAAAATTGTTTATTACGGAACCTGTTTTTGCGTTCAAATAACTCACAATCTTTTGATATATAAAATATTTGTGTTTATTTATTAATCAACAAAGCGTGCTTTGGAAATATTTGCGCCTATTACAGAGGAAACAAACAAACAAACAAAAACACAACAAACAAATTAAATATTAAGAATAAATATTAACAAATTTATCCTTACCAATGAAACTTTATCGGAAACAATGAAACTTTATACACAACAATAACCGCAACAATGTTCACAAAAATGGCAACTTAATCTGCAACAATGAGATTTTGTCTCCAATAATGACTACCATATTTATCACCACAATGATGCATAATCATCAACAATGTTACTTTATCAACAACAACAAAAAAAAGACTATTATATACAAAAATGAAACATTACCCACAAAAATGAATCAATGAAATTATATCTACAACCATAATACTTTACCCACAACAATATTAATTTATCTCAAAAACTTTATTTACAAAGAGGAATATATCATTCGCAACAATTAAACCTCACCTACAACAATTACTACTTTATCCGCAACAATGAGAATTCACCAACAACAATGGCTACTTTATCCGCAACAATGAGAATTCACCAACAACAATGGCAACTTATCCGCAAGAATTACTTCTTTAACCACAACAATGCCTACTTTATCCGCAACAATGACTTCTTTAACCACAACAATGCCTACTTTATCCGTAACAATGACTTCTTTAACCACAACAATGGGTACTTTATCCGCAACAATGACTTCTTTAACCACAACAATGGCTACTTTATCCGCAACAATGAGAATTAACCTACAACAATGGCTACTTTATCCGCAACAATGAGAATTCAACAACAACATTGGCTACTTTATCCGCAACAATGGCTTCTTTAACCACAACAATGGCTACTTTATACGCAACAATGAGAATTCACCTACAACATTGGCTACTTTATACGCAACAATGAGAATTAACCTACAACAATGGCTACTTTATTCGCAACAATGACTTCTTCAACCACAACAATGGCTACTTTATCCGCGACAATGACTTCTTTAACCAGAACAATGGAATTTTATGGTCACTATTCTGTGATCTGTGTAATAATTGCTTTATGATTAATTCAATGATATCATTATTTATTTTGTGAATTTTCTAGTTTATCGGAGCAAAGAGTTTTGAAATTATTTTGAGAGAGATAAGAAAGTTTTTATGACATATATAATAGAGCTGGAGGAATTGAAATTCAAATAACCACTTATATGAGTTGTCTCCCAGTATGTAAATGTTTTTAACACACAAAGAATGTAATATATTTTTCCTATATCATAAGTATTTATAAAATATATAAATAATAATTTGTATATATAAAAATAGTATATGAGGTAATTTATAATACAATATAATGCGGCTTATGATTGTAAAACTCTTGTAAAACTATGATTGTAACACTGTGGGTTCAATTCCCATTCCCGGACACTTTTATTTTTCCGTTTATCATTACTCTTTACAATTCATTTCTTTCATACTTCATCTCTAAGGTTAGAAATAATGGTTATTTCTCCTTGAAGATAAATTCCGATTTTTCGTTTAAAAGAAACATATGCGGGATAATTTTCAAATGTCGTTATATAAAAATAGTATTTATCATAAATTTATTAACGTGATACTCCTGTTGAAGGACTGACAAGTCCGAAAGCTTGAAAATAAAAAGTTGTACAAGAAACTTAACCCTGGAAGCTTCATTTATCTTATAACAGTATGTAAACGCCTGTTTCTATTGTAAACCTGATTATGGTTAGGGCTATATGCAAGTATGATAAAGAATTCTTCTATTTCACATCTGTAAATGATAGAAATGGTGACACGTCATTCAAGAAATTCAGGATGCTGGGGGGTCGGTGGAAGGATGGTCTAAACCGTTGGATTACGACCACTACGACCCGGGTTCGATTCCCGCATTGGACACTTTTTTCTGTTAAAAAAAAAAAAAGCTCAAATGGCCCCCGATTCTTGCAAAAGTTCCAACCCCACCAGCGAGTGCAAGTCACCAAACGGGGCTCTGGCATATTTGTAAGTGCAAAGTCGAACTGCTTTTCACATGTGTAGACATGTGGTGCACTTACAGTAAAAGCAGTCGCTTTTCTACCCACCATGATTATCATGGCCTGTACCACGTGTACTAGGGACCAAAAAAAATGCTTGCTTTAGTTCAATTATCTGTAGTGAAAAAATATATTTTACAGCGGGCATGTTTCTTTTCAAATAAAAATATTTTCGATAATGAAAATAATATCATTAGTATATCTTTTCCAGAATGAGATTTTCATATTGTTTTTCACACATTTATCGTATTCTTTTGTAAAAACACTCTTTTATCAAAATTCGAAACTATTTTAAAGGCGTAAGATTCTTTTTGATATTAAACAATTTCTACTGCCCTTACTGCAATGGGAAAATTAATGAGAGGGCCTGGCTCATCAGTGGTGAACCCTCTCAGCGGTTTCGCCAGTTTAATTTTTCCATTGCAGTAAGGGCAGTTGAAATTGTTTAATATCAAAAAGAATCTTACGCCTTTAAAATAGTTTCGAATTTTGATAACAGATGGCGCGCTAGTGCATCATAATAAAAACACTCTTTATTAATCTGTTTGTGCTAAAGTTGAATCCAATTGAATGTTATCTGTTTAGTGAAATAACGAATATTTTATCAAATTATTTTTAAAACATTAATAGGATAGTAGATAATAAGATTTTTTGGTCGTTGGGGTACAGCTTGCACCACGCTGGTGAGGGCCAACAGCCCGAAACGCGTCCGTGGTTAGCTTTTCTTGATTAATCAAGAATGGGTATTTGGCCAATTCTGGAATAATTAGAAATCAACTAGAATAGTTGATATTTATTCCGATAGATGGCGCAAGCAATAACCAACTTTCAGTTGCACGATAAGGAGATGACTTTTTCATAATTAATAAGATAGTTTTGTTTACTTGCCAGGTTTAGTATATGAAATATTGAAAATCGTACAAATTTCAACATTCAGTTTAAAACATGGACTTCTCGAAAATCTCGCTTTAGGTATTCTTTTTTTGAGCGCTTTCAAAAAGAAAGAAAAATTAGGAATTAAATCAGAAGGAATTTAAAATTTGATATAGCATCTTTACTTGAATAAACGAGTTATTGAACACATCATTCATAAACTTACCATAGGATGGCATGCATACCTCATTCTGAATATAGTAGAAACTGTCTCTGAAGGGCTACACCTTGTCAAAGAGCCAAATTGTTCTTTGTAGAGAGGTCTCATCTTACCCGAGAGCAGATAATTAGTAAAAATTATCATTTTCGATATGAAAACTGTACATTGTATACACTCATAGACAAAAATGAAAGAAGTTGTACCTTTTGCCATGTATATCGGTATTCAAACAATTTTTCTGAAAGATATATTTGATACACAGTAACTTTTATCAAAATTCGAAACTATTATAGACGCGTATGATTATTTTTTGAAATAAACAATTTCTACTGTCCTTACTGCAATGGAGAAATTAATGGGATGGCCTGGCTCATACGCGTCTATAATAGTTTTAAATTTTGATAACAGATGGCACGCTAATGCATCATAACAGTAACCTTTATTGAATACACACGAGATAACCAAGTGTGAACAAAATTACTTCTGTCTCTTTACATAAAAACAGATAACCGGCGACATTAAACATTTTCCACTTTCTTTTGTCCATGAGTGTATAGAGGTATCCGATAGAAGAAATGTCCTTTTATGGAGTTTCTACTGTAAACTATAACAGCATTCGGCTAACACTGTCTATTTATAAATTACTAGAGTTTATAATACAATATAATGAAGCTTATGATTGTAGAATGAAGTTTTGACAATTCACATCCCTGGACACTTTATTTTTCCGTTTATCATCACTCTTCACAATTCATCCTATCATACTTCATCCCTAAGGTTAGAAATAAACGTTATTTCTCCCCCTTAAAATAAATATCGAATTTTCGTTAAAAAGAAACATTTGCGGTATAATTGTCAAACTTTGTTCCACAATATTACTATGGTGTTTAGATGGATGCTTCTTCAAATTTTTGATAATTTTATAATATAATATAATGCGGCCGGATGAAAAAAGGAAGAGGGGGAGCAGTAACAAGCTCACTAAAAAACCTGGGCTCAGCTGGCCCGGCTGATAGTACCATGTAAGGGCTCCTGATCCAGGATACAAGATGAGCAGCGTTTGTACTCGATGTTAGGAGCGGCTGCACCTGGCGTCTGTTCCTCATGTCAGAGGCGGCCATTTCTTTTGGAGCTAAATCAGCCTGTCACTGAGTAGTTTTCCCAATCTTAATGACAAAGGCTGACGCATTCTACTTCACCCAGTCATGATCTCAAGCTTTACAAGCTTGATACCATAAAATGATTGAGTGAAGATAAGAAAGAAGGAGAATATATAATGCGGCTAAGCTTATAGAACAACATTTAATAAGTTCTACCGCAAATGTTTCTTTTTACAAAATGAAAAATGGTAATTTTCATTGTTAAAGGAGAAATAACGACTATTCCTATCCTTAGGCATGAAGTATGAAAGGATGAATTGTGAGAAGAGTAATGATGAACGGAAAAGTAAAAGTGTCCAGGGATGGGAACACTGTGGGTTCGTTTCCCATCCCTGGACACTTTTATTTTCCATTAATCATTACTCTTCACAATTCATCCTTTCATACTTCATCCCTAAGGATAGGAATAGTGTTATTTCTCCTTTAATAATAAAAATTACGATTTTTCGTTCTGTAAAAAGAAACATTTGCGGTAAAACCTTTTAAACGTCGATTTGATCATTTTAATAGGATTCCTTTATGTTCATTTACACAAGAGTTAAAAATTTAAAACTTTTCCTTATAATCATCTTTAATTGAACCTAAATTTTCAAAAAGGATTTTAGAGAGAGAGAGAGAAAAGAAGATTGATTATACCATTCCACGTAAAATTCATTGAATAGGTTAACCACAAACTATCATTAAATTCATTATCTCAACAATGGGATTATAGCAACATACACAAAACTTTATTAATAGGTATAACTAAAATTGCATCTATTTCACCTAATAATGTTTTTTAATCTCTAATGACAGGTTTAAAATTCAAACAAGTTAACGTAATCTAACCAGTATGTAAGGGTAAGGAGCTAATGGATGATTTAGTAATCCCTTAGTTGTTTCTTTTATTATTTCTCAGGGAGTGTCCTGGGAGAATGGACGTTGAGAGTTCCATTAGAACCTTATAATTAAAGAAATCATGCCATGTTTGTTGAGAGCACTTAGAGAAAATGAGACCTAGTGGCTAATGACGATTAAGTGTTTTAAAAGGGAACAAAATTCCTTTGAAAATAGCATTGATCGGTTTTACTCTGGCGGATAATCCCATTAGTGCTAATTAAACAATCGAAAAGACGCTGGTGGAATTACTTGGGAATTAATGGGCACAGTTAGACCGGTTAGTATTGATCTGGGGGTTTGTGGCCTGACTTCGGGATGTACCGCTCTTTTCTCTTTGTATCGTGTTGACCATCTTGTTCTGACTTCCGAATGTACCGTTCTTTTCTCTCTGTATCGTGTTGACCATCTTGTTCTGACTTCGGGATGTACCGCTCTTTTCTCTCTGTATCGTGTTGACCATATCTTACTGACTTCGGGATGTACCGTTCTTTTCTCTCTGTATCGTGTTGACCATCTTGTTCTGACTTCGGGATGTACCGCTCTTTTCTCTCTGTATCGTGTTAACCATCTTGTTCTGACTTCGGGATGTACCGCTCTTTTCTCTCTGTATCGTGTTGACCATCTTGTTCTGACTTCGGGATGTACAGCTCTTTTCTCTCTGTGTCGTGTTGACCATCTTGTTCTGACTTCGGGATTTACCGCTCTTTTCTCTCTGTGTCATGTTGACCATCTTGTTCTGACTTCGGGATGTACCGCTCTTTTCTCTCTGTGTCGTGTTGACCATCTTGTTCTGACTTCGGGATGTACCGTTCTTTTCTCTCTGTATCGTGTTGACCATCTCTCCCTGACTTCGGGATGTATCGTTCTTTTCTCTCTGTATCGTGTTGACCATATCTTACTGACTTCGGGATGTACCGTCCTTTTCTCTCTGTATCGTGTTGACCATCTTGTTCTGACTTCGGGATGTACCGTTCTTTTCTTTCTGTATCGTGTTGACCATCTTGTTCTGACTTCGGGATATACCGTTCTTTTCTCTCTGTATTGTGTTGACCATCTTGTTCTGACTTCGGGATGTACCGTTCTTTTCTCTCTCTGTATCGTGTTGACCATCTCTCACCCTGACTTCGGGCTGTACCGTTCTTTTCTCTCTTTGTATCGTGTTAACCATCTCTCACCCTGACTTCGGGATGTACCGTTCTTTTCTCTTTTTGTATCGTGTTGACCATCTCTCACCCTGACTTCGGGATGTACCGTTCTTTTCTCTTTTTGTATCGTGTTGACCATCTCTCACCCTGACTTCGGGATGTACCGTTCTTTTCTCTCTGTATCGTGTTGACCATCTTGTTCAGACTTCGGGATGTACCGTTCTTTTCTCTCTGTATCGTGTTGACCATCTCTCACCCTGACTTCGGGCTGTACCGTTCTTTTCTCTCTTTGTATCGTGTTGACCATCTTGTTCAGACTTCGGGATGTACCGTTCTTTTCTCTTTGTATCGTGTTGACCATCTCTCACCCTGACTTCGGGCTGTACCGTTCTTTTCTCTCTTTGTATCGTGTTGACCATCTTGTTCAGACTTCGGGATGTACCGTTCTTTTCTCTCTGTATCGTGTTGACCATCTTGTTCAGACTTCGGGATGTACCGTTCTTTTCTCTTTGTATCGTGTTGACCATCTCTCACCCTGACTTCGGGATGTACCGTTCTTTTCTCTCTTTGTATCGTGTTGACCATCTCTCATCCTGACTTCGGGATGTACCGCTCTTTTCTGCCTTTTACTGTAAGTGCACCACATATCTAAGCATGTGGAAATCAGTTTGACTTCTGCACTTAAAAATGGGCCCGAACCCCGTTTGGTTACCTGCCTTCGCTGTTGGAGTTGGAAATTCGAAAGAATCGAAGGCCATTGATGCAATTTTTTTTTTTTTAATGCCCAATGAGGAATTTGATCGCGGCCGAAAACCAACGGTTTAGATCATCCTTCCACCGACCACACACACATATATATTTATATATTTGAATATAGAGCAATTCATATTTAAATCATTAGATAATAAAAAGACATATATTGGATTTAAAAAATATTTAATTGCCAATATTTCGGTTGGCTGAACGCCAACCCTTTATCAAGGCATTACATTTTTGTATAAACAAAGCGGCGCTGAGTTTGTTTATACAAAAATGTAATGCGTTGATAAAGGTTTAGCGTTCAGCCAACAGAAATATTGGGAATTAAATATTTTTAAAATCCAACATATATATACTATTTTTACTGCGATTAAAATATATTGAGAGGGTGCTTAGTTCATCAGCAATGAACCCTCCTAGCGATTTCGCTAATTTAATCTACCATTATAAAAATTGAGGATAAATGGTAGATTAAATTGGCAAAACCGCTAGGAGGGTTCACCACTGATGAAACAAGCGCCCTCCAAATCTTTATTTTATCGCGAAGTAAGAACAGTAAAAAGTTTGTTTTTATTTGAAAAATAAACATTCCTGCTTCAATTATTCAATCCCAATCGTTAAATATACGTTTATTTTTGAAAAACATGGTCTATACTTAGTCTAATCATAAATATTGTTACAAAACCAAATCAATGATAAAAATTTCAATTTGACCGCGTGAAGTATTCAAAATACAGTAGTTGTTATTTGAATATCTCGTGCACACGTGTTTAGAAAAAAATCGGAATATATTTGTTTTTTGATAATTAATATATACAGTTATCAGAGTCACCAAGCAACAATTCTTAATAATCAATTCTGTCACCGTTTGCTTTTGTGAATGGAATAAATACCCAAATATGGCCATTTCTCATAACCATCGGTGGTTCAGTGGTAGAATGCTCGCCTGCCACGCGGGCGGCCCGGGTTCGATTCCCGGCCGATGCATTTTTTTTTTTTTTACAATTTTTAAAACTCATTTATATATTATACAAGAATGACATCCACGGCGCCAATTTATAATTGTAACGAATAGTATTTGAATAAAAGCATTTAATCGGGTAAAACCCGGGCGTTGCCCGGGTCATTCGGCTAGTATTGTGTATAAAAAGAAAGGTTACCTCTCCCCTCAAAATAAATGCTTGAAATTAGCGCCATCTATTGACTCTCTTTACAAACTAACGGACTCGGGTTGGTGACAAAGCCACTAACTCACTAATTAGCAGAGACGGTCAATAGACGGAACTTAGTTAAAACGTTTATTTTGACGGGAGAGATGTCCTTTCTTTTTATATACCCCAATATCCTTCCAGCAAAAATTCCATCGAATAATAGAGATTTATTAAATTGAAAATTAGAAACTATTATAGACGCGTAAGATTCTTTTTGAAATTAACCAATTTCTACTGCCCTTACTGCAATGTTATATTAAACTGGCGAAACCGCTGGGAGGGTTCACCACTGATGAGCCAGGCCTTCCCATTAGTTTTTCTATTATAGTAAGGGCAGTAGTATTTGGTTAATTTCAAAAAGAATATTACGCGTTTAAAATAGTTTCGAATTTTGATAATATAATTTATTAATGCTGTTGTTGTTTATTCCTCAAGTCGTTTAAACGATCTCCATTAGGTTCCATTGTCTTAGCTTTTCTATTATATTCCTGGGTTTTCCCAGAGGTCTTTTTTGGAGGATTTGATACAATTCAATAGATGTTTAGGACTGGTTGGTTAGGAATCGTATTTGGGGCATTTCGTGAATGTTTTGATTTTTCCATTAAATTTGAGTATTCTAAGATGTCTTTTTCGTAATCTTGAAATCGCCGTTTATTCTTCCCTAGTAAGGATGTGGAAAGAAGATTCGTTAGGAATGGGGGTGTACCAGGGATGATTAAGGATGGATTTCCAGAGATTATTTTTTGTTTGTTGATGGAAGAAATTTATATTTTATTAATAAACAGTGGGATTATTAACAATAATGCCAATTGTGTCTCTGATCTTGATACCAAATGGAAAAAATACGGTAATGGTATAAAAATAGGATTGGTATAAAAAGAAATGATTTATTATAGCGAGCATACGACGCCAATTTAATAAGCCTAAAAAAACCCTCACTCTATGAAATTGACTCAATCTAAGGAGGGTGTGGCACATTTGACTTTTTATGAGGTTCATATTGAAGTTGCACGCAAGTCTTTGCCAGAGATTTTAGTGTCTCGAGCCTCAGATATCGAATGTTTTTGTTTGATCATGATATTGAACTATTTGTTACAAAACACACGCTATATCCTATGTGGATATTTGCGTTTTTTTTTTTGCTTATCCCTAGTACACGTGGCCATGATAATCATGGTGTTTCAATTCTCACTTCTTTAATATCATTGTTAGGATTTCCTTTATATTCTTATAATATCGGTCTTTTCTATCAAATTTTTACAATTTGAATTAGAGATATGGAAACACACGTTGTTTACTGTATTATTATCTCTAGTACACGTGGTACAGGCCATGATAATCATGGTGGGTAGAAATTAGCGATTGATTTTTACTGTAAGTTAAACCACATGTCTACATATGTGAAAAGCAGTTCGACTTTGCACTTACAAATATGCCAGAGCCCCGTTTAGTTACTTGCACTCGCTGGTGGGGTTGGATTTTTACAAGAATCGGGAGTCATTGGAGCATTTTTTGGCACATTTATAAGTGCAAAGTCGAACTGCTTTTCATACGTGTAGACATGTGGTACACTTACAGTAAAAGCAGTCACCTACTTCTACCCACCATGGTTATCATGGCCTGTACCATGTGTACTAGGGATAAGCAAAAAAAAAAAATTCGTTTAGCTACCTCTTGTATAACTCTTAATATATTTATTATGTACTACTTGTATACATATGATTTCAGCTATTTCTTGTATTTATTTGATATATTTATTGTATAATTTCTACTTATAATGAATGAAGACATTAAGACGCGAATGTTTCTTTTCACAAATAAATCAAACATCTACTATCCTTACTGCGATGAAAAATTATTGAGAGGACTCTTGAGAAATCAGTGGTGAATTCTCACAGTGATGTCGCCAATTTAATCTACCAGACCGTTTCTTTAGAGCTCTAATGCTGTATTGAATCATTTTGCTTTTAAGACAATGCATTTTGTTCATAAAGTTATACTGAATAAATTTGATCAAATAATCCCTTGAATTAATATTAAAATAAAAACATAAAGCCTCCAGGGAAAAGTTTCTATTAAAAATATTTTTATTTAAAAAATCTCGAGCTTTCGGGCAAGTACGCCCTACTACGGAAGAAAATGCTTTATATGATTAATACTGAGCCCAGCCCATAACCTCCAAGTGAAGCACGCGCAACAGAAGCCCGTTGATCATGCTTTTAAAACAAATGTAAACAGTAAATGGACTTTATTTAATTTTAAATCCTATTTCATTGGCGTATTAATCATATAAAGCATTTTCTCCCGTAGAAGGGCTTACTTGCCCGAAAGCTCGAGATTTTTTAAATAAAAATATTTTTAAAAGAAACTTTTCCCTGGAGGCTTTATGTTTTTATTTTAATATTATTTTATAATAACTGAATAAATTTATTGATTAATTAAATTTTATTGCCCTCTATCGTTAAAATTTTACACAAATAAATTTACTGGCAATCATATCATTGCAGTAAGGTCTGTAGAGATTTAAAAAGAAACGCATTGCCAGTAAATTTATTTGTGTAAAATTTTATTGATTAATTATTATATCAGAAAAAAAAAATTAATGCTTTCATATACAAGGTATGTCCCATAAGTTCCCGGACTGGGTCCATAAAAAAAAAAGGTGAGATTTTTTAAAAATATTTTTATTAAAACTTTTCAAAGTAATCCCCCCTTGCTTCAACGCACCAGCGCCATCGTTTCTCCCAATTGTCGAAACAGTTTTTATAAGCCTCTTTTGGAATGCTCTTCAATGCTAACGGCGATTTTTCTATTATGTCATCCCTGGTGTCAAAATGTCTTCCTTTTAGAACTGCTTTAAGTTTGGGGAACAGGAAAAAGTCATTTGGTGCGATGTCTGGGAAATAGGGTGGTTGAAGTAGGATTTGTGTCCCGTTTTTCGCCAAAAAGCTAGTCATCAAGTGCGCTGTGTGAGGGCGAGCATTGTCATGGTGTAGGATCCAGCCACCATTAGTCCATTTTTCTGGCCTTTTTTTTCGAATCGCTTCCCTTAGACGGCGAAGAATGCCCAAATACATTTCCTTAATAACTGTTTGGCCTGCAGGAAGATACTCGTGATGAACAATGCTCTTGTTATCCGAAAAAGCGACCAGCATAACCTTGTTTCTGGATTTTTTGAGTCTAGGCTCACCCTAACCTCTCCACTCGGTAGATTGAGGTTTGGTTTCAGGGTCATAGCCATAGACCCATGTCTCGTCGCCTGTGATTATCTTGTCTTTCCATTCTGGATCCGTTCTTGTCATTTCCATCATGTCCTCACAGGTTGCAAGCCGACACAGTTTTTGCTCATTGGTGAGGAATCTTGGGATGAATTTTGCAGGAGTCTTTTTGAGCTTCAAATCTTCGGTTACGATCCTTCCAATCGTTGTTTTAGAGATGCCTGTGTCTTGCTCTAGCTCCAGCAAAGTGGTTCGAGGATTTTCTTTAATCAAATCGGTGATTTTTTGCACATTTTCATCAGTCCTTTGAAATTTTGGGCGTCCTTGACGAGGATCATCTCCAATGGAAATTCTGCCAGCTTTAAATCTAGAATGCCATTCAAAAACAGTTGTTCTCTTTGGGGCGTCATTGGGGAATGCTTTATTAAGCATTTCAAAAGTTTCGGTTGCTGATATTTGAAGTTTCAAACAAAATTCTATGCAAATCCTCTGCTTCAATTTTTGTTCCATCGTAAAATCGCTGCAGCGCTAGGTGTGACCTTTAAATAAATTAGAATAACCTTGGCGCGCGCGCAAGTACCGCCTCGATATTGGTACCACCGTGTAGCCAGATATTTTTTCTATAATAAACAGTCAAATTCATTTACATTTTTCATTTATTTATTTTTTTATGGACCCAGTCCGGGAACTTATGGGACATACCTTGTATTAAAATCTTTATAACTTTCTTTGAAAATTCAACTACCTGAAATAAATGCTAAGTCATGAACTCTTTCTTTCGTAATGAAAAAGTACATAAGTGAAATTTGGATAATATTTCATAGCATGCTTTGTAATGCTTATAGTAATCTGAATTAAGACACTTTTTTTTAAAATAAAAATAATCTTTGAGGCTCAACTCTATAATTTTCTTATATATTTAACGAGTATATAAAAATAATTTATAATTAAAAAGACATATATTGGATCAAAATATTATTATCAAAATATTAAAGATCTATTTATGGATTGCTCAAAATAAAAATAATTGAAAATAAATTTAAACACCGAATTGCGTGGAACAAAAATATTGAAATATATTGCCATTTAAATTTTTAATGAACGTATAGATGTATACTCTGCTTAAAAACTCCAAAAATTATTTTTTTAAATAAATAAAATTAAACAAATTTTAAAAATCATTAAATAATAGATAAAAAAAGATATTAAAAAATATATTAAATTGCTAAGCCTATATATATATCGACAGAACTCTTTAAAAGAAAAGAAAAAAACGGTGTTAAAAAAAATAATCAAACTAAACTTTGTGCACGTGAAAATTGTTTGTATTCCTTAGTTCCAACAACGTTCACTAGATGGCGCTGAGCGGCAAAATTTTAAAAGCCTGGCAACGCGGTTAGATGTGCAGACGAAGTCGATCAGTTGGCCGGGATTGGCTGGAGAGAACGCGTCGTCTGGACACAACAGCGAATGTAAGTACACTTTTGTTGATTATCTTAGCTAATTAGCTCATTAACGTTTATTTTATATATCAATAACCTATTAATATAATTAATTATATATTTAGACAACTTTAAATAGGTAAATAAAACATTAATTATACTATTCTATGAGAAATAAATAAAATTTCATAGAAAAATAATAAAATCGTTTGATATTTTAAATCAATCTTGAATATAGAATAAAATAAAATATATTTTACTAATAAATTAGTAAAATATTTAATTAAATCGTTTTTAATTTTATTTCCAAACCGCAACTATACAATTTAATTTTTAATATTATACATAATCAAAAGATATTTGTGAATAAATTCTTTTAGATGTTTTGAATCATTTAAAGTATTATATCCCACTATTTTGTATTTTTTATTCAAAAACGAATATTTTTGTTGAATATTTACAATATATTTTACAATTGGGGATAATTGTTATGAGATTAAATTAAATTTTGATGCTTAGAAAAATACCTGTTGAATAGCATTAAATCTTAAGACGCATGAAAGTTAATTTACATGGGAGTTTAGTAATCCAAAAGGTCGGGATTTGTTTGACAAATGGCATTTAAATTTGCTATTGTGTAGGCTTGCAATGTCATTACTCATTTTTACTTTTTCTTTTTACTCTTCTTTTTTTTATTTCTTCTACTTCCTTGACCTACTCATTGCGAAAGCTATTAAATCTCTGTCATCGTTTGGTAACTTTTCGAATTATCGTCTGCTTATAATTGAGTTTTTTTTTTCGTTCTTTTGATATGTAAATTAGTGTTATTTATAAGGAAATGTCACCTATAATTACAAATTGAAACTTGTGTTTAGATGCTACTTTGAAAAAAATAAATTGAGAAAACAATTTAAGGAAAAGTTTTACATTCTTTAAATTATAGGTGATACGTGCCAGAATTCTTTAAAAACAAAGATATCCTAATCTTTGTCAATTATTTGCAGAAAAGCAAATATAAGTTTGACAAAGGTTCTATTATATATAATTAATGTAAAGTTTATATAATGGATGTTTTTGTTTCTCTTCTTCACAAAGATATATTTCAACTTAAAGGGTTTAGGCTCATATACAAATTAGTTAAAATAACTGACTATTAAAATGTTATCCCCAAAAGTTCATAAACATATTATGATTTATATTTTGCAAGTGTTTATGAACTTTTAGGGACAACCCTAGTAATATTGGTAACCTTGGTAAAATTATAACAAAAGTCTTATAGAAGAATGATTTAATCTCTGATGTTCTATATCAAAGAGTGGCCAATCAGCAGGTGGGCCAAGTTTCAGAATTACAAGGTTGTCTCAAAAGTTCGTAAACACTTGCAAAATATAAATCATAATATGTTTACGAACTTTTAGGACAAACCTTGTATTTATATTTAGGTTTTTGACCACTCTCTCCTAAAAAGCTTATGCCCATAATTGCTTTAAATAACAACACAAAACATTATGATGAATTATCATTTATATTATTATTTATGACACACACACAAAATGCTCATTTTTGGATCAACATTTTAAAATTATTTCCAATATATCCCGTTTATTAAAAAAAAAGATCAACAAAGAGTATTTTTTGATAAATGTAATTGTTTTTTTTTTTCAGTTTTCAAACACATATGAAGTATAATGTATTTATACATTAGAGAAGATCAGTCTGGTAGATAAAAATGGCGAAAGTACCGGGAGGGTTCCCGACCGATGAGCCAGGCCTCTTCTCGATATTCATCTCAATCAAAAAAGAGACAGTAGAGGCTCTTATTTTCAATATACACTCATAGACAAAACTTAGAGAATTAGAAAGTCTTTGATATCACTTTTCGCCTGTTTATTTGTTTATTTTGAAGGATACAGAGGAAATTTTGTTCACACTTGTTTATCTCGTGTGTCTTCAATAAATGTCACTGTAAAATCTTTCAAAGTTAATTTCTGAATCCTGATATACATGCTAAAAGGTACAACTTCCTTGAGTTTTGTCCATGAGTATATATTTCAGAGTTATTGTCTGAATCCCGATATACATGCTAAAAGGTACAACTTCCTTTAGTTTTGTCTATGAGTATATCTTTCAGAGTTATTGTCTGAATCCCGATATACATGCTAAAAGGTACAACTTCATTGAGTTATGTCCATGAGTATATATTTGAGTTATTGTCTGAATCCCGATATACATGCTAAAAGGTACAACTTCCTTAAGTTTTGTCTATGAGTATATCTTTCAGAGTTATTGTCTGAATCCCGATATACATGCTAAAAGGTACAACTTCATTGAGTTTTGTCCATGAGTATATATTTCAGAGTTATTGTCTGAATCCCGATATACATGCTAAAAGGTACAACTTCATTGAGTTTTGTCTATGAGTACATCTTTCAGAGTTATTGTCTGAATCCCGATATACATGCTAAAAGGTACAACTTCATTATGTCCATGAGTATATATTTCAGAATTATTGTCTGAATCCCGATATACATGCTAAAAGGTACAACTTCATTGAGTTTTGTCTATGAGTATATCTTTCAGAGTTATTGTCTGAATCCCGATATACATGCTAAAAGGTACAACTTCATTGAGTTTTGTCCATGAGTGTATATTTCAGAGTTATTGTTTGAATCCTGATATACATGCTAAAAGGTACAACTTCATTGAGTTTTGTCCATGAGTGTATATTTCAGAGTTATTGTCTGAATCCTGATATACATGCTAAAAGGTACAACTTCATTGAGTTTTGTCCATGAGTGTATATTTCAGAGTTATTGTCTGAATCCTGATATACATGCTAAAAGGTACAACTTAATTAAGTTTTGTCCATGAGTGTATATTTCAGAGTTATTGTCTGAATCCTGATATACCTGCTAAAAGGTACAACTTTATTGAGTTTTGTCCATGAGTGTATATTTCAGAGTTATTGTCTGAATCCTGATATACATGCTAAAAGGTACAACTTCATTGAGTTTTGTCCATGAGTGTATATTTCAGAGTTATTGTCTGAATCCTGATATACATGCTAAAAGGTACAACTTAATTAAGTTTTGTCCATGAGTGTATCTTTCAGAGTTATTGTCTGAATTCCGATATACATGCTAAAAGGTACAACTTCATTGAGTTATGTCCATGAGTATATATTTCAGAGTTATTGTCTGAATCCCGATATACATGCTAAAAGGTACAACTTCATTGATATTGTCCATGAGTGTATATTTCAGATATTCAGATATTTACATATCTACAGAAAGATTTGAGCCGGCCAACGAGAAACAGCAACAATGGGTTTATATAGGGAAATCCGCGACATCTGGTAGTCGACTTTACAGAATAGTCTGTTCTAGAATTTATAATTTTAAAATAAAATATACATTTTCATATAACATATATATATATATATATGGGAAATATGTAAATATGTATAGAGAAAATGTATAGAAAGAGCGCTCCAAGAAGATAAAGTCGAATGGATCAATCATACCAACAGGAATAGCAAGTATATCTTAACATATCCATGTTCATCTCTGGGGTTCCAGGATCGATACCAGGGGAGGAGGACACTCATTGATTATTACTTATTTTTTCATGCCCAGCTGCCCCCCTTCCTATCAGAACGTTAACTTTACAGCAGGTCCCTGACTACTTGCCTTACCTTCGTCTTCAAATTCCACAGCTATGCAACATGATGGTACAAAAGGTACAATTTTACATTCAAAATTTATGCTTAAGTTATCAAAAATTTCTATCTATTTTCTTCATGATATGTCAAGTTTATATATGTATATTAAAAATAAAGAAGGCATTTCTTGACCAAAAGCACATGTGCTTTTTAGATGGCAGAGCGCCATCTAGTGGAGCAAAAATAAACTAAACGTTGGCTTTTCTTTATTTATCAAGAAATTGGGTTGGCCAAATATCACGGAGCAAGTTAAACAAACGTTAAGTTTATTTTTGCTCCACTAGATGGCGCTCTGCCATCTAAAAAGCACATGTGCTTTTGGTAAGGAAATGCCTTCTTTATTTTTAATATCAACACCTGACCTACTTATTTTTTTTTTCTAATGTATTTTCATATATATATATATGTTTATTCCACAATTGATTGTAACTGCTGTAGATATCGTAGTATATTTCGTATTGATATGGCTTTGTGTAGAAGGAAATTATGTTGAAATTCTATACAGCGGTATCGAGCAATTACTATAAGTGATTTTAGATCTATCTGTAATGTAGGGGTAGCCAAGTGGTGACAGGCGCTATGTACATATTCATTGTATATATGTATATATAGATGGAAATTTTTCTGGGAGGAAATTTATCTATAAAAGCTAAGTTTGTCTATCCATTCACTGATCACCTCCTTTGGCTATAATTTACATTCCTTTGAAGGTAGAAACGACCTTCAGTTTTTTAGATCAATATCCTCCCGATTTTCATCTATATTTTGGCCATAGATTTGGCCTAGCTACTTTGCCAGCAAAACACCTTCTTTGGCAGATTGTGAAGATTCTATTAGATCCGGTGTGGATCTCATGGAATAAACTCCATCCTTATCTGAAGAAGGCCATTAACCTGAAACCATGGTCTCCTGGTTGACGCCTCTCAGTTTGACAAAACTAGTGCTGTGGTTTAGTCATCGAGAGAGAGAGAGAGAGAGACTCGAGGTGACTTTACAAGGAAATTGTACTTTTCAGCATTATATCGGGATTCAGACAATAACTCTGAAAGATACACTCATGGACAAAAATTAAGGAAGTTGTACCTTTTAGCATGTATATCGGGATTCAGACAATTACTCTGAAAGATACACTCATGGACAAAAATTAAGGAAGTTGTACCTTTTAGCATGTATATCGGGATTCAGACAATAACTCTGAAAGATACACTCATGGACAAAACTTAAGGAAGTTGTACCTTTAAGTATGTATATCGGGATTCAGACAATAACTCTGAAAGATATTTGATACACAGTGACATTTATTGAAGACACTCGAGATAATCAAGTGTGAACAAAATTGCCTCTGTCTCCTTCAATAAAACAGACGACCGGTAACATCAAAGACTTTTCACTTAAGTTTTGTCCATAAGTGTATATTGTGTGGATTGCCTGCTAACACGAGACTCTCCAATCGGGACAGAAATTTCTCTTCAATTTATTCAACTGGGAAGATTGGAATATTGTGTCAAATCAATTATATTTCTTTTTAACACATGCCTTTGTAATCTATGTCACAAAATAAAGTATATTTATTGTTTCTGTAATGCTTCCAGAAGACTCTGACAAAGAATTAGACTTGCTGACTCTAAAGATATATTTCAGAGCATTGAGTTGTTAATATATCATGGGAATTCATGACTCAAAGACAAGTTCTCTTCTATTTTTATAATTTCCTCAGAAGAATCCATGGTGGGGACTTTGATATTCACATAGAACAGAGGTATTTAGGACTTCATGTGAAGCCATGAACCAATCTCTACTACAAAAACATATATTTTATCAATAATTACACACACACAAAGCTTTATTAAGACCACCGGTCTTATACAGATTCACCACAGGAAGAAATAATAGATGGAGATCCTATACTCCAGGTAGCGCAGAACCCAACAACAGCCTCCTGGTCCGACGCATGTCCAATGGCCATACGTTCCTTTGTGCATACGTCATGGTTAGCATATCACTGAACAGGCTAGTGTGGAATCAGCCGCGTTCTAGTCTTCACTTTCCTCATCCAAATGGACCACGGCATTCGGCGATTCAATATATTAATAATTTATTAATAATTCCATGAAAACCTGACAGGAGCTTAGTGACGCTTCAATGAGCATGAATCAAGGACATATTCGTCCACAAGTTTTTGCCTCCTCTCAAATTGACCTCTTTTCTCAATTAGATTAATGTCGAATAGTTACGTCTCTCGAGAACCAACGTTTTTGGTATCTTTTAGGCTATTCACACTCATGGACAAAACTCAAGTGGAAAGTCTTTAATGTTACCGGTTATCTGTTTGTTATTTAAGGAGACAAAGACTATTTTGTTCACACTTGGTTATCTCGTGTGTCTTCAATAAAGGTCACTGTAATATCTTTCAGAGTTATTGTCTGAATCCCGATATATATGCTAAAAGGTACAACTTCCTTAAGTTATATCCATGAGTGTATTTTTCAGAGTTATTGTCTGAATCCCGATTAACATGCTAAAAAGTACAACATCCTTGTAAAGTCACCTCGAGTCGATGACTAAAGGTCACTGTGTAATATCTTTCAGAGTTATTGTCTGAATCATGATATTCAACTTTTAAAAGTTTTGTCCATGAGTGTATATGTAATCACTGTATATATACTCAGGTTAGATATTTTACATATATTAGAATAAATGGACAATAAAGGATTAACAAAATTTTGAAGTCTATGTATATATTTTTTAAGGAGATAGAGGTTTTTTACACTTGGTTATTTCTTGTATATTCAATAAAGATCACTGTGTATCAAATATCTTTCTTCAGAGTTAATATCTGAATCCCGATATACATGGTAAAAGGTACGACCTCCTTAAGTTTTGTCCATTAGTGTATATCTGAGTTATTGTCTGAATCTCGATATACATGTTAAAAGGTACAAATTCCTTAAGTTTTGTCCATTAGTGTATCTTTCAAAGTTATTGTCTGAATCTCGATATACATACTAAAAGGTAAAATTTCCTTAAGTTTTGTCCATCAGTGAAGAATAGATTTATCAAAGTGAAAATTAATTTATACATTTCTTATATTAATGCTCCTTTTAAGATAAGAAACGGGTACCCAGCTCTGTCGGCGATATAAACAGAGAAAAAATCCTGTTCTTATACCAATCTGAAATAAGTGATTTGTCACGCACGCCATTTCCCAAATAAAATATGATAATGCTGTCAATAATTTTATTTTAGTGCAATTTATATCCTATATACTGTATATCCTATTTAGCCATCAAATTTCATGACATTTGACCAATTATTTTCCAGATACAAGCGTATCACTGAAAAGGCGAGTGTGGAATCAGCCGCGTTCTAGTCTTCGCTTTCCTTATCCAAATGGACCACGACATTCGGCGATTCTATTAATTTCCTTCGAACGGTGACTGCGGTCATGTAGAATATATAATATATATATATATGGTAACTCGGTAGTCCGGTCTGTTGTGTTGAGTCGTGGGGAAAGATGATGATTGCGCAGTCGTGATAGTGGTGAGTGGTAAGCACACAGAGACGAATCACAGGGGAACCCGAGGCATCAGAGAGAGGGAAGGCAGAGACCAAGTAGCGGCCGGCGGGCCATCCACCCCGTTCACAAAGACTTACTAACGAGCTGTCTGCTATCTTGCGTCTGCTGACTCTGACTGCGGGGCAAGCCCCTTTTATATGCTTAAGTCTTACGTTCATGGACGTCTGGCGCCGTGGCGTCGGCGGGACGCTTGACCTTATTTGGCTGCGGGTAAACCCTTTTACGTCATTTTATTGGCGCCGCGTTGACGCGACGGTTGACCTCATGGCTGCGGGATAAGCCCTTTTGGTTTCTACGTTCCCTCTAGATGTACCTCTGTATTTTATTGAACACACAAAAACGATACCTACAAAGTTAAATTGATTAAAAGAGGATTGGGTATAATGATTAAAAGACCATATTAGAGTAGGGGGTGTAAGAAGAGGTGGTGAGTATTTACACAGGTGTTTATGATTCTTAAATTACCACATATATATATTTAGAAAATAGGCATTTGGATTTATAACATATTCCGATATTTCGAGAGGCAACTTGCCTCTCTTTATCGAGGACCTTTGTGTTTCTCACTAAAACACGTGAGAACGCGTGTATCCCTCTCGTTCTACAAGACCATCATTAATTTTATTAAACGACCATATAAATATATAATGAAATAACATTTCTTAATCTTACAACTAAACACGTTACTGTTCACCTGTTCATGGTTTTTCAAGATGCCTTAAAGACCAGCTTTTTTGGTCGTTAAGATACAGCTTGCACCACGCTGAAGAGTGTCAACAGCCTGAAACGCGTACGTGGTTAGCTTTTCTTGATTAATCAAGAATGGGTATTTGGCCAATTCTGGAATAATTTTTAAAAAATCAACGATTAGTAGATATTTATTCCGATAGATGGCGCAAGCCATCAGCAACTTTTAGTTGCACGATCAGGAAATGCTTTTTTTCTTAATTTATCCACCTGATCAAAGTACAAATTCACTTTTGAACTAATTTTACGTTACGTTAATGTTAGTTATTATTTTTTCTTTTCATGAGAAACCTTCACTTTGAAGTTAAAAGATCATCCTCATTCTAATCAAAGCATACGACAACATAACATTTTCTTCTGCTTTTATTTCCTATAATTCTCAACACTAATTTAAATATATCTTTATTATATCTTTTCTCTTAATACGCACATCTTAGCTTATATGCAAATAGAAAGAATTAAATACATAATCAATGAAAAAATAAATATTTACATGTAATTCTATCTTTTTTTTTATTCATTTTATTTCAATTTAAAGCGCTATGTGCCCTTAGGGACACTTGCGCTGTCATACATGTATGACATTTGTCTATTAATTCTACTGTCTTAAAAGCCTATGTCCATAGAGTTTGCTTAAATACTATTTCTAAGATTCCATCCTTCGGTGTAGAATATATAAGCAGAATGATCAAATACGGTATTATAGCTCTAAAAATAAAACGGTCTGGTAAATAAAATTGGCGAAACCGCTGGGAGGATTTGCCACTGATGAGCCAAGCCCTCTCAATATATTTTTCATCGCAGTAAGGACAGTAGAAGTTGGATATATTTGTGAAAGAAACACGTCTTAATGTTTTCATTTACTAAATACTGAATGCAATATAACAGATGTAGGTCTCTCTGAAGTCTTTCCAGAGAAGATATTGAGGGACTAATTATTGTAGCGTAGGAACACGTCAAGAAAACAAAAAGTAGTTCCCTCCGCGATGTCCAATGGCAATAGATTAGAAGCAACTGGCGTTAAATAGAGGCTTAATGAAGCAGAAATTCTTTAATTTGATGGTTTATTAATAACTGTTTTAATTAGGGAGCTGAGACCTGTTTTTTTTTTTTCTTCTTACTCTCCACTTCATCTCAAATACGTCAATTCTTATTAAACTTTCACTTTTTCCTTCTAATTTGAGATTCCCATAATGAGATTCCAGACGTTATTTCCACCAAAAAGGAAAAAAAAAGATCTTGAAGGAAATTTCTTTACGTCTTATTTTAGGTCTAATGATTTTGTGGTTACAATTCTTCCACCACGTTTAATATTGCAATTAAGTATGTTAACAATTTTTTTTTGTTCTTTTTTCTATGTTTTTTTAACCTTTTGCATCAATAAATTTGTTTTTTTTTATTAATTTGTTCTTTTCATTTCATATCAATGAGAACAATGGTATTGTATTATGTTTTATTATTATCTTTTTTTTTCAGTAAACACAGTTCCATTTAACAATCTCAAGAGATTACAAAATTGTTGATTACATTAAGATATATAAAGATCAATTCAAAACACTCTCATCTTCAAACTAATCTTCTTACTGTAAAAGCTTAAGATTAAAAATATTTTTTTTATCCTTTTAGGTAGTAAATTGTTATCATTAATGACTTTTACTTCGTTTTTATCCTTTCCTCTTTTCTGTATACGTTCTCTTAGAGAGGTTTAATATAAACACAGTGTGTATTAAAATTTCTTATCCACCTTCCTTGTTTAATTTAAAAACACATTTAATGGTAACTTTCCTTCAACAATTAATCTACTTAATGATCTTCTCCGATGTTGTGTTGAAAGTTGATTGATTCCAAAAGTGCTAATCGTTGCTAATTTAATTAATCGAATAGATTTGCATGTTTTTTTGCTTCCCTCTTTGCATACTCACTAGGGGAATTAGCCTGGTGTTTTCCTCTCATATTTTAACTCTCTACAGAATTAATTAATAGCTTGATACCATTTATCTTCTAACGTTATCCAAACTACAAACTTTTTTGTTGCTTGTTGTTGTTATGTGTTCTTCTTCCTTTTTTACTAAATGGCTATCCATTAAATTACCCAGTTTTTTTAAAAGGTTGTTCTCTTTTATGCCTTGTAAAATATACACTTTTTAAAATATCTTTAGTTACACTCATGAACACACACACACATAACTTAAGGAAGTTGTATCTTTCAGCATGTATATCGGGATTCAGAGAATAACTCTGATACTCATGGACAAAACTTGAGAAAGTTGTACCTTTTAGCGCGTTTATCGAGATTCAGACAATAACTCTGAAAAACACTCATGAGCAAAATTTAAGGAAGTTGTACCTTTCAGGATGTAAATTGGGATTAAGAGAATAACTCTGAAAGATACTCATGGAAAAAACCTAAGGAAGTTGTACCTTTTAGCATGTATATCGGGATTCAGAGAATAACTCTGAAAGATATTCATGGACAAAATTTAAGGAAGATGTACTTTTAGCATGTATAATCGAGATTCAAACAATAACTCTGAAAGATACACTCATGAAAAAACCTAAGGAAGTTGTATCTTTCAGCATGTAAATTGGGATTAAGAGAATAACTCTGAAAGATACTCATGGAAAAAACCTAAGGAAGTTGTACCTTTCAGCATGTATATCGGGATTCACACAATAACTCTGAAATATACATTCATGGACAAAACTTAAGGAATTTGTATCTTTCAGCATGTATATCGAGATTCAGACCATAACTCTGAAAGATACACTCATGGACATAACTTAAGGAAGTTGTACCTTTTAGCATGTATATCGGGATTCAGACAATAACTCTGAAAGATACTCATGAACAAAACTTAAGGAATTTGTACCTTTTAGCATGTATTTCGAGATTCAGAGAATAACTCTGAAAGATACACTCATGAAAAGACTTAAGGAAGTTGTATCTTTTAGCATGTATATCGGGATTAAGAGAATAATTCTGAAAGATATTTGATACACAATAACCTAATTGATACACGAGATAACCAAGTTTGAACAAAATTGCCTCTGTATTCTTCTTCAAAGAAAAACAAAGCACAGATTACTGGCAACAACTAAGAATTTCCACTTAAGTTTTGTCCATGATTGTAGATCTTCAATTGAAGTACACTAGATTTTTGTTCCCCATGAGAAACCATTAAATTAAATATTAAATTGGTTGATGTAGCTATACCTTTTCCAAATCATCTTTTCTAAGTAATTTTGCCCCTGGGCGAATTCTGTGTAGGGAATAGGTCCTCAATAAAAAGTCTGCTTGTTGTTGTAAATAGAACTGTAAAAAATCGGAAAATTTACATATTTTCTATTTTTGAGAACATACTATTAGGGTAGAAGACAATCTACAAGCACAAAGGCTTTGCTAAGTTTAGGTTAGGTTAGGCTCAACCTAACAACCACCTGGCATTATGTTGAAAACTAATGTTGGGAAAGAGAAATAGATTATATTTCCCAGATGTTATTTCTTATGACATGAATCTTTTTCAATCAAACAAGTACTAAAGATAAAAGTCACGTGATTTTATATAACTACAATTTTTTATAACTAATTAAAAAAATAAACTAATATAAACTAATAAACTAATAAAAATTAAAAGCATACATAACTACACTTGTATTTTCTATCCTTTAATACATATCACAATACCAGAGAATAATACATTAACATTTAAAAACTATTTAAAAATTCACAATTTAAAAATATCTTTTTATTCATAGTCAATAGTTATAAGAAAATGTTTAACTATATATATATATTATAAATAACAAAAGTCGAATATTTGGTGTATCATGATTGCTACATAGCGAAAAAGAGCATGAAAGAAACTCTGGTAAAATATACAAAATCTAACAATGATTTAGACCGTTTAGAAAATGTTAAAACAAGGATTAAATATAGTCGAATATCAATATTAAAAAAGAAAAATAAGCTAACCTATGTACGGTGTGGCCACTGAACATGTGTCGGACCTGGAGGCTGTTAGGCTCTGTGCTGCCTGAAGTATAGGAGTTCCATTTATGCTTATTTTATGTGGTGAATCTGTATAAGACCGATGGTCTTAATAAAGCTGTATGTGTGTTTTTATATTATAAAAATTGTTTTATTTTGAGTTATATTTTCTAGAACAAACTCTGTAAAGTCGAATACCAGATAGCGCGACTTTAAAATATATAAATTTGTTGTTGTTGTTTTTCTTTGGCCGGCACGAAACCTGTAAATATGTAAATACGTGATCAAATCTTTGTCTTTCTTTTCACGCTTCAATTCAGGTATTTCATCTTCAAATTATCAGCTTAAATAGTGATTTAAAGTTGTTTATTATATTTTCCAAGATGTCACAACTGCATTATATAGGCACAATACTCTTGTAACGTTTTCATTTTTGCTACAATACTATTGTATTCAAAATAAGAAAATGACTTCTTTCTTATCAATATTATATAACATATATATACACTCACAGCTTTATTAAGACCACTGGTCTTATACAGATTCACGGATGGAGCTTCTATACTCCAGGCAGCACAGAACCCAACAACAGCTTCCAGGTCCGACACATGTCCAGTGGCCACACCGTGCATACGTCAAAGTTAGCGTATCACTAAAAAGGCGAGTGTGAAATCAATCGCGTTCTAGACTTCGTTTTCCTCATCCAAATGGATCACGACAATCGGCGATTCTATTAATCTCCTTCAAACGGTGACCGCGGCCTTGTAGAATTTCTAACATATATATTTATATATTCAGAAAATATGCATAAATTGGATTTATAAATATTTTTAATATTCCGATATTTCGAGGGGCAACTCGCCTCTCTTTATCGAGGATGTTTGAGTTTCTCACCAAACACGTGAGACCGCGTGTATCACTCTTGTTCTACAAGACCAATGAAATATTACAGATAGAGATACGATAGAGATGAAGGATAAAGATGATTGGCTCCTCATTGATGGCCTCAAATCACGCTCTGACGTGAGATAGGTTGCAAATTTGTTAATAACATCCCTCTTAATTATAATATACATTGTACAAGAAAAATTCTATAAGTTTATGATCCATTGTTGTTGTTGTCGTGTCCAATGAAGAACCTCAGATGTCTCCATGCATCTCTATCACAGCAGCAGCAATGTCCACTATCTTGAGTGTGTAAAACTGCTGCTCTGGGTCTATGTCAATTTTCTGCAAGGCTGCGGCCATTGCTGGGCATGAGAATATGTGAGTAGGTGTTAGTTCCACACCAGGACAGTTGTTGCATGTCCTATAGGTTCTTGTGCCATCTGGATGCATTGTCATTCCTTTATAGCATTTTGTTCTAAGTCTTGTCATAGTTTTTGTCAGTTTTCTCTCAGAGTTTATTTCACATATTTGATCTTTTCCTATTTTTGGTTTAATTATCTTGTATTTTGCCAAAACATCAGCGTCAAATACTGACATTTGTTCTTTCCTTTGGCTCAACTTTCTGGCTTCCTTTGCCAATTTATCTGCCATTTCATTACCCCGATCTCAACATGGGCAGGAATCCATTGTAGAATGCAGTTCTTCTCCAATGGTTCCAGTTGGGCAAGTAATGAGTGTATTATGATCTATTACTAATATCAATATATTCACTTACATAACCAACGTATCTTATTTCCTCTACAATTATATGTAAATAAGTTTTGAATTGTTTGAATCGTAATAAATTATCTTAGCATACTTAGACGTTTGTCTTTCCTAATATTTTCGCGTGACACTATTGTTATTAGTGACCTATCTTACAATCTATATTCTAATCAGTTATAAATATGGATTTGTTATTAATATATTCTTATTAATTTCGTAATAAAGATTGGAATCTATAGTTCTACCTGTCAGAGAGATGTTCTAATGATCCCAGTTTAAATAACTACATCAGCTTATCGTCCATTTAAATGGCCGGATGTTTCCGAGGTTTAATTGGACCTCAATTTGACACAGTTGACTGATCGTTAAAACCATGACTCACTCATCCTTAATCACATGAACGTGTTATGTTCTCTTTATAGATACATGGATAATTTTTGATAATTTAAAATCATTCATTGACCCTCGGTCAACTATTAAAATATATATAATATTAAATAATATTAATAAATTGATAAATGAGAGAGATAATACACTCATAGACAAAACTTGAGGAAATGGAGTGTCTTTGTTGTTTCTGATCCTCCTATTATTATTTTTTTTTTTGAAGGAGAAAGAGGCAATTTTGTTCACACATGGTTATCTCAGTTAACTGTTAAATATAAATATTAATAACTAATATTAATATAAATGGATAAATGAGAAGGATAATACACTCATAGACAATACTTATGGAAATGGAGTGTATTTGTTGTTTCTGATCCTCCAAATTTCCTTTTTTTTTTTTTTTGAAGGAGACGGAGGCAATTTTGTTCACACTTGGTTATTTCGTGTGTCTTCAATAAAGGTCACTGTAATATCTTTCAAAGTTATTGCCTGAACCTCGATATACATGCTAAAGGGTACAGCTTCTTTAAGTTTTGTCCATGAGTGTATATTCTTCACTGTGTTCATGAAAGTAGCATTCTTACAGTTGCTGTGGTGAAATCTGTTATAGATATACTTTAGGACTTAAGTTCCCCCACTTTAAGAAAGTACTATATGTGTGGTAAGGACGAAATTTTCAGGAGATGAGTTTCTTTCAACACTTTATTAGGACATCAAGCTTTCGGGCACAGCGTGGCCCTTCTACAGGATCAAATGTATAAAAAAAATGATACACTATATACACGAAGAATAAATCTGCATATGTATTATTAGAAATTAGTTGTAAAATTTTTAAAATAATCGATAATACTTAGAATTTTTTTGTTTAAAAAGAATATCGAGACATAAGCAAATTAATAAAATTTGTTAAGAAGAATAATATACGAATATTACAAGGTATTAAGATAAAAGCGTAATAAGACTAAAAGGACGTTCCTACGGTTCGACGGAAACTGTGATAAAATTATGAGTATTTATAAGGTAAAACAGTTTGAAAAGGATATTAAAATAAATGAACGAAACAGGGAATTCATGGGGTACATCGATGGCTATTTATGTAATAAGCTTATATACGGCTCAGGTACATCAACATGTCTGTTTATACTATTATATCTCAGAGATAGCAAGGCCTCGACAACCAATCTTTTGTGTTTATGTGGTATGTTAGAATAATGTGATCTTGGATCAGTTGTGTTGAAACTATGTCCTGTCTGTGATATGTGCTGGACAATAAATGATTTCGGATCGTTATGTCTGATGTTTCTGTCGTGTTCCTGTATTCTGTCTTTAATGTAACGGCCAGTTTCACCTACATAAACACTGTCGCAATCGTTGCATTTTATGGAATAAACAGCATTGTTTCTTTGAAGAGTGTTCCGAGGTGTGTTGTCTTTAGTAATAGGGTTCCTTAAGATAGTGCCTATACTAGGGGTGTTGGAAAAGTAAGTGCGGATGCCGAAGTTCTTTAGTTCTTTGAAGAGTGTTCCGAGGTGTGTTGTCTTTAGTAATAGGGTTCCTTAAGATAATGCCTATACTAGGGATGTTGGAAAAGTAAGTGCGGATGCCGAAGTTCTTTAGTTCTCTAGCTATTTTTATGCTTTGCAAGGAATATGGTATTGTGCAGATGGATCTATAGTTGTCATATATCTTGGTGCGGGATGGGTTATGGAAATGCCTTAAAATAAAGTTTTTAGGATAACCAGAGGACATTAAATTTGAAATTATGTTATTTGTTTCCCTTTGCTTTGACTCCTCAGTGTTACAGTGGGTATATATTTTCTTGGACAAGGTTCTTACCGTATTGATTTTATGGCTTAATGGGCAGAAAGATGAGAAGTTTATATACATTGGGTGAAAGGTGGGTTTATAATAGACTTCAGTATTATATCTATTGCGTGTTTTTGTTATGCGTATGTCCAAAAATGCAAAAGAGTCACATGTTTCAGTCTCGGAAGTAAAGTCTATGTCTTGATAGAAATTATTCAATGTGTTGAGTATATCATTAAAGGCGTTAATTTTGATTATAGCAAAGACGTCATCTATGTATCTAGACCAGATTAAAATGTCGTCTGGGAAGATATTAACTATACGTTTATCTATCTTGCGCATCACTATTTCTGAAAGGGGAGAGGATAATGGGCTACCCATAGGGGTGCCTTTGGTCTGTTTGAAGTAAGCTTGGTTGAATTTGAAAATACTATGGCAAAGACTGATTTTGATAAGTGCAATGAGTTTGGAAATGGTGTCTGTGGGGCAACCTTGTTCAATTAGAAATTCTGTGGTGCAATCTAAAATAAGCTGGTGGGGGAGACTGGGATATAAATTAACAACATCGAATGAGACCATGATGGTGCCAGGTGTAACTGTTGTTTGTTGTAACTTACCTATGACAGGAATGGAGGAAATGGTCGTCGGGGAGTCACTATCTCTGAGCATCGGGGCCAGTATTTTGGCTAGATAAGTTGCTAACGGGGCTGCAGGGGAGAGGTGGTACGCGATGATGGGTCTTAGTGGGATACCTTCTTTGTGTAATTTAGGTAGGCCGTAAATATAAGCTTTTGACATTATATTGGACAAAAAGTTTTTGCATTCTTCGACTAATGATTTTCTTCCTCAGCAGATTGTTGATTTCTTTTTTAAAAGAACAAGTTGCGGTATTCTGATCATCTATGGATATGGGGGTAAACGTGAGCGGGTCAACAAGGATTGTGTCCATTTTGGAAATGTATTCGGATGTGTTCATGATGACTGTAAGCGAACCTTTATCAGATCTAGTGATGGTTATATCTTTGTTCGTTGATAGTGAGCGCAATACATTTTTGATGATTTGGTAGGTATGTTGGGTTTGGTTGTGGTCGCTAAGGACTGCTGCGGTGTGCTGTCTGATTCTAAACTTCTCTTGATGATTTAAGCGGAAAATGGAAGATTCTACCCCTGCTATGTTTGTTATGGCATCAGTTTTAGCTTGAGGTCTATATTTAAGTCCTTTAGATAATATGTTAATATGCTCTGTAGTAGGCTGGAAACTAGAGAGATTCACTATTGTTTGTAGGGCATTGTTCGGCGCAAGTTTGAAGTTATATTTTTTGGACCAATGTGTTAGTTTCTTATTATGTCTAGCTGTAATGGTAATATCTTGCTTCTTGATGTTTTCTGTGATTCTTCTAAGAAAATCAGCCATGTCTTGAACTGTTAAACGCATGGACAGGTGAAATAGGAGGCCTTTAACTGATTTTGTGAGGATACGGATGTGTGAATAGCAACCTTTAGTGCGGGCTCGTAGTAGCTTAAAATGAGTTTCTGTGATGATTTTGGCAGAGTAGTGATTGCCGATCGGATCTTTCATACGCAAAGATGGAGGAATGAATCCTTGGTTTTCGCATATTTTGTGTGAATTTCTATCAAGACATAGACTTTACTTCCGAGACTGAAACATGTGACTCTTTGGCATTTTTGGACATACGCATAACAAAAACACGCAATAGATATAATACTGAAGTCTATTATAAACCCACCTTTCACCCAATGTATATAAACTTCTCATCTTTCTGCCCATTAAGCCATAAAATCAATACGGTAAGAACCTTGTCCAAGAGAATATATACCCACTGTAACACTGAGGAGTCAAAGCAAAGGGAAACAAATAACATAATTTCAAATTTAATGTCCTCTGGTTATCCTAAAAACTTTATTTTAAGGCATTTCCATAACCCATCCCGCACCAAGATATATGACAACTATAGATCCATCTGCACAATACCATATTCCTTGCAAAGCATAAAAATAGCTAGAGAACTAAAGAACTTCGGCATCCGCACTTACTTTTCCAACACCCCTAGTATAGGCACTATCTTAAGGAACCCTATTACTAAAGACAACACACCTCGGAACACTCTTCAAAGAAACAATGCTGTTTATTCCATAAAATGCAACGATTGCGACAGTGTTTATGTAGGTGAAACTGGCCGTTACATTAAAGACAGAATACAGGAACACGACAGAAACATCAGACATAACGATCCGAAATCACTTATTGTCCAGTACATATCACAGACAGGACATAGTTTCAACACAACTGATCCAAGATCACATTATTCTAACATACCACATAAACACAAAAGATTGGTTGTCGAGGCCTTGCTATCTCTGAGATATAATAGTATAAACAGACATGTTGATGTACCTGAGCCGTATATAAGCTTATTACATAAATAGCCATCGATGTACCCCATGAATTCCCTGTTTCGTTCATTTATTTTAATATCCTTTTCAAACTGTTTTACCTTATAAATACTCATAATTTTATCACAGTTTCCGTCGAACCGTAGGAACGTCCTTTTAGTCTTATTACGCTTTTATCTTAATACCTTGTAATATTCGTATATTATTCTTCTTAACAAATTTTATTAATTTGCTTATGTCTCGATATTCTTTTTAAACAAAAAAATTCTAAGTATTATCGATTATTTAAAAAATTTTACAACTAATTTCTAATAATACATATGCAGATTTATTCTTCGTGTATATAGTGTATCATTTTTCTTATACATTTGATCCTGTAGAAGGGCCACGCTGTGCCCGAAAGCTTGATGTCCTAATAAAGTGTTGAAAGAAACTCATCTCCTGAATATTTCGTCCTTACCACGCATGTAATTGGGAAGATTTTACCGTTTAGAAAAAGTACTATATGTAGAGATATCGCGATATAATTGAAAATACAAAATTTCTAATACATTGTCCGTAGATTACCAGACTTAAGTCTGGAAATCAAGGACTGCTGTTCTCTTGAAGACAGAATTGATGCTTGTACCTCCTGCTCTGTATCAGTCATCATCAGGGGTAAAGAAACTCCTGCATAATGCTAATTATAAAAAAGGACCACAAATAAATAGTAGATAAGTAATTTTATTAGAAGCATAAATAGCAATTTGAACAAAAAGAAAGGCTAAATATTTCGTCTTTTTATATAATTGGCCGCTCTATAATTGGCCTAGCCAGTTACCAAATAAATATCTCTTTGGTAAATTCGGAAGAATTCATAAACCTCTTGCAGATCTCAAGAAATCATAGCCCGACCGAGTTATGCCATAGCCTGAAATCATGAAATCTAGATAGAAATTATAAATTTGCTAAAGCTGGTGTTGTGGCTTTGACCGAGAAAACTGGTTCGCTGAGACGTCAGTAGAATGAGCTGTTTTTGTGTGTGTGAAGTTTATTTTGAAAGGATAAATATAGCCCCTCTTTTTTCAAACCAATATTCTACACTATTATCAATATATATATATATATTCTAGTATTGGAAAATACTAATTAATACTATTTAAATGTAATTCTACTGCACTAAAAGCTTATGTCCATAGTTTGCTTAAATACCATTTCTAGGATTCCACGCTTTAGTGTAGCATATATAAGTAGAATGATACAATACAGTATTAGAGCTCTAAAGAAGGGGTCTGGTAGATTAAATTGGTGAAACTGCTGGGAGAGTTCACCACTGATGAACCAAGCACTCCCAATATTTTTTCATCGCAGTAAGGACAGTAGAAGTTTGTTTTATGTGTGAAAGAAACATTCGCGTCTTAATGTCTTAATTCGTTATATTGGAAAATATATTTACATATACAAGGTTTTTATTTGACCAATAGTTACCCAGAAATTAATTGAAAAAGTAAAAACAAAAATCAGGTAAAAAGTTTCTTTTAATTTTAAATTTGCAAGCTTTCGAGCAAATATACTGCTCTTCAACGGGATGATATTCTATGTACAATCTCTAAATAATATATATACAAAATAATTTAAAACTTTTGTTATTAGTATGTGCTCTCGCGGGCGTGCATCAGACTGTTTCCAGCTAAAGTAATAGATATTATACTGGGATTAAATATATACATACCAATAATTATTAATATTTAGATTATTTGTCAGGGATATTGTTATATTGAGTTGGGAGGTCAATTTTTCTATTAATGCTATTCATTTTTGATGATACCAGTGCTTCCAGGAATAATCGTTGCTTGCTTTTTATGTCGTGATAATGGGCTATTGCTTGTTTGAGATTGAATGTGTTTATACATCGTAAAAAACCACCACAAGTTGTGTTTAATCCGGGAAAACCACCATCAAGGTATTGTACTGGAATATATTACTGTTGATAGAGATTTCATCACTTATAAATTGAGTTATCCCAAGCTGTGTTTCAATTTCAGGATAATTCTAAAGTTTAATTAAAACGAGTATAATATGTTAGGCAACTGATGACAAAGAATATATATTGCTTTTTTAATGTGTCAACCTTAAGCAAGAATTACTTTATTCCCAGTATCGTTCCAAATATATCAATTTGCATCATCCCATGTCAATATTCATAGCGCAACATACTGTGAAATTGACGTCAGGTAATTGTCAGCCTGTGGTAGGAGTTAAAGAACGGTTTGCCTCACAACCAATCATTTCAATTCATTTAATCAATATATAATCCTCTTTCAATTGCAAGTTAATTAAATGATCGAAAATAGAGTTTAAAAATTCGATGAAAACACTCTTTTTAATTAGATGAGTTTATATTATTAGATTCTCTGCTTGGTTAGTTTTCAGCCCAGAGATAAACATTGTTTCAAAGTCTGTTAAAGGGATTACCATCCTTGAAAGATAGCCAAGCAAGGTGGGATATATATTTTTAAAGGTCTGTTTAAGGGTTTTTTTTGGCCCGAAAGATAAAAAATTAGGGTGGAGTATAAATTGTTTTAAGGCCTTTTGAAGGGCTTAACAGCCAGAAGAATAACAAAGTAGTGTGGAATATACATTGTATCAAGGTTTGTTGAAAGGTTTCTTGGCTCGAAAGATAACCTTAAAGGTGAAATATACATTGTCTTAAGGTTTGTTGAAAGGTTTCTTGGCCCGAAAGATAACCAATCAAGGTGAGAAATATACATTGTCTTAAGGTTTGTTGAAGGGTTTCCTGGCCCGAAAGATAACCAAGCAGGGTGTGTGTAATATACATTGCTTTAAGATTTATTGAAGGGTTTCTTGGTCCGAAAGATAACCAATCAAGGTAGAGAGAGAGAGAGAGAGAGAATATACCTTGTTTTAAGGTTTGTTGAGGGGTTTCTTGGCCTAATAGATAACCAAGTAGGTTGTAATATATATTGTTTTAAGGTTTGTTGAGGGGTTTCTTGGTCCGAAAGATAACCAATCAAGGTAGAGAATATACATTGTTTTAAGGTTTGTTGAAGGGTTTCTTGGCTCTAAAGATAACCTAGCAGGGTAGAATATATTTTGTTTTAAGGTGAGTTGAAGGGTTTCTTTGCCCGAAAGATAACCTAGCAAGGTGGAATATACATTGTTTTAAGGTTTGTTAAAGGGTTTCTTAGCCCTAAAGATAACCAAACAGTGAAATATACATTGTTTTAGGTTATATAGCCATTAGTTTATTTTGAACTATTATTTTTTAATATAAAAAAATTCCCCCCCTCTCTCTCTCAATTGTCAAGAAGAGTTCAAATCACAGACATTCCAAAAACATGGATTTTCCAGGTTTCTTTTGCAATTGGTCATTCATTGGAAGTTTATTTATATAAGAATGTTTTATATTTGATTAAAAAAAGGTCGTCACTGAAGGAATGTAATTGCCCATCTAAATGGTATTTTATAAAAATATTTACCGTATTTAACGAATATTAAACGTTAATGGATAAAGCACTTTCCAATTTATCGCTGAAGGCAAACACCTAAAAGACAAATATTGATAAACTTTCTAAATTGGTTTTACCAATTTATATATTTCTCCTTCACAAACTAAAACGTTTTGCAAACAATCTATTATGAAGGCCATCTTCATACCTAAAACGATGATTGTTAGAAAAAATTCTATTCTACAAAACTTTCTGATTAATTCTATTCACCCAAACCAAATTACACATTCACATTATGCAAATAGGGAAAAGGAAGATGTAGATTTAACGGCAAAAGAGAGATGACATCTGCTAGGTAGGTAGATTGGTGACGTTGACATAAAATATCCTGGTGATTTCTGATTGATGTAGAGGACATTTTAATTTCCTGAAGGTAATAACAATTTCCCTAACTGTTGGTAGCTAATGGGCTCAACTAATGAAGTCTGCCTCCTGATTACATTTGCATAAACGAGATTAAATATGGTAAAACAATGTTTCCTGGGCTCGAGGCTAATTGAAGAAATCCGCTTTCACTACATCTACACACCATAAACATAATGATGGTGGTTTGGTGGCGATTGTTTGAGATCTCTATACCTTTAATCTTGATGAGCTTCATAGAGAATTCAAACACACTTTCTTATTTTCTCATATCAATTTCAAAACATGATAGCGATTGTTTGAGATGTCTATACCTTTCTTCTTCTTCTTCCTTATCTCGACTCAATCATATTAGGGTATCAAGCTTGTAGCGTTTGTTGATGGTGTCTGCTGGGGATGTGTAGAGCTCATCAATGGATGAGCCTATACAGTCAATGATGCGGTTGTATATACCTTTAATTTTGATGGGCTTCATAGAGAATTCAAACACACTTTCTTAATTTCTCATATCAATTTCAAAACATGTAATGGTGGTTTTGTGACGATTGTTTGAGATGTTTATACTTTCTTCTTCTTCTTCTTCTTTCTTATCTCCACTCAGTTATATTAGAGTATCAAGCTTGTAGAGCTTATTGATGGTGTCTGCTGGGGATATGTAGAGCTCATCAATGGATGAGTCAATACAGTCAATGATGCGGTTGTATATACCTTTAATTTTGATGGGCTTCATAGAGAATTCAAACACATTTTCTTATTTTCTCATATCAATTTCAAAACATGTAATGGTGATTTGGTGGTGATTGTTTGATATGTTTATACCTTTTTTCTTCTTCTTCTTTCTTATCTCCATTCAATCATATTAGGGTATCAAGCTTGTAGAGCTTATTGATGGTGTCTGCTGGGGAAGAGTAGAGCTCATCAATGGATGAGTCAATACAGTCAATGATGCGGTTGTATATACCTTTAATTTTGATGGGCTTCATAGAGAATTCAAACACACTTTCTTATTTTCTCATATCAATTTCAAAACATATAATGGTGGTTTGGTGGCTCTTGTTCCTGAAGATGTCTATACCTTTAATTTTGATGGACTTCATAGAGAATTCAAACACACTTTCATTTCTCCATATCAATTTCAAAAACATGTTATATATATATATTTAAATGTATTAATCAACCAGGCGTGATAATAAAATATTAGCGCCTATTACATAGGAAACAAACAACAAACAAATTAGAACTTAGAATTATATAATGCAACGTGGAAAATTAGGGAAGACAAACTTCAAGATGAGACAGCAATTTATTTAAAGCAAGAACAAACTATGAAGGATAAACAAAAGATAGGGAATGAGGGAATTTTACAGAGTAGTAAAATATAAACATAAAAAATGATACTCTGTTAATACTAGTGTAAAATAATAAATGCTTCGCTATACAATATTTACAAATTTACATGTATTATTCGACAGAGTTTATAAAATTTATATAGACAAAGTGACTGATGTAAGAGAGTTAAATCATTTAGATCAGAGAACAATCGATGTCTTACTACATGTAATATAATTAAAATTTATAATAATTAATATATTTTCTTAAAGATAGAGGTTGCCTGGCCAGCATTCATAGTCTTTAGAATTAAGACACTTCGGCGAGAGTAAATGTTTTTATTCTTTCGACGTTTCGACAAAAATCGTTTGTCCTCATCAGTAAAGAATGTGTAGACACTACATGTGTAGACATGTGGTGCACTTACAGTAAAAAGCAGTCGCTTACTTCTACCCACCATGATTATCATGGCCTGTACCACGTGTACTAGGATAAGCAAAAAAGTAAATAATACATATTAAAGCATTTAGCAAGGCGTTATTAATGTATCTTGAGGTTGAAAGTGCGTTCTCACGCGAAATTTTACAAATTCTGTACATCATTAGATGTCAAAATGTTTAAAATGGCGTTTTGAGACAATTATATTAGTAAATTCATTTTCAATCTTCGTCTTCTTCTTCTTTCTTATTTCCACTCAATCATATTAAGGTATCAAGCTTGTAAAGCTTGAGACTTTTGATGGTGTCTTCCGGGGAAGAGTAGAGCTCATCAATGGATGAGTCAATACAGTCAATAATGTGTTTTGAGGTTGCAGGTTGAGAATTGCAATTAGTACATAGTTGGAAAACTCAATCTTCTTTAAAATTTGTAACACAATTAATTGTAACAACATTGAATGTAACAATATGCTCTCAATATGAGAACTAGAAGTGACTTCCAGTTATGTATAAGTATGTATATGCTAACTATGTGTGTATATGCTAGAGAAATAAAGAATAGTTAAAGAAACATAGCCTTGGATTGTTTATTCATTTTATTAAATAAAATTTTGTATTTGGATTCTTCTTGAAATAGATATATGTGTTACGCCCTTAAAACAAATTCCAATTATAATATTCGATTATAAAAATTAAGATTAAAAAGAATACCATTTTCTAATAAAAAAAATCTTGTAGAGAAAAAAAGCACGAGAAAAATATATAAAATCCTTAATATAGTGTTAGAAAAGATAAATTGAAAAAGAAATAGCAATGTCTACGATCAAAATTCTTCGAAACGTGAAACTATGTAAATATTGGCATTGTAATTTTGCCTAAGTAACATGTCCATGTAAATAATTTAGTTGTCTATTCCCAGTGACAGAATACAAATCATGGAAGTATTTTTTATTAAAAATAAATCAGCGCAACTCTGTGAATAGAGAAGAAAGAGATCAAACGTCTGGTAACACTGACGCCATAATCGGACTCCATATAAAACGCGAGTCTCCCTTTATTACATTTTTAATATATTTCTTGTTATATGGCGCCGAGCGAAATTAAAACGTCGTGAGATCAGGAATTTGGGATCGAAATGGTTTGATGGTTATTAACGTCGGGCGTTGATTTGTCCGGCGGTAATATCGGGGGCTGCGGGGATATTTCATCTGAGTCCTAATTGCCGCCGCGCTGCTGCCCCCATTACTGTGACATGTCCGGCTGGATTATTGGAACCTGGCAATCCGTCACCGGCAGCCTTTTTAACACTCGCTCGCCTCTTCTAGCCTGCACTCGCCCTCTTCTTCTATTCTTCTATATTCGCCCTCTTCAAACCTACAGTTTCTCTTTTCTATTATTCTTCCATATTCATCTGTTTTTATCTTAAAATGGCTCTCTACTACATTCGCCCTCTTCAAACCTACAGTTTCCCTATTCTATTCTTCTTCCATATTCGTCTGCTTTTATCTTACAATGGCCCTCTTCTTTTTTTATAATCGCCCTCTTCTTTCATATTCGCCCTTTTCTATTCTTCTTACAAATTCGTCCTATTCCATTCTTCTTCTACATTTGTCTGCTTTTATCTTACAATGGCTCTCTTCTACATTCGCCCTCTTCTATTCTTCCATATTCGCCCTCTGCCATTCTTTTTTTCACATTCGTCCTTTTCTATTCTTCCTCCACACTCGCCCTCTTCTATTCTTCTATATTCGCCCTCTTCAAACCTACAGTTTCTCTGTTCTATTCTTTTTCTACATTCGTCTGTTTTTATCTTACAAAGGCCCTCTTCTTCCACCATATTCGCCCTCTTCTATTCTTTTTCTATATTCGCCCTCTTCAAACCTACAGTTTCTCTCTTCTTCTTCTTCTACATTCGTCTGTTTTTTATCTTACAATAGCCTTATTCTATTCTTCCACTACATTCACCCTCTTCTATTCTTCTTCCAAATTCTTCCATTCCATTCCACATTCGTCTGTTTATCTTACAAGGCCCACGTTCGCCCTCTTCTATTCTTCTTCTAAATTCTTCCTATTTCATTCTTCCTTCACATTCGTCTGTTTTTATCTTACAATGGCCCTCTTCTTCTACTACATTAACCCTCTTCCATTCCTTTTCCACATTGGTCTGCTTTTATCTTGCATTCGCCTTCATCGATTTTCTTCCACATTTGCCCCCTTCTATTATTCTTTCAAATTCGCCCTATTCCATTCTTCTTCCACATTGGTCTGCTTTTATCTTACAGTGAATTTTAGGCTCTATTAGTATACATAATCAGAGTAGTAAATGTTTCGATTGTAAAAGTAAAATTCTCGCTAAAATATGTCAATAACTAAAATTTCCTACATAATGGTATTCAAAGTGGAACAGTACATGACTAAAAATGTTATGATTTTTAGTAGGTATGACAACAACTAGAAATATATTTTTTTGTTGTCGCTGTAACCAAACTACGCCTAACCTTTTTCTTTTAGATCATCCAAAACTATTTTGACTGTATTATTTTGTTAAATCCGGCTCGAGGGACTTAAATCTTATCCTATTGGGGATTCATTGTAACGTGTTTTCTTCTGTAGAAGGACTATCGTGTTGACAGCTATAGATTTGTGAATTAAAATGTTTTTAAAGAATTTATCCCAGGAATCCTGATATTTTCATTTTAGTTTATTTATTATTATTATTCCTAGTACACGTAGTACAGGCTACGATAAACATGGTGGGTAGTTAACGACTGCTTTTACTGTAAGTGTACCACATGTCTACATATGTGAAAAGCAGTTCGACCTTTGCACTTATAAATGTGTCAGAGCTCCTTTTGATTACTTGCACTCGTTGATGAGGTTGGACTTTTTAAAGAATCGGAATTCAATCCTGGGTCATAGCGGTCGAAAACCAAGGGTCGGCAAAATTTTGAGTCGGAAGAGGCAAAAATTACATTTTACAAACTTTCAAAGTTTTTAAAGAACCACAATTTTCTCCTTGCCAACAATAAATAGTACTCACATAAATAATATTCACGTATGGAACTATATAAAGAGCCGCAGCTTCACATCCAAAGAGCCGCATATGGCTCGCAAGCCGCAGTTTGCCGACCTCTGACTTAGAACACCCTTCCACCGACCCCCTTACACCTTAGTACTATAGTAGTTTGACAAAATTGACAATTGAAATAATTTTATTGATATCTTGTCAATACATGCAAAGTGCACAGTCTGCACTATTTAAAAAAGATGCATTATATACACCATGTACAATGAATATGGCGCCTCTACCAGCGCTGCAGAGTTTGGTGGAGAATCGCCAGTGGGTCTCCAGCGACACCATGTATTTCGTGATCTGCGAAGAATACGTAGATCGCGTACTTCGCCGCTGAGGAGATGGTGATGGTGTGGTCCTCAAGGATGACACGCAAAATCGTGAAGCGTTCCATATAGTAGTTTAAGGAATCGTCTTAAGTGATCTAGTCACCAAGAAGGAATGAGTTCGATTCCCATCATAGTAATATTTTTTTTTTCGTATAGGTAGTGGCCTCTGTAAGCTCCAGTAATACGGACAGTTAGGTAGATGTACAAAGAATCCACATTTCATCAAGTTAGGAATTGGAAAGGTTAAAATGAAACCGTTATCGTGAGGTAAACCAAAAGAAAAAAAAAGTGCTCAGGAAGTAATGTCTCTCCAGCTTTATTTGTCGTACATTATTTATGAAGGAAGGCTATCATTACGGTTTTGCTATTCAACAAACCAAATTGTCCCTAAGTACCCTGCTTGTTTGTTTTATCCGAGAGACGCTTCGTTTTTTATTCAGGTTATATTTGCGTGATATAATGTACGTTTAGCACATTTATATAAAATATTATTCCATTATAACACTTAGCATGTGTATTTCTACTAATGTGGTAATGATAAATTTATATATACAGTTAAACCTGTCTATAGCTCCCCCTCTAAATAGCGCCTTCCTCTCTATAGCGCCCGATTTTAAATACGTAGTACGATGCGATTTACATTAAAAGTGACCTGTCTATAGCACCCCTTCTAAATAGCGCCTTCCTCTCTATAGCGCCCGATTTTAAATATCCTTTAAAATCCTTTATATCAAAAATTATTCCATTATAACACTTAGCATGTGTATTTCTACTAATTTGGTAATGATGAATTTATATATACAGTTAAATCTGTCTATAGCTCTCCCTCTAAATAGCGCCTTCCTCTCTATAGCGCCCGATTTTAAATATCCTTTAAAATCCTTTATATCAAAAATTATTCCATTATAACACTTAGCATGTGTATTTCTACTAATTTGGTAATGATGAATTTATATATACAGTTAAATCTGTCTATAGCTCTCCCTCTAAATAGCGCCTTCCTCTCTATAGCGCCCGATTTTAAATATTCTTTAAAAATCCTTTATATAAAAAATTATTCCATTTTAACACTTAGCATGTGTATTTCTACTAATGTGGTAATGATGAAGCTCTCCCTCTAAATAACGTCTTCTTTTCTATAGCGCCCGATTTTAAATATCCTTTAAAAATTCTTTATATCAAAAATTATTCCATTTTAACACTTAGCATGTGTATTTTAACTAATTTGGTAATGATTAATTTATATAAACAGTTAAACGTGTCTATAGTGCCCCCTAAAATAGCGCCCGATTATAAATACGTAGTACGATGCGATTTACATTAAAAGTGACCTGTCTATAGCACTCCCTCTTTATAGCACCTTATTTTGGTGAGTCCCAAGAGGGGGGCGCTATAGACAGGTTTAACTGTAGTAGCTTAAAATAATCTAGATAAAATCTTAAAAGAGCTATGGGTGCATACACTCATAGACAAAACTTAAAACCTAGTACAAAAAGGCGCCTATACCCGAAGAATAAATAGAAATATATGGATACCATAGTTCGATAGAAAGTCATTTATGCTAACGTCATTTATGGTATCCATATACAGTTAAACCTGTCTATAGCGTCCCCTTTCGGAACTCACCAAAATAGGGTGCTATAGACAGATCACTTTTAATGTAAATCGCAACGTACTACGTGTTTAAAATCTGGCGCTATATAGAGGGAGGCGCTATTTAGAGGGGGCGCTATAGACAAGTTTAACTGTATTTCTATACGTTATTTACAGAATCTTCATTCATTACAACATAATCTTCTTATCTCAGTGGTACATGGATATCGAACCATACCATACGAATGTTCACACCTCCTTTAGCATACAATTACAAGATTTCATCATTTCATTGCTGAAACACAATTTTCAGACTATTTCAAAGCACTTTTTAGGACATAACGAACACTAAAGAGTGCCATATGAACGAAAACTGGTAAAAGAGGTTGGTTTTGTTCGAATTTTACCCAAACTGGTGTTACGGATCCTATTCCTTGATCTGAATTTGTGAGCTTTTACACAAATAAGGATACCTATTACAATTAAGTATTTAACTCTCATAGGACACTTTGAAATTTCAATCCTTATATAAAGAACAAGTTAAATTAAAATAAATTGTTTTGATGTAGTTAATTAGTTGAATTTTAGGGGGATCGGTGGAAGGATGGTCTAAACCTATGGTTTTTGACCGCTAAGACCCGGGTTAGATTCCCACATTGGGCACTTTTTTTCTGATGAAAAAAATGCTTCAATGGATCCGATTCTTGCAAAGGTTCAACCCCACCAGCAAGTGCAATTAACCAAACGAGGCTTTAGCATATTTGTAAGTGCAAAAGTCGAACTGTTTTTCACATGTGTAGACATGAGGTGAACTTACAGTAAAGGTAGATGGCCTGTACCATGTTTACTAGGGATAAGCAAAAAAGTTTATTTTAAGATATTTATTCATTAGGATGAATGTCACATTTTTTTAACCCACACAGACACGCCTAGGTATTATAAATAAACATTTATAATAAAACTATTTAGCACAAAACTAACTCGGGCACGAATTCATAGTGTACCAATCCCTTTACATCAAAGAAAGTGATAAGAAGACACTTAATCTTCGATTTGATCATCCTTGCTTTCTCTCGCTTGTTCGACCATCTTTAAATCGTGCAAACCATTCAAATGTCCTCGATTGTGATAGGGCATCTTCTTTAAAATTCTGTTTCAACATTTGAAATGATTCGGAAGCTGTTTTCCTTAATTTAAAGCAAAACTCTATGCAGACTCTTTGTTTTTCAATACAGTCCATACTGAAGTTAGAAATTTTTCTGATATACTCGAGCTTATAAATTCGAAAAAACGTGAACGCGTGCGTCTGTGTGATCAATTCTTTTTCTACGTGTTGATAAATGTTTTATCTATAAGATCTTTATAAAATTATTCCATTATTTTGAATATTTTACGTGATCCAGTCTCATTCCTGGAAATTATTGATTACACCTTGTATATAATCATGTACAATATATATTAATATATTTAATAGTCAAAAGAGTCTACATATATATGCATATTATTAATGTTTTAATTAAAATAATAATGAGGCCAAGGCGTCCTGCGTGAGTAGAGAAAATCACAAGAATGATTTTTATTGCCCTTCAAGTAAATTAACTCGTAATATCACAGAGAGATCAATAAGTAGAGATTGAATCGGGTCACACAAGCACGTTTTAATTATACTTAAGTCGATATAGCATATTAATGAGACCTTGAGGTAAATGGTTTAGTTTCTTTCGTAAGTAGCTAGGGAGATAGTTTATTGTGATTGACAAGTTAACTATTACAAATTTATTTAGATGAAGTGATATGATACAACTCTGATGTTAGTTTATCTTCTATTTATTAAGTTGTATGAATAAATTTTAGTGTTGCGATCGGTGAAAGGATGGTCTAAACTGTTGGGTTTTGACCGCTACGACTTGGGTTCGATTCCCGCATTGGACACTTTTTTTCTGATTTAAAAAAGAAAATGCTCCAATGGCCCCCGATTCTTGTAAAATCCAATTCCACCAGCAAGTGCGAGGATATAGTTTATTGTGATTTACAAGTTAACTATTACAAATTTATTTAGATGAAGTGATATGATACACTTCTCATGTTAGTTTATTTTCTATTTATTAAGTCGGATGAATAAATTTTAGTGTTGGGATCGGTGGAAGGATGGTCTAATCTGTTGGGTTCGATTCCCGCATTAGGCACTTTTTTTTTCTGATTTAAAAAGAAAATGCTCTAATAGCCCCGATTCTTGTAAAAGTTCAATTCCACCAGCGAATGCAAGGATATAGTTTATTGTGATTTACAAGTTAACTATTACAGATTTATTTAGATGAAGTGATATGATACACTTTTCATGTTATCATGTTCATGTTTATCTTCTTTTATTAAGTCGTATGAATAAATTTTAGTGTTGGGATCGGTGGAAGGATGGTCTAAACTGTTGGATTCGATTCCCGCATTGGACACTTTTTTTCTGATTTAAAAAGAAAATGCTCCAATGGCCCCCGATTCTTGTAAAAGTCCAATCCCACCAGCGAGTGCAAGGATATAGTTTATTGTGATTGACAAGTTAACTATTACAAATTTATTTAGATGAAGCGATATGATACACTTTTCATGTTAATTTATTTTCTATTTATTAAGTCGAATGAATAATTTCTAGTGTTATTTTGAATCAGGTTCTTAAAGACAATCGATTTATAGACATAGGATAGTTCCTGTTAAGACATGACTTTGGTCTAGCTCGTCTATTTATTAAGAATTTTCGTGGAAAAACCATCCAGTGACTTTTCCTTTGCCTTCGATATCCATAGTAGTCTTAAGAGCCTTTATAAGTCATTTCAGAGAATATCAAAAAAGCTTTTTCTTATACAGTAGAACCTCCTTGAGCGGATACTCCTTCTAGCGGATGTTATCTCTATAAAACTGACAATTTTCAGTTGTTTAAATGATAATTTTTACTGATTAGCTTCTCTCCAGTATGAGTACATCTCTATCTCCATAGAATACTTTGGCTTTACAAATAGGTGTTATATAAAGAAGGAATCTATACTGTATAGCCTTATAAAGAATCAGCGGATCTCGTAACTAAAGGTTGCCAATAGCGACTGCCATCTATCGGATAAAATATCAACTAAACATTGATTTGTCTATCATTACCCTAAAATGTGTCTTATACCCTTTCTTGAATTAATAAAGAAAGCCAACTTCGTGTACGCGCTTCTTAGCTGTTGGCCCTTGTCAGTGCGATTGAGATTGTATATTAAGGCGATCTACAACGCTTTTTTTTGGTCGACCACGCAGCAGTAAACCAAAGAAGGTGGTCGCAGCAGTAAAACAGCCACAGAAGGTGGTCGCAGCAGTAAACCAACCACAGAAGGTGGTCGCAGCAGTAAAACACAGAAGGTGGTCGCAGCAGTAAATCAACCACAGAAGGTGGTCGCAGCAGTAAACCACAGAAGGTGGTCGACCACGTTACAGTAAACCAGCCACAGAAGGTAGTCGCAGCAGTAAACCAACCACAGAAGGTGATCGCAGCAGTAAAACACAGAAGGTGGTCGCAGCAGTAAATCAACCACAGAAGGTGGTCGAAGCAGTAAACCACAGAAGGTGGTCGCAGCAGTAAACCACAGAAGGTGGTTGCAACAGTAAACCACAGAAGGTGGTTGCAGCAGTAAACTAACCACAGAAGGTGATCGCAGCAGTAAACCACAGAAGGTGGTTGCAGCAGTAAACCACAGAAGGTGGTTGCAGCAGTAAACCACAGAAGGTGGTTGCATCAGTAAACCACAGAAGGTGGTTGCAGCAGTAAACCACAGAAGGTGGTTGCAGCAGTAAACCAACCACAGAAGGTGGTTGCAGCAGTAAACCAACCACAGAAGGTGGTCGCAGCAGTAAACCACAGAAGGTGGTTGCAGCAGTAAACCAGCAACCACAGAAGGTGGTTGCAGCAGTAAACCACAGAAGGTGGTTGCAGCAGTAAACCACAGAAGGTGGTCGCAGCAGTAAACCACAGAAGATGGTCGCAGCAGTAAACCACAGAAGGTGGTCGCAGCAGTAAACCACAGAAGGTGGTCGTAGCAGTAAACCAGCCACAGAAGGTGGTCGCAGTAAACCAGTAACCACAGAAGATGGTCGCAGCAGTAAACCACGGAAGGTGGTCGTTGCAGTAAACCAGCCACAGAAGGTGGTCGCAGTAAACCAGTAACCACAGAAGGTGGTCGACCACGCAGCAGTAAACCAACTATTAAAGACAAAAGAAAGAAGAACGTTGCCCGTCGTTAGAAACTCCCAGAAGCATCATCGATCCAATGTTAATTAGTGATTGCTGTTTCCAATTAGTCGTGAATAATAAAACACTTTTAGCTAATTACTCGGTCTAATTGGTCCGATCCTCTTTAATTACACCCTTGTTTGTGTACCAATAATAAATTTGTGACAGCTCTCTAATGAACAAGGAAAATTAAAATGAAAAGCTCAATTAAGACTACTTGATTAGTGCAGACCACGTTTTTCTTCCACCCTGCCTCGATTCTAATACCTTCACGACAAATTCGATAAAGTCAAATTGGTACATTAGAGCAAAAATTGAACTTGAACGATCGCACTTTTTTTTGAATATCTCGGGTGAAAAATAATCTTAGAATTTTAAAATATAGTCTTGAATCCAAAAATTTAAGAAATTCAAATTTCCAAATCCTCTGTTTAATATATTATTTTGAATGATTAACGCTTATTTGAATCAAATTATTTATTATAACTTCCAATATTTCGATGAGGCTGTTCGCCTATCTTCCTCGGGGATTATAACCCTGTAAACATCCACGTGATGCACGATATTATTTAATTCAACGGTACCTAAAATTGTTTAAATTGTATAGTTTTTCTTAAATCTTCATATGTTTTACTTAAAAATATAATATTAAAGAAACTAAAATTGTAATTTTACTATCCTAAAAGCTTATGTCCATAGTTTTCTTGAATACCATTTCTGAGATTCCATCCTTCAGTGTAGCATATATAAGCAGAATCATCCAATACAGTATTGGAGCTCTAAGAAGCAGTCTGGTAGATTGAATTGGCGAAAACGCTGGGAGGGTTCACCACTTATGGGCCAAGCCTTCCCAATACATTTTTCATCGCTGTAAGGACAGTAGAAGTTTTTTTTATGTGCAAAAGAAACATACATTCTTTAATACTTTCATTTTCTATAAAAGAAATTATTGTTAATGTTTGATCGGACTAAAATAACTGGTATAAATCCAATCAAAGAGGGCAAGAGCTTTCAAGTCTTTCTCAGTACCTTATTTAAAGATGTATAGATATGACCTAAGGGAGACCCTGTTTTTTGAAATCTAGGCACGATTCCAATAAAGGGGAAATATCCCTTAGTATATTTTGATTGAAAAATGTTAATATCGTTCAAAAATAAACCTATTTAAAATTCTCGTAAACTAATTTTTGCTGCACTAGATCTCAAACTCAAAAATGCGACGGGCTGTTTGGCCCTCGTCAGTTGCACAATAAGGAGATGCCTTTTTAAAAAATTAATTTATGCACCTTATCCCAGTACAATATCACATTTTTAGTATTTTTTCATATATATATATTAAGTTTAATTAATTAATTGTTCTCACAGAGTATGTGTGTAAGACCACAAAAAATAGGCGCTAACCGTAAGAAATAGATACGTCTTTCTTTGTTTACTATAAGTTTGTTTGTTTCTCTCTCATGTAAACCAATAAATCTTTTGATTAATCTTCATGGAATCAATATCTTTTCAAGATCAGAAGAAAATAGGAACCAACTGTAAGAAATAGATACGTCTTTCTTTATTTACAATAAGTGTGTGTGTTTCTTTTGTTTGTTCATCATATAAACCAATTAAAATAATGTTTGATTAATCTTCTTGGAATACAGTTAAACCTGTCTATAGCGCCCCATCTTGGGACTCACCAAAATAGGGTGCTATAGACAGGGTACCTTTAATGTAAATCGCATCGTACTACGTATTTAAAATCGGGCACTATAGAGAGGAAGGCGCTATTTAGAGGGGGCGCTATAGACAGGTCACTTTTAATGTAAATCGCATCGTACTACGTATTTAAAATCGGGCGCTATAGAGAGGAAGGCGCTATTTAGAGGGGGCGCTATAGACAGGTCACTTTTAATGTAAATCGCATCGTACTACGTATTTAAAATCGGGCGCTATAGAGAGGAAGGCGCTATTTAGAGGGGGCGCTATAGACAGGTCACTTTTAATGTAAATCGCATCGTACTACGTATTTAAAATCGGGCGCTATAGAGAGGAAGGCGCTATTTAGAGGGGACGCTATAGACAGGTCACTTTTAATGTAAATCGCATCGTACTACGTATTTAAAATCGGGCGCTATAGAGAGGAAGGCGCTATTTAGAGGGGGCGCTATAGACAGGTCACTTTTAATGCAAATCGCATCGTACTACCTATTTAAAATCGAGCGCTATAGAGAGGAAGGCGCTATTTAAAGGGGGCGCTAATAGATAGGTTTAACTCTATCTTTAAAAAAAGGTCTAAGCAATGTCAACAGCTCCTAACTACAATAACAGTTAAACTAATTCAATATGTTATAAAACTATTTTAGAGGCGTAATGTTCTTTTTAAAATAAAACAATTTCTACTGTCCTTACTGCGATGGAAAAATTAAAGGGAGGGCCTGGCTCATCATGGCTTCCATCGCAGTAAGGACAGTAGAAATTGTTTTATTTTAAAAAGAACATTACGCCTCTAAAATAGTTTTATAATTTGATAACAGATGACGCTCTAGTACATCGTAATTCAATATGTTACTAACAAGATACCAAATCCAACATAAATTCACAACCAATTAGAAACCTCTAACCAAAAATCTCGTACAGAACAATCTGCTAGCAGTAGAAATGGGTAAAATGAAGTACCCACTAATTGGTACTTTATCATTTCACGTGAGCGCCCTCCCTTAATGAAATCTCATTTTGAAGGCGTTTTTTTTTACCTGGTCATTTAAATGTCCATAAACACCCAACCTTTTAACTGATTGATTGTGGTTCCCGTGAGTCATGTTACCTCATGTCTTTATCTAAATGTATTTAACTCATATTTTGAATAAATATAATATATTTATATAAAATATGAAAGGATTTAAAAGCACGAATGTTTCTTTTATACATAATACAAACTTCTACTGCCCTAACTGCGATAAAAAATATTATACTTTATATAATATTTAAGAACGGAAAAATATGTCCAGGGTAGCCTAGTGGACATGGCATCTGCCTGGTAAGCGGAACACTGTAGGTTCGATTCCCATCCCTGTATACTTTTATTTTTCCATTTATTATTACTCTTCACAATTTATCCTTTCATACTTCATCTCTAAGGTTAGAAATAATCGTTATTTCTCCTTAAAATAATTTTTTCTTTCAAAAGAAACACATGCGGGATATTTTTTAAATGTCGTTATATATTGTTTTAATTTCGAGTATAAATATTTAGAAAGTTTTTGGAAAATTTTTATATAACGAATATTCATTTTTAAAAATGATAGGAAAAAATATATTTCTATAAAAATTTTATTGTCATACACAGAGAAATTGTAACAATTTTTGACGCGTATGATTCTTTTCAAATAAAATTTGTTATTTTAAGAATTTTTTACATGTTTTATATAGTTGTATGAGGACATTATATGTAATAGGTTATTTGATTTCTTATTATAATGACAATTATCTTCTTCTAAATTCTTAAACGTGATTGGAAGCTTGCAACATATACAGTTAAACCTGTCTATAGCTTCCCCTCAAAATAGCGCCTCCCTCTTTATAGCGCCCGATTTTAAATACGTAGTACGATACGATTTACATTAAAAATGACCTGTCTATAACACCCCCTCTCTATAGCACCCTATTTTGGTCTTCTTCTTCTTTCTTATCTCCACTCAATCATATTAGGGCATCAAGCTTGTAGAGCTTATTGATGGTGTCTGCTGGGCAAGAGTAGAGCTCATCAATGGATGAGTCAATGCAGTCAATAATGTGTTTGACAACCATCATGACTGGGTGAAGTAGAATGCGTCTGCCTTTGTCATTAAGACTGGGAGCACCACTATTTTGGTGAGTCCCAAGAGGGGGCGCTATAGACAGGTTTAACTGTACATATATAATTGAAAATTCGAAACTATTATAGACGCATATGATTATTTTTAAATGTAAACAATGTCTACTGCTCTTATTGCAATGGTAAAAATAATGGAAGAGCCTGAATCATCAGTGGTGAACCCTTCTAACGGTTCGTCAGTTTAATCTACCATACTGCTCTATTATTGTATTTTGCTGTTTTTCTTTATACTGATGCTGAAGTTCAACTCTTGTATAAGGTATTTTAGATAAACTATGGACTCTTTGAGAACATTAGAAATACAAATAATTATAAATTTATAAACTTGCTTCGAGCACTTCTTTTCCACAAACAACAAATTTTACTGTGTATCTATATATGTTACCTTTATTAATTGTATTATCCATTGTTTCCATGTGTTTGATTATAGATGAGAAATTTTGCTTTTAATTGCTCTATTAATCTCATTTTTATATTCTTTTATTCAGAATTTATGACGCGTAGCTGACGATTATCCCCTTTATTTTGGGGTTTTGTAAAGGATTTTACTAATATTTAAGGTTTATTTGATATTATTGATAGGTTATTAAGATAAAAGTAAACAGTATATGAGATATTGAAATGATTTCTTTTATATGAAAATTTACTCCGACATGACTAAATCCTATAGAAACGGCAAAAACTGTCACAACACCCAACTCACTCCTGACCATTTATACAGTTGCCTGGACATCCTTGCAGCCCTCTATATGGCAGACATCAATCCAGAAGATGACATCCATACAGACAAGGCACCTCGGTTGGCCGGTATTGTGATCAGAGTGTATGGACCGATCTGATCTGCTCCATGGACAAGACACCACCACCACCTCAGTAGGCCGGTATTGTGATCAGGGTGTATGGACTGATCTGATCTGTTCCATGGACAAGACACCACCACCACTCTAAGAGAGCTTGCAGCCCTCTATATGGCAGACATCAATCCAGAAGAGGACATCCATACGGACAAGGCACCTAAGTTGGCCGGTATTGTGATCAGGGTGTATGGACCTATCTGATCTGTTCCATGGACAAGACACCACCACCTCTCTAAGGTGGTGGTGCAGGGAATGCCCATGGCCACAGTGGCCCCGGCCGTGATGCAGCCCCAGGTGGTGATGCATCCTCAGATGTTGCCCCAGCCCCAGATGATGTCACAGCCAGCGTATTATTACTGACCTCCGTCGAGATTAAAAAACCGTTGTTTCGTTTACCACCACTCTAAGAGAGCTTGTAGCCCTCTATATGGCAGACATCAATCCAGAAGAGGACATCCATACGAACAAGGCACCTCAGTTGGCCGATATTGTGATCAGGGTGTATGGACCGATCTGATCTGTTCCATGGACAAGACACCACCACCACCTCAGTAGGCCGATATTGTGATCAGGTTGCATGGACCGATCTGATCTGCTTCATGGACAATACACCACAACCATATGAAAATTTGAGTTATATCTTATTATATATATATTTTTTTTTATAGTTGAAAGAAAAATAGTATTTTATGATTTAATAATAAGTTTAATTTACATAATCTGTAAGAAAATCTAATTACTATTAGTTCTTAAATATTAAATTTGACCATTGTGTCGCAATAGGAGTCAAAAAATATATATTTTTTGTTTACACCAATATAGAAAAAAAATTAGTAGTAATCTCAAACTTTCTTTTAATTTTTGTAAATTGTTTTGTGTAACTAGTTTTTAAAATATTTGATAAAATTTATTGTGTGTATATTCTCAATATTCATAACAGTTCTTAAAAACTGTTTTCAAATATATTTAAAATTTTAGAAAATAAAAAGATAAACAGGTATTATCTTTAATCTATCATAATATTTTTCTGATTGGTTAATCCAATCCTCCCTTCTATAAAATATTTGTATAAACATCCTCAATAGAAAATTCTAGAACTGATCTATCTGTGGTCTAATATTGTGGGCCAATCACTTCAAAATTTTCACAGCAGCAGCAGAGGCCAATCATGTGATAGTGCACTCTCCAAAATTGGAAGAATTATCGATATAATTATCATTAGAGGTGGCACCGGTTTTCCCGCCAATAATAACAAAACCGAAACCAATCTGGATATTAAACTCACATTGATCGACCAGTCCTAAATTAACGTTTATGGCAGAAGCCATTAGGAAAATTGAAACGTGTAAAAGTTTTTTCCCCCTCCCCTCGTTTTCTCCTCAGTTAATTGCATTAAATCTGAGGAAAACGCCCGTCTTGGTTGCTCTCAAATTATAAATGTTTAAGATAGAATCGAGTAAGGGAAGAAAAAAAAAAAGAAAAATCTCAATTTAAAAGTTTACTAACTCTAATTACATTAGAATAAATGTAATCACAGAAATTGCTAACATAATGTCCTTGCAAACTTAATGGTTCTAATATTCAGTTTGTACCATGTGACTACTTAACTTGACGACATAAGTCAGTGAGATGGTCTAGCCAATTACATTATATGGTGCAATTGATTTTTTCTTTTATTGTTGACTTCTTCTTTGAAATTTTCGAGAAAGTGAACGTTGAAACATACCATAAAATAATCTTTTATTTTTGGTAGGATTTTTTGTTACTTCAAATAAAAGACACTTCGGCCAGTAAATCTTTTTATTGTCTCGACGTTTCGACAAAAATCTTTTGTCCTCGTCAGGAGCGAACAAAAATGAAAACATTAGGCAAAGCATTTGAAATTATTCTAAGGCTGCAAGGGCGTTCTCACGCGGTATTTAAAATTTTGTACAACATCTAAAGCACGAGTCAAAAAACAAATATTTAACTCACAAAAGACTATGATCTTTTAAATAAACCTGACGATGACAAAAGCTTATTGTCGAAACGTCGAGACAATAAAAAGAATTACTGGCTGAAATGTCTTTTATTTGAAGAAATATGAATGCTGGCCAGGCAGCCTCTATCTTAACGTTAATATTTTTTGTATTATTATCCTAAGTACATGTGTGTGGCACTATCTGAGGCACTATGGAATACTATGATGGTGGGGGGACAGTCAGGACTGACCAAAGGAGACCTATTTACCTCTGGCAGTATCCCGCAGCCTTACCACTGGTGGGGAACAGTTGGGACTGACCAGAAGCGTACCGGCTCACCACTGTAGGATCATTAATCACCACAGACACGGTTAGCCATTAAAAGTACATGTGTGTGTGATACAAACCATGGTAATCATGATGGGTAGTAGGTAGCGACTGCTAATACTGACTATCTAATCACATGTTTACACATGTAGATGGCAGTACAACTTTTGTACTTAGAAAATGTAACATAGACCCATTTGGATACTTGTAATCATTGGCGGAGTTGGACTTGGAAGGAATCACACCCATACACACACATACACGCACACACACACGCAAAAGCCTTTATTAGGGACATGCCCCATACAGATTCTCCCAATTGGGTAAGTTAATAATCATCTTGTGTTATTTACATAGGTAGTAAGATAGAAATTGAACTGGCTTTACTCTTCGTCTCAAAGTTATTCATTTGTTGACTGGCCCTTACATAATGATGATCTAAAAAATGTATTATTAAGCTATTGCCTTAGATTTGTTTGCTGATATTTTTGAAAGCAATACGTAGGGTGAAGTGTGCTGGTACATTTAATTTGTTGATATAGGGCCTTCCTTTCTTCATCAAGGGCTGTACAATTAAGCAGGTAATGGGGGAGTTCTTCAGTAATTTCTTTGTCACACAGCGTACATATTAAGTTTTTGGCCTCAATCGGGGGCCATTGAAGCAATTTTTAATTGAAAAAAAAAAAGTGCCCAATGCGGGATTCGATCCTAGGTTGTTGCTGTCTAAAATCTCCGGTTTATTCCATTCCTCCACCGACCCACCGAAGAAGAATATAGTTTGAATCAATCATTCCTAAATTTATATTATTTTATCTCGACGTTTCGGTCATTCCCTGCCACTCTCTAATAATGATTCAAGTTATTTTATTCAACAAAATTGCTAAACAGTAAATGATTCAAGTAATATTCTTCTTTAAAAAAAGCTCCTAAGCAGCAAAAATTGATTTAAAAAAAATTCTATTACATAGACACATTTTCAAATGACCCACTTAGAAATCTAAATGTAAATTAAGAGTTATCTCATTGGTCACCTACTTTACATATTCAAATCCCCAAATTATCTAATCGTTTAAAAATTAATAGTTAACTGAATTATATACATTCGTGGACATACAACACAACTTAAAGAAGTTATACCTTTTAGCATGTATGTCGGGTTTCAGACAATAACCCTGAAAGATATTACAGTGAACTCTATTGAAACCACACGAGATAACCAAGTGTGAACAGCCTCTGTATCTTAAAAAAAAACAGACGACCGGCGACATTAAAAGGTTAGCTAGAAGACATCTAGCTAAAGATGATCTAAGACCAGACTCAAGTTTACCAAAGCTGATGCTTTGACATCCTTATCTTACTTTATCTGTGCCATTCAGGGTAGATAGGAATAATACATTGATTTTGGTGCATTTTAAAATAGAGATGTTTTTGCGCACCTAAATATGGGCAAATTCGAGCGATTACATAACTCCTCTCAAAGGAAGTTAGCAAATAGAAGACGCCCCTGTACTGATGAGGGGCTTAGTCCGAAACCATGGTATACTGGTTGTTGTCTGATGTTGTCTTATGTCTGTTTTTGCCTAACTTGAATTATATTCTCTCTGGCAAACTTTTTTCTTCATCTTTTAAATTCTTTTCCTCTTCCTCCCTGGACCAGGGGATACTCACTTGTGTTGCAGTTTTTGTGTCTTACTTGGTATTGGAAATATTTCTCCTATATGTAAATAGATACTTTGCATTATTTTTTTTTTTTTTGCCTTAATAAAAGAGCTCGTGACTTGTGTCTTGAGGAGAGCGCGCTACTTATTGATAGAATAAACATGCAATTTTTGCAAGTCATTTAAAACTCGTCTAATTTTATTTCTGGAGTCGTCAGCTTCTTGAAGCAGCACAGGGCAAGTTTCTCAGTGGTAAAGCTTTCTTGTGGTTTACCTCCGCGACACATAGTTCATTGCCATAGTGCATTTTGATGAGTCTGTTTGGTGCGACTTTTGGAGCAGGACTGGAAGACACAATGTTTTAATGGCCAATTAGTAGAAATATATTCGTTCGTTTTATGTCTGAATTAGTCAAAAAACCTTGTGTTATGGTACATTCTTCAGCTCCACTTTAACGTTCTATACTGAAGTGTTTTGACCCAAAACACTTGGATGTTGTAAACACATGCATTTTTAATGTATTTTTTAACGGGGGAGGTGCCTCTTTCAATACATAATATATTTTGTATGATAAGTTCAAACATAAAGACTCAACCTAATTTAGATAAGTGAATCAACAAAGATAAAAAGGATTATGATTTTCGCAATTCGTTAAGTGTTTTTCAACCTATATAAAATATATATTTTATATTATAAATTGGTATTATTTTGAATTGTTAATATGAAAACTGCTTTCTTCATACAAGTAATGCAGTATTCCTATATCGTAAACAACATTAAAACTTTTTCTAACCAATACAACTCTTATATTATTCTTGGTATAAGTTAAAAAATTGAAATAAACTCCATTATGCGGATACAAGATAGAGTGATGTTACCCAAAGATTCCCATCAAAAGAAACCGCTCCATCTAAAATGCTAAATCAAAAAACACAAAGTGGTACAAAGAATGGGCGGGTAGAGCTTTTATAGAGTCTCACAAGAACTTCCCTGAATTAGAAATTATAATAAAGATTCTTAAAAGCTTTCCTTTTAAGTAGAAGATTTCTCTTCTTCAGATAGCTCTTCGCTTCTTTTTACTTTATTCCAGAAATTAATTGATCACTGTTGTTATTTGATGAGAGTAGAATTGATTGCTTCAATGATATCGTTCTAACACTTTTCATCGCCACATAGATTAAAGCTTAACTTCAAGAGCTCATCTCTCGATATGCTAGATTTTGATTTATAATAGCATAAGGCTCCTCTTCCGTTAAATTAAAGGTCAAAACTAGACCACATCTAGTTTTCTAAAAATGCATAGGCTCCTCTTCCGTTAAACTAAACGTCAACACTAGACCACATCTAGTTTTCTAAAAATGCATAGGCTCCTCTTCCGTTAAACTAAACGTCAACACTAGACCACATCTAGTTTTCTAAAAATGCATAGGCTCCTCTTCCGTTAAACTAAACGTCAACACTAGACCACATCTAGTTTTCTAAAAATGCATAAGACGCCTCTCCCATCAAAATAAACGTCAAAACTAGTCCGCATCTAGTTTTCTAAAAATGCATAAGGCCCCTCTCCAATCAAACATCAAAACTAGACCACATATAGTTTTCTAAAAATACATAAGGCTCCCGTTAAACTAAACGCCAAAACTAGACCACATCTAGTTTTCTAAAAATGCATAAGGCCCCTCTCCAATTAAACGTCAAAACTAGACCGCATCTAGTTTTCTAAAAATGCATAAGACTCCTCTCCCGTTAAACTAAACGTCAAAACTAGACCACATCTAGTTTTCTAAAAATGCATAAGACTCCTCTCCCGTTAAACTAAACGTCAAAACTAGACCACATCTAGTTTTCTAAAAATGCATAAGGCCCCTCTCCAATCAAACGTCAAAACTAGACCATATCTAGTTTTCTAGAAATGCATAAGGCCCCTCTCCAATCAAACGTCAAAACTAGACCGCATCTAGTTTTCTAAAAATGCATAAGACTCCTCTCCCGTTAAACTAAACGTCAAAACTAGACCACATCTAGTTTTCTAAAAATGCATAAGGCTCCTTTCCCGTTAAACTAAACGTCAAAACTAGACAGCATCTAGTTTTCTGAAAATGCATAAGGCCCTTCTCCAATCAAACCTCAAAACTAGACCGCATCTAGTTTTCTAAAAATGCATAAGGCTCAGAGTCAGAGTGCACTTAATATTATCAGACAATTTTGATAATTAAAATAGTTTTATATAAATCTTGTCAATACATGCAAAGGTGCAAAATCTGTACTATTTTAAAAATATAATTATATATATAACACTTTGAAAATAGAGCAATCCATAAATAAATCTTTAAATAAAAAGACATATATTGGATCAAAATATCATTTATTTTATCAATATTTCAGTTGGCTGAACGCCAACCTTTTTCAAGGTATTATAACATATTAAATGTGTGTGTCACATGTATGTTATAATACCTTGATAAAGGTTGGCGTTCAACCAACTGAAATATTGGTAAAATGAATGATATTTTGATCCAATATATGCCTTTTTATTTATATATATATCACTATATACAATGAATATGGCGACTCTGCCATCGATGTAGAGTTTAATGGAAAATCGCCAGTTAGTCTCCAGCGACACCACGCATTTCGCGATCTACGAAAAAAAAAAACGTAGAAAGTGAATCGTATTAGATCAACAAGGGATTCGAGAAAACCTCAGAATTTGACGAATAAGTGTTTAGCTGGTTTTATTCTTAATTGTCCCAAGTATACATGGTAGAGGCCATTATAACCATGATGGATAGTTAGCGACTGCTTTTACTACAAGTCTATCCCATATCGACACATATAGAAAGCTCTTGTTTATCTGATAAAGTAGCTAAGCTAATTTTGCAGCCAATATATAACTGGAAACCAAATGGTGCAATAGTGTTGAATGAAGAAACGGCATTGAGACTGTTTACAACTGATTAACTCTCTCAATATTTTAAACCACAATTTTGTATGAAAAACTGATAATTTTTAAATAAAGTTTAGTGGTAAAAGAAGCCAACGATTTTTATAAATCTCTATTCTTGATAAAATTGTGTAAAACGTTTTAAAATTACAAAATATTTTCTCACAATGAGTTTCTTTTTTATTTTAAAACGCTAGCTTTCAAGTGATAATCGCTCTTCAACGGGCTTAATAAAAAATCGACTATATCCTACAAGAAATATTTTCAAAAACATACAGCGTGGATATTTACAAAAGAAATTTTAAATTGGCGTGTAATTTAACAATGTTATTGAATATGTCTATTCAAGGCATCCAGAACCTATAAAATTGATCTATTGATTTCTTCTGAGATATCTAAGGTATTGTGATGGTAAATCTATCTTGCTGTTTATGCTGTTATATTCATTGGAAATGAGAGATTCTAAGAATAACCGTTGATATTTGTTATAAAAGTTGAGAATTTTATTGGACAAGGCCATTTCAACCTTTCAAAAGAAGCTATCCACTTGTTGTGAAGATGAAGTCAAGGGCAGTTTTGCCATCAAATAATAGAACAATGGCCACTAACTTCCCTCCATTGTTGTAACCATAGCCAATCAATTGTCTCCATCAAACAACAATCACATTAATGTTGGAATCACTCCCCATACTCACAGACGCATAAATTCAATCTGATAATTGCTTTGGCACCATTAAACCTGTTTCAGTGTAAAAATAGTATTTTTTGACGTTGTTTACTATGGAATCTCCTTATTGTACAACTGAAATTTTCTGATGGCTTGTTCTTTCTTGTGGAATAAATATAAACTATTCTATAAGTAGACATGGCATCTGCCCGGTAGGCGGAACACTGTGGGTTCGATTCTCATCACTGGATACTTTATTTTTCCGTTTATCATTACTGTTCACAATTCATCCTTCCATACTTCATCCCTAAGGTTAGAAATAATCGTTATTTCTCTTTAAATTTAGATTTTTCGTCCAAAATAAACATTTGCGGGATAATTTTCAAATGTCGTTCTACAATCTTGATATAGTTTTAGCTTGAGACTTACCAAACACTGAGTGTGTCTTCTAGTCACCTTTGTGTCACCTTCTAGTCACCTTAGTCACACTGAGTGTGTCTTCTAGTCACCTTAGTCACACTGAGTGTGTCTTCTAGTCACCTTTGTGTCACCTTCTAGTCACCTTAGTCACACTGAGTGTGTCTTCTAGTCACCTTTGTGTCACCTTCTAGTCACCTTAGTCACACTGAGTGTGTCTTCTAGTCACCTTTGTGTCACCTTCTAGTCACCTTAGTCACACTGAGTGTGTCTTCTAGTCACCTTTGTGTCACCTTCTAGTCACCTTAGTCACACTGAGTGTGTCTTCTAGTCACCTTTGTGTCACCTTCTAGTCACCTTAGTCACACTGAGTGTGTCTTCTAGTCACCTTTGTGTCACCTTCTAGTCACCTTAGTCACACTGAGTGTGTCTTCTAGTCACCTTTGTGTCACCTTCTAGTCACCTTAGTCACACTGAGTGTGTCTTCTAGTCACCTTTGTGTCACCTTCTAGTCACCTTAGTCACACTGAGTGTGTCTTCTAGTCACCTTTGTATCACCTTCTAGTCACCTTAGTCACACTGAGTGTGTCTTCTAGTCACCTTTGTGTCACCTTCTAGTCACCTTAGTCACACTGAGTGTGTCTTCTAGTCACCTTTGTGTCACCTTCTAGTCACCTTAGTCACACTGAGTGTGTCTTCTAGTCACCTTTGTGTCACCTTCTAGTCACCTTAGTCACACTGAGTGTGTCTTCTAGTCACCTTTGTGTCACCTTCTAGTCACCTTAGTCACACTGAGTGTGTCTTCTAGTCACCTTTGTGTCACCTTCTAGTCACCTTAGTCACACTGAGTGTGTCTTCTAGTCACCTTTGTGTAACCTTCTAGTCACCTTAGTCACACTGAGTGTGTCTTCTAGTCACCTTTGTGTCACCTTCTAGTCACCTTAGTCACACTGAGTGTGTCTTCTAGTCACCTTTGTGTCACCTTCTAGTCACCTTAGTCACACTGAGTGTGTCTTCTAGTCACCTTTGTGTCACCTTCTAGTCACCTTAGTCACACTGAGTGTGTCTTCTAGTCACCTTTCTTTCTCTTTTTTTTTTATCGATATTCTCAACTTCTGAACTGTAGAGCTGGTAGTACTAATAGACAAATATATTATAGGAAAATTAATTAGAAAAAATATTGTGAAAACTTTCACTTATTACGTTGATATACTCATGGACAAAACTTATGGAATTTTGAAGTCTTTGATATAGTCGCCGGTTGTCTGTTTTTAAGGATACAGAGGCAATTTTGTTCACACTTAGTTGGCCACAACACCCGTTTTAGAAAATCCAGACAAGAAGCCAACAATCTGTATACCATGATTTCAGGCTATGTACCTCATCAGTACAGGGGCGGCTTTGATTTCATAACATCCTACGGGGTTTATTATAAAAATAGATATGAACCTTAAAAAAAACATAGAAATCATCAAACCAGTTTATTCAGAAAAGTAACAGAAAAAAATATCATAAATTCACAATTCATCCTTTCATACCTCATCCATATGGTTAGAAATAATCGTTATTTCTCCTTGGAATAAATTTTGATTTTTCGTTGAAAAGAAACACATGCGGGATAGTTTTCAAATTTCGTTTTATAAACACAAGCCGCATTATATTATATTGTATTATAAATATTGAATATACTTGTATAGAGGTTAAATAACACACAACAATACATAAAGAAATATACAATTTTTGCACAAATATTTCACCCTGCAAATTTGCAATTAAAATGTCTAATTGGTGTGAATTAATTCAAATTTGTATTATTCAAAGTAAAAGTCCCATGTTTTAATAATATTGTAGCAAAGTATTTATTATTAACAGATTATCAATTTTTATTTTTATATTTTGCTACTATGTAAACTTCCCTCATTGCTTATCTTTTGTTTATCATTCATAGTTTGTTCTTGCTTTAAATAAATCGCTGTGTCATCCTGAAGTTTGTCTTCCCTAATTTTCCACGTGGCAATATGTTTTCTAATGCAGTAATGCTGAGAGCAAAACCTGAACTATTCTTTTAATCATGTTATCTTATCTAATGTGATTGAAATATATATTTTAACGATATATTACAATGACTTTATGTGTTTCAGAAACCTTTGGTAGAACTCAAGAATTTTCAACTTGTTGACTATCTTGTGTGGTGAGTAATTAGTTTTTTTTTATATTTTGCCATTTCAAATAATTTGTTTGTCTCTCAAATCCATTAATATCAACTAATCTGTCACATATACACTAACCATTATTAGGAAAACTATCAAATTGGTTTGGTTATCATCACGAATGGTAGTTAAAAGATAGTGAAGATGCTAGTCCAAATTTTCAATCTATATTTTAGCCATAGATATTACCTAGATACTTTACCAGCTAAGCATTTCTTTGGCATATTTTATCTTATTATGGATCTCATGAACTCAAAGCCTGCATCAGACTGACAAAGGTCATTAGTCCGAAAATATAGTTTTCTGGTTGGCGCTTCTCAGGTTAACAAAGCTGGTTTTGTGGCTTTGTCACCGACTCAAGGTTCCTAGTATGCGAAGCCGTAGATGGCGCCTTGTTTTAGCGTCATTTTGACTGGAGAGGCGATCTTTAATTACAAATATAAATGTACCTATAGATACATCTTCCCCATTAATTATGCCTCAGAACGATGCATTCTGTTCATCACCCTCGTATAAAACTTTATTCTCTAGCTACATCAGTATTATCATCTCCCGCTCAACTTTGTGTTAGTTATAAATCTCCGAAAAAATAATAGAAAAAAAGTGGGTCAGGTGTTGATATTAAAAATAAAGAAAGCATATCCTGACCACGAGCACATTCTAGGAGTAGTGGCCACCCAGACCTCGAAGGTCCACAAGCCTGCATGCGAAGCATGCACCTATGCTGCTAATAAGGCCACCGTACCAAAAGAAATGATGCATTCTCCATGCACCGAGCGGCCATTGTTTGGCCCCTCGCGCCCGCCATTATGGTTTGGCTCCATGGAGGTGACCAGTCAACCCACAGGCGTCTCCGAGAGTTCATGGCAAGGTTGCTGACCGAGCCCTCCCGTTCGGACTTGGTTAAACCCGTCCTACGCTCCAATAGGACTCCCCCCCCCCCTTTGGCCCTCGAACCCTTCGTTCACAGTACTCCCTGAATCTGCCGACGAATCAAGGACCTCTGAGGTTCTGAGGTTTACACAGGGTAACCACGAATACAGTGGAGTGGACCCAGGAGGAGCTCTGTACATCAGAAATAGACAGCATCAAACAACACTAACAAGATTTAGAACAGGCCATCTCAAACCATTGAAGAATGAAAATAACAACAAAATCTACCTCACTTGCCCAAAATGTAGCTTGGTACCTACAGCTCCAGAACACATTTTGGCTTGCATTAGATGCACTAAACAGGACCTTTGGGAGAGGCCGTTGCTTATCATAAAACAGCTTGAGGAGCATGAACTCATGGAATTCGTGTAATCTTTACACAAGGGGATAAGAAACAACAACAACGGCGCAGAGCGCCGTTTAGTTTATTTTTGCTCCACTAGATGGCGCTCTGCCATCTAAAAAGTACATATACTCGTGGTCAGGATATGCCTTCTTTATTTTTAATATAAATCTCTATAAATTGTATGATTTTTCTATTTTACCTTTATATTTTGATATTTATGTGATATGAACCTTTCAAGGAATATGTATACCCCTAAGACATACACATTATTGCTATATGTTACATAATTTAACTTACAAACCTGCGGGTATGTGCCAATGTAACAGTATGTACATTTGAGGATTCTATTCTTAACTACTAAATGTCCTTCAAAAGAAGTTTTGTAGAAGTAATAGTCGATGGTTTATTAAATAAAGAAGCATATTGATATTTAAAATAATGCTTTATTCGAATTATCAATGTTTAAAAAGTATAATCTTTATTCGATTGATGGAATTTTGTAAAATATAAAGTGTTATTTTGAACACGTTGAAGGATATTCAAAAATGTTCAATTTTAAATCTAGAACAATTTCAGAGGTTTAATGCTTTGATGCGTTATTCAAGCATTGTACCAAAGATATGACCAATATATAGAGTTTGTGATTCTTTTCTTAACAATTAAATGTTCTAGATCAAGAACAATTTCTCAATAGTCTTGATTTTAGGCGTTAATGATTTGTTCAAGCATTGTACCAAAGACATTTACTAATATATAGAGTTGACGGTTCTTTCCTAAAAGATGTTCTTCAAACACATCTCTAGATCTTCAGGAATGTTCTTCAATTCTAGATCAAGAACAATTTCTCAATAGTCTTGATTTTAGGCGTTAATGATTTGTTCAAGCATTGTACCAAAGACATTTACTAATATATAGAGTTGACGGTTCTTTCCTAAAAGATTAAATTTTCTTCAAACACATCTCTAGATCTTCAGAAATGGTCTTCACTTCTAGATCAAGAACAATATCAATAGTCTTGATTCTGGATATTGATGCGTTGTTCAACCATTAAACTAGAGACATGTACCAATATGTAAAGTTGATGGTTCTTTCCTCTACGATTGCGTGTTCCTCAAACAGATCACTATATCTTTAATAATGTCCTTTACTTCTAGATCAAGAAAAATATCAATAGTATTGATTCTGGACGTTGATACGTTTTTCAAACATTGTACCAAAGACATTTACTAATATATAGAGTTGAAGATTCTTTCCTATATATAAAAGATGTTCTTCAAACACATCTCTAGATCTTCAGGAATGTTCTTCAATTCTATATCAAGAACAATTTCAATAGTCTTGATTTTGGACGTTGATGCGTTGTTCAACCATTGAACTAGAGACATGTACCAATATGTAAAGTTGATGTTTTTTCCTCTACGAATAAGTGTTCCTCAAACAGATTGATAGATCTTTAATAATGTCCTTTACTTCTATATCAATAACAATTTATCAATAGTCTTGATTTTAGGCGTTAATGCGTTGTTCACACATTGAACCAAAGACACGTACCAATATGCAAAGTTGATTATTCTCCCCTCAAACAGATCGCTATATCTATAAGAATGCTCTTCAATTATAGATCAAGAACAATTCCTAAATAGCCTTTATTTGGGGCATTAATGCTTTATTCATGCATTGTGCCAAATACATTTACCAATATGTAAAGTTGAAGATTCTTTCCTAAACGATTGTTTCTCGAACAGATCACTAGATCTTTAAGAATGTTCTTCAACTCTTGATCAAGAACAATATCAATAGTCTTGATTTTAGACGTTAATGCTTTGTTTAATCATTGTACCAAAGACACGTATCAATACGTGAAGTTCAAGATTCTTTCCTGAACGATGGGTTTTCAAACAGGTCACTAGATCTTTAAGAATGTTCTTCAATTCTAGATCAAGAACAATTTCTAAATAGTCTTGATTTTATACGTTAATGCGTTGTTCAAGCATTGAACCAAAGACATTTACCAATATATAGAGTTGATGATGATGATATTCTCAATGATTAATTGTTATTCAATTCTTACGATTATAATTGTTATTCAAACATATCGCTAGATCTTCAAGAATGTTCTTCAATTCAAGATCAAGAACAATATCAATAGTCTTGATTTTAGACGTTAATGCTTTGTTCACACATTGAACCAAAGACACGTACCAATATGCAAAGTTAATTATTCTTCCCTCAAAAATATCACTAGATCTTCAAGAAAGTACAATAACAATAGTGTAAGCATTGATGTAAAGGTAAGGATAATCGTTGATTCAAGCATTATCTGAGGATGCTAAGATATCCAAAGGAGGGAAGGTTGGACTCCCCGAAGAGGTTAGCTGGTACTCCCGTAGAAGACCTTTATTGCCCTGCACATTTCAATTTGTTCCACGCCCGCCCTCCCGCTATATAAATAATATTATAAAGGCCAAAAATGTGTTTAAAGTGGAGCTTTAATTTGTAGCCGAGGCTTTATCGACGCCCGTCAGCTCTATATTAAATTTTGGTAGAGATCTTGACTTGACCCGAACTTCTCTCTTAAGACATTACTAACTCTGATTACTTTGTTTTTTTTTACCTCATTTTTTTCTTTCTTTAGAAATGTGGAATGAACATTGATATTGTGTTTTTTATTGACCGTATCGCTTTTTATTTTGCTCGATAAATTCAAAAAATGTTTTTTTTTTACTAATACGTCTCTATACTCATTTAAAATTCTGTGAACATTGTTACTTTGCCAGTTACACTTTTCTTGGCTTTTCACATAGATTTTTATTTTGTTTGAAGAATTCAAAAATATTTATTTTATAATACGTCTCTATACTCATTTAAAAGTCTGTGAACATTGTTATTTTGCCAGTTACACTTTTCTCGGATTTTCACATGGCTTTTTATTTTGTTTGAAGAATTCAAAAATATTTATTTTTTAATACGTTTCTATCTTCATTTGAAAGTCTGTGAACATTGTTTTTACTTTTCCAGTTATACACTTTTCTATAATCTTTCTAAAATTTAATATATATATACCAAAATAATATTCATTTGAAATTCTGTGAACATTGTTGTTACTTTGCTGGTTATACTCTTCTCTATTATCTATTTAAAATTTAAGATATATACCAAAATAGGCACTTTCTTTCTTTAAATATGCATAATAACAATGAATATTGCTTATCCCCAGAGTACAAAACCTAATGGTGATTAAAAACGAGCTAAAATACCAGTTTTGGCCAATTCAGACAAAAAAGACAATCTGTATACTGTGATTTCGAGCTATGGCCCTCATCAGTACAAGGAATGCATTAAGATTTTTACTAGGGTGATAAACATAATGCCTTGTTATAATGCATATATAAAAGGAGAGGTGCTTCTTATGGTACATGAATACCATTCTCCATGCAACTTTATGTATATGTATGTGATATGATCCTGTCGACTCTTCTGTGATATGATCCTGTCGACTTTCAATGTGGCAATATAGTGATAATAATGTGGTGAGGAGAGAAATAATCACACGACGAGTTGGTAGAGGAATAACCCAGGCAGCCAGCGAGAGAGACGGGAGCGCGACCCGCACCGCCAGGCGGCCGGCCGTTTTGTGTACCACCCCCCGACTGTGTCCAAAAATAGTCCTGCAGGGTTCCAAGAATGGCATGTGGCCACTGGTTCAACATGGCTGTAACTTAGTTGTTTTCTATCTACGTCTCTCTCTCTCGTTGACTGTAGGTTTACTTTATTATTCCTGGAAGAGCATATATTATGACATGTATATATGGCATTATATATATATATACTAGCCGAGTGGCCCGGGCAACGCCCGGGTTTTACCCGACTGGACCCGGCTTCGCCTGTGTAGTGTTCGAGCGAGGTTTACTCATGAATGAATAGAGGCCCCAACTGTTTGTAAACTCAATGTAATGAATTTTCTTTCAGCAAAATGGAGATAAATTGCAAACAGCAATATCGAAAATGCTTGTAAAAAAATCTGAAATATAGGATCCATTTCACAAACACATCTAATGAATAGAGTGCTGTTTGGAGGAGTGGTCTAAACTGTTAATTTTTAAAAACCATGACCCGGGATCATTGAATCCAGATTTAGACACTTTGTTCTGAAAAAAAAATTGCCCCAATGGCTCCTGATTCTTGAAAAAGTCCAACCCCTCCAGTGAGTGCAAGTAACCAAACTGGGCTTTTATTCTTAAAAATTTAAAAAAAATCTAATGATTAGTTTGAATAAAGGAAAATGGTCGGCACAACCTGAAAATTTCACTTTGTCCACTTCACTCTCGGCTGTCCAAGAAGAAACAGCCAGAGCAAACATTTAAAAGGGCACCTAATCCGGCATTTACATATCTAAATAGTTAATTTGCATAATTCTCTAATAGTCAAGGGCAATTTTAAAAATACCAAAAAAGCAAGACCAAATAAAAAAATATATATATATGTGTGATGTTTCAGTAACAGCATTGTTGCCATATAAAGACAAAATTACTGAATGTATTCAGTACCTTTGTCTGAAGATAGCCAAAATGTAACTGAAACCACACATAATGTAATTATTTGTATTCGGTCTTGCTTCCTTTTTTTTTTTAATTATCCCTAGTACGCGTGGTACAGGCCATGATAACCATGGTGGGTAGGTAGCGACTGCTTTTACTGTAAGCGCACCACATGTCTACAAATGTGATACATTGCTACCAGCTAAATGCATTTTCACTATGGTGTGATTTCCACATGATGGATCTGTAGACACATTATAATCTCTCCAGAGCTTAAGGTAGCAAACAGTACTTTCACATTATATAAATATCAATGCCAAAAGCCAGAGTTATGATAGCTGTTGCAGTGTAATGTAGACCTGCAGGATGGGAAAAAACAATATTATTTCCGGCTTTAATTTTAAAAGTATTATGAAACGTTAAAAATATAATCTTAACTTTTGAAGAATGAAAAAATGCTAACTTGATGTGTATTAATTTAGTCTAAAAACAAACAGCATGTAAAAGTAAGCACCAATCGAAAGCATTTATTAGCTCTAACAGTGCTGCCCCCAGCGGTAAAAGACTGGAGCTGACGCTTCACGGGTTGGTAAAGTTTATGTTAATAATACATTAACTTAACAATATTCCATGTCTTGCTAACACAAATTTTAAAAATAATATGCATAAAAATAATGCAATTCTTAAAATCATAAATGAAGCATCATTAAATTAAATGGGAGAGAAATGGTGTTCCAAATTTTTTTTTTGTTGTAAAACTTTGACCTTTATATTTTTACAAATTCTTAATGTATATAACCCAAACCAAATTGTCTATAAAATTTTGCAAACAAATATAATATTATAGAGGCATGAAAATACCAATGGTGTAAAAATCAAAACAGCAAAGTTATCCTGATAAATGCAATGAGCTATGATAAGGTGTGTTGCAGGCTAACAAAAACCTTAATTGAACCAGAAATGTTGATACCATAAAAAAAATAAAAAACAATTTTCAAGAATAGAGTTATGTAAATGAATTAAATGTGAAAAAATTAAAATAAAATAAAGTAAAAAAAGCTTTATTGATGAAACTACAGTAGAGCAATAATGATAACAAATTATTCACAAATTATGTAGTTACAAAAGTCAAGCTTCCCAAAATCATTATTCGAAGAAATCTCTTTCAAAATTGTCAAAATCTATATATCAAAGCCCCCTGATAAACAATATTGCGTGTCTTGCTAAAAGTAGAACTAAAGACAAACAAATTTTTAGGGCTGGAAACACGGGAGCATGCTACATAGAGTTGCCCATGCGAGAAACAGGGAGACTCAAGATGCACACCAACTACTTGCAATGTTTGACCCTGAAGCATGCTAAACCCTAGAGCTATTGGAACGCTGAGAAAGATTGCTTCTCCTATGGCTTGGCATACCTACAAACACAAAGCATTAGTAAAAATAAAAATAAGGATAACTGAAAAATGGAAAACATAAAGGACTGAGATTGAAGAAAAAAATTCAAAAATAGTGTATTAAAATAAGCGCGACTAATGACTAAGGCCAAAATAAAAAAAAGCATAGAAATAATCTGAAAGGAGGGGAAAAATGCATAAAACTCAGTGAAAACGTAAAACAACTGAATAAAAAAAATCAAATGGAAGAAGACGTAAAAAAAAAAGTATAATTAGCTGAAAAAATATGTACAATAAATATGAGTAGAACATACATAGATATATATGAGCAGCTACATATTATGAAGCAGATAAATCTAAATCAGTGATTCTCAACCAATGTGCCGCGGTAATTTTGTGTGCCGCGAAATTCTAAAAATGTGCCGCCGAATTTTAGTAATATGATTATGTTCACGTTTGTATTGGTTTTTCTTTTTTTTCTTTGTCATTTTTTTACTTTTTAAAATAACGAAATTAGCAAATTGAATGTTAGAGATGTATATTACTTATATTTTGCATAGAAATATTGATACATAATTTGAATTTTCTTGCATTAAAGTTAGCAAAAGTGTGCCGCGAAATTCTAAAATTGTGCCGCCAAATTTTCAAATCTTTAAAATAATGCCGCAACAAAAAAAAGGTTGAGAATCACTGATCTAAATACTACCTAAACAAATGACAGCAAAACAAAAAAAAAAAAAAAAGACAATGGAAGAAGGCCTAAAAAAAAGTCTAATTTGGTTGAAAAAACTGCCCAATAAATTGAGCCTATATAGATATATGGACCCGGCTTCGCCCGGGTATTGTTCGAGTGGGGTTTACTCTTGAATGAATAGAGCCCCCAACTGTTTTTAAAACTTAAAGTAAAGAATTTTCTTTCAGCACAATGGAGATAAACTGCAAATATCAAAATTAAAAAAACTGGTAAAAATAATCTGAAATATAAGATCAATTTCACAAACACATCTAATGAATAGAGTGCATTTTTGGAGGAGTGGTCTAAACTGTTGATTTTTAAAAACCACGACCCGGGATCATTGAATGCAGATTTAGACACTCTGTTCTGAAAAAAAAAAATTGCCCCAATGGCCCCGGAGTCTTGAAAAAGGCAAACCCCTCTAGTGAGTGCAAGTAACCAAACTGGGCTTTGGTATCTAAAAAATGAAAAAAAAAATCAAATGATTAGTGTGAATTAAGGGAAATGGGCCTCGCAACCTGAAAATTTTACTTTCTCCACCTCACGCTCGGCAGTTCAAGAAGAAACAGCCAGATTAAACATTTATAAGGGCACCTAATCCGGCATGTACATCTATAGTTAAACAACTTTTAAAAATGTAATATATCTGCAATACGGAAATACCCAGACTTGGATTATTTTTTGTATTAGGTCATTGTTGGCAGCTTTAGAAAAATGTGGGAAATTAGATATTATTACAAAAGAATGTACTTTTTAAAATGGCATAAAATAATTAGGAAATCTGCATCATTTTCTAATAGTCAAGGGCAATGCTAAAAATACCAAAAAAGCAAGACCAAATAAAAAATAAACGAATTATGTGTGATGTTTCAATAACAGCATTGTTACCTTATAAAGACAAAAGTACTGAATGTATTCAGTACTTTTGTCTGAAGATGGTAACAATGCTGTTTCTGAAACCACACATAATTTATTTATTTGGATCTGGTCTTGCTTCCTTGTGATTTTTATCTATATTTCAAAATATACCTCAATTCTTTTTTACCTAAAAAGCTCTACATATATATTGCCAAGACCATAAATAAAGGTAAAATGTCAAATGAGCTATTAATTAACCCTATATGGGTCAGGACAAGTGAAAATAAGGCCAACAATAGAAATATCTTTCAAAAAAATTAAATTTGAACGCTAGCTTCACACAGGGCACAAAATTTGCTACCAGCTACATGCGTTCTTTTTTTACTATGGTGTGATTTCCACAGGATGGATCAACATTATAATTTCTCCAGAGCTTAAGGTAGCAAACAGTACTTTCACAATAAATAAATATCAATGCCAAAAGCCAGAGTTATGATAGCATGTTGCAGTGTACTGTTGACCTGCAGGATAGGAAAAAAGCAATATTGTTTCCAAAGACTTTAAGTTGAAAAGTATTATGAAACGTTAAATATATTATACGTACTTTTAAAAGCAGAAAAAAAGCTATCTTGATTCGAATAAATTTAGTCTAGAAACAAATATATACATATACATATAAAAATATGGTTGAACCATATAAATATATATGGTATATAATATAACCAATGACAGAAAAAAAATGTTTATACTTTTTTCAATAAATATACTTTTTACAACTTTAATAAAATTTATACGCACTCTAAATATAAGAAAGAAAAAAAATAGAATACTGTTCCAAAAATAATATACCTTATGAGATAAAATACTACACTTATCTTTAAAAATGTAGATCGTTATATTTACACTAATTAAAATTAAACGAAGCAAAATATATGAATAAGCTGCGAAATAAATAATAAATCCAATTAATTTAAATTGAAAAAATGATTAAATAAAATCTACCTTCTAAAAAGGAAAAGAAAGTTTTTCGAAATGCAATTTTTGTGCTTTTAGCCTAAATGTTAAACCAAAACCTCAACTCCCTACGTGCGAAATTTCACAATACAGTTTTAATTAACCCAGGTTCCGGGGGCGTATTTATTTGATAATGATCGATTAAAATTATTTTCAAAGATATACATATATAAATAATAGATATATAAAAATAATCTTACCTTTTAAAGACACATTAATCGGGTAAAATTACAAAACAACAACGTGTAAAAGTATTAACCAATCAAATTCATTTATCGTCGCGACCAGTGCGCCGCCAAGCGGTAAAAGGCTTGAACTAAGGAATTTTGGTTTAACATTTTTTAAAAATAGCACATTAAACCTTTTCGTTTTTTGAATAGCCTATATGTTAAACGAAATCTTCAGCTACCTACATGCGAAATTCCATAATGATTGAGTCAGTAGATTTTGCGTGATGCGATAACAAACATCGATTTCGCATTTCATTTTTATAGATATAAAGGATATCAAATATACAACTATCTAAACTAAATTCCTATATGGAACTAAAAATCTATATAAAAAGCATTAATGCAAACCATATTTGAAAGTGTATTTCTATTTAAGGTATAATGCATTTATTCCATTTGAGAAATATACACAAACCATCCATTAAAGGTGGTATTAATCCAAAGTTGTAAATCAGAACCCTCAAGTTAAGGTATGAATCAATTACTGAATTACTAGTGATCCATCAATTCCTGGCATTTAAATGACTATTGGAGATTGGCTATATATATGTCATAATTTTAAAAATAAGGCTTATTTTGGATTTAAATATGATTATTTATTTACCGATATTTCGATGGATCAATCTTCCATCTTTTACGAGGTGTTTTGTAGTGAAGCACGCAGCAGGTCGCGCGCCCCAGGTGAGCCACTAGACGTCTTCTAAGCTTATTGGGCGATGAACCATCTAATATATACAATCTAAACAGAGTAAATATAATCAAAATAAAAGTGATATATGTAAATGACTATTGAATTTAAGAGATATCAAATTAATTAAAGAAAAAGTGATATATGTAAATGACTAAGTGATATATGTAAATGACTAATGAAAATTAAGAGATATCGAATTAATTAAACAAATAAAATATCATGAAAATTGAAATAACTGTGTAACAAATATACAAATAGTAGTAATAGATATCCGATTAAAAATGGAATAAAATAACCATGTAAATAGCATAATCATCTAAGAGGTTCTAAACTGGGTATATATATCTGGCAAGTCAATCTTTCTATTGATACTATTTTTATTCTCTAATGAGCTCCAGCTTTCTAAAAATAAACGGCAATGTTTTTCTTTGATGTTTTGATGAATTATAGATGTGTGATCGAAGTCTGGAGTGTGACTATTGTTGAATGCATGATCTACTAGTAGAGATGTCGGGTTATGGCGCTTTAGTGCGGATTTGTGTTGGTTGATTCTTTCAGATAAAGGTTTGCTGGTTTCTCCTATGTATATTGCCTGGCAGGATTTGCATGGTATTTTATAAACCACATTCGCTCTATCTTCTGGCTTGTAGATTTGTTTTGTATCAGGGTGACGGAAGATGCTTCTTAAATTCTGATTGGGTTGATATCTGGTTGTAATATTGTGTTTTTTTAAACTTCTGGCTATTCTTTCACAGCCATAGCTGTAAGGTAGGGAGCAAAACGTGTTCGGGGTTGAGATCTGTGTATTGTTCGTGGATGGAATTTTTGGTGTATATAATTGCTTTTTGATGAATTCTTTAGGATAATTATTGTTTTGAAGTTCTTGAAATAATCTAGCTTTTTCAATTTTTTCATCAGTTTTATCTGTAAAATGTGTAGTCAACCTCTTGGATAGTGTTTTGACCACCGCAACCTTATGGCAGATGGGACCAAAAGAATTGAAGTTCAGGTAACTTCCTGTGTGGGTTGGTTTTCGATAAATTTTCGTTTCAATTTTATTTTGATTTCTGGTCAGTTGTAAGTCCAAAAATGGTAGAGATCTATTTTCTTCTAATTCATAAGTGAATTTCAGAAAGGGTCTAAGACTATTAAGAAAATTTATAATTATGGAAACATCCACCTCTGTGATGCATAAAACATCATCAATGTAGCGTTTCCACATTAAAATTTGTAGTTGTGTGGATTCAACGATTAACTTGTCAATCTTATCCATGAAGACATTGGCTAATGCAGATGATATAGGATTTCCCATTGGAAGTCCCTTGACCTGTTTGAAATATCTGTTCTTATAGAAGAAGTAATTAAATCAGAATTTAAGAAGCATCTTCCGTCACCCTGATACAAAACAAATCTACAAGCCAGAAGATAGAGCGAATGTGGTTTATAAAATACCATGCAAATCCTGCCAGGCAATATACATAGGAGAAACCAGCAAACCTTTATCTGAAAGAATCAACCAACACAAATCCGCACTAAAGCGCCATAACCCGACATCTCTACTAGTAGATCATGCATTCAACAATAGTCACACTCCAGACTTCGATCACACATCTATAATTCATCAAAACATCAAAGAAAAACATTGCCGTTTATTTTTAGAAAGCTGGAGCTCATTAGAGAATAAAAATAGTATCAATAGAAAGATTGACTTGCCAGATATATATACCCAGTTTAGAACCTCTTAGATGATTATGCTATTTACATGGTTATTTTATTCCATTTTTAATCGGATATCTATTACTACTATTTGTATATTTGTTACACAGTTATTTCAATTTTCATGATATTTTATTTGTTTAATTAATTCGATATCTCTTAATTTTCATTAGTCATTTACATATATCACTTAGTCATTTACATATATCACTTTTTCTTTAATTAATTTGATATCTCTTAATTTCAATAGTCATTTACATATATCACTTTTATTTTGATTATATTTACTCTGTTTAGATTGTATATATTAGATGGTTCATCGCCCAATAAGCTTAATAATAAAAAAAAATAATATGCCACCGATTGTAATTAAATCGACGGTCGGACCAACCGGCGAGAAACTATGCATAATCGAAGCCTCCTTAATAACGAAGATCCTAGACAAATGTGGAATCGAGTATAAGCTTGAGGAAACGGTTCAATCAAAGAAGAGAACTCGCGGCTCCCAATCGGATGACTCAAGATCGCCAACTAGGAGCGAGCGTAATCTGAAGACGCCTAGAATGGACATCGATGAACAAAGTCCCGCCACTGGAATTTCTCAACAAATGAACACAGCTCACCCACCGCAAGACGATGAAGAAAATAACGACAACGATGGCCCATGGACCACAGTCACTAACGTGAAAAAACCGAGAATTCCTCCTGTTATTGCAGAAAATGTAGCAGATTGGAAGCTTCTTTGCCAAGAACTAAAAGGCTTGTGCACGGAACCATTCCAAGTCACGATTTCTGGCAAAAAGCACATAATTAAATCGAAAAACATAGGCGACTTCAAAAAAATCAGGGAGTATGTACAAAAAAATAATGGAGGATATTCCTACAGACTACAGGAGGAAAAACCACTGAAAGTGGTATTGAAGGGGGTAACAACAGCCTTCAAAGAAGAAGACGTCGTAACTGAACTGGTCTCAATGGGCTTCACTGAGGTCATTGTCAAAAGACTCCATAGACAATCGACCAAAATACCGATGAATATAGTCCTAGTAGAGCTACCGAAAAATGAACAAAATAAACGAATCTATGGAATAACCGAAATACTTTACCAAAAAATAGTCGTGGAATCATTCAGGACTACAAAACGAGTGACCCAATGCTTTAACTGCCAGGGCTTTGGGCATGGCCAGCTAAACTGTTTTTTGAAGCCCAAATGCGTCAAGTGTGCTGAAGAACACCATTCGAAGGATTGTCCAAGAAAGTCGAAACAGCTCCCACCAAAGTGCGCTAACTGTGGAGAGGCGCACACAGCCAATTACCGCGGATGCCAAAATTTTCCGAAGCCACAACAACAGCAGCTAAAGCCTCCCAGACAAAACTCCCCTAACACCATACCTCAAGCAAGCTCCACTAAAACAGAAGAAGCAACTGTTGAAAAACAAAAGGCAAGTTACGCTGAAACTGCAAAAAAGAAAACTACTCGTTCTGACACCAGGGAACTGTGCGAAAAGTTATTAGAAATTATCAAAACTTACTTACAATGAAAGGCAAATTACCTTTAAAAATCGTTTTCTGGAATTGCAACGGAATCAAACTCAAAAAAGAAGAATTTCTACATTTTTTAGAAGAAAACTCAATAGACATGGCACTGCTCAGTGAAACACACTTAAAACCATCTGTCGACCTCAAACTCAGAAACTATCAGACAATAAGAGACGATAGAATCGTTGGAAGGGGCGGTGGAACGGCAATAATTCTAAAAAACTATCTTAAATATAAAAAAGTGCTGATTCAAACATTTAACATGGAAAACACCACAATTCTAATGAAACCAGATGGAAGGGCAGTAGTGCAGATATCGTCAATCTATAAGAAACCCGATCTACCACTCCTGGAGGAAGATCTGAATCTCTTGTTAGAGAATAATCAATCAGTAATCGCTGCAGGAGACTGGAACTCCAAGCACCCTCTTTGGGGCTCAAGAACCTCCAATAATAGTGGAACCGTGCTTCATAATTTTTCCGAAAAAGAAAACCTGGACATTGTCGCACCTTCTTCACCCACGCACTACAGTCCTTTGGGTAATCCAGACTTTCTAGACATCGCAATTCTTAGAAACATCCCCTGGACTTCGAGGATTAAGACCCTGGATGCCTTATCTTCAGATCACCTCCCAGTAATCCTAGAGCTGACCTGCCCGAAGGATGAATTCACGACTAGGGCTTGCCGACTCACTAACTGGGTACACTTCCAACAAGACTTAATTTCCAGTACGCCCCCTAGAGTACCCTTGAAAACGGAAGCCAATATTGACTCAGCAGTGACCATACTAAATGATAAAATCTACAACAGCTACTCGAAAAACACAGTTATATCATCCTCTTCATCAAAACAGAACCCCTCGACCAAGGCCTTGATAAAAGAAAAGAATAAAGCTCGTAAGAGGTGGCAAGCAACCTGGGATCCAGCCCATAGAGCCATTTATTTAAACCTACAGGGAAAAGTTAACAAAGCCCTCAAATCCGACTCCACCGAGAACTGGAATCAATTCATACACAAGATTGAATCAAGCCCAAAGGACTTCTGGAGAAAAACAAAACCCGTCAGGAAAAAAACGGAAAGGATCTCAAGCTTAGTAACGAACGGCAAAACCTTATTGACCGACAAAGAAATCGGAAATGAACTTGCAGAACACTTCTCCAACCAGTTCTCCAAGGAAAAAGAAGACCAACCAAATATAACTTATAATCACCAACAAGAAAAAATGCTCACAATGACGACACCAAATGAAGTCAAAGAAGTGATTAAATACTTAGCTAACCACAAAGCTCCTGGCCATGACAATATCACTCCGCAAATGGCCAAGAATCTTCCCATCAAATGGATTGTATTTCTAGCTGGAGTATTCAACGCCGCACTGCACTTGTGTTACTACCCCAAAGTCTGGAAACATGCTATCATAATTCCAATTCCAAAAAAATCCGCTAAATCCCCTGAAGATCTAAGACCTATCAGCCTCCTCCCCACCATCGGCAAAATTTACGAAAGAATTATTTTACGTAGACTTCAGATGTACTTGGACAACTCTAACTTCATCATCCCGCAGCAATTCGGATTTAGAAGGGGGCATTCAACAACTCACCAACTCATTGCAGTTCTGGACTACATCCAGATAAGAAGATCCCACAAGGAAGTGGTAGGTGCTGTCTTTCTAGATTTTGCGAAAGCATTTGATAAAGTTTGGCATAATGGCCTTATAAAGAAACTCACAAAACACCAGTTTCCAAGTGACATTATCAATTTTATGCAGAATTATCTACAGGGCAGGACTTTTTCAGTCAAGCAAGGAAATTTTATAACTGAACCAAAGCCAATCCAGACTGGAGTACCTCAAGGCTCTATCCTCGGACCCTACCTTTTCAATATTTACATTAATGACATCCCACTGCACTCTAAATGTAAACTTAAGCTCTTCGCAGATGACACAGCAATTTTATTCAACTCTAAATCAGTCAACCTATTGGTTACTCAGCTTCAGGATTACCTAAATGACATAATCAAATGGTGCGATGAGTGGAAACTAGACATTAACCCAACTAAGACTCAAGCAATACTTTTTCCCCCAAGAGATAAAAAAAAATTCAAGCCACAAACCAACTTGACAGTAAACTCAAGCACTATTAGTTGGGCCGACCATGCCAAGTATCTTGGTGTCACTTTGGATTCGAAATTAAAATTTAACCTACATGTCCAAAACACCATAAGAAAGGCAAAGATAGCCAAAATATCTCTATCAAGCCTGCTCAATTTTAAAAGTAATTTAACAACAAAGCATAAATTCACGTTGTACAAAACCTGTATTCTACCCATCATCACGTACGCACTACCAGTCTGGGGCAAATATATCACACCTACGGATAAAAAAAGAATAGATGCCTTCATGAGGATTTGCTTACGAACCACTATAGGAGCCCCATTCAATCTTTCAAACAAAATTCTCAAAGAAGATCTCAACCAGCCTAATCTAGAAGAGATTTATCAAGACTCTGCGACAAGACTATTTTCGCAATTTCAAAAATCATCAAATCCAACTATACAAGAAATTGTTCAAAATCAAGGTGACCTCAGCCACCGAATCCGACGACCTGGACCCAATGGCTAGCTGACAGCCAAACACCCAACAACTGCCCTCCTGTAAGGTTCCGGGGGCCACTCCAGCATTACAACTCGCCATGTGTAAATAATCTGGACAAGGTGACTCACGAGCTGTGCTCGAATGTAACACCTGCAAATTGAGATGAAATAAATAAAAAAAAACAATAAGCTTAGAAGACGTCTAGTGGCTCACCTGGGGCGCGCGACCTGCTGCGTGCTTCACTACAAAACACCTCGTAAAAGATGGAAGATTGATCCATCGAAATATCGGTAAATAAATAATCATATTTAAATCCAAAATAAGCCTTATTTTTAAAATATAAATGTATTATGGATTGGTCTATATTCAGAATGTCATAATTTGTATATAATTGTATGCACCCCCGATCCACTATGCATGTACAATGTATGATTTTCAAAGATTTAATAAAGAATAAGGTAACTGGAGGAAAGAAAGTAGCAACAAGACATAGGAAGCAGGCTAAAAGCGGGCACAAGTATAAATAACTTGTACAGTCAATACTTCCTGGCAAGCCCGGACGTATCTGGTATCCGCAGAAGTTATATTAGTAGAGAGACGCCCAATATTTCCGGACAGGACCGGAGGTATTTGATAACCGCGGAAGTAATAAGAGTCGAGCACACCCAATACTTCCTGACAAGATCGGCGGTATCTTCCACCAAAGAAAGCCGCAGAACCAATTAGAAAGTCTCCCCTAAATAGGTCAGCCAATAGAAAAACGGGCACGTTCCATCCTTCGACCAATGGGAAGGAAGACAACTCGTGGTGTTAAATCGAAAAGCAAGAATAGTCAGTAGTGACTTGGCTCCCACCGAGTTCAGATCAGTTGTGCTTTGGCTCTCATCGGAACAACACCTACAGTTGCTCCTTCGCTCCCAACGAGGTGACATCGGCTCTGGACCTCTCTCCCTCTGCTCATCCCGTAGCTAAGTACAATCACCACCATGTGATCAGATAATTAACAATCAAAACCCGCTCCGCCTCCTCAAGCTTTCTTTCCTCCAACCCAGTTGCCTTTTATTTTCAAACCCCATCACGTGTCCTGATTATTCCTAACTGTATGCTTAAACTTCCACTCAAACGACTGCGTTTCAACCAATCCTCACCATTCAAATCGAACAACAAGAAATTCCGCAACGATATTGTCACAGAACGGTTAAGTCGACAGGATAAAGATATTATGGAGCTTAATCAGGATCCCATAGGCGTAAAGTCGGACGGCCCGACGGAAACAACGGAAAGAAGGCAAGAAGTAAGAGAGACGGGCGAGACAACTGCGCCCCTAGCGGACGCCGTCACCCAGCTATCGGCGCTCCTGACCCGAGTAAAGATTTCTGAAGGAGCTGAGGCGACAATCCCGCCTTTCGATGGCACATACAACGCGATCCAGTTTTTCCAGACGTTCGACCGAAAAATGGAAGGCGCCTCCATGGGAGAACAAGAGAAATTACTCCGCCTGCCAAACTATCTGGTGCGACAACCCCTGGAGCTCTTCAGGAAACTTCGGATGGCCGACCGGAGCTATTTCCAGGTGAGGCAAACCCTCCTAGATCTCTATCCTGAGTCAAGCGAAGCGTCCTTTGCGAAATATTTCGCCATGAAGCTTACTGGGCAAGCCAACCTAGAGACCTACTACCGGGAGAAAACCGCCATGGGATTGCAACTAGGACTTCCACAGGAGGTGATTCTCGAGACGCTGACAGAAGGACTGCCATTCAACGACCAGCGCCTAGTCCGCGTAGTGCCTCCCGAGAACCTAGGAGAGTGGTTCCGACTGGTACAGCGGATCCACGGGCCCAGTGTACCGACAACGCGACTCAGAGAAGATCAACCACCCACAATGTCGGGTCCGTATCACAGCACACCCCGACGCCCAGGTGCATGGAATGCACCTCTTCCGCCGTCCAACTGCAAGTTCTGCGGCGCGAGGCACTGGCACAGCGAATGCCAACATCGAGCAGTCCCGAGCCCCAAGCCAACCAACTCAAGCCAAGACGTCCCAGCCGAGCAGCCCTTTCGAGACTAAGGTAGGCACCCCCCCTATGGCGTCAAGAATTGACTTTGAACTCTTATCTAACCCTACCTACCCCTTTAACCATGTATCTAAACATGTACCAAATGAATGCAAGCACGAGCTAGACCAAAACCTGTCCGAAAGGGCTCGTACAGCACACAAAGCTTTCACACATGGAAACCCTTGCCTGCATTCATTGCCCAAACCCCAAATATTTACATGCCACCATTCTAATCTCACACCACGCAACTTTTCATGCCCACAACATATAAAGCCACCACGACTTCAACCTACAATTCCAATAATGCCCAAAAAAGTGTCCGTACACCGACACAGCTCACCCACTTACCACACAAAATCCACACATGACCATACGTCGCCACGCCATAATCACGCAAATGTACCTCACAACATACACGCACGCCAAAAGACGACAACAACCAACAAACGCAACACGCGCGCCAACAGACGACAACGACAAACAAGCGCATGCACAACCGTTAAGAATAATACAATCATCCCGTCTACACAAAACATAGAAAAAATTCACGCCACCAAACAACCACATTTTGAAGTAGGTGATCTAGTGTTAGTAAAATTATATCACCACCCAAATACAGGGAAACTTGCGCCATATTTCACAGGACCTCACACAATATTAGAAATTATTTCACCAAATGTGGTCCGCATAGATCGACCAAATCAACCACTTCAAAGAGACACTGACACAATCCACGTCAACAAACTTAAGCTGTATACAGAAAAAATCCGTTATATATCACCACCCGCCGTTAGCACATATCACATAAAGCACAACCCCAATTACACGTTCCCTTTCAAACATTTAACACCCGAACTATTCCCAACAGAGTCATTAAGGTTCAAACCCACCAGCAGCGAACCTTTCAGGCATTTAGACCCTGCCATTTTTGCAACAAGGCGATTTGCATAACTCTTCCCCGATGTTAAAAACTGCAAACCTGACAACCAGTTCAATCATATCACACCACTCCCTAAAGATATCAAACAGTGCGAAATTGAACGACCAACAATATATAAGATTCGAACAAATATTTCAGAGTCCCCATTTACAAAAATATGGAAGAACATGGGGCAATACCCTATCTTTCATCTGATTTTCATCCTTTGTTTGTTAGTTCTACCATACAAATGTATCCCAATTTTATTCATTAATTATTTGTTTATCTATACCATGCCCGCTCATAAAATTTTCGAACTACAAGAGGCAGTTTTTAATTTTGGACAAGCATTTATAAAACTTCTCATAATTTTAGGAAACATTTTTGCAGAAAATCTAAATAAACTCCGAAGAGATAGAAGTAACTGAAAGATGACCAACCAATGTCGGAGAAATCACACTCCAGTAACAAGATCCGAGTCGCACCGGACGTATCTGGTATCCGCAGAAGTTATATTAGTAGAGAGACGCCCAATATTTCCGGACAGGACCGGAGGTATTTGATAACCGCGGAAGTAATAAGAGTCGAGCACACCCAATACTTCCTGACAAGATCGGCGGTATCTTCCACCAAAGAAAGCCGCAGAACCAATTAGAAAGTCTCCCCTAAATAGGTCAGCCAATAGAAAAACGGGCACGTTCCATCCTTCGACCAATGGGAAGGAAGACAACTCGTGGTGTTAAATCGAAAAGCAAGAATAGTCAGTAGTGACTTGGCTCCCACCGAGTTCAGATCAGTTGTGCTTTGGCTCTCATCGGAACAACACCTACAGTTGCTCCTTCGCTCCCAACGAGGTGACATCGGCTCTGGACCTCTCTCCCTCTGCTCATCCCGTAGCTAAGTACAATCACCACCATGTGATCAGATAATTAACAATCAAAACCCGCTCCGCCTCCTCAAGCTTTCTTTCCTCCAACCCAGTTGCCTTTTATTTTCAAACCCCATCACGTGTCCTGATTATTCCTAACTGTATGCTTAAACTTCCACTCAAACGACTGCGTTTCAACCAATCCTCACCATTCAAATCGAACAACAAGAAATTCCGCAACGATATTGTCACATATATATATTTGGATGAGGAATGCGAAGACTAAAACGCAGCTAATTCCACACTCGCTTTTCAGTAATACGCTAACATATGCACGGTGGATTCTGTGGCCACTGGACATGCGTCGGACCTGGAGGCTGTTGGGCTCTGTGCTGCATAGATTATAGAAGCTATATCTATGATTTCTTCCTGTTATGAATCTGTATAAGACCGGTTGTCTTAATATAGCTGTATGTGTGTATATGACAAAGAAAATCTAATAATGCGATTATATATATTACAAATATTATTCTTTCCAATCATTCGAATATTTATTAGGTGAAATATTGAATTTATATAGATAATTAAATATAAACAAATATGAAAATTGAAAATTAAAGAAAAATAGTTATAATAACGTCTACTGAATATTTGTCTCAGCCTAGTACAGGTTGTTACCTCAACAAGCAGCCAAAATGGGCCAAGAAGCTTCTAAAAAGGCAATAAAATTACTGTACACTGAACGTATGAATGGCTTTCCCCTATCATATACAGAATATATACACAAGAATGACCTCAAAACTGACAAAAACTATAACAAGACTTAGAAAAAAACACTATAGAGGAATGACAATACATCCAGATGGCACAAGAACCTATAGGACATGTAACAACTGTCCTGGTGTGGAACTAACACCTACTCACATATTCTCATGCCCAGAAATGGCCGCAGCTTTGCAGAAAATTAACATAGAACCAGAGCAGCAGCTTTACACACCCAAGATGTGGACATTGCTGCTGCTGTGATAGAGATGCATGGAGACATCTGAGGCTCTTCATTGGACACGAAAACAACAACAGAAAATTGACATGGACCTAGAACAGCAGCTTTACATACTCAAGATAGTGGACATACGATTGCTGTGATAGAGATTTATGGAGACATCTGAAGCTCTTCATTGCACACGAAAACAACAGCAGAAAATTGACATGGACCCAGAGCAGCAGCTTTACAAACCCAAGATAGTGGACATTACGATTGCTGTGATAGAGATGTATGGAGACATCTGAGGTTCTTTATTGGACACGACGACAACAACAGAAAATTGACATGGACCCAGAGCAGAAGCTTTACACACTCAAGATAGTGGACATTAGGATTGCTGTGATAGAGATGTAAGGAGACATCTGAGGCTCTTCGTTGGACACGAAAACAATTGGGCACAACAACAACAACAGAAAATTGACATGGCCCCAGAGCAGCAGCTTTACACACCCAAGATAGTGAACATTGCTGTTGCTGTGATAGAGATGTATGGAGACATCTGAAGCTCTCCATTGGGAACGACAACAACAACAGAAAATTACCATGGACCCAGAACAGCAGCTTTACACACCCAAGATAGAGGACATTGCTGTTGTAGAGATGTATGGAGACATCTGAGGCTCTTCATTGGACACAACAACAACAACCTCAATATTAGACATTAAAGAAAAATATATATAACTAGATAATTTCGTTAAGTTATTCATCAAATTATTTTCAAAAATGTTCAATATCTAACAAGAAAAGGATTCAGGATAACCTAACGTAGAAGAATTTCAGCAAATGGTACCTATCGACGATAAATCAAAAATAAGATTGTACCCAATTTAACAAGGCAATCTCCAATAGTCATTTAAATGTCAGTATTTGATGGATCACTAGTAATTCAGTAATTGATTCATACCCCAACTTGAGGGTTCTGATTTACAACTTTGGATTAATACCACCTTTAATGGATGGTTTGTGTATATTTCCCCAAATGGAATAAATGCATTATACCTTAAATAGAAATACAATTTCAAATATGGTTTGCATTAATGCTTTTTATATATAGAATTTTAGTTCCATATAGGAATTTAGTTTAAATAGTTGTATATTTCATATTAACAAAATTCAAAACTATTATAGACGCGTATGCTTCTTTTTTAAAATAAAACAAATTTCTACTGTCCTTACTGCAATGAAAAAATTAATGGGAGGGCCTGGCTCATCAGTGGTAAACCCTACCAGCGGTTTCGCTAGTTTAATCTACCATACCGCTGTTATATTGTATTTTTGGGACTTACCTTTATAGTGATACTGTTGCTAGACTCTTGGAATGGGTATTTTAGAAGAACTATGGACATAAGCTTTGAAGACAGCAGAATTACATATAATTATAAATATATAATATTTGATATTGATTGTATAATAGTCTTTAGATTGCCTTTATCTAAACATGGTTGATCTTGATTTTTATCCTTTTTGTGACTTTTGTTTATAAAGATAGATTGAAAATAGTGTTAAAGGATATTGGTTATTATTTAGAAGATATAAGAGGATTTCCTTAACGAATGAAGACGCGAATGACGCGAAAAGACGCGTATACATGAGTACACAAAAACGAATTCCTATAAGAGGTTAAGAAATAAGAATCGAATAAACATGTACACCATTCCAATATTTAATTTATTAATACAAAGAAATAACACGCCATTTATATATAACGAATGAAGATATTAAAACATGAATGTTTCTTTTCACAAATAAATAAAACTTCTACTGTCCTTACAGCGATGAAAAAATATTGGGAGAGCTTGGCACATCAGTGGTGAACCCTCCCAGCGGATTCACCAATTTAATCCACCAGACCGTTTCCTAAGAGCTCTAATACTGTATTGGATCATTCTGCACTTATATGCTACACTGAATGGCAGAATCTTATAAAAGTATGTAACATATGTTAAACCTTTTTTTTTTTTTTGCGTATCCTTAGTACACGTGGTACAGACCATAATAATCATGGTGGGTAGAAGTAAGCGACTGCTTTTACTGTAAGTGCACCACATGTCTACACATGTAAAAAAACAGTTTGACTTTTGCACTTACAAATATGTCAGATGTACTAGAGCGCCATCTGTTATCAAATTATAAAACTATTTTAGAGGCGTAAAATTCTTTTTTAAAATAAAACAATTTCTACTGTCCTTACTGCGATGGAAAAATTGAAGGGAGGGCCTGGCTCATCAGTGGTGAACCCTCCCAGCGGTTTCGCCAGTTTAATCTACCATACCGCTGTTATATTGCATTTTTGGAACTTCCTTTTATAGGTGACTGTTGTAAGACTCTTGGAATGGGTATTTTAGAAGAACTATGGACATAAGCTTTTAGGACAGCAGAATTAAATATAATTATAAATATATAATATGCTTCGAGCAATCGCTCTTCCGCAAATATCAAATTTTTCCATCGCAGTAAGGACAGTAGAAATTGTTTTATTTTAAAAAAGAATTTTACGCCTCTAAAATAGTTTTATAATTTGATAACAGATGGCGCTCTAGTACATCGTAACATTATTGTTCTAATAAAAGACACAATTTGATATTTGCGGAAGAGCGATTGCTCGAAGCATATTATATATTTATAATTATATTTAATTCTGCTGTCCTAAAAGCTTATGTCCATAGTTCTTCTAAAATACCCATTCCAAGAGTCTTACAACAGTCACCTATAAAAGGAAGTTCCAAAAATGCAATATAACAGCGGTATGGTAGATTAAACTGGCGAAACCGCTGGGAGGGTTCACCACTGATGAGCCAGGCCCTCCCTTCAATTTTTCCATCGCAGTAAGGACAGTAGAAATTGTTTTATTTTAAAAAAGAATTTTACGCCTCTAAAATAGTTTTATAATTAAATATGTCAGAGCCCCGTTTGGTTACTTGCACTCTCTGGTGGTGTGTTAAGCCTATATGAGAACCTAATTCTTTTCCGAATTTGTAAAATTTAATACAACATTTTTAAAAATTGACAATTTTAGACTGTGCTTCAATATAAAACTAACAAAACATATTGGTCTGAATAATACCTGAAATCAAAGTGTATGTTACTTTCCATTTTTATTACGTACTGTTTTCTTACACATTTTCTCTTCTTCAAAAGAAACAAAATACATATATGTGTTATAAAGGACTGCGGCGTGTGATTATAAACAATACTTAAAGTTACACCGCATAAGTTTCTTTTCTGTGAAAAATCAATATTTATTTCAAAGAGAAATATTTACTATTTCTAACTTTTTTGAATAAAGTATGAGAGGGTGAAATTATGAAGAGTAATGGCGAATGGAAAAATAAAAGTGTCCAGGGGCGGGAATCGAACCCACAACCTTCCGCTTACCGGGCAGATGCCATGTCCACTAGGCTACCCTGGACATATTTTTCCGTTCGTAAATATTATATAAAGTAATTTGTGTTGAGAAAAAGGACATTTCCTAATCGTGAAACTAAAAGTTACTGATGGCTTGCACCATCTATTGGAAAAAAATATAAACTAATCGTCGATTTTTTAATTATTCCACAATAGTAAAAATCGTAGAATCGTAAAAATCAACGATTTGTTGAGGTTTATTCCAATAGATGGCGCAAACCATCAGTAACTTTTAGTTACACAATCAGGAAATGTCCTTTTTCTCAATTTATCCACCCGATTCAAGTAAATATTCACTTATGTACTTTTATTCATATATGTTTGAAAAAGTAATAATAAATAATATTGAGGTAAAAAAAGTTACTTTTAATTTTGATTTTCGCAAGTTTTCGAGCAAAATTTCTGCTCTTCAAAGGGCATATATTTCTATAGAAGCATAGGGCGCCTCTCCCATCAAAATGCGCCCTATGCTTCTATGGATCAATTTCTTCCCGAAAATTTTTCCATCTATATATATTTTATATACAATTTCAAGATGAACTTTGTACAGAAATAATTGAATATGTTTTATTGGCATGTGTTCTCGTACATCAAACTGTTTACAGCTAAAATATTAGATATTATAATGGGATGAAATATATATTAATTTAGTAGAAATTTTGTTTGGAAGCTTGCGAAAATCAAAATTAAAAGAAACCCTTTACCTCAATATTATTTATTCTTTCTTTTTCAAATAATTTCTAGGTAATTATTACTCACATATTTATATATGTAAAGAGACAAAGGTCGCCTCTCCCGTCAAAATAGACGTCTAAAACCAGACGCCATCTATTGACCGTCGCCGCAACTAGCGGCGCTTTTCAGTTTGCCAAAATGGTGTTGTGGCTTTGTCACCGACCCGAGGCCGCTAGTTACGGCGACGGTCAATAGATGGCGTCTGGTTTTAGACGTCTATTTTGACGGGAGAGGCGACCTTTGTCTCTTTAGATCAATTTCCTCCCGGCAAAATTTCCATCTATATTCATTTAGGTGTATGTTAGATAAAAAGAAAACGCTCACAATTATCAGAACTATATAAAAGTCCTTTGAGATAAATGTATTTATTAAATAAAAGGTTTTCAGTCATATCAAATCTTCTCCATGGATTGGTGGAGATCCCAGGATTTTACCTGATCATATAGGATCACGCCAACAGTCATTTTAATAGGCAGTGAAGCAAAACTAGCTGAGCCTTTATCCTAGATAAATATCTCGGAAAACTTGACATTCTTAAACAAAAATATATTTAGCGTGTCATTTTATATACAGTAGAACCTCCCTGTAAAGGACAACACCTAATTGCAGAACCAAAGTGTCTTTTAGGGAGAGATGTCTACTTACTGGAGAGTTACTAAATAGTAAAAATGGTATTTTTGCAAATTAAAACTGTCCTTTGTAGAGAGGTGTCCTCTAGTGCGAGTTTTCTCTCATGTAAGTTCTACTTCATCATCAAATAAATAAATGTACAGTAGAACCTCCATGAAAGGACACCCGTGCTTGAGAACACCTCTCTACAAAGGACACTTTTCATTTGAAAAATTATCATTTTTACCATTTAGAAACTCTCTGGTAAGAGGACACCTTTCTCTAAAGGACACTTTGGCTTTGCAACTAGGTATCCTTCACAATATAGTTCTACTGTATTGGTCTACCCAGTTTCTTGATAAATCTAGGAAAAGCGAACTACCTATGTTTTTGGACTGTTAGCCCTCGTCAACATAATACAGCATGTACCTCAATGACCAAAAGAAGCTGGTCTTAAAGAGAGGTGTTCTACAGTATATAAGATTAATTAATTGTTCTCACAGAGTAAATGTGTAAGATCATAGGAAACTAGGCGCTAACCGTTAGAAAAGTTTTTTTCCTTTGAATAGTAAAATTATGAAGATTCTTTAGAACAATTTTTAACGCCTTGCCAAATGCTTTATTTTTATTTATTTCTACTGACGAAGACGAACGATTTTTGTCGAGACGTTGAGAAAAAAAAACCTCTGATTGGCCGAAATGTCTATTTTTCACAGAAATATTTTCACTATTTTTATAAATTATTCTTTCATATGTTTTCTCTCTTGTAAATCGATAAATATAATATTTTATCAATCTACTCTTGTAGTCACTATATTTTAAAAGGTTTAATAAAGGCAAAATATTTGTGGAAAGAAATTAAAACTATTTGAATCTTTGTTGTTTTAATGTTTTAAAAGTTCTAACTTTGGTTTTTAGATAGTGTAATATAGGATCTGACCTAACCTAACCTAATTAATTGATTTAATTTCACAGATAAAAATAAATTTTAACATCACTTTATATAAAAATGTGAAATATTTTAACAAAAGAAATTGTGAAGATACAATCCTCAATAATTTATTTCTTTATTTAATCTTTAAATAGTTGCATACTATAAGTAGTTCGTACATGTAAAAAAAAAAAAAGTATTTCAAAAAAATTAATTTATCTATGAAAAATATTAAATAAATCTGGTCATCCTGTATACGAAAATGAAGAAGGACCAATCACATGAACGATTGTAAAACTCCATTATTTATTTATTTTAAAATTCCTAATCTTAAAAGAGTAAAGGAAAAAAATGCTAGTAGGAGAGGCCATACACGTGAAGTCTATTTCAAAGGCTAAATTTATCTGTGAAGAATGTTAATTGAATCTGGTCATCCTGTATGCACGAGGGCCAATCACGTGGCCGATTGTTTGCATTTCAAATTGGAGTGAATCATTCAGCTAATTAGACTGAAAACACGCGATCCATCTGGTTTTAATAATGGAGGCCCCATGTAGCACTAAATGGATTCAGTAATGATGTTTACCTTTTATTTGGTGCTAAAAATTGACCGTGATGGAAATAGAGTTTACTTGGAGGTGACCTAAGAGTTAGTTCAACATTTACGCTAATTGGTGTTGCTTCGTTAACGTCATTCAACTTTCTTTTTTCTTTAAACTTAATCTTGGCTATTTTTAAAGAGGCTTTAGCGTATGTTTATCAGTAATGAATGACTTTGTTTCACATATATAGACATATGGTGCGTTTGCAATAAAAACAGTCGCTAATTTACTACCCATCATGATTATCATGGCCTATACTACACGCGTGTGTCTATGTAAATTTATTTTTATAAAAGGTTACAAGTTTTTATCTAAAAGGTGTAACGAATGAATCTCTTCAAAGAAGAGTACATCAAAAAGTAAAGATGATCTTAAGCAATTCAAACGCATCTAGTATCATTATTTGTTTAATTGTTAAGTATATTATAAAGTTTTCTCAATGTGATTTCTTTTGTTATTAGAAATGCAATCTCTAAAACGAAAATCGCACTTAGACAATCTACAAGAAAAGCATCAACCATTTCTAGCTATTGTGCAAATATAGGCGCGAAGCATGGATATTTACAACCTAAAATTTGAAAAAAAAGAATAGTTTAAAAATATATGATAGCTATTTATGTTTTACTCTAATATTTGGAGTTATGAAATGGATCTATTGCAAAAACAGTCCTAACATTTCTAACAACAAATTTCTATACATCTTTTACTCAATTGCTCAGCATTTCAAGACTATATACATTATAATGGTATTCTATGTATTGATCCAAGATAACTAAGTTTCTTATATCATATTCCATAAATTTTGTAAATACTTATCTGACAATTAGATTAATCTTAATTGTTAAGTATAATTGATTATAAATATATATATATTACTATGTATTTGTAAATAAGTTCAGATAGTTATCTGACTGCGAGGTTCGGAATATTTTTCGATTTTTGCATTCATTTATAGAATTTTAAGCTTAATATTGATTTTCCTTGAAAATATTATAAACAGAGCACATTGTCTTATGTAATGACACTTGACAGTCAGAGAAAAACTCGAAAGGTTTGAGAAGATGACCCTTTTCCAATCTCCTTATTCTTAAACGCTTTCTCGTGCCAACCAACCAATATATTACTATTTTGATTTAAATTTTAATTAAAATTAGTATTATTACAATAATAACCTATTTTAATCATTATTTCTTGTATATTTTATTTGGTTATAGGTACTTGTATCTTTCATTTGGCGTCAGTGTCTTTAGTGGAACAGCATGCTTTGTTGTCATACATCAATACCTCGCTTTGCGTCGTTTCGTTTTGCGTTTTTTTTTTAAGTTGCGTCGCTGCTTAATTTTTTACTGATTTTCACTGTGCGTCGTTAGATTTTCGAAGTTGCGTTGTTTTGAATTAGAGTCTTTAATTTTTTTTTTCCTAAAATATGGTAACACCTTTGTTTTGGATTGCGCCTTCACATATTTTCACTTTGCGTCGTTTCAATTTTCCTCGTGTTTTTTTGGAACGTAACCCCGACGCAAAGAGAGGTATGGGTGTAGTTAATTAATAAAGAGAAATTCCCATTGTGTGTTTGTGAAACATCTTTTTGATTTCCTATCTAGTATGATTGGGAAGGCCAACAGAGACAACATCCCTGATGGCATAAAGATGGCCTGCAGGTTTGATAAAGTAACATGGACCCATTAACGTTCCCATTATATAAACATATCTGTTTACATTCTGACCTCTGAGGGTTATCTCCTTTAGTTGAGGAGTCCTTATCATCAGACGGTCTGTGATAGCAAAAATTTATTGGGTGTCATCCTCTTGCTCATTTTACACAATTGTTGACCACACATCTGGAGACTTATTGCCATGTGGAAAATTAGGAAAGACAAACTTCAGGATGAATGAGAGAGAGATTTATAACCCAGGTTCCTGGAGCGTTGAACACCAACTACCCGGGGAGTCCTGCTCACGTATGGACTAGTGTTGAGCGCTTTTACTCGCATCCTGCTTTGATTACTGAGTTGAACCAGTTGACCAGAAATACAGGATGACACAACAATTTATTTAAGGCAAGAAAAAACTATGAATGATAAACAAAAGTTAATCAATAAGGGAAATTTACAGAGTAGCAAAATATAAACATAAAAAATATATATTTGAAAAATATTTGAATGTAATTCTACTGTCCTATGAGCTTATGTCCATAGTTTTCTTGAAAACCATTTCTGAGATTCCATCCTTCAGTGCTGCGTATATAAGCAGAATCGTTCAATACAGTATTAGAGCTCTAAAAAGCGGTCTGGTGGATTAAATTGGCGAAACCGCTGGGAGGGTTCACCACTGATGAGCCAAGCCCTCCCAATATATTTTTTCATCGCAGTAAGGGCAGTAGAAGTTTGATTTATGTATAAAAGAAACATTCGTGATTTCAAATCCTTTCATTTTATATGTATAGACGACGCGTTATTGCTTTGTGTTAATAAAAAAATCTGTTAATAAAATAATAAATACTTGGCTACAATATTGTAGTGTTCTGTGACGTCACCTTGCCGCTCATTATCATCGTTTGGTAAACAATTTGATAGAATACAGTTGTTCGAATATAAAGTCAAGTGAAACTTCGGAGATTTTCTGTTTCGAATAGGAGCTATAGACGATCCAGGGTGTGGAGAGAGAAGGCAGGATCACCTGCTTATTGAATGTCTTACAGAACTACAGAAATCTGGAAGATATTGAATACAAGGATCTTTTTCATGTTTTAGTGGTAGTTAATATTATATTTTAAAATAGAACCAAAATAATAAGCGTGCTCTCTAATAATGATTATATATGCAAATATAGTTGGCACTGGGAGAGAATTTTATTTTCAAATGATCTTCTATATACAAAAATAAAGTCTTTGGGTGATTAATAAATTATATACTTTTCCTATGAATGGTTTTCTCTATAGAAGTTATAGTAAATTTACACGGCTCCTGTATATTCTCATAAAATGGAAAATATCTTGAAAGCTTAGAGCTCAAATAAAAGTTTATCTTGTAATCGTTATATATATTTCTTTAAATTTGCATAAAAGTTTTCTTTATTTACATATTTAGCTTTCCTCTTTTAGTCGTTCGTCTTTTTTCCTATAAATTACAATATTGTAAGAAAGTATTTATTAATTTTATTATTTTTATTAACAGAGTTGTCATTTTTATGTTTATATCTTGCTACTCTGTAAATTTCCTTCGTGGCTTATCTTTTGTTTACCATTCATAGTTTGTTCTTGCCTGAAATAAATTGTTGTCTTCTCCTGAAGTTTTTGTCTTCCCTAATTTTCCACGTGGCAATATATCATTCTAATAATGCTATTGTATGTACATTTAGGGCAAGTGTCCCTAGGGGGACATAGCGTTTTGAATTGAAATAAATAAATAATGCTATTATAATGTATAGAGCAAAAACAAACTATTTCATTATAGAGAGAATTTGTATTTTGTACAACTATATTAATTTGATATCAAATCAGTTTGTTTACAATTTTGATTCTCTACGAAACTATAAAGAAAACTAGCCGAATGACCCGGGCAACGCCCGGGGTTTACCCGATTAAATGCTTTTATTCAAATACTATTCGTTACAATTATAAATTGGCGCCGTGGATGTCATTCTTGTATAATATATAAATGAGTTTTAAAAATTGTAAAAAAAAAAAAAAAATGCATCGGCCGGGAATCGAACCCGGGGCGCCCGCGTGGCAGGCGAGCATTCTACCACTGAACCAAAAGCAAACGGTGACAGAATTAAGAACGCATGACGATGATAACTGTATATTATCCGTGACAGAGGCCACGACAGACGGTCGTGACTATATATATTAATGCATTATAAATGCATAAATGAATTAATATGCAATTACGATCGCTAGGTTTAATATTATCCTAGTATTTTATTGATTCTATTATGATACAAATGATAGTTTTCCATATAATATTGACTCAAATTTTATATCTTGTAGATAGAGGTTGTCTGGCCGGTATTCATTGCTCTTGAAGAGACACTTCGGTTAGTTAGAGTTGGTTTTTATTTATTTTTTATTTATAAATTCTGCAAAACTGAAAACATAGAGGAAATGACCCACTACATCTCTGAATGCACTATTGTTAACGAGGAACGGAATAAGATCTTAAAGAACATTATCCAAGTCTACGTGAACCCAGTTCAGCTAATCAGAATAATGTCCGAGAAAAAATATATAGCGATAGAATTGTTTAATTTTCATAAAGCGTTAGAGAACAAGGTAATCTCTAAGAACTAAAATTACAGAACAATTTCCACATCCATAGTTAATTTGTATAGTTATGTTGAATACTTTGATTTCCTTTCATTTTCCCTTCTCTCCTTTGTTTATGTTTTTTTTTTTTTCTTTCTTCATGAAAATTACGTATGGCGAGTCCTTACAGGACGGAAATTTCCTAATAAAGCTGTTGTTGTTGTTGATTTTTTATTTCTGGCCGAAATGCCTTCTATTTCAAGAATCAAATTTTATATTTATAACGCTTAGAGAAAAGGTTTTTCATCCCAATCTTATTTTACAACCAAAATATTTCTAAAATAACTGAACCTTTAAAATTTACAATCGCTCTTTCTAACGGTTAAATTGTTTTAATTTCACTTCATTTAAACCTTTTTTCTCTATCTTCAACTTTTTTTCAAAAATCCTTACTTTTTGCCTCATTTCTTTCATGGGTAATCGTCAAACCTGGCAAAATCTTTTCCTCTCTCAGAAACTTTTTCACTGAAAATTACGACAACAAAGAGACAATAAAACTGGATTAAAATGATAAATTGGAGATTACAAGTTGGACAATAAAAGAAAGGAGAAGAGGAAAAAAAAAAAAAGAAAAAGTTTAGAAATGAATGCAAACCTTTTTTTTTTATTATTATTATTCAACTTTTTAGAGAGAATAGTAGGAAGAAAATGCATCTAAACTCGTTTTTTTTTTCAACTCAGCGATTTCTCTTCCCCATTGCCCATCCGTCCCCCCCCCCCCCCCCCCCTAAGAGTTCTAATTGCCTGCTAGAGAGTTTGTAATAATATAAACAGAGATAAAGAGAGGTCAAAGCATCTTTATTTTATTACCGTAGCTTTTAAGTAATGTGAAAGATTGGGGGGTGGAAAGACATAAAACCTCTTCTTCTCTATACATAAAACAACGCAACCAAAGAAAAACAAAGCGCCTACTATAAAAAAAAAGAAAGGATGACGTCACTTCCGGTCGGATTACAGATCCAAAATCATTGGCCTTGATTTAATGGGGAGAGAGAGGGGGGAGGATAAGTATGCGCACGCCGAGGGCTATTACACGGTCGGAAGAATGCGTTCCCCAGCTGGGCTCTCTTCTAATAAGTTGTTGTGTCCCCTGAACAAAAAGTGCAGACCCAATTATTTGCGATTCGATCTGCTCCCGTCTGATATACATCATCCAATAGGTGGCGCTCGTTCCGGACTCAATTAGATGTTCTTGAACATTTCACAGTTCTGGATGGTAGACATTTCACAGTTCTGGATGGTAGACATTTCACAGTTCTTGATGTCTATGTGAAGTATTTACGGTAGACATTTCACAATTCTTGATGTCTATGTGAAGTATTTATGGTAGACATTTCACAATTCTTGATGTCTATGTGAAGTATTTATGGTAGACATTTCACAGTTCTTGATGTCTATGTGAAGTATTTATGGTAGACATTTCACAATTCTTG
>CP092879.1:50736498-50841737 GCA_030710605.1 Cordylochernes scorpioides
AATATCATTGTTGGGATTCCCTTTATATGATTTCGATCTTTTCAATCAAATTTTTACAATTTGAATCAGAGATATGGAAACACACGTTGTTTACTGTATTATTATCTCTAGTACACGTGGTACAGGCCATGATAATCATGGTAGGTAGTTAGCGACTGCTTTTTACTGTAAGTTACACCCACATGTCTACACATGTGAAAAGCAGTTCGACTTTGCACTTACAAATGTGCCAGAGCTTCATTTGGTTACTTTCACTCGCTGGTGGGGTTGGATTTATGCAAAAATCGGGAGCCATTGGAGCATTTTTTTTTAATAAGAAAAAAGTGCCCAATGCAGGGAATCAAACCCGGATCGTATCGGTCGAAAACCAACGGTTTAGACTATCCTTCCACAAACCTCCGATATTTGCATTTAAATGTTTAAATTATTTTATGTACATAGATTCACAATATATATACAAATGTAAATTTAAATAATTTTAAAGCAATAATTAAACAAAAAATAAGAGTTATTTACACACATATATTATCAAAAATGTTTAATATATTGTTAGAATTATACGCATTAATTTAATAATATAAATATAGATTATTTTTAAGGTACAATATCTCTACTAATTAAAACTAGAATTTTCAATTCATTAGTGTAAATTAGGTCCACGGTAGTTGAGATAGAGTCTACAGAATATGTTACATTTTTGTATATTCTTCTTTACTGGAAATTTGATTCTTCAATCTGCTTATGCGACCAAGAAGATCACAACCCATAAAAGGATGTTTGTATATACCAGTGTGTAGAAAGCTTCTATAGACAAGTAACATAATTTTACTGACATCTTGTCAATACAATTCCAAATAACAACAACAAAATTTACCCCACTTGCCTAAAATGTAGCTTGGCACCTACAGCTCCAGAACACATTTTGGTTTGTATTAGATGAACTAAACAGGACCTTTGGGAGAGGCCACTGCTTATCATCAAACAGCTCGAGGAGCATGAACTCATGGAATTCGTGTAATCTTTACACAAGGGGATAAGAAACAACAAAAGATCACAACCCTCCGAGCATATTTTAATCCGGTACCCACTTGGTAATTTGACATTGTACTCTCAAATCTGCAACAAGTGGGCACCGGATTAAAATATGCTCGGAGGGGATTGTGATCTTTTGTTGTTTCTTATCCCCTTTTGTAAAGATTACACGAATTCCGTGAGTTCATGCTCCTCGAGCTGTTTTATGATAAGCAGCAGCCTCTCCCAAAGGTCCTGTTTAGTACATCTAATACAAGCCAAAATGTGTTCTGGAGCTGCAGGTGCCAAGCTACATTTTGGGCAAGTGGGATAGATTTTTTTTTGTCAACTTCAATGAAATCTTCCATCACATGTTCAAGTTCTTGAAAGGTAAAGTGAATATATATTAAGTTTAATAGTTGGTTTTGAAGAGTTTCTAAGGAGACGTGAAGGTCTGGCAGTGATTTTGTCCTCTATTTTGAACTCCAGTTTAGAAATGTCATGGTAGATGCTTGACAAAAAGATCGCCAATCTCCGTGTTGTTAGGCTTGTTTTGCCTAGTCTGTCTCTGAAAGGTTGTCATAGAGGTAGAGTATGGAAGGTATTAAGTGTTAATATTGAACATTGTTGATATCTTCATGTTAGGTAATGGAGATTTCCTTAATAACAAGGTGAATTATCTCATCTGAAGACCTTGGTTACTTCTAGTTCCATACAATGTTAGAATGTATGAAACATGGTACATCTCTTTGTATCATCTGGGTTTCTTGTTTACTTCTTTATATATTACTTGTGTATACTCTACTTGTATAGATATACTTTTAGCTACTTTGGGTGTGTTGGTGGAAGGATGGTCTAAACCGTTGGTTTTCGACCGCTACGAGCCGGGTTCCATTCCCTCATTGGGAACTTTTTTCTGATTAAAAAATGCTCCAATGGCCCCCGATTCTTGTAAAAGTCCAACCACACCAGCGAGTACAAGTAACCAAACGGGGCTCTGGCATATTTGTAAATGCAAAGTCGAACTGCTTCTCACATATGTAGACATGTGATGTACTTACAGTGAAAGCAGTCGCCTACTTCTACCCACCATGATTATCATGGCCTGTACCACTGTACTAGGGATAAGCAAAAAAAAAAAAAAAAACCTTCAGCTACATCTTGTATACCTCTTAATATATTTATTATGTACCACTTGTATACATATGATTTCAGCTATTTCTTGTATTTATTTGATATATTTATTGTATAATTTCTACTTATAACGAAAAAATGAAGACATTAAGACACGAATGTTTCTTTTCACAAATAAAACAAACTTCTATTATCCTTACTGCGATGAAAAAATATTGGGAGAGGGCTTGATTCATCAGTGGCGAACCTTCACAGTGATATCGCCAATTTAATCTACCAGACCGCTTCTTTAGAGCTCTAATACTGTATTGGATCATTCTGTTTTTAAGACAATGCATTTTGTTCAAAGGTTATATACTGAATAAATTTATTTATTAATTATTATTTCAGAAAAAAAATTAATGTTTTCATATATTAAATCTTTAATACTTTATTTAAACATTCAACTACCTGAAACAAATGCTAAGTCATGAACTCTATCTTTCGTAATGAAAAAGTACATAAGTGAAATTTGGATAAAATTTCATCGCAGGCTTTGTAATGCTTATAGTAATCTGAATTAAGACACTTTTTTTTTTTATAAAATAATCTTTGAGGCTCAACTCTATAATTTTCTTATATATTTAACGAGTATATAAAAATAATTTATAATTAAAAAGACATATATTGGATCAAAATATTATTATCAAAATATATCAAAATATTAAAGATCTATTTATAGATTGCTCAAAATAAAAATAATTGAAAATAAATTTAAACACCGAATTGCGTGGAACAAAAATATTGAAATATATTGCCATTTAAATTTTTAATGAACGTATAGATGTATACTCTGCTTAAAAACTCCAAAAATTATTTTTAAAAATAAATAAAGTTAAACAAATTTTAAAAATCATTAAATAAGAGATAAAAAAAAGATATTTAAAAATATATTAAATTGCTAAGCCTATATATATATATATATCGACAGAACTCTAAAAGAAAGAAAAAAAAAAAAACGGTGTAAAAAAAAAATAATCAAACTAAACTTTGTGCACGTGAAAATTGTTTGTATTCCTTAGTTCCAACAACGTTCACTAGATGGCGCTGAGCGGCAAAATTTTAAAAGCCTGGCAACGCGGTTAGATGTGCAGACGAAGTCGATCAGTTGGCCGGGATTGGCTGGAGAGAACGCGTCGTTTGGGCACAACAGCGAATGTAAGTACACTTTTGTTGATTATCTTAGCTAATTAGCTCATTAACGTTTATTTTATATATCAATAACCTATTAATATAATTAATTATATATTTAGGCAACTTTAAATAGGTAAATAAAACATTAATTATACTATTCTATAAGAAATAAATAAAATTTCATAGAAAAATAATAAAATCGTTTGATATTTTAAATCAATCTTGAATATAGAATAAAATAAAATATATTTTAATAATAAATTAGTAAAATAATTAATTAAATCGTTTTTAATTTTATTTCCAAACCGCAACTATACAATTTAAATTTTAATATTATACATAATCAAAATTTATTTGTGAATAAATTTATTTAGATGTTTTGAATCATTTAAAGTATTATATCCCACTATTTTGTATTTTTAATTCAAAAACGAATATTTTTGTTGAATATTTACAATATATTTTATAATTGGGGATAATTGTTATGAGATTAAATTAAATTTTGTTGCTTAGAAAAATACCTGTTGAATAGCATTAAATCTTAAGACGCATGAAAGTTAATTTACATGGGAGTTTAGTAATCCAAAAGGTCGGGATTTGTTTGACAAATGGCATTTAAATTTGCTATTGTGTAGGCTTGCAATGTCATTACTCATTTTTACTTTTTCTTTTTACTCTTCTTTTTTTTTATTTCTTCTACTTCCTTGACCTACTCATTGCGAAAGCTATTAAATCTCTGTCATCGTTTGGTAACTTTTCGAATTATCGTCTGCTTATAATTGAGTTTCTTTTTTTCGTTCTTTTGATATGTAAATTAATGTTATTTATAAGGAAATGTCACCTATAATTACAAATTGAAACTTGTGTTTAGATGCTACTTTGAAAAAAATAAATTGAGAAAACAATTTAAGGAAAAGTTTTACATTCTTTAAATTATAGGTGATACGTGCCAGAATTCTTTGAAAACAAAGATATCCTAATCTTTGTCAATTATTTGCAGAAAAGCAAATATAAGTTTGACAAAGGCTCTATTATATATAATTAATGTAAAGTTTATATAATGGATGTTTTTGTTTCTCTTCTTCACAAAGATATATTTCAACTTAAAGGGTTTAGGCTCATATACAAATTAGTTAAATAACTGACTAGTATAATGTTGTCCCCAAAAGTTCATAAACATATTATGATTTATATTTTGCAAGTGTTTACGAACTTTGTATCTTTACTACCTTGGTAATATTGGTAACCTTGGTAAAATTATAACAGAAGTCTTATAGAAGAATGATTTAATCTCTGATGTTCTATATCAAAGAGTGACCAATCAGTAGGTAGGCCAAGTTTCAGAATTACAAGTTTGTCTCAAAAGTTCGTAAACACTTGCAAAATATAAATCATAATATGATTACGACCTTTTAGGACAAACCTTGTATTTATATTTAGGTTTTTGGCCACTCTCTCCTAAAAAGCTTATGCCCATAATTTCTTTAAATAACAACACAAAACATTATGATAAATTATCATTTATATTATTATTTATGACACACATAAAATACTCATTTTTGGATCAACATTTTAAGATTATTTCCAATATATCCCGTTTATTAAAAAAAATTGATCAACAATGAGTATTTTTTATAAATGTAATATGGGTTTTCCAGTTTTCAAACACACATATTTATATGAAGTATAATGTATTTATACACGAGAAGATCAGTCTGGTAGATAAAAATGGAGAAACTGCCGGGAGGTTTCCCGACCGATGAGCCAGGCCTCTTCCCGATATTCATCTCAATCAAAAAAAGAGACAGTAGAGGCTCTTATTTTCAATATACACTCATAGACAAAGTCTTTGATATCACTTTTCGTCTGTTTATTTATTTATTTTTTGAAGGATACAGAGGAAATTTTGTTCACACTTGGTTATCTCGTGTGTCTTCAATAAATGTCACTCTAAAATCTTTCAAAGTTAATTTCTGAATCCTGATATACATGCTAAAAGGTACAACTTAATTTTGTTTGGTTCATGAGTCTATCTTTCAGAGTTATTGTCAGAATCCCGATATACATGCTAAAAGGTACAACTTGCTTAAGTTTTGTCTATGAGTATATATTTCAGAGTTATTGTCTGAATCCCGATATACATGCTAAAAGGTACAACTTCTTTGAGTTTTGTCCATGAGTATATATTTCAGAGTTATTGTCTGAAACCCGATATACATGCTAAAAGGTACAATTTCATTGAGTTATGTCCACGAGTATATATTTCAGAGTTATTGTCTGAATCCCGATATACATGCTAAAAAGTACAACTTCATTGAGTTTTGTCTATGAGTGTATATTTCAGAGTTATTGTCTAAATCCCGATATACTAGCTAAAAGGTACAACTTCATTGAGTTTTGTTCATGAGTGTATATTTCAGAGTTATTGTCTGAATCCCGATATACATGCTAAAAGGTACAACTTCATTAAGTTTTGTCCATGAGTATATCTTTCAGAGTTATTGTCTGAATCCCGATATACATGCTAAAAGGTACAACTTCCTTAAGTTTTATCCAAGAGTGTATCTTTCAGAGTTATTGTCTGAATCCCGATATACATGCTAAAAGGTACAACTTCATTAAGTTTTGTCCATGAGTGTATATTTCAGAGTTATTGTCTGAATCCCGATATACATGCTAAAAGGAGCAACTTCATTGAGTTTTGTCCATGAGTATATATTCCAGAGTTATTGTCTGAATCCCGATATACATGCTAAAAGGTACAACTTAATTGAGTTTTGTCTATGAGTGTATCTTTCAGAGTTATTGTCTGAATCCCGATATACATGCTAAAAGGTACAACTTCATTGAGTTTTGTCCATGGGTCTCTATTTTAGAGTTATTGTCTGAATCCCGATATACATGCTAAAAGGTACAACCTCCTTAAGTTATGTCTATGGGTGTATTTTTCAGACATTCAGATATTTACATATCCACAGAAAGATTTGAGCCGGCCAACGAGAAACAGCAACAATGGGGTTATATAGGGGAATTCGCGACATCTGGTAGTCGACTTTACAGAATAGTTTGTTCTAGAATTTATAATTTTAAAATGAAATTTACATTTTCATATAACACATATATATATATGGTAGATATGTAAATATGTATAGAGAAAATGTATAGAAAGAACGCTTCAAGAAGATCTAGACGAATGGATCAATCATACCAACAGGAATAGCAAGTATATCTTAACATATCCAGTTCATCTCTGGGGTTCCAGGATCGATACCAGGGGAGGAGGACACTCATTGATTATTACTTATTTTTTCATGCCCACAGCTGCCCCCCTTCCTATCTCAACGTTAACTTTACAGCAGGTCCCTGACTACTTGCCTTACCTTCGTCTTCAAATTCCACAGCTATGCAACATGATGGTACAAAGAGGCTGTTTTACGCTCAAATTTTGTGCTTAAGGTTAACTGAAATTTGTGTCTATTTTCTTCATTATGTGTCAAGTTTATATATGTATATTAAAAATAAAAAAGGCATTTCCTCACCAAAAGCACATGTGCTTTTTAGATGGCAGAGCGCCATCTAGTGGAGCAAAAATAAACTAAACGTTGGGTTTTCTTGATTTATCAAGAAATTGGGTTGGCCAAATATCACGGAGCAAGTTAAACAAACGTTAAGTTTATTTTTGCTCCACTAGATGGCGCTCTGCCATCTAAAAAGCACATGTGCTTTTGGTAAGGAAATGCCTTCTTTATTTTTAATATCAACACCTGACCTACTTATTTTTTTTTCTAATGTTTTTTCATATATATATATATGTTTATTCCACAATTGATTGTAACCTCTGTAGATATCGTAGTATATTTCGTATTGATATGGCTTTGTGTAGAAGGAAATTATGTTGAAATTCTATACAGCGGTATCGAGCAATTACTATAAGTGATTTTAGATCTATCTGTAATGTAGGGAAAGCCATGTGGTGACAGGCGCTATGTACATATTCATTGTATATATGTATATATAGATGGAAATTTTGCTGGGAGGAAGTTTATCTATAAAAGCTAAGTTTGTCTATCCATTCACTGATTACCTTTTTGGTTATAATTTACATTCCTTTGAAGGTAGAAACGACCTTGAGTTTTGTAGATCAATATCCTCCCAATTTCCATCTATATTTTGGCCATAGATTTGGCCTAGCTACTTTGCCAGTAAAACACCTCTTTGGCAGATTGTGAAGATTCTATTAGATCCGGTGTGGATCTCATGGAATAAACTCCATCCTTATCTGAAGAAGGCCATTAACCTGAAACCATGGTCTCCAGGTTGACGCCTCTCAGTTTGACAAAACTAGTGCTGTGGTTTAGTCATCGACTCGAGGTGACTTTACAAGGAAGTTTTACCTTTTAGCATGTATATCGGGATTCAGACAATAACTCTGAAAGGTATTTGATACACAATGATCTTTATTGAAGACAAACGAGATAACAAAATGTGAACAATAACTCTCAAAGATACACTCATGGACAAAACTTAAGGAAGTTGTACCTTTTAGCATGTACATCGGGATTCATACAATAACCCTGAAAGATACACTCATGGACAAAACTTAAGTAAGTTGTACCTTTTAGCAAGTCTATCGGGATTTCGACAATAACTCTGAAAGATATTTGATACACAGTGACCTTTATTGAAGACACTCGAGATAATCAAGTGTGAACAAAATTGCCTTTGTCTCCTTCAATAAAACAGACGACCGGTAACACCAAAGACTTTTCACTTATGTTTTGTCCATAAGTGTATATTGTGTGGATTGCCTGCTAACACGAGACTCTCGAATCGGGACTGAAATTTCTCTTCAATTTCTTCAACTGGGAAGATTGGAATATTGTGTCTGATAAATAATATTTCTTTTTAGTTGTTGCCTTTGTAATCTATGTCACGAAAAGAAAGTATATATATTGTTTCTGTAATCCTTCCAGAAGACTCTGACAAAGAATTAGACTTGCTGACTCCAAAGATATATTTCAGATCATTGAGTTCTTAATATATCATAGGAATTAATGACTCAAAGACAAGTTCTCCTCTATTCTTATAATTTCCTTAGAAGAACCTAACGGGGACTTTGACCCTCAACAATATTCATAATTTAAAGTCAGATATTCCATATTCACATAGAATAGAGGTATTTAAGGCTTCATGTGAAGCCATGAACCAATCTCTACTACAAAAACATATATTTTATTAATAATTACACACACAAAAAGCTTTATTAAGACCACCGGTCTTATACAGATTCACCACAGGAAGAAATAATAGATGGAGATCCTATACTCCAGGTAGCGCAGAACCCAACAACAGCCTCCTGGTTCGACGCATGTCCAATGGCCATACGTTCCTTTGTACATACGTCATGGTTAGCGAATCACTGAACAGGCTAGTGTGGAATCAGCCGCGTTCTAATCTTCGTTTTTCTCATCCAAATGGACCATGGCATTCGACGATTCAATTGATTAATAATTTATTAATGTTTCCATGAAAACCTGACAGGAGCTTAGTGACGCTTCAATGAGCATGAATCAAGGACATATTCGTCCACAAGTTTTTGCCTCCTCTCAAATCGACCTCTTTTCTCAATTAGATTAATGTCGAATAGTTAGGTCGAACCGAAGTTTTTGGTATCTTTTAGGCTATTTACACTCATGGACAAAACTAAAGTGGAAAGTCTTTAACGTTACCGGTTATCTGTTTGTTATTTAAGGAGACAAAGACAATTTTGCTCACACTTGGTTATCTCGTGTGTCTTCAATAAAGGTCACTACGATATCTTTCAGAGTTATTGTCTGAATCCCGATATAGATGCTAAAAGGTACAACTTCATTGAGTTATGTTCATGAGTATATATTTCAGAGTTATTGTCTGAATCCCGATATACATGCTAAAAGGTACAACTTCATTGAGTTATGTCCATGAGTATATATTTCAGAGTCATTGTCTGAATCCCGATATACATGCTAAAAGGTACAACTTCCTTAAGTTATGTCCATGAGTGTATTTTTCAGAGTTATTGTCTGAATCCCGATATATATGCTAAAAGGTACAACTTCCTTAAGTTATATTCATGAGTATATATTTCAGAGTTATTGTCTGAATCCCGATATATATGCTAAAAGGTACAACTTCCTTAAGTTATGTCCATGAGTGTATCTTTCAGAGTTATTGTTCGAATCCCCATATAAATGTTAAAAGGTACAACTTCCTTAAGTTTTGTCTATGGGTGTATTTTTCAGAGTTATTGTTTGAATCCGATATACATGTTAGAAGGTACAAACTCCTTAAGTTTTGTCCATGAGTGTATCTTTCAGAGTTATTGTCTGAATCTCGATATACATACTAAAAGGTACAATTTCCTTAAGTTTTGTCTATGAGTGTAGAATAGATTTATCAAAGTGAAAATTAATTTATACATTTCATATATTAATGCTCCTTTTAAGATAAGAAACGGGTACCCAGCTCTGTCGACGATGTAAACAGAGAAAAAATCCTGTTCTTATACCAATCTGAAATAAGTGATTTGTCACGCACGCCATTTCCCAAATAAAAGATGATATAATGCTGTCACTAATTTTATTTTAGTGCAATTTATATCCTATATACTGTATATCCTGTTTAGCCATCAAATTTCATGACATTTCACCAATTATTTTCCAGATACAGGCGTATCACTGAAAAGGCGAGTGTGGAATCAGCCGCGTTCTAGTCTTCGCTTTCCTTATCCAAATGGACCACGGCATTCGGCGATTCAATTAACTACGGTCGTGTAGAATTTATAACATATAAATATATATATTTAGAAAATATGCATTTGGATTTATAACATATATATTATTCCGATATTTCGAGACGCAACTTGCCTCTCTTTATCGAGGACCTTTGTGTTTCTCACTAAAACACGTGAGAACGCGTGTATCCCTCTCGTTCTACAAGACCATCATTAATTTTATTAAACGACCATATAAATATATAATGAAATAACATTTCTTAATCTTACAACTAAACACGTTACTGTTCACCTGTTCATGGTTTTTCAAGATGCCTTAAAGACCAGATTTTTTGGTCGTTAAGATACAGCTTGCACCACGCTGAAGAGGGTCAACAGCCCGAAACGCGTACGTGGTTAGCTTTTCTTGATTAATCAAGGATGGGTATTTGGCCAATTCTGGAATATTTTTTTAAAAATCAACGATTTGTAGATATTTATTCCGATAGATGGCGCAAGCCATCAGAAACTTTTAGTTGCACGATCAGGAAATGCTTTTTTTTTTCTTAATTTATCCACCTGATCAAAGTACAAATTCACTTTTGAACTAATTTCACGTTACGTTAATGTTAGTTTTTTTTTTTTCATGAGAAACCATCACTTTGAAGTTAAAAGATCATCCTCATTCTAATCAAAGCATACGACAACATAACATTTTCTTCTGCTTTTATTTCCTATAATTCTCATCTAATTTACATATCTTTATTATATCTTTTCTCTTAATACACACATCTTACTTATAAATGACTGCGGCGTATAATTATAAAGCTATACAACCAGTTTAACCGCATAAGTTTCTTTTTATTTATGAAAACATCTTAGCTTATATGCAATTAGAAAGAATTAAATACATAATCAATGAATAAATAAATATTTACATGTAATTCTACTATCTTTTTTTTATTTATTTTATTTCAATTTAAAGCGCTATGTCCCCTTAGGGACACTTGCGCTGTCATACATGTATGCATTTACATTTGTCTATTAATTATACTGTCTTAAAAGCCTATGTCTTTAGAGTTTGCTTAAATACCATTTATAAGATTCCATCCTCCGGTGTAGAATATATAAGCAGAATGATCAAATACAGTATTATAGCTCTAAAAAAACGGTCTGGTAAATAAAAATGGCGAAACAGCTGGGAGGATTTGCCACTGATGAGCCAAGCCCTCTCAATATATTTTTCATCGCAGTAAGGACAGTAGAAGTTGGATATATTTGTGAAAGAAACACGTCTTAATGTTTTCATTTATTAAATACTGAATGCAATATAACACATGTAGGTCTCTCTGAAGTCTTTCCAAAGAAGATATTGAGGGACTAATTATTGTAGCGTAGGAACACGTCGAGAAAACAAAAAGTAGTTCCCTCCGCGATGTCCAATGGCAATAGATTAGAAGCAACTGGCGTTAAATAGAGGCTAAATGAAGCAGAAATTCTTTAATTTGATGGTTTATTAATAACTGTTTTAATTAGGGGAGCTGAGACCTGTTTTTTTTTTTCTTCTTACTCTCCACTTCATCTCAAATACGTCAATTCTTATTAAACTTTCACTTTTTCCTTCTAATTTGAGATTCCCATAATGAGATTCCAGACGTTATTTCCAGCAAAAGAGAAAAAAAAAGATCTTGAAGGAAATTTCTTTACGTCTTATTTTAGGTCTAATGATTTTGTGGTTACAATTCTTCCACCACGTTTAATATTGCAATTAAGTATGTTAACAATTTTTTTTTTGTTCTTTTTTCTATGTTTTTTAACCTTTTGCTTCAATAAATTTGTTTTTTTTTATTAATTTGTTCTTTTCATTTCATATCAATGAGAATAATGGTATTGTATTATGTTTTATTATTATCTTTTTTTCAGTAAACACAGTTCCATTTAACAATCTCAAGAGATTACAAAATTGTTGATTACATTAAGATATATTAAGATCAATTCAAAACACTCTCATCTTCAAACTAATCTTCTTACTGTAAAAGCTTAAGATTAAAAATATTTTTTTTATCCTTTTAGGTAGTAAATTGTTATCATTAATGACTTTTACTTCGTTTTTATTCTTTCCTCTTTTCTGTATACGTTCTCTTAGAGAGGTTTAATATAAACACAGTGTGTATTAAAATTTCTTATCCACCTCCTTGTTTAATTTAAAAACACATTTAATGGTAACTTTCCTTCAACAATTAATCTACTTAATGATTTTCTCCGATGTTGTGTTGAAAGTTGATTGATTCCAAAAGTGCTAATAGTTGCTAATTTAATTAATCGAATAGATTTGCATGTTTTTTTGCTTCCCTCTTTGCATACTCACTAGGGGAATTAGCCTGGTGTTTTCCTCTCATATTTTAACTCTCTACAGAATTAATTAATAGCTTGATACCATTTATCTTCTAACGTTATCCAAACTACAAACTTTTTTGTTGCTTGTTGTTGTTATGTGTTCTTCTCCTTTTTTTACTAAATGGCTATCCATTAAATTACCCAGTTTTTTTTAAAGGTTGTTCTCTTTTATGCCTTGTAAAATATACACTGTTTTTGATATCTTTAGTTACACTCATGAACACACACACAAAACTTGAAGAAGTTGTATTCTTTAGCATGCATATCGGGATTCAGAGAATAACTTTGATACTCATGTACAAAACTTGAAGAAGTTGTATCCTTTAGCATGCATATCGGGATTCAGAGAATAACTTTGATACTCATGTACAAAACTTGAAGAAGTTGTATCCTTTAGCATGCATATCGGGATTCAGAGAATAACTTTGATACTCATGTACAAAACTTGAAGAAGTTGTATCCTTTAGCATGCATATCGGGATTCAGAGATTAACTTTGATACTCATGTACAAAACTTGAAGAAGTTGTATCCTTTAGCATGCATATCGGGATTCAGAGAATAACTTTGATACTCATGTACAAAACTTGAAGAAGTTGTATCCTTTAGCATGTATATCGGGATTCAGAGAATAACTCTGATACTCATGTACAAAACTTGAAGAAGTTGTATCCTTTAGCATGTATATCGGGATTCAGAGAATAACTTTGATACTCATGTACAAAACTTGAAGAAGTTGTATCCTTTAGCATGTATATCGGGATTCAGAGAATAACTCTGATACTCATGTACAAAACTTGAATAAGTTGTATCCTTTAGCATGTATATCGGGATTCAGAGAATAACTCTGATACTCATGTACAAAACTTGAATAAGTTGTATCCTTTAGCATGTATATCGGGATTCAGAGAATAACTGTTATACTCATGTACAAACCTTAAGGAAGTTGTATCTTTCAGCATGTATATCTAGATTCAGAAAATAACTCTGAAAGATATACTCATAGAAAAAACCTAAGGAAGTTGTACCTTTCAGGATGTATATCGGGATTCACACAATAACTTTGAAAGACACTCATGGACAAAACTTAAGGAAGTTGTACCTTTTAGCATGTATATCGAAATTCAGACAATAACTATGAAAGATACTCATTGACAAAACTTAAATAAGTTGTACCTTTTAGCATGTATATCGGGATTAAGAGAATAATCCTGAAAGATATTTGATACACAATAACCTAATTGATACACGAGATAACCAAGTTTGAACAAAATTGCCTCTGTATTCTTCTTCAAAGAAAAAAAAACACAGATTACTGGCAACAACTAAGAATTTCCACTTAAGTTTTGTCCATGATTGTAGATCTTTAATTGAAGTTCACTAGATTTTTCCTCCCATGAGAAACTATTAAATTGATTATTAAATTGGTTGATGTAGCTATACCTTTTCCAAATCATCTTTTCTAAGTAATTTTGCCCCTGGGCGAATTCTGTGTAGGGAATAGGTCCCCAATAAAAAGTCTGCTTGTTGTTGTAAATAGAACTGTAAAAAATCGGAAAATTTACATATTTTCTATTTTTGAGAGCATACTATTAGGGTAGAAGACAATCTATAAGCACAAAGGCTTGGCTAAGTTTAGGTTAGGTTAGGCTCAACCTAACAACCACCTGGCATTATGTTGAAAACTAATGTTGGGAAAGAGAAATAGATTATATTTCCCAGATGTTATTTCTTATGACAGGAATCCTTTTCAATCAAACAAGTACTAAAGATGAAAGTCACGTAATTTTATATAACTACAAGTTTTAATAACTAATTAAAAAATTAAATCTAATAAAAACTAATAAACTAATAAAAATTAAAAACATACATAACTACACTTGTATTTTCTATCCTTTAATACACATCGCAATACCAGAGAATAATACACTAACATTTAAAAACTATTAAAAAATTCACAATTTAAACCTCCCTTTTTACTCATAGTCAATAGTTATAAGAAAATGTTTAGCTATATATATATTATAAATAACCCAATGTTGAACCTTTGGTTTGATTATGAATGCTACATAGCGAAAAAGACCATGAAAGAAACTCTTGACACAATATACTAAATCTAACAAAGATTTAGACCGTTTAGAATAAATTAAAACACAAGGAATAAATATACGTCGATTATCAATATTTTAAAATAAAACTACAACCTTTCGCAAAAGAAACTTATTGCGAAAGGTTGTAGTTTTATTTTAAAATTTGTAGCGCAATTTTTTCGTTTACTTCAAATTATCAATATTAAAAGGGAAAAATAAGCTAACCTATGCACGGTGAATTCTGTGGCCACTGGACATGCGTCGGACCTGGAGGCTGTTGGATTCTGTGCTACCTGGAGTATAGGAGTTCCATCTATGCTTCCTTCCTGTGGTGAATCTGTATAAGACCGATGGTCTTAATAAAGCTGAATGTGTGTATATATTATTAAAAAAATGTTTATTTTTAGTCATATTTTATTGAAAAAAACTCTGTAAAGTCGATTACCAGATAGCGCGGATTTAAAATATATAAATTTGTTGTTGTTTACCTTTGGCCGGCACGAAACCTTTGGTAAATATGTAAATACATAAACATATATCTTTGTCTTTCTTTTCACGCTTCAATTCGGGTATTTTATCCTCAAGTTATCAGCTCAAATAGTGATTTAGAGTTGTTTTATTATATTTTCCAAGATGTCACAACTGCATAACATAGGCACAATGTATTAAAAAGAAGAAAATAATTTCTCTTTTAGCAATATTATATAACACATATATACAGCTTTGGAAGCAATGGTCGCCTCTCCCGTCAGAATAAACGTCAGAATCTGACGCCATCTATTGACCGTCGCCGCAACTAGCAGCATCGGGTCGGTGACAGAGCCACAACACCTGGCAAACTGATAAGCGTCCACCTAGAGACCATGGTTTCGGGCTAATGGCCCTCGTTAGTCTAGGGCGGACTTTATTCCATGAGATCCACACGGGATCCAATGGAATCCTCACAATCTACCAAAGAGGTGTTTTGCTGGCAATGTGGCTGGGCCAAATCTATTGGCAAAACATATATGGAAAATTTGCCGGGAGGAAATTAATCCATGGAAGCAATGGTCGTCTCTCCCGTCAAAATAAACGTCATGGACGCTTATCAGTATGCCAAAGTTGGCGACCCGATGCCGCTAGTTGCGGCGACGGTCAATAGATGGCGTCAGATTCTGACGTGTATTTTGACGGGAGAGGCGACCATTGCTTCCATGGATTAATTTCCTCCCGGCAAATTTTCCATCTATATACAGCTTTATTAAGACCACCGGTCTTATACAGATTCACCACAGAAAAAAAGCATAGATGGAGCTCCTATACTCCATGCAGCGCAGCACCCAACAACAGCCTATAGGTCCGACGCATGTCCAATGGCCACAGATTCCACCGTGTATACGTTAACGTATCACTTAAAAGACGAGTATGGAATCAGCCGCGTTCTAGTCTTCGCTTTCCACATCCAAATGGACCACGGCATTCGGCGATTCTATTAATCTCTTTATCGAGGACCTTTGTGTTTCTCACTAAACACGTGAGACCGCGTGTATCACTCTCGTTCTACAAGACCAATGAAATATTACAGATAGAGATACGATAGAGATGAAGGATAAAGATGATTGGCTCATCATTGATGGCCCCAAATCACGCTCTGTCGTGGGATAGGTTGCAAATTTGTTAACAACACTCTCTTAATTATAATATACATTGTACAATAAATTTCTATAAGTTTATGATCTATTGTTGTTGTTGTCGTGGCCGATGAAGAGCCTCAGATGTCTCCATACATCTCTTTTACAGCAGCAGCAATGTCCACTATCTTGGGTGTGTAAAACTGCTGCTCTGGGTCCATGCCAATTTTCTGTAAGGCTGCGGCCATTGCTGGGCATGAGAATATGTGAGTAGGTGTTAGTTCCACACCAAGACAGTTGTTACATGTCCTATAGGTTCTTGTGCCATCTGGATGTATTGTCATTCCTTTATAGCATTTTGTTCTAAGTCTTGTTATAGTTTTGTCAGTTTTCTCTCAGAGTTTATTTCACATATTTGATCTTTTCCTATTTTTTTTTGTTTAATTATCTTGTATTTTGCCAAAGCATCAGCGTCAAATAATGACATTTGTTCTTTCCTTTGGCTCAACTTTCTGGCTTTCTTTGCCAATTCATCTGCCATTTCATTACCCCCGATCTCAACATGGGCAGGAATCCATTGGTTCCAGTTGGGTAAGTAATGAGTGTATTATGATCTATTACTAATATCAATATATTCCTTTACATAACCAACGTATTTTATTTCCTCTACAATTATATGTAAATAAGTTTTGAATTGTTTAATCATAATAAATTGTCTTAGCATACCAAGACGTTTGTCTTTCCTAATTTTTTCACGTGACACTATTGTTATTAGTGACCTATCTTACAATCTATATTCTAATCAGTTATAAATATGGATTTGTTATTAATATATTCTTATTAATTTGGTAATAAAGATTTGAATCTATAGTTCTACCTGTCAGAGAGATGTTCTAATGATCTCAGTTTAAATAACTACATCAGCTTATCGTCCATTTAAATGGCCGGATGTTTCCGAGGTTTAATTGGACCTCAATTTGACACAGTTGACTGATCGTTAAAACCATGACTCACTCATCCTTAATCACATGGACGTGTTGTGTGCTCTTTGTATATATATGGACAATTTTTGACAATTTAAAATCCTTTATTGACCCTCGGTAAACTAATAAAATATATATAATAATAAATAATATTAATAAATTGATAAATGAGAGAGATAATACACTCACATAGACAAAACTTGAGGAAATTGAGTGTCTTTGTTGTTTCTGATCCTCCTATTATTATTTTTTTTTGAAGGAGACAAAGGTTGTTCACACATGGTTATCTCGTGTGTCTTCAATAAAGGTCACTGTTTATCAAATATCTTTCAAAGTTATTGTCCGAAACCCCCTCAGTTAACTGTTAAATATTAATAACTTATATTAATGAATTGATAAATGATAGAGATAATACACTCATAGACAAAATTTTAGGAAATGGAGTGTCTTTGTTGTTTCTGATCCTCCTATTATTATTATTCTTTGTTTTTTTTTTGAAGGAGAGACAGAGACAATTTTGTTCACACCTGGTTATCTCGTGTGTCTTCAATGAAGGTCACTGTAATATCTTTCAAAGTTATTGTCTGAACCTCGATATACATGCTAATAGTACAACTTCTTTAAGTTTTGTCCATGAGTGTATATTCTTCACTGTGTTTATGAAAGTAGAATTCTTACAGTTGCTGTGGTGAAATCTGTTATAGATATACTTTAGGACTTAAGGTTCCCCCACTTTGAGAAATTACTATATGTAGAGATATCGCGTTATAATTGAAAATACAAAAACTCTAATACATTGTCCGTAGATGACCAGACTTAAGTCTGAAAATCAAGGACTGCTGTTCTCTTGAGGACAGAATTGATTCTTGTACCTCCTGCTCTGTACCAGTCATCAGCAGAAGTAGATAGACTCCTGCATAATACGAATTATAAAAAAGGACCACAAATAAATAATAGATAATAAATTTTATTAGGAGCATAAATAGCGATTAGAACAGAAAGAAAGACTAAATTTTTCGTCTTTTTATATGCTATATATTTGGATAGCTATTTACCATATAAATATCTCTTTGGTTATTTCTGAAGAATTCATAAACCTCTTGCAGATCTCAAGAAATCATAGCCCAACCTGTAATGAGAAAAACTATAGCCTGAAATAATAGAATCAAGATTCACGTTATAAATTTGCTAAAGCTGGTGTTGTGGCTACTCTTAGACTACTAGATCGCCAAGACGTCAGTAGATGGCGCTATTTTTTTTTTGAGCAAATTTGGGATGGATAAATATCTATATTCATGATAAAATTGGGGAAAAAAGTTTTAAAATTACAAACTATTTTCTCACAATTAGTTTCTTTTTATTACAAAACGCTAGCTTTCAAGCGATAATCGCTCTTCAACTGACTTAATAAAACATCGACTATTTGCGAGAATCATATTCGTTTCGAACGTTGCTATAGTCGATGTTTTATTAAGGCCGTTGAAGAGCGATTATCACTTGAAAGCTAGCGTTTTGTAATAAAAAGAAACTCATTGTGAGAAAATAGTTTGTAATTTTAAAATGGATAAATATAATCTCTCTTTTTTTTTTCAAACCAATAATCTACACTATTATCAAAATATATTTATTCTAGTATTGAAAAATACTAATTAATACAATTTAAATGTAATTATACTGTACTAAAAGCTTATGTCCATAGTTTGATTAAATACCATTTCTAAGATTCCACCCTTCATTGTAGCCTATTTAAGCAGAATGATCCAATACAGTATTAGAGCTCTAAAGAAGCGGTCTGGTAGATTAAATTGGTGAAACTGCTGGGAGAGTTTACCACTGATGAACCAAGCACTCCCAATATTTTTTCATCGCAGTAAGGACAGTAGAAGTTTGTTTTATGTGTGAAAGAATCATTCGCGTCTTAATGTCTTAATTCGTTATATTGGAAAATATATTTGCATATACAAGGTTTTTATTTGAGCAATAGTTACCCAGAAATTATTTGAAAAAGTAAAAACAAAAATCAGGTAAAAGTTTATTTTAATTTAAATTTGCAAGCTTTCGAGCAAATATATTGCTCTTCAACGGGCTGATATTCTATGTACAATCTCTAAATAATGTATATACAAAATAATTGAAAACTTTTGTTATTAGCATGTGCTCTCGCGGGCGTGCATCAGACTGTTTCCAGCTAAAGTAATAGATATTATATACTGGGATTAAATATATATATGTCATAATTTGTATAATTAATGCCCAAGAGATATATTTATTTCCGCCATATGTTATATTTTAAAATGTAAATACAAATTCATCCATGTATAAATCTGTAACAAATAAATCTGGGAGCCAGCGCGCGCGGGGGAAGGCCACGCCTCCGCCGCGTGGCGCGTGCTCACGAGTGTCGAGCAAGTTCTTTTTTGACGCGTACATGCACAACGCTTGCGCCCTTCCATTCGACCACGGCAACTACGACAGATACATTCCAATAATTATTAATATTTAGATTATTTGTCAGGGATATTGTTATATTGAGTTGGGAGGTCAATTTTTCTATTAATGCTATTTATTTTTGATGATACCAGAGCTTCCAGGAATAATCGTTGCTTGCTTTTTATGTCGTGTTAATGGGCTATTGCTTGTTTGAGATTGAATGTGTTTATACATCGTGAAAAACTACCACAAGTTGTGTTTAATCCGGGAAAACCACCATCAAGGTATTGTACTGGAATATATTACTGTTGATAGAGATTTCATCACTTATAAATTGAGTTATCCCAAGCTGTGTTTCAATTTCAGGATAATTCTAAAGTTTAATTAAAACGAGCATAATATGTTAGGCAACTGATGACAAAGAATATATATTGCTTTTTTAATGTGTCAACCTTAAGCAAGAATTACTTTATTCCCAGTATCGTTCCAAATATATCAATTTGCATCATCCCATGTCAATATTCATAGCACACCATACTGTGAAACTGACGTCAAGTTAATTGTCAGCCTATGGTAGGAGTTAAAGAACGGTTTGCCTCACAACCAATCATTTCAATTCATTTAATCAATATATAATCCTCTTTCAATTGCAAGTTAATTAAATGATCGAAAATAGAATTTAAAAATTCGATGAAAACACTCGTTTTAATTAGATGAGTTTATATTATTAGATTCTCTCTGCTTGGTTAGTTTTCAGCCCAGATAAACATTGTTTCAAAGTCTGTTAAAGGGATTACCATCCTTGAAAGATAGCCAAACAAGGTGGGATATATATTTTTAAAGGTCTGTTTAAAGGTATTTTGGCCCGAAAGATAAAAAATTAGGGTAGAATATAAATTGTTTTAAGGCCTTTTGAAGGGCTTAACAGCCAGAAGAATAACAAAGCAGGGTGGAATATACATTGTATCAAGGTTTCTTGGCCCGAAAGATAACCTAGCAGGGTAGAATATACATTGTCTTAAGGTTTGTTGAAGGGTTTCCTGGCCCGAAAGATAACCAAGCAGGGTGTAATATACATTGCTTTAAGATTTATTGAAGGGTTTCTTGGCCCGAAAGATAACCAATCAAGGTAGATATACATTGTTTTAAAGTGTGTTAAAGGGTTTCTCGGCCCGAAAGATAACCTAGAAAGGTGAAATATACATTGTTTTAAGGTTTGTTGAAGGGTTTCTTGGCCCGAAAGATAACCAATCAAGGTAGAAATACATTGTTTTAAAGTGTGTTGAAGGGTTTCTTGGCTCTAAAGATAACCTAGCAGGGTAGAATATATTTTGTTTTAAGGTGAGTTGAAGGGTTTCTTTGCCCGAAAGATAACCTAGCAAGGTGGAATATACATTGTTTTAAGGTTTGTTAAAGGGTTTCTTAGCCCTAAAGATAACCAAACAGTGAAATATACATTGTTTTAGGTTATATAGCCATTAGTTTATTTTTTTTTCTGAACTATTATTTTTTAATATAAAAAAATTCCCCCCCTCTCTCTCTCAATTGTCAAGAAGAGTTCAAATCACAGACATTCCCAAAACATGGATTTCCCAGGTTTCTTTTGCAATTGGTCATTCATTGGAAGTTTATTTATATAAGAATGTTTTATATTTGATTAAAAAAAGGTCGTCACTCAAGGAATGTAATTGCCCATCTAAATGGTATTTTATAAAAATATTTACCGTATTTAACGAATATTAAACGTTAATGGATAAATCACTTTCCAATTTATCGCTGAAGGCAAACACCTAAAAGACAAATATTGATAAACTTTCTAAATTGGTTTTACCAATTTATGTATTTCTCCTTCACAAACTAAAACGTTTTGCAAACAATCTATTATGAAGGCCATCTTCATACCTAAAACGATGATTGTTAAAAAAATTCTATTCTACAAAACTTTCTGATTAATTCTATTCACCCAAACCAAATTACACATTCACATTATGCAAATAAGGGAAAGAGAAGATGTAGATTTAAAGGCAAAAGAGAGATGACATCTGCTATGTAGGTAGATTGGTGACGTTGACATAAAAGATCCTGGTGATTTCTGATTGATGTAGAGGACATTTTAATTTCCTGAAGGTAATAACAATTTCCCTAACTGTTGGTAGCTAATGGGCTCAACTAATGAAGTCTGCCTCCTGATTACATTTGCATAAACGAGATTAAATATGGTAAAACAATGTTTCCTGGGCTCGAGGCTAATTGAAGAAATCCGCTTTGACTACATCTACACACCATAAACATAATGATGGTGGTTTGGTGGCGATTGTTTGAGATCTCTATACCTTTAATCTTGATGAGCTTCATAGAGAATTCAAACACACTTTCTTATTTTCTCATATCAATTTCAAAACATGTAATGTTGGTTTGATAGCGATTGTTTGAGATGTCTATACCTTTCTCCTTCTTCTTCTTTCTTATCTCCACTCAATCATATTAGGGTATCAAGCTTGTAGAGCTTATTGATGGTGTCTGCTGGGGATGTGTAGAGCTCATCAATGGATGAGCCTATACAGTCAATGATGCGGTTGTATATACCTTTAATTTTGATGGGCTTCATAGAGAATTCAAACACATTTTCTTATTTTCTCATATCAATTTCAAAACATGTAATGGTGATTTAGTGGTGATTGTTTGAGATGTCAATACCTTTCTTCTTTCTTATCTCCACTCAGTTATATTAGAGTATCAAGCTTGTAGAGCTTGAGACTTTTGATGGTGTCTGCTGGGGATGTGTAGAGCTCATCAATGGATGAGTCAATACAGTCAATGATACGGTTGTGTATACCTTTAATTTTGATGGGCTTCATAGAGAATTAAAACTCACTTTCTTATTTTCTCATATCAATTTCAAAACATATAATGGTGGTTTGGTGGCTCTTGTTCCTGAAGATGTCTATACCTTTAATTTTGATGGACTTCATAGAGAATTGAAACACAATTTTATTTCTCCATATCAATTTCAAAAACATGTTATATATATGTCATAAAAAAGATGTATTTTAGGTACGTTACCAATTCATTCATGCAGTCGTGGATTGAAGTGAAATGATAACTTTTATATTCAAAATTGTATTTTTTTTAATGATTATATTTTAAGAACAAAAAATTTGCATACATATAATTTTATAAAAATAATCTAAGTATATACAAAAAACATCTTGGGTTGTACTCCTTTTGTTAAGGATTTTAAAAAATTAACTCTGTGTTAATTCTATGATTATTTAAATTATAATTATATTAATGAATAATAAAAATCATATTTTTATTATGTCATATATATATTTAAATGTATTAATCAACCAGGCGTGATAATGAAATATTAGCGCCTATTACAAAGGAAACAAACAACAAACAAATTAGAACTTAGAATTATATATTGCCACATGGAAAATTAGGGAAGATCAACTTCGAGATGACACAGCAATTTATTTAAAGCAAGAACAAACTATGAATGATAAACAAAAGATAAGGAATGAGGGAAGTTTACAGAATAGTAAAATATAAACATAAAAAATGATACTCTGTTAATACTAGTGTAAAATAATAAATGCTTCGCTATACAATATTTACAAATTTACATGTATTATTCGACAGAGTTTATAAAATTTATATAGACAAAGTGACTGATGTAAGAGAGTTAAATCATTTAGATCATGGAACAATCGATGTCTTACTACATGTAATATAATTAAAATTTATAATAATTAATATCTTTTCTTAAAGATAGAGGTTGCCTGGCCAGCATTCATAGTCTTTAAAATTAAGACACTTCGGCGAGAGTAAATGCTTTTATTCTTTCGACGTCTCGGCAAAAATCGTTTGTCCTCATCAGTAACGAATGTGTAGACACGTACATATGTAGACATGTGGTAAACTTACAGTAAAAAAGCAGTCGCTTACTTCTACCCACCATGATTATCATGGCCTGTACCACGTATACTAGGATGAGCAAAAAAAAGTAAAGAATATATATTAAAGCATTTAACAAGGCGTCATTAATGTATCTTGAGGTTGAAAGAGCGTTCTAACGCGATTTTTTAAATTCTGTACATCATTAGATGTCAAAATTTTAAAAATGACGTTTTGGGACAATTAAATTAATAAATTCATTTTCAATCTTCGTCTTCTTTCTTATCTCCACTTAATCATATTAAGGTATCAAGCTTGTAAAGCTTGAGACTTTTGATGGTGTCTGCTGGGGAAGAGTAGAACTCATCAATGGATAAATCAAAACAGTCAATAATGTGTTTTGGGGTTGCAGGTTGAGAATTGCAATTAGTACATAGTTGGAAAACTCAATCTTCTTTAAAATTTGTAACACCATTAATTGTAACAACATTAAATGAAACAACATGAGATTATGATCGTTATGAGAACTAGAAGTATGACTTCCAGCTATGTATAAGTATATATATGCTAACTATGTGTGTATATGCTAAAGAAATAAAAATAGTTAGAAGAAACATAGCCCTGTATTGATTGTTGATTTTATTAAATAAAATTTTATATTTGGATTCTTCTTGGACAATCCTAAACTTGAAATAGATATATGTGTTACGCCTTTAAAAAACAAATTCCAATTATAATCGACTATAAAATCAAGATTAAAAAGAATACAATTTTCTAATAAAAAAATCTTGTAAAGAAAAAAGCACAAGAAAAAATATATAAAATCCTTAATATAGTGATATAAAAGACAAATTGAAAAAGAAATAGCAATGTCTACGATCAAAATTCTTCGAAACGTGAAACTATGTAAATATTGGCATTGTAATTTTGACTAAGTAACATGTCCATGTAAATAATTTAGTTGTCTATTCCCAGTGACAGAATACAAATCATGGAAGTATTTTTTATTAAAAATAAATCAGCGCAACTCTGTGAATAGAGAAGAAAGAGATCAAACGTCTGGTAACACTGACGCCATAATCGGACTCCATATAAAACGCGAGTCTCCCTTTATTACATTTTTAATATATTTCTTGTTATATGGCGCCGAGCGAAATTAAAAACGTCGTGAGATCAGGAATTTGGGATCGAAATGGTTTGATGGTTATTAACGTCGGGCGTTGATTTGTCCGGCGGTAATATCGGGGGCTGCGGGGATATTTCATCTGAGTCCTAATTGCCGCCGCGCTGCTGCCCCCATTACTGTGACATGTCCGGCTGGATTATTGGAACCTGGCAATCCGTCACCGGCAGCCTTTTTAACACTCGCTCGCCTCTTCTAGCCTGCGCTCGCCCTCTTCTTCTATTCTTCTATATTCGCCCTCTTCAAACCTACAGTTTCTCTTTTCTAACCTTCTTCCATATTCATCTGTTTTTTTTTTTTTAATCTTAAAATGGCTCTCTTCTACATTCGCCCTCTTCAAACCTACAGTTTCCCTATTCTATTCTTCTTCCATATTCGTCTGCTTTTATCTTAAAATGGCTCTCTTCTACATTCGCCCTCTTCAAACCTACAGTTTCCCTATTCTATTCTTCTTCCATATTCATCTGTTTTTATCTTAAAATGGCTCTCTTCTACATTCGCCCTCTTCAAACCTACAGTTTCCCTATTCTATTCTTCTTCCATATTCGTCTGCTTTTATCTTACAATGGCCCTCTTCTTTTTTTATAATCGCCCTCTTCTTTCATATTCGCCCTTTTCTATTCTTCTTACAAATTCGTCCTATTCCATTCTTCTTCTACATTCGTTTGCTTCTATCTTACAATGGCTCTCTTCTACATTCGCCCTCTTCTATTCTTCTATATTTGCCCTCTTCAAACCTACAGTTTCTCTCTTCTATTTCTACATTCGTCTGTTTTTATCTTATAATGGCCCTCTTCTTCCACCATATCCGCCCTCTTCTATTCTTCCACTACATTCGCCCTCTTCTATTCTTCTTCTATATTCGCCCTCTTCAAACCTACAGTTTCTCTCTTCTTCTTCTTCTACATTCGTCAGTTTTTAACTTACAATGGACTTCTTCTATTCTTCCACTACATTCACCCTCTTCTATTCTTCTTCCAAATTCTTCCATTCCATTCCACATTCGTCTGTTTATCTTACAATGGCCCACGTTCGCCCTCTTCTATTCTTCTTCTAAATTCTTCCTATTTCATTCTTGCTTCACATTCGTCTGTTTTTATCTTACAATGGCCCTCTTCTTCTACTACATTAACCCTCTTCCATTCCTTTTCCACATTCACCCTCTTCTATCCTTATTCCACATTGGACTTCGTTTATCTTGCATTCGCCTTCATCGATTTTCTTCCACATTTGCCCCCTTCTATTATTCTTTCAAATTCGCCCTATTCCATTGTTATTCCACATTCGTATGCTTTTATCTTACAATGGCTCTCTTCTTTTAGGTTCGTCCTCTTCTATTCTTTCTTCTACATTCGCCCTCTTCTAATCTTCTTCAAAATTCTTCCTATTCCATTCTTCTTCCACATTCGTCTGCTTTTATCTTACAATGGCCCTCTTCTTCCACATTCGCTCTCATCTATTCTACTTCTACATTCACCCTATTTCATTCTTCTTCTACATTCGTCTGCTTTTATCTTAGAATGATTTTGAGGCTCTATTAGTCTACATAATCACAGTATTAAATGTTTTAATTATAAAAGTAAAAATCTAGCTAAAATATGTCCATAACTAAAGGTTCTTACATAAAGATATTCAAAGTGAAACAGTACATGACTAAAAATGTTATGATTTTTAGCAAGTATGACAACAACTAGAAATATAAAATTTTATTGTCGCTGTAAACAAACTACGCCTAACCTTTTTATTTTAGATTATCCAAAACTATTTTGACTGTATTATTTTGCTAAATCCGGCTCGAAGGACTAAAATCTTGTCCTATTGGTGATTCATTGTAACGTTCCATTGTTTTGTTCCTCCTGTAGAAGGACTATCGTATCAGAAATTTATAGATTTGTGTGAATTAAAATGTTTTTAAAGAATTTATCCCAGGAGAGAGAGAGAGAGAGAGAGAGAGAGAGAGAGAGAACACAAGGCAATAACGCGCCATCTATACATATAAAATAAAAGGACTTAAAAGAGAGAGAGAGAGAGAATCCTGATATTTTTACCTTAGTTTACTTTTTATTATTATTCCTAGTACACGTGGTACAGGCCATTATATTAATGATGGGTAGTTAACGACTGCTTTTACTGTAAATGTACCACATATCTACATATGTGAAAAGCAGTTCGACTTTTGCACTTATAAATATGCCAAAACCCCTTTTGATTATTTGTACTCGCTGGTGGGGTTGGACTTTCACAAGAATCGGAATTCAATCCTGGGTTGTAGCGGTCGAAAACCAATGGCTTAGACTAGGGATCGGCAAAATTTTAAGTCGGAAGAGTCAAAAATTACTATTTACAAACTTTCATAGCTTTCAAAGAACCACAATTTTCTCCTTGCCAACAATAAATAGTACTCACATAAATAATATTTACGTATGGAACTATATAAAGAGCCGCAGCTTCACATCCAAAGAGCCGCATATGGCTCGCAAGCCGCAGTTTGCCGACCTCTGACTTAGAACACCCTTCCACCGACCCCCTTACACCTTAGTACTATAGTAGTTTGACAATTGACAATTAAAATATTTTATTGACATCTTGTCAATACATGCAAAGTGCACAGTCTGTACTATTTTAAAAAAGATAATATGCATTATATACACTATGTACAATGAATATGGCGCCTCTACCACCGCTGCAGAGTTTGGTGGAGAATCGCCAGCGGGTCTCCAGCGACACCACGTATTTCGCGATCTACAAAGAATACGTAGATCGCGTACTTCGCCGCTGAGGAGATGGTGATGGTGTGGTCCTCAAAGATGACACGCAAAATCGTGAAGCGTTCCATATAGTAGTTTAAGGATCGTCCTAAGTGATCTAATAACCTAGAAGGCCTGAGTTCGATTCCCATCATAGTAACCTTTTTTTTTTTTTCGTATAGGTAGTGGTCTCTGTAAGCTACAGTAATACGGACAGTTAGGTATACGTATAAAGAATCCACGAATTCCAAGTTAGAAATTGGAAAGGTTAAAATGAAACCGTTATCGTGAGGTAAACCAAAAGAAAAAAGTGCTCAGGAAGTAATGTCTCTCCAGCTTTATTTGTCGTACATTATTTATGAAGGAAGGCTATCATTACGGTTTTGCTATTCAACAAACCAAATTGTCCCTAAGTACCCTGCTTGTTTGTTTTATCCGAGATACGCGTCGTTTTTTATTCAGGTTATATTTGCGTGATATAATGTACGTTTAGCATATTTATATAAAATAATTCCATTATAACACTTAGCATGTGTATTTCTACTAATGTGGTAATGATGAATTTTTATATACAGTTAAACCTGTCTATAGCGCCCCCTCTAAATAGCGCCTTCCTCTCTATAGCGCCCGATTTTAGATATCCTTTAAAATCCTTTATATCAAATATTATTCCATTATAACACTTAGCATGTGTATTTCTACTAATGTGGTAATGATAAATTTATATATACAGTTAAACCTGTCTATAGCTGCCCATCTAAATAGCACCTTCCTCTCTATAGCGCCCGATTTTAAATATCCTTTAAAATCCTTTATATCAAAAATTATTCCATTATAACACTTAGTATGTGTATTTCTACTAATGTTGTAATGATGAATTTATATATACAGTTAAACCTGTCTATAGCTCTCCCTCTAAATAGCACCTTCCTCTCTATAGCACCCGATTTTACGGTAGTACGAGGCGATTTACATTAAAAGTGACCTGTTTATAGCACTCCCTCTCTATAGCATCCTATTTTGGTGAGTCCCAAGAGGAGAGAGGCGCTATAGACAGGTTTAACTGTAGTAGCTTAGGCGGATCTAGATAAAATCTTTAAAAAGCTGTGTGTGCATACACTCATAGACAAAAATTAAAACATGCTATAAAAAGACCCCTATACCCGAAGAATAAATAGAAATATATGGATACCATATTTCGCTAGAAAGTCATTTATGCTAACGAATTATGGTATCCATATACATTTAAACCTGTCTATAGCGCCCCCTCTTGGGACTCACCAAAATAGGGTGCTATAAATAGGGGGTGCTATAGACAGGTCACTTTTAATGTAAATCGCATCGTACTACGTATTTAAAATCGGGCGCTATAGAGAAGGAGGCGCTATTTAGAGGGGGCGCTATAGACAAGTTTAACTGTATTTCTATACGTTCTTTACAGAATCTTCATTCTCTCTCATTACAACATAATCTTTTTATCTCAGTGGTACATGGATATCGAACCATACCATACGAATGTTCACACCTCCTTTAGCATACAATTACAAGATTTCATAATTTCATTGCTGATACACAATTTTCAGACTATTTCAAAGCACATCTTTAGGACATTATGAACACTAAAAAGGGTTATATGAACAAAAAACTGCTATAAGAGCTTGGTTTTGCTCGAATTTTCCCCAAACTGATGTTATGGATCCTATTCCTTGATCTGAATTTGTGAGCTTATACACAAATAAGGATACCTATTACAATTAAGTATTTAACTCTCATAGGACACTTTGAAATTTCAATCCTTATATAAAGAACAAGTTAAATTAAAAATAAATTGTTTTGATGTAGTTAATTAGTTGAATTTTAGGGGGATCGGTGGAAGGATGGTCTAAACCTATGGTTTTTGACCGCTAAGACCCGGGTTAGATTCCCACATTGGGCACATTTTTTCTGATGAAAAAAATGCTTCAATGGCCTCCGATTCTTGCAAAGGTTCAACCCTACCAGCAAGTGCAATTCACCAAACGAGGCTTTAGCATATTTGTAAGTGCAAAAGTCGAACTGTTTTTCACATGTGTAGACATGAGGTGCACTTACAGTAAAGGTAGATGGCCTGTACCATGTTTACTAGGGATAAGCAAAAAAGTTTATTTTAAGATATTTATTCATTAGGATGAATGTCACATATTTTCAACCCACACAGACACGCCTAGGTATTATTAATAAATATTTATAATAAAACTATTTAGCACAAAACTAACTCGGGCACGAATTCATAGTGTACCAATCCCTTTACATCAAAGAAAGTGATAAGAAGACACTTAATCTTCGATTTGATCATCCTTGCTTTTTCTCGCTTGTTCGACCATCTTTAAATCGTGCAAACCATTCAAATGTCCTCGATTGTGATAGGGCATCTTCTTTAAAAGCCTGTTTCAACATTTGAAATGATTCGGAAGCTGTTTTCCTTAATTTAAAGCAAAACTCTATGCAGACTCGTTGTTTTTCAATACAGTCCATACTGAAGTTAGAAAATATTCTGATATACTCGAGTTTATAAATTCGAAAAAAAAAAAACGCGTGCGTCTGTGTGATCAATTCTTTTTCTACATGTTGATAAATATTTTATCTATAAGATCCTTATAAAATTATTTCATTATTTTGAATATTTTATGTGATCCAGTCTCATTCCTGGAAATTATTGATCACACGTTGTATATAATCATGTACAATATATATTAATATATTTAATAGTTGAAAAAAGAGTCTACATATATATGCATATTATTAATGTTTTAATTAAAATAATAATGAGGCCAAGGCGTCCTGCGTGAGTAGAGAAAATCACAAGAATGATTTTTATTGCCCTTCAAGTAAATTAACTCGTAATATCACAGAGAGATCAATAAGTAGAGATTGAATCGGGTCACACAAGCACGTTTTAATTATACTTAAGTCGATATAGCATATTAATGAGACCTTGAGGTAAATGGTTTAGTTTCTTTCGTAAGTAGTTAGGGAGATAGTTTATTGTGATTGACAAGTTAACTATTACAAATTTATTTAGATGAAGTGATATGATACACTTCTCATGTTAGTTTATCTTCTATTTATAAAGTCGGATGAATAAATTTTAGTGTTGGGATCGGTGGAAGGATGGTTTAAACTGTTGGTTTTTGATCGCTACGACTTGGGTTCGATTCCCGCATTGGACACTTTTTTTTCTGATTTAAAAAGAAAATGCTCCAATGGGCCCCCGATTCTTGTAAAAGTCCAATCCCACCAGCGAGTGTGAGGATAGTTTATTTTGATTTACCAGTTAACTATTGTAAAACGATATTTGAAAATTATTCCGCATGTGTTTCTTTTCAACGAAAAATCAGAATTTTATTTTAAGGAGAAATAACGATTATTTCTAACCTTAGGGATGAGGTATGAAAGGATGAATTGTGAAGAGTAATGATAAACGGAAAAATAAAAGTGTCCAGGGATGGGAATAATTTTCAAATCTCGTTTTACAATCACAAGCCGCATTATATTACATTATAAGTTAACTATTACAAATTATTCAGATGAAGTGATATGATACTACCCTCATTTTAGTTATTTTCTTCTATTTATTATGTCGTATGAATAAATTCTAGTGTTTCTTCTTTTGAATCAGGTTCTTTAAAGACAATCGATCTATTGTCATTGTATAGTTCCTGGTAAGACATGGCCTTGGACCATTTCGTCTATTTATTAAGAATTTACGTAGGAAAATTATTCAGTGACTTTTTCCTTTGCTTTCTATATCCATAGTAGTCTTAAGAACTTTCATAAGCCATTTCAGAGAATAGAAAAAAAACAATTTCTTATACAGTAGAACCTCCTTGAGCGGATACTCCTTCTAGCGGATGTTATCTCTATAAAACTGACAATTTTCAGTTGTTTAAATGACAATTTTTACTGATTAGCTTCTCTCCAGTATGAGTACATCTCTATAGAATACTTTGGTTTTACAAATAGGTGTTATATAAAGAAGGAATCTATACTGTATAGCCTTATAAAGAATCAGTAGATCTCGTAACTAAACGTTGCCAATATAGACTGCCATCTATCGGATAAAATATCAACTAAACATTGATTTGTCTATCATTTCCCTGAAATGTGTCTTATACACTTTCTTGAATTAATAAAGAAAGCCAACTTCGTGCACGCGCTTCTTAGCTGTTGGCCTTTTTCAGTGCGATGGAGATTGTATATGAAGGCGATCTACAACCCTTTTTTTTTTTGGTCGACAACGCAGCAGTAAACCAAAGAAGGTGGTCGCAGCAGTAAACCAGCCACAGAAGGTGGTCGCAGAAGTAAACCACAGAAGGTGGTCACAGCAGTAAACCACAGAAGGTGGTCGCAGAAGTAAACCAACCACAGGTGGTCGCAGCAGTAAATCAACCACAGAAGATGGTCGCAGCAGTAAACCAGCCAAAGAAGGTGGTCGCAGCAATAAACCAGCCACAGAAGATGGTCGCAGCAGTAAACCACAGAAGGTGGTCGCAGCAGTAAACCAACCACAGAAGGTGGTCGCAGCAGTAAACCAACCACAGAAGGTGATCGCAGCAGTAAACCAACCACAGAAGGTGGTCGCAGAAGTAAACCAACCACAGAAGGTGGTCGCAGAAGTAAACCACAGAAGGTGGTCACAGCAGTAAACCACAGAAGGTGGTCGCAGCAGTAAACCACAGAAGATGGTTGCAGCAGTAAACCACAGAAGGTGGTTGCAGCAGTAAACCAGCCACAGAAGGTGGTCTCAGAAGTAAACCACAGAAGGTGGTCACAGCAGTAAACCACAGAAGGTGGTTGCAGCAGTAAACCAACCACAGAAGGTGGTTGCAGCAGTAAACCAACCACAGAAGGTGGTTGCAGCAGTAAACCAACCACAGAAGGTGGTCGCAGCAGTAAACCACAGAAGGTGGTTGCAGCAGTAAACCAACAACAGAAGGTGGTTGCAGCAGTAAATCAACCACAGAAGGTGGTTGCAGCAGTAAACCAACCACAGAAGATGGTTGCAGCAGTAAACTAGCAACCACAGAAGATGGTCGCAGCAGTAAACCACAGAAGATGGTCGCAGCAGTAAGCCAGCAACCACAGAAGATGGTCGCAGCAGTAAACCAACCACAGAAGGTGGTTGCAGCAGTAAACCACAGAAGGTGGTTGCAGCAGTAAACCAACCACAGAAGGTGGTTGCAGCAGTAAGCCAGCAACCACAGAAGATGGTCGCAGCAGTAAGCCAGTAACCACAGAAGGTGGTCGACCACGCAGCAGTAAACCAACTATTAAAGACAAAAGAAAGAAGAACGTTGCCCGTCGTTAGAAACTCCCAGAAGCATCATCGATCCAATGTTAATTAGTGATTGCTGTTTCCAATTAGTCGTGAATAATAAAACACTTTTAGCTAATTACTCGGTCTAATTGGTCCGATCCTCTTTAATTACACCCTTGTTTGTGTACCAATAATAAATTTGTGACAGCTCTCTAATGAACAAGGAAAATTAAAATGAAAAGCTCAATTAAGACTACTTGATTAGTGCCGACCACGTTTTTCTTCCACCCTGCCTCGATTCTAATACCTTCACGACAAATTCGATAAAGTCAAATTGGTACATTTGAGCAAAAATTGAACTTGAACGATCGCACTTTTTTTGATTATCTCGGGTGAAAAATAATCTTGGGATTTTAAAATATAGTCTCGAATCCAAAATTTTAAGAAATTTAAAATTCCAAATCCTCTGTTTAATATATTATTTTGAATGATTAACGCTTATTTTGTATCAAATTATTTATTATAACTTCCAATATTTCGATGAGGCTGTTCGCCTATCTTCTTCGGGGATTATAACCCTGTAAACATCCACGTGATGCACGATATTATTTAATTCAACGGTACCTAAAATTGTTTAAATTGTATAGTTTTCTCTTAAATCTTTATATGTTTTACTTAAAAATAGAATAATAAAGAAACTGAAATTGTAATTTTACTATCCTAAAGCTTATGTCCATAGTTTTCTTGAATACCATTTCTAAGATTCCATCCTTCAGTGTAGCATATATAAGCAGAATGATCCAATACAGTATTAGAGCTCTAAGAAGCGGTCTGGTAGATTGAATTGGTGAAACCGCTGGGAGGGTTCACCACTTATGGGCCAAGCCTTCCCAATATATTTTTCATGGCAGTAAAGACATTAGAAGTTTTTTTTTAATGTGTAAAAGAAACATTCATTCTTTAATACTTTCATTTTCTATAAAAAAAATTATTGTTAATGGATCGGACTAAAATAACCGGTATAAATCCAATAAAAGAGGGCTAGAGCTTTCAAGTCTTTCTCAGTACCTTATTTAAAGATGTTTAAATAAGACCTAAGGGAGACCCTGTTTTTTGAAATCTAGGCCCGACTCCAAAAGAGGGGGAAATAGCCATAGTATATTTTGATTGAAAATTGTTAATATCGTTCAAAAATAAACCTATTTGAAATTCTCGTAAACTAACTTTTGCTGCACTAGATCTCAAACTCAAAAATGCGACAAAAAACTGATCAAAGAATATTTTTGATGCTTTAAAACGCAACAATCTATAATGACTAAACAAATCTTGTAACCTCTATAACACAACCACATATAACCATTTACGAAAGATTAGGAATCAAAAAATAACTTCAATTTTCACTAAAAATTTAAGATACGCTAAAATACGCAACAAGCACAATATCATCATTTTGGCAATACCTAACTAATATCTTTAAATCAACACTAACATTCTAACAACTTTTAAGCATTCACTATTGTTATATATATATACATTAATTAATTAAACTTAAAATAAATATATATGAAAAATAGTAAAAATATGATATTGTACTGGGATAAGGTGCATAAATTAATTTTTAAAAAGGTATCTCCTTATTGTGCAATTGAAAGTTGCTGATGGCTTGCGCCATCTAACGGAATAAATTTCAACTATTCGTTTATTAAATAAAAACAAACGATAGCAATGCGTCTCTTTATACATAAAATTTTTTAATATGCTAGCTTTCGGATCTTATCGATCCTTCAACAGGCCAAGCTGTAAATTGAGAGAAAGAATATTTTTATTTAATAATTTATAGCAATTCTTTTGTCTATTCGTTTATTTATAATTATTCCAGAATTGGCTAAATACCCATTTCTGATTATTCAAGAAAAGCTGACCAGGTACGCGTTTCGGGCTATTGGCCCTCGTCAGTTGCACAATAAGGAAATGCCTTTTTTAAAAATTAATTTATGCACCTTATCCTAGTACAATATCACATTTGTATTATTTTTTCATATATACAGTTAAACCTGTCTATAGCGCCCCCTCTTGGGACTCACCAAAATAGGGTGCTATAGAGAGGGGGTGCTATAGATAGGTCACTTTTAATGATGAGTCGCATCTTACTACGTATTTAAAATCGGGCGCTATAGAGAGGAAGACGCTATTGAGAGGGGGCGCTATAGACAGGTTTGAATGTATCTTTAAAAAAAGTCTAAGCAATGTTAACAGCTCCTAACTACAATAACGGTTAAACTAGTTCAATATATTAGTAAATTAAATTTAATTGCCATCTATCGTTAATATTTTACACAAATAAATTTACTGGTAATGTGTTTCTTTTAAATATCATCAAATATTATCTCTACAGACCTTACTGCAATGATATGAGTTATTGAATGAGAGGGTTCACTACTGATGAACCAAACCCTCACAATCAATAACTCATATCATTGCAGTAAGGTCTGTAGAGATAATATTTGATGATATTTAAAAGGAATGCATTGCCAGTAAATTTATTGGTGTAAAATATTAATTCAATATGTCACTAACAAGATACCAAATCCAACATAAATTCACAACCAATTAGAAACCTCTAACCAAAAATCTCGTACAGAACAATCTGCTAGCAGTAGAAATGGGTAAAATGAAGTGCCCACTAATTGGTACTTTATCATTTCACGTGAGCGCCCTCCCTTAATGAAATCTCATTTTGAAGGTGTTTTTTCACCTGGTCATTTAAATGTCCATAAACACCCAACCTTTTAACTGATTGATTGTGGTTCCCGTTAATCATGTTACCTCATGTCTTTATTTAAATGTATTTAACTCAAATTTTGAATAAATATAATATATTTATATTTTATAATTACTTTATATAATATTTAAGAACAGAAAAATATGTCCAGGGTAGCTTAGTGGACATGGCATCTGCCTGGTAAGCGGAACACTGTAGGTTCAATTCCCATCCATGGACACTTTTATTTTTCCGTTTATCATTATTCTTCACAATACATCCTTTCATACTTCATCCCTAAGGTTAGAAATAATCGTTATTTATCCTTAAAATCGATTTTTCTTTCAAAAGAAACACATGCGGGATAGTTTTCAAATGTCATTCTATATTGTTTTAATTTCGAGTTTAAATATTTAGAAAGTTTTTGGAAAACGTTTATATAACGAATATTTATTTTAAAAAATGATATGGAAAAAATATATTTCTATAAAAATGTTATTGTCATACACAGAGAAATTGTAACAATTTTTGACGCGTATGATTCTTTTCAAATAAAATTTGTTAAGAATTTTTGACATGTTTTATATAGTTGTATGAAGACAATATATGTAATAGGTTATTTGATTTCTTATTATAATTACAATTATCTCCTTCTAAATTCTTAAACGTAATTGAAAGCTTGCAACATATACAGTTAAACCTGTCTATAGCTTCCCCTCAAAATAGCGCCTCCCTCTTTATAGCGCCCGATTTTAAATACGTAGTACGATGCGATTTACATTAAAAGTGACCTGTCTATAACACCCCCTCTCTATAGCACCCTATTTTGGTCTTCTTCTTCTTTCTTATCTCCACTCAATCATATTAGGGCATCAAGCTTGTAGAGCTTATTGATGGTGTCTTCTGGGGATGAGTAGAGCTCATTAATGGATGAGTCAATACAGTCAATAATGTGTTTGACAACCATCATGACTGGGTGAAGTAGAATGCGTCTGCCTTTGTCATTAAGACTGGGAGCACTACTATTTTGGTTAGTCCCAAGAGGAGGCGCTATAGACAGGTTTAACTGTATATATATAATTGAAAATTCGAAACTATTATAGACGTATATGATTATTTCAAACAATTTCTACTGCTCTTATTGCAATGGTAAAAATAATGAAAGGCCTGGCTCATTAATGGTAAACCCTTCTAATGGTTTCGTCAGTTTAATCTACCATACTGCTCTATTATTGTATTTTGCTGTTTTTCTTTTATACAACAACAACAACAAAAAGGCTTTTATAAGAGCCCATTGCCCTGTATGGATTCGCCATACAACAACAAAATAATACAGTACTTTTTCCTCCCTTTCCCCATGTGCACGTGAGCCTTTGTTTGAAAAAGGATTTATTTGTTTTTATTTTTACTGATGATGAAGTTCAACTCTTGTATAAGGTATTTTAGATAAACTATGGACTCTTTGAGGACAGTAGAAATACAAATAATTATAAATTTATAAACTTGCTTCGAGCCCTTCTTTTTCACTAACAACAAATTTTACTGTGTATCTATATATATGTTGCATTTATTAATTATATTATCCATTATAAAATGAAAGGACCTAAAAGCACGAATGTTTCTTTTATACATAATACAAACTTCAATCCATTATGTCAATGTGTTTAATTATTGGTAAGGAATTTTGCTTTTAATTGCTTCAATAATCTCATTTTTATATTCTTTTATTCAGAATTTATGACGCGTAATTGATTATTATCCCCTTTATTTTGGGGTTTTGTAAAGGGTTTTACTAATAATTCAGGTTTATTTGAAATTATTGATAGGTTCTTAAGATAAAGGTAAAAAGTATATGAGATTGAAATAATTTCCTTTATATGAAAATTTACTCCGACATGACTAAATCCTACAGAAACTGCAATAACTGTTACAACACCCAACTCACTCCGGACCATATATACAGTTGTCTGGACATCCTTTGAGCCCTCTATATGGCAGACATCAATCCAGAAGAGGACATCCATACGGACAAGGCACCTCAGTAGGCCGATATTGTGATCAGGGTGCATGGACCGATCTGATCTGCTCCATGGACAAGACACTACCACCACTCTAAGAGAGCTTGCAGCCCTCTATATGGCAGACATCAATCCAGAAGAGGACATCCATACGGACAAGGCACCTAAGTTGGCCGATATTGTGATCAGTGTGCATGGACCGATCTGATCTGCTCCATGGACAAGACACTACCACCACTCTAAGAGAGCTTGCAGCCCTCTATATGGCAGACATCAATCCAGAAGAGGACATCCATACGGACAAGGCACCTAAGTTGGCCGATATTGTGATCAGGGTGTATGGACCGATCTGATCTGCTCCATGGACAAGACACTACCACCACTCTAAGAGAGCTTACAGCCCTCTATATGGCAGACATCAATCCAGAAGAGGACATCCATACGGACAAGGCACCCAAGTTGGCCGATATTGTGATCAGGGTGTATGGACCGATCTGTTCCATGGACAAGACACTACCACCACTCTAAGAGAGCTTGCAGCCCTCTATATGGCAGACATCAATCCAGAAGAGGACATCCATACGGACAAGGCACCTAAGTTGGCCGATATTGTGATCAGGGTGTATGGACCGATCTGATCTGTTCCATGGACAAGACACCACCACCACCTCAGTAGGCCGATATTGTGATCAGGGTGTATGGACCGATCTGATCTGTTCCATGGACAAGACACCACCACCACCTCAGTAGGCCAATATTGTGATCAGGGTGTATGGACCGATCTGATCTGCTTCATGGACAAGACACCACCACCACCTCAGTAGGCCGATATTGTGATCAGGGTGTATGGACCGATCTGATCTGTTCCATGGACAAGACACCACCACCACCTCAGTAGGCCAATATTGTGATCAGGGTGTATGGACCGATCTGATCTGCTTCATGGACAAGACACCACCACCACCTCAGTAGGCCAATATTGTGATCAGGGTGTATGGACCGATCTGATCTGTTCCATGGACAAGACACCACCACCACCTCAGTAGGCCGATATTGTGATCAGGGTGTATGGACCGATCTGATCTGTTCCATGGACAAGACACCACCACCACCTCAGTAGGCCGATATTGTGATCAGGGTGCATGGACCGATCTGATCTGCTTCATGGACAATACACCACCACCATATGAAAATTTGAGTTATATCTTATTATATTTTTATAGTTGAAAGAAAAATAGTATTTTCTGATTTAATAATAAGTTTAATTTACATAATCTGTAAGAAAATCTAATTACTATTAGTTCTTAAATATTAAATTTGACCATTGTGTCGCAAAACGAGTCAAAAAATATTTTTTTTGTTTACACCAATATAGAAAAAAAAAATAGTAGTAATCTCAAACTTTCTTTTAATTTTTGTAAATTGTTTTGTGTAACTAGTTTTTAAAATATTTTCTAAAATTTATTGTGTGTATATTCTCAATATTCATAACAGTTCTTAAAAATTGTTTTCAAATATATTTAAAATTTCAGAAAAATAAAAAGATAAACAGGTATTATCTTTAATCTATCATAATATTTTTCTGATTGGTTAATCCAATCCTCCCCTTCTATAAAATATTTGTATAAACATCCTCAATAGAAAATTCTAGAACTGATCTATCTGTGGTCTAATATTGTGGGCCAATCACTTCAAAATTTTCACAGCAGCAGCAGAGGCCAATCATGTGATAGTGCACTCTCCAAAATTGGAAGAATTATCGATATAATTATCATTAGAGGTGGCACCGGTTTTCCCGCCAATAATAACAAAACCGAAACCAATCTGGATATTAAACTCACATTGATCGACCAGTCCTAAATTAACGTTTATGGCAGAAGCCATTAGGAAAATTGAAACGTGTAAAAGTTTTTTCCCCCTCCCCTCGTTTTCTCCTCAGTTAATTGCATTAAATCTGAGGAAAACGCCCGTCTTGGTTGCTCTCAAATTATAAATGTTTAAGATAGAATCGAGTAAGGGAAGAAAAAAAAAAAAGAAAAATCTCAATTTAAAAGTTTACTAACTCTAATTACATTAGAATAAATGTAATCACAGAAATTGCTAACATAATGTCCTTGCAAACTTAATGGTTCTAATATTCAGTTTGTACCATGTGACTACTTAACTTGACGACATAAGTCAGTGAGATGGTCTAGCCAATTACATTATATGGTGCAATTGATTTTTTTCTTTTATTGTTGACTTCTTCTTTGAAATTTTCGAGAAAGTGAACGTTGAAACATACCATAAAATAATATTTTATTTTAGGTAAGATTTTTTGTTTCTTCAAATAAAAGACACTTCGGCCAGTAAATCTTTTTATTGTCTCGACGTTTCGACAAAAATCTTTTGTCCTCGTCAGGAGCGAACAAAAATTAAAACATTAGGCAAAACGTTAGAAATTATTCTAAGGCTGCAAGGGCGTTCTCACGCGGTATTTGAAATTTTGTACAAAATCTAAAGCACAAGTCAAAAACAAATATTTAACTCACAAAAGACTATGATCTTTTAAAAAAACCTGACGAGGACAAAAGATTTTTGTCGAAACGTCGAGACAATAAAAAGAATTACTGGCTGAAGTGTCTTTTATTTGATGAAATATGAATGCTGGCCAGGCAGCCTCTATCTTTACGATAGTATTTTTTGTATTATTATTATCCTAAGTACATGTGTGTGTGTTGTGTATGTGATACAAACCATGATAATCATGATGGGTAGTAGGTAGCGACTGCTAATACTATAAGTACAGTGTTACTTCGACATACGAGTTTAATTCGTTCCGCAACCTTGCTCGTATCTTGAATTACTCGTATCTCGAAGCAAATTTCCCCATACAAAACAATTGAACTACCATTAATCCGTTCCAACCTCCAAAATGTCACCCCAGTTATTTTTGTTACGTGGTTTTAAATAATAAAAACGTATTTATAAATATCAAATATTTATTGCACAAAACAAAAAAGAGAATGTAAAGAAATAAATTAGATATCCTCACTGGTCTTTGCCTTTTTCGCTACATTTTTCTCGCTTTCACCTGTAGGCCGTTTAGAAAAACACATGTTCAAGGAGGTTTGTTTCTTCCTCCCTCTCAGAATGTTCCGAAATGAGTTAGGCAAGTGTCATTAAAAAGGTCAGATGCACGACCTGTTGCAACTTTTTCTGGGTGTTTTTTTTTTCTCCACGAACTGTGAAACTCTCTCCCACATTCCTAAGATCTCCTTTATCTGACTTGTAGAAATTTCACGTTTTAATTCAATACTCATCATCTTTTTCTTAGCACTTGACTTTTTACAAACTTTCTTCCGATCCATGGTTATAAAAATAAATAACCTAAAACTGTAAATGTAAACGCAACACAAAACACAACTTATCACAGCGGAAGCACGCTGCTAACTGATCGTGATGGCGCGACTGCGTGTTACTACCGAACCGAACTCGTATCTCGAATTTCGCTCGTAACTAAAAGCAAAAAAGCACTTGCTCGTCGGCTCGTATCTCGAAAAACTCGTATGTTGGGGCGCTCGTATGTCGAGGTACCACTGTATATCACATGTCTACACATGTAGATGGCAGTACAACTTTTGTACTTAGAAAATGTAACATAGACCCATTTGGATATTTGTAATCATTGGTCGAGTTGTACTTTTGAAAGAATCACACACACAAAAGCCTTTATTAGGGACTTGCCCCATACAGATTCTCCCAATTGGGTAAGGTAATAATCATCTTGTGTTATTTACATAGATATTTAACTGGCTTTACTCTTCGTATCAAAGTCATTCAATTGTTGACTGGTACTTACATAATCATGATCTAAAAAATATATAATAAGCTATTGCCTTAGATTTGTTTGCTGATATTTTTGAAAGCAATACGTAGGGTGAAGTGTTGGTACATTTAATTTGTTGATATAGGGCCTTCCTCTCTGCATCAAGGGCTGTACAATTAAGCAGGTAACGGGGGAGTTCTTCAGTAATTTCTTTGTCACACAGTGTACATATTAGGTTTTTGGCCTCAATCGGGAGCCATTGAAGCAATTTTATATTCAGAAAAAAGTTTCCAATGCGGGATTCGATCCCGGGTTGTTGCTGTCTGAAATCTACGCTTCATACCATTCCTCCACCGATCCACAGAAGAAGAATATAGTTTGAATCAATCATTCCTAAATTTATATTATTCTTCTCGACGTTTCGGTCACTCCCTGCCACTCTCCAATAATGATTCAAGCTATTTTATTCAAAAATACTCCTGTACAGTAAATGTTCAAGTGATATTCTTCTTTAAAAAAAGCTCCTAAGCAGCAAAAATTGATTTAAAAAACCTTTTCTATTACATATATGTGATAAGATCCTGTCGACTCTTCTGTGATAAGATCCTGTCGACTCTTCTGTGATAAGATCCTGTTGACTCTTCTGTGATAAGATCCTGTCGACTCTTCTGTGATAAGATCCTGTCGACTCTTCTGTGATAAGATCCTGTTGACTCTTCTGTGATAAGATCCTGTCGACTTTCAATGTGACAATATAATAATAATAATGTGGGGAAAGAGAAATAAGGACACCACGATTTGGAAGATGGAATCCAGGCAATCAGAGAGAGAGAGGGAGAGAGAGGGGCCTGCCACCGCTGAGCGGCCGACCGTTCGTGTCGCACACAATCACCAACTGTCTCCAAAGTCCCGAGGTGTTAAGTGACGGACCCCAGGAGCCCCTTGGAATGTCGCTGATGTCTAAAGTGACACCCTTTAGCTGCCCATCTCTCTCTGGGTTGACTGTAGGTTTATTTTATTATTCCAGGAAGAGTATATATTATGACATATATACATTTTCAAATTACCCACTTAGAAAACTAATTGTAAACTAAGAGTTATCTCTTCGGGGTATTGCATATTCAAATTTCTAAATAATATTATCATTTAAAAAAGAAATAGTTAACTGAATTATCTACCCTCACGGACAAAACATAAGGAAGTTGTACCTTTTAGCATGTATATCAGGATTCAGACAATAACTTTGAAAGATACACTCATGGACAAAACATAAGGAAGTTGTACCTTTTAGCATGTATATCAGGATTCAGACAATAACTTTGAAAGATACACTCATAGACAAAACATAAGGAAGTTGTACCTTTTGCATGTATATCAGGATTCAGACAATAACTTTGAAAGATACACTCATAGACAAAACATAAGGAAGTTGTACCTTTTAGCATGTATATCAGGATTCAGACAATAACTTTGAAAGATACACTCATAGACAAAACATAAGGAAGTTGTACCTTTTAGCATGTATATCAGGATTCAGACAATAACTTTGAAAGATACACTCATAGACAAAACATAAGGAAGTTGTACCTTTTAGCATGTATGTCGGGTTTCAGACAATAACTCTGAAAGATATTACAGTGACCTTTATTGAAGACACACGAGATAACCAAGTGTGAACAGCCTCTGTTTCTTAAAAAAAAAAAAACAGACGACCGGCGACATTAAAAGGTTAGCTAGAAGACATCTAGCTAAAGATGATCTAAGACCAGACTCAAGTTTACCAAAGCTGATGCTATGACATCCTTATCTTACTTTATCTGTGCCATTCAGTGTAGATAGGAATAATACATTGATTTTGGTGCATGTTAAAATAGAGATGTTTTTGCGCACCTAAAATTGGGGAAATTCGACCGATTACATAACTCCTCTCAAAGGAAGTTAGCAAATAGAAGACGCCCCTGTACTGATAAGGGGCTTAGTCCGAAACCATTTTATACAGGTTGTTGTCTGATGTTGTCTTATGTCTGTTTTTGCCTAACTTGAATTTTCTTCTCTCTGGCAAACTTTTTTTTTTTTCATCTTTTAAATTCTTTTCCTCTTCCTTCCCGAACCAGGGGATATTCATTTGTGTTGCAGTTCTTGTGTCTTACTTAGTATTGGAAATATATTCTCCTATATGTAAATAGATACTTTGCATTATTATTTTTTTGCCTTAATAAAAGAGCTCGTGACTTGTGTCTTGAGGAGAGCGCGCTACTTATTGATAGAATAAACATGCCCTTTTTTGCAAGTCATTTAAAACTCGTCTAATTTTATTTCTGGAGTCGTCAGCTTCTTGAAGCTGCACAGGGCGAGTTTCTCAGTGGTACAAGCTTTCTTGGGGCTTACCTCCGCGACACTTGGTTCATTGCTACAGAGCATTTTGATCAGTATGTTGGTGCGACCTCTGTATTAGGACTGGAAGACACAATGTTTTAATGGTCAATTAGTCGAGTTATATTCGTTCGTTTGTTTTATGTCTGAATTTGTTAAAACCTTCTGTTATGGTACATTCTTCATCTCCACTTTAACGTTCTATACTGAGGTGTTTTGACCCAAAATGCATTTTAATGCATTTTTTAACGGGAGAGGTGCCTCTTTTAGTACATAAAATATTTTGTATGATAAGTTCAAACATAAAGACTCAACTTAATTTAGATAAGTGAATCAACAAAGATAAAAAGGATTACGATTTTCGCAATTCGTTAAGTGTTTTTCAACCTATATATATTTTATATTATAAATTGGTATTATTTTGAATTGTTAATATGAAAACTGCTTTCTTCATACAAGTAATGCAGTATTCCTATATCGTAAACAACATTAAAACTTTTTCTAACCAATACAACTCTTATATTATTCTTGGTATAAGTTAAAAAATTGAAATAAACCCCATTATGCGGATACAAGATAGAGTGATGTTACCCAAAGATTCCCATCAAAAGAAACCGCTCCATCTAAAATGCTAAATCAAAAAACACAAAGTGGTACAAAGAATGGGCGGGTAGAGCTTTTATAGAGTCTCACAAGAACTTCCTTGAATTAGAAATTATAATAAAGATTCTTAAAAGCTTTCCTTTTGAGTAGAAGATTTCTCTTCTTCAGATAGCTCTTTGCTTCTTTTTACTTTATTCCAGAAATTAATTGATCACTATTGTTATTCGATGAGAGTAGAATTGATTGCTTCAATGATATCGTTCTAACACTTTTCATCGCCACATAGACTTAAGCTTAACTTTAAGAGCTCATCTCTCGATATGCTAAATTATTGATCTAAATAGCATAGGGACACCTCTACCGTCAAAATAAACGTCAAAACTAGACAGCATCTAGTTTTCTAAAAATGCATAAGGCCCCTCTCCAATCAAACGTCAAAACTAGACCACATCTAGTTTTCTAAAAATGCATAAGACTCCTCTCCCGTTAAACTAAACGTCAAAACTAGACAGCATCTAGTTTTCTAAAAATGCATAAGGCCCCTCTCCAATTAAACGTCAAAACTAGACCACATCTAGTTTTCTAAAAATGCATAAGACTCCTCTCCCGTTAAACTAAACGTCAAAACTAGACCACATCTAGTTTTCTAAAAAGGCATAAGGCTCCTCTCCCGTTAAACTAAACGTCAAAACTAGACAGCATCTAGTTTTCTAAAAATGCATAAGGCTCCTCTTCCGTTAAACTAAACATTAAAACTAGACAGCATCTTGTTTTCTAAAAATGCATAAGGCCCCTCTCCAATCAAACGTCAAAACTAGACCATATCTAGTTTTCTAAAAATACATAAGGCCCCTCTCCAATCAAACGTCAAAACTAGACAGCATCTAGTTTTCTAAAAATGCATAAGGCTCCTCTCCCGTTAAACTAAACGTCAAAACTAGACAGAATCTAGTTTTCTAAAAATGCATAAGGCTCCTCTCCCGTCAAAATAGACGTCAAAACTAGACAGCATCTAGTTTTCTAAAAATGCATAAGGCTCCTCTCCCGTCAAAATAGACGTCAAAACTAGACAGCGTCATATCTAACTATCATATAAAACTAATCGCCATATATTGACCGTCTCTATAAACCTGTGGGTAGGTGACAAAGCCACAAACATCAGGAATGGTCAGTTTAAAACGACAACTTAGAGCCATAGTGTCAGGCTATGGCTCTTGTCAGAGTGCACTTAATCTTATCAGACAATTTTGATAATTAAAATAATTTTATATAAATCTTGTCAATACATGTAAACGTGCAAAATCTGTACTATTTTGAAAATATAATTATATATATAACACTTTGAAAATAGAGCAATCCATAAATAAATCTTTAAATAAAAAGACATATATTGGATCAAAATATCATTTATTTTACCAATATTTCAGTTGGCTGAACGCCAACCTTTTTCAAGGTATTATAACATTTTTAATGTGTGTCACATGTATGTTATAACTAGCCGAATGACCCGGGCAACGCCCGTGTTTTACCCGAATGAATGTTTTGATTCAAATACTATTTGTTACAATTATAAATTGGCGCCTTAAATAATTGCATATGTTAGTTAATAACTATAGCCTATGTGCTTTATCTGTCTATGTACTGTTGGCTTCCGTAGGCGTCTCTTACTGGGAAAAAGAAAGAGAGGATTCCATTTGGTTATTATCTAATATATGCATTTATTTAGGGAGCGACCCGCTCCAACACAATAGTTACAAAGACGAAATAGCGAGTGGGGGGGGGGGGGGCAAAGGTGGCGTGACCGTAGCCAACCAATAGGAGGGCGCCATTCCAAAAAAAAAAAAGCAAACGGTGACAGAGATGAAAACTGATGACTGATTGATTAGGAGATGAGGAATGACGCTCGTAACTGTATATAGAATACCTTGATAAAGGTTGGCGTTCAACCAACTGAAATATTGGTGAAATGAATGATATTTTGATCCAATATATGTCTTTTTAATTATATATATAACACTATATACAATGAATATGGCGACTCTGCCAGTGCTGCAGAGTTTGATGGAAAATCGCCAGTGGGTCTCCAGCGACACCACGCATTTCGCGATCTACGAAAAAACGTAGAAAGTGAAACGTATTAGATCAACAAGGGATTCAAGAAAACCTCAGGATTTGACGAATAAGTGTTTAGCTGGTTTTATTCTTAATTGTCCCAAGTACACATGGTAGAGGCCATAATAACCATAGTGGATAGTTAGCGACTGCTTTTACTATAAGTCTATCCCATATCGACACATGTAGAAAGCTGTTGTTTATCTGATAAAGTAGCTAAGCTGATTTTGCAGCCAATATATAACTGGAAACCAAATGGTGCAATAGTGTTGAATTAAGAAACGATAATGACTGTTTACAACTGATTAACTCTCTGATTATTTTAAACCACAATATTGTATCAAAAACTGATAATTTTTAAATAAAGCTTAGTGCTAAAAGAAGTCGACGATTGTTATAAATCTCCATTCATGATGAAATTGTGCAAAACGTTTTAAAATTACAAAATATTTTCTCACAATGAGTTTCTTTTTTATTTTAAAACGCTAGCTTTCAAGTGATAATCGCTCTTCAACGGGCTTAATAAAACATCGACTATATCCTACATCCTACAAGAAATATTTACAAAAACATTCAGCGTGGATATTTACAACTGAAATTTTAAATTGGTATGTAATTTAACAATGTTATTGAATATGTCTATTCAAGGCATCCAGAACCTATAAAATTGATCTATTGATTTCTGAGATATCTAAGGTATTGTGATGGTAAATCTATCTTGTTGTTTATGCTGTTATATTCATTGGAAATGAGAGATTCTAAGAATAACCGTTGATATTTGTTATAAAAGTGGAGAATTTTATTGGACAAGGCCATTTCAACCTTTCAAAAGAAGCTATCCACATGTTGTGAAGATGAAGTCAAGGGCAGTTTTGCCATCAAATAATAGAACAATGGCCACTAACTTCCCTCCATTGTTGTAACCATAGCCAATCAATTGTATCCATCAAACAACAATCACATTAATGTTGGAATCACTCCCCATACTCACAGACGCATAAATTCAATCTGATAATTGCTTTGGCACCATTAAACCTGTTTCAGTGTAAAAATAGTATTTTTTGACGTTGTTTACTATGGCATCTCCTTATTGTACAACTGAAATTTTCTGATGGCTTGTTCTATCTTGTGGAATAAATATAAACTATTCTATAAGTAGACATGGCATCTGCCCGGTAAGCGTAACACTGTGGGTTCGATTCCCATCCCTGAACACTTTAATTTTCCGTTCATCATTACTCTTCACAATTCATTCTTTCATACTTCATCCCTAAGGTTATAAATAGTCGTTATTTCTCTTTAAATTTCGATTTTTCGTTCAAAAGAAACATTTGCGGTATAATTGTCAAATATCGTTCTACATTAACTATTCTGTTGGTTTTTAACTATTACAGAATTGGAATATTCTGGAATAGTTAAAAATAAACAGAATAGTTTATATTCATTCCGACATATAGCACAAGCCATCAGAAATTTTCATGGTGGACGAGTAGGTAACACCCTCGATTCCCGACAGTCATGAACCGGGATTGAATCCCACGTTAACATTTTGTTTAATATATGAATAACCTTCACATATTATTCACTGTTTCAATTATCATAAACTAGGTTGCTCTTGTTGAGCGGTACCTAATAAAGTGATTTTGAACCGAACCGAAGCAATTTTCAGTTGTACGATAAGGAGATGGCTTTTCTTAATTTATCCACATTATCTCAATATAAATTTCACATTTTTACTATTTTTTGACGTTGTTTACTAAGTTGATTTATATAATTTAAAAAATGTTTTTAGCATTTTTTGCCATTACAGATGATCAACTAAAGGTAACAATGATAAGGATTGAGTATAAAATAAAAATATTTGCTAGAAATAGGATAGTATATGAATCTAAGAAATATTTATTTCCAGTAAAAAATGTATATTAAATTCACTACCTTCTGTAGATATATTTTAAATTATATAGCAACAAATATATCTTTTAAGAAACTGATAATTTATATTGTACATATTGCCAGACATTTCTTTATTTTGTACACAGTTCTTTTTCTCGTTTTTTTCTCTCTTTCTTATTGTTAACATCATATGACTATTCTATTCACGGTCTAATATTTTTGTATTTTCCAGAAATTTATAAAGAATTCATATCTTAATTATTTATAAATAACTATGTATATACCTTTTATTTAATAATAACAAATGTAAAGACATACATGTATGACAGCGCAAGTGTCCTTAGGGGGACATAGCGCTTTAAATTGAAATTAAAAATATATATGAATCTAAACGGTAAATAAATTCTTTTCATCAATACATTTATACAGATTCGTCTTGGAATCCAAAAGGTGAAAAGTAAAAATAGTAATTTATTAAACAATACAATATTAGAGAAGTCCGTTGTAGATTAAACTAGCGAAACCTCTGGTAGGGTTTACCAATAAAGAGCCAGGACCTCCCAATATTTTAATCATCACAATAAGGGCAGTATTAAATTGTTATATACTAAAAAGTTATATAAAATATAGTATTAGTATTAAAAAAGCAATATCATCTTTATATAGGTTTAGTTTGACACTTACCAAACATTGAGTGTGTCTTCTAGTCACCTTTCTTTCTCTTTTTTTTTTAATCGATATTCTCAACTTCTGAACTCTAGAGCTCTGGTAGTACAAATAAACAAATATATTATAATATAAATGAAGCTTCCAGGGTTAAGTTTATTGTACAACTTTTTATTTTCAAGCTTTCGGACTTGTCAGTCCTTCAACAGGAGTATCGCGTTAAAAACTTAATAATAAATACAAACAAATATATCATCGACAAATAAATTTTAAAAAAATCTTGTGAATATTTTCACCTAATACGTTGATATATACTTATGGACAAAACTTATGGAAGTGTAAAGTTTTTGATATAATCGTCGTTTTTTTTAAGGATACAGAGGCAGTTTTATTCACACTTAGTTTGCTACAACACCCGTTTTAGAAAATCCAGACAAAAAGCTAACCTGTATACCATGGTTTCGGGCTTTGACCTCATCAGTATAGGGGTGGTTTAGAATTCATAACATTCTATGAGAGGGTTTATCACAAAAATAGATATGAGTTTTAATAAACATAAAAATCATGGAACCAGTTTACCCGGAAAGGTAACAGACAAAATGTCATAAATATTGGATACATTTGTATATAGGTTAAATGGCACACAACAATGGATAAAGAAAAATACCATTTTTGCACAAGTATTTCATCTTTCAAATTTGCAATTACAATGTCTAATTGGTATAAATTAATTTAAATTTTTATTTATCAGGACAAAAGTCCCATGTTTTGATAATATTGTAGCAAAGTATTTATTAACAGATTATCAATTTTTATGTTTGTATTTTGCTACTCAGTAAACTTCCCTCTTTGCTTATCTTTTGTTTATCATTCATAGTTTGTTCTTGCTTTAAATAAATCGCTGTGTCAGCCTGAAATTTGTCTTCCCTAATTTTCCACGTGGCAATATGTTTTCCAATGCAGTAATGCTGAGAGCAAAACTTCAACTCTTCTTTTAATCATTTTATCTTATCTAATGTGATTGAAATATATATTTTACGATATATTACAATGACTTTATGTGTTTCAGAAACCTTTGGTAGAACTCAAGAATTTTAAACTTGTTGACTATCTTGTGTGGTGAGTAAATAGGTTTTTATTTTGCCAATTTAAATTTGTATCTCTCAAAACCATTAATATCAACCAATTTGTCACATATACACTAACCATTATTAGGAAAACTATCAAATTGGTTTGGTTATCATCACGAATGGTAATTATAAGATAGTGAATATGGTTTTCAAAATCGCATTGATAGGTACCGCTCAGCAAGAGCAACCTAGTTCATGATAATTGAAACAGTGAATAATATATGAAGGTTATTCACATATTAAACAAAATGTTAACGCGGGATTCAATCCCGGTTCATGACTGTCGGGAATCGAGGGTGTTACCCACTCGTCCACCGACATTATTAGATAGTGAATATGCTAGTCAAAATTTCCAATCTATATTTTAGCCATAGATATTACCTAGATACTTTACCAGCTAAGCATTTCTTTGGCATATTTCATCTTATTATGGATCTCATGAACTCAAAGCCTGCATCAGACTGACAAAGGTCATTAGTCCGAAACTATAGTCTTCTGGTAGGCGCTTCTCAACTGGTGTTGTGGCTTTGTCACCTACCCGAGGTTGCTAGTATGCGAAGCCGTAGATGGCGCTTTGTTTTGTCATTTTGACCGGAGAGGCGAACTTTAATTATAAATATAAATGTACCTATAGATACATCTTCCCCATTAATTATGCCTCAGATCGATGCATTCTGTTCTTCATCCTTGTAAAAAACTTTACTCTCTAGATACATCAGTATTATCATCTCCAGCTCAACTTTTTGTTATATATATATCTCTGAAAAACAATAGAAAAAAAAGGTGGGTCAGGTGTTGATATTAAAAATAAAGAAAGCATATTCTGACCACGAGCACAGTGGAGTGGACCCAGGAGGAGCTCTGTACATCAGAAATAGATAGCATCAATCAACACTAACAAGATTTAGAACAGGCCATCTCAAACCATTGAAGATAGAAAATAATAACAAAATCTATCCCACTTGCCCAAAATGTAGCTTGGCACCTGCAGCTACAGAACACATTTTGCCTTGCATTAGATGCACTAAACAGGACCTTTGGGAGAGGCCGCTGCTTATCATAAAACAGCATGAGGAGCATGAACTCATGAAATTCGTGTAATCTTTACACAAGGGGATAAGAAACAACAACAACAACGGCGCAGAGCGCCGTTTAGTTTATTTTTGCTCCACTAGATGGCGCTCTGCCATCTAAAAAGCACATATGCTCGTGGTCAGGATATGCCTTCTTTATTTTAATTTACATCTCTATAAATTGTATGAATTTTCTATTTTACTTTTATATTGTGATATTTATGTGATATGAACCTTTCAAGGAATATGTATACCCCTAAGACATACACATTATTGCTATATGTTACATAATTCAACTTACAAACCTGCGGGTATGTGCCAATGTAACATTATGTACATTTGAGGATTCTATTCTTAACTACTAAATGTCCTTCAAAAGAAGTTTTGTAGAAGTAAGAGTCGATGGTTTATTAAATAAAGAAGCATATTGATATTTAAAATAATGCTTTATTCGAATTATTTATTTCAAAAGGAGAGACATATCAATGTTTGAAAAGTATAATCTTTATTCGATTGATGGAATTTTGTAAAATATAAAGTGTTATTTTGAACACGTTGAAGGATATTCAAAAATGTTCAATTTTAGATCGAGAACAATTTCAGAGGTTTAATGCTTTGATGCGTTATTCAAGCATTGTACCAAAGATATGAACAATATATAGAGTTGGTGATTCTTTTCTTAGCAATTAAATGTTCTTGAAATACATCCCTCTCTCTAGATAGAGGGATCTTCAATAATGTTCTTCAATTCTAGATCAAGAACAATTTCTCAATAGTCTTGATTTTAGGCGTTAATGATTTGTTCAAGCATTGTACCAAAGACATTTACTAATATATAGAGTTGACGGTTCTTTCCCTAAAAGATGTTCTTCAAACACATCTCTAGATCTTCAGGAATGTTCTTCAATTCTAGATCAAGAACAATTTCTCAATATTCTTGATTTTAGGCGTTAATGATTTGTTCAAGCATTGTACCAAAGACATTTACTAATATATAGAGTTGACGGTTCTTTCCTAAAAGATGTTCTTCAAACACATCTCTAGATCTTCAGGAATGTTCTTCAATTCTAGATCAAGAACAATTTCTCAATAGTCTTGATTTTAGGCGTTAATGATTTGTTCAAGCATTGTACCAAAGACATTTACTAATATATAGAGTTGACGGTTCTTTCCTAAAAGATGTTCTTCAAACACATCTCTAGATCTTCAGGAATGTTCTTCAATTCTAGATCAAGAACAATTTCTCAATATTCTTGATTTTAGGCGTTAATGATTTGTTCAAGCATTGTACCAAAGACATTTACTAATATATAGAGTTGACGGTTCTTTCCTAAAAGATTAAATTTTCTTCAAACACATCTCTAGATCTTCAGAAATGTTCTTCACTTCTAGATCAAGAACAATATCAATAGTCTTGATTCTGGATATTGATGCGTTGTTCAACCATTAAACTAGAGACATGTACCAATATGTAAAGTTGATGGTTCTTTCCTCTACGATTGCGTGTTCCTCAAACAGATCACTATATCTTTAATAATGTCCTTTACTTCTAGATCAAGAAAAATTTCAATAGTCTTGATTCTGGACGTTGATACGTTTTTCAAACATTGTACCAAAGACATTTACTAATATATAGAGTTGAAGATTCTTTCCTAAAAGATGTTCTTCAAACACACCTCTAGATCTTCAGGAATGTTCTTCAATTCTAGATCAAGAACAATTTCAATAGTCTTGATTTTGGACGTTGATGCGTTGTTCAACCATTGAACTAGAGACATGTACCAATATGTAAAGTTGATGTTTTTTCCTCTACGAATAAGTGTTCCTCAAACAGATCACTATATCTTTAATAATGTCCTTTACTTCTAGATAAAGAAAAATTTCAATAGTCTTGATTCTGGACGTTGATACGTTTTAAACATTGTACCAAAGATATTTACTAATATATAGAGTTGAAGATTCTTTCCTATATAAAAGATTCTTTTCTTAACAATTCTAGATCAAGAACAATTCCAATAGTCTTGATTTTGGACGTTGATGCGTTGTTCAACCATTGAACTAGAGACATGTACCAATATGTAAAGTTGATGTTTTTTTCCTCTACGAATAAGTGTTCCTCAAACAGATTGATAGATCTTCAAAGATGTCCTTTACTTCTAGAACAATTTCAATAGTCTTGATGCGTTGATCTGGACGTTAATGCGTTGTTCAAACAATGTACCAAAGATAGTCCAATATGTAAAGTTGGTGATTATTTCCTCTACGATTAAGTGTTCTTCAAATAGATCGCTATATCTTTAATAATTTTCTCCAATTTTATATCAAAAACAATTTTAAATAGCCTTTATTTGGGGCATTAATGCTTTGTTCATGCATTGTGCCAAATACATTTACCAATATGTAAAGTTGAAGATTCTTTCCTAAACGATTGTTTTTCAAAAACAGATCACTAGATCTTTAAGAATGTTCTTCAACTCTTGATCAAGAACAATATCAATAGTCTTGATTTTAGACGTTAATGCTTTGTTTAATAATTGTACCAAAGACACGTATCAATACGTGAAGTTTAAGATTCTTTCCTAAACGATTGTTTTTCAAACAGATCGCTAGATCTTCAAGAATTTTCTTCACTTCTAGATCAAGAACAATTTCTAAATAGTCTTGATTTTATACGTTAATGCGTTGTTCAAGCATTGAACCAAAGACATTTACCAATATATAGAGTTGATGATGATGATATTCTCAATGATTAATTGTTATTCAATTCTTACGATTAATTGTTATTCAAACATATCGCTAGATCTTCAAGAATGTTCTTCAATTCAAGATCAAGAACAATATCAATAGTCTTGATTTTAGACGTTAATGCTTTGTTCACACATTGAACCAAAGACACGTACTATATGCAAAGTTAATTATTCTTCCCTCAAAAATATCACTAGATCTTCAAGAAAGTACAATAACAATAGTTTATGCATTGATGTAAAGGTAAGGATCTTCATCGATTCAAGCATTATCTGAGGATGTTAGGATCTCCAAAGGAGGGAAGGTTGGACTCCCCGAAGAGGTTAGCTGGTACTCCCGTGGAAGACCTTTATTGCCCTGCACATTTCAATTTGTTCCACGCCCGCCCTCCCGCTATATAAATAATATTATAAAGGCCAAAAATGTGTTTAAAGTGGAGCTTTAATTTGTAGCCGAGGCTTTATCGACGCCCGTCAGCTCTATATTAAATTTTGGTAGAGATCTTGACTTGACCCGAACTTCTCTTTCAAGACATTACTAACTCTGATTACTTTGTTTTTTTACCTCATTTTTTTCTTTCTTTAGAAATGTGGAATGAACATTGATATTGTGTTTTTTTATTGACCGTATCGCTTTTTATTTTGCTCGATAAATTCAAAAAATGTTTTTTTTTTCTAATACGTCTCTATACTCATTTAAAAGTCTGTGAACATTGTTACTTTGCCAGTTACACTTTTCTTGGCTTTCACATGGCTTTTTATTTTGTTTGAAGAATTCAAAAATATTTATTTTATAATACGTCTCTATACTCATTTAAAAGTCTGTGAACATTGTTACTTTGCCAGCTACACTTTTCTTGGCTTTTCACATAGCTTTTTATTTTGTTTGAACAATTAAAAAATGTTTATTTTTTAATACGTTTCTATCTTCATTTGAAAGTCTGTAAACATTGTTTTTACTTTTCCAGTTACACTTTTCTATAATCTTTTTAAAATTTAATATTTATATACCAAAAGAATCTTCATTTGAAATTCTGTGAACATTGTTGTTACTTTTTGCTGGTTATACTCTTCTCTATTATCTCTTTAAAATTTAAGATATAAACCAAAATAGGCATTTTCTTTCTTTAAATATGCATAAAAACAATACATTTTGCTTATCCCCACAGTACAAAACCTAATGGGGATTAAAAACGAGCTAAAATACCAGTTTTGGCCAATTCAGACAAAAAAGACAATCTGTATACTGTGATTTCGAGCTATGGCCCTCATCAGTACAAGGACTGCTTCAAGGTTTTTTACTAAGGTGATAAACATAATATATTGTTCTAATGCATATATAAAGGGAGAGGTGCTTCTTTTGGTACATGAATACCATTCTCCATGCAACTTTATGTATATGTATATATGGCATTATATGTATATATATATATATATACTAGCGGACGTACCCGGCTTCGCCCGAGGTTTAACCCGAGTAAAGGTTTGTCTAACGAACATTTGTTTAAACAATTCTCTATAAACTTATAAAAAAAGATATATTTTGATAATTTGAAACTCGTAAATTTGAATCTCTCGATAAAGTGAACATTTTTTCCCGGTCCCTGTGTGCCGTGTCATCCTGAATTTTGTCTTTCCTAATTTTCTACATTAGAAAATCATAGTTTTATCTAGTGAACATTTTTTCCCGTGTCACATTGCCGTGTCATCCTGAGATAATCTTACTTTTGATAAATAATATTTAAGATAACAAACTTAGTGATAAGAAAACCTGTTACCATCGTCACAATGGGGGCGCTGCTTGCGAGTTAAATCTACAAATCTGCAAATAACTCTAAGGATATTCAAGATATTCATGAAATTATTTTTCAAACACCTTCCCGGTGATATACCTAATAATATCCCAAAATTTCACGGCGATTGGATGTATGGTTTTTGAATCTATAGAGTACAGACAAACAGACAGACAGACATTCAATTTTATATATATAGATATATCAAATATACAACTATCTAAACTAAATTCCTATATGGAACTAAAAATCTATATAAAAAGCATTAATGCAAACCATATTTGAAATTGTATTTCTATTTAAGGTATAATGCATTTATTCCATTTGGGGAAATATACACAAACCATCCATTAAAGGTGGTATTAATCCAAAGTTGTAAATCAGAACCCTCAAGTTGGGGTATGAATCAATTACTGAATTACTAGTGATCCATCAATTCCTGGCATTTAAATGACTATTGGAGATTGGCTATATATATATATATATTTAGATGAGGAAAGTGAAGACTAAAACGCACCTAATTCCACACTCACCTCTTCAGTGATACGCTAACCTATGCACGGTGGATTCTGTGGCCACTGGACATGTGTCGGACCTGGAGGCTGTTGGGTTCTGTGCTGCCTGGAGTATAGGAGCTCTATCTATGCTTCCTTCCTGTGGTGAATCTGTATAAGACCGGTTATCTTAATATAGCTGTATGTGTGTACGTATATGGCAAAGAAAATCTAATAATGCGATTATATATATTACAAAGATTATTCTTGCCAATCATTCGAATATTAATTAGGTATAATGTGGCATTTATATAGAAAATTAAATATATATTAAAAAATATGAAATTTTAAAATATCAAGAAAAGTAGTTATAATAACGTCTACTGAATATTTGTCTCAGCCTAGTACAGGTTGTTACCTCAACAAGCAGCCAAAATGGGCCAAGAAGCTTCTAAAAAAGGCAATAAAATTACTGTACACTGAACGTATGAATGGCTTTCCCCTATCATATACAGAATATATACACAAGAGTGACCTCAAAACTGACAAAAACTATAACAAGACTTAGAACAAAACACTATAAAGGAATGACAATACATCCAGATGGCACAAGAACCTATAGGACATGTAACAACTGTCCTGGTGTGGAACTAACACCTACTCACATATTCTCATGCCCAGCAATGGCCACAGCCTTGCAGAAAATTGACATGGACCCAGAACAGCAGTTTTACACACCCAAGATAGAGGACATTGCTGTGATAGAGATGCATGGAGATATCTGAGGTTCTTTATTGGACACGACAACAACAACAGAAAATTGACATGGACCCAGAGCAGCAGCTTTACACACCCAAGATAGAGGACATTGTTACTGCTGTGATAGAGATGTATGGAGTCATCTGAGGCTCTTCATTGGGCACAACAACAACAACAGAAAATTGACATGGGACCAGAACAGCAGCTTTACACACTCAAGATAGTGGACATTGTGACTGCTGTGATAGAGATGCATGGAGACATCTGAGGCTCTTCATTGAACACAACAACAACAACTTCAATATTAGGCATTAAAGAAAAAATATATATAACTAGATAATTTCGTTAAGTTATTCATCAAATTATTTTCAAAAATGTTCAATATCTAACAAGAAAAGGATTCAGGATAACCTAACGTAGAAGAATTTCAGCAAATGGTACCTAACGACAATAAATCAAAAATAAGATTGTACCCAATTTAACAAGCCAATCTCCAATAGTCATTTAAATGTCAGTATTTGATGGATCACTAGTAATTCAGTAATTGATTCATACCCCAACTTGAGGGTTCTGATTTACAACTTTGGATTAATACCACCTTTAATGGATGGTTTGTGTATATTTCCCAAATGGAATAAATGCATTATACCTTAAATAGAAATACAATTTCAAATATGGTTTGCATTAATGCTTTTTATATAGATTTTTAGTTCCATATAGGAATTTAGTTTAAGTAGTTGTATATTTCATATTAACAAAATTCAAAACTATTATAGACGCGTATGTTTCTTTTTTAAAAATAAAACAAATTTCTACTGTCCTTACTGCAATGAAAAAAATTAATGGGAGGGCCTGGCTCATCAGTGGTGAACCCTACCAGCGGTTTCGCTAGTTTAATCTACCATACCGCTGTTATATTGTATTTTTGGGACTTACTTTTATAGTGATACTGTTGCTAGACTCTTGGAATGGGTATTTTAGATAAACTATTGACATAAGCTTTGATGACAGTAGAATTACATACAATTATAAATATATAATATTTGATATTGATTGTATAATAGTATTTAGATTGCCTTTATCTTAACATGGTTGATCTTGATTTTTATCCTTTTTGTGACTTTTGTTTATAAAGATAGATTGAAGATAGTGTTAAGAGATATTGGTTATTATTTAGAAGATATAAGAAGATTGTAAAACGACATTTGAAATTTTATCCCGCATGTGTTTCTTTTGAACGAAAAATCGAAATTTATTTTAAGGAGAAATAACGATTATTTCTAACCTCAGGGATGAAGTATGAAAAGATTAATTATGAAGAGTAATGATAAGCGGTAAAAATAAGTGTCCAGGGATGGGAATCGAACCCACAGTGTTCCGCTTACCGGGTAGCCTAGTGGACATGGCATCTGCCCGGTAAACGGAACACTGTGGGTTCGATTCCCATCCCTGGACACTTTTATTTTTCCGTTTATCATTACTCTTCATAATTAATATTTTCATACTTCATCCCTAAGGTTAGAAATAATCGTTATTTCTCCTTAAAAATAAATTTCGATTATTCGTTCAAAAGAAACACATGCGGGATAATTTTCAAATGTCGTTTTACAATCATAAGCCGCATTATATCGTATTATAAGAGGATTTCGTTAACGAATGAAGACATTAAGACGCAAATGACGCGAAAAGGCGTATACATGAGTACACAAAAACGAATTCCTATAAGAGGTTATGAAATAAGAATCAAATAAACATCTCCACCATTCCAATATTGAATTTATTAATACAAAGCTATAATACGCCATTTATATATAACGAATGAAGATATTAAAACGTGAATATTTCTTTTCACAAATAAATAAAACTTCTACTGTCCTTACTGCGATGAAAAAATATTGGGAGAGCTTGGCACATCAGCGGTGAACCCTCCCAGCGGATTCGCCAATTTAATCTACCAGATCGTTTCCTTAAAGCTCTAATACTGTATTGGATCATTCTGCACTTATATGCTACACTGAATGGCAGAATCTTAGAAATGTATGTAACATATATTAAACCTTTTTTTGCGTATCCCTAGTACACGTGGTACAGACCATAATAATCATGGTGGGTAGAAGTAGGCGACTGCATTTACTGTAAGTGAACCACATGTCTACACATGTAAAAAACAGTTTGACTTTTGCACTTAAAAATATGTCAGAGCTCTGTTTGGTTACTTGCACTCTCTGGTGGGGTGTTAAGCCTATATGAGAACATAATTCTTTTCCGAATTTGTAAAATTTATTACAACATTTTTAAAAATTGACAATTTCGGACTGTGCTTCAATATAGAACTAACAAAACATATTGCTCTGAATAATACCTGAAATCAAAGTGTATGTTACTTTTAATTCTTATTGCATACTGTTTTCTTACACATTTATCTCTTCTTCAAAAGAAACAAAATACATATATGTGTTATAAAGGACTGCGGCGAGTGATTATAAACAATACTTAAAGTTACACCGCATAAGTTTCTTTTATGTGAAAAATCAATATTTATTTCAAAGAGAAATATTTACTATTTCTAACTTTTTTTGAATAAAGTATGAGAGGGTGAAAATATGAAGAGTAATGGCGAATGGAAAAATAAAAGTGTCCAGGGGCGGGAATCGAACCCACAACCTTCCGCTTACCGGGCAGATGCCATGTCCACTAGGCTACCCTGGACATATTTTTCCGTTCGTAAATAATATTTAAAGTAATTTGTGTTGAGAAAAAGAGCATTTCCTGATCGTGAATCTAAAAGTTACTGATGGCTTGCACCATCTATCGGAATAAATATAAACTAATCGTTGATTTTTTAATTATTCCACAATAGTAAAAATCGTAGAATCGTAAAAATAAACGATTTGTTGATATTTATTCCAATAGATGGCGCAAACCATCAGTAACTTTTAATTACACAATCAGGAAATGTCCTTTTTCTTAATTTATCTACCCGATTCAAGTAAAAATTCACTTATGTACTTTTATTCATATATGTTTGAAAAAGAAATAATAAATAATATTGAAGTAAAAAGTTACTTTTAATTTTGATTTTTGCAAGCTTTCGAGCAAAATTTCTGCTTTTCAAAGGGCATATACTTCTATAGAAGCATAGGGCGCCTCTCCCATCAAAATGCGCCCTATGCTTCTATGGATCAATTTCTTCCCGAAAAATTTCCATCAATATATATTTCTATATACAATTTCAAGATGAACTTTGTACAGTAATAATTGTGTTATTGGCATGTGCTCTCGTGCATCAAACTGTTTACAGCTAAAATTATAGATATTATAATGGGATGAAATATATATTAATTTAGTAGAAATTTGTTTGGAAGCTTGCGAAAATCAAAATTAAAAGGAACCCTTTAATTTAATATTATTTATTCCTTCTTTTTAGAATAATTTCTAGGTATCTATTACTCACATATTTACATATGTAAAGAGACAAGGGTCGCCTCTCCCGTCAAAATAGACGTCTAAAACCAGACGCCATCTATTGACCGTCGCCGCAACTAGCGGCGCTTTTCAGTTTGCCAAAACTGATGTTGTGGCTTTGTCACCGACCCGAGGCCGCTAGTTTCGGCGACGGTCAATAGATGGCGTCTGGTTTTAGACGTCTATTTTGACGGGAGAGGTGACCCATGTCTCTTTAGATCAATTTCCTCCCGGCAAAATTTCCATCTATATTCATTTATGTGTATGTTAGATAAAAAAAAACGTTCACAATTTTCAGAACTATATAAAAATCCATTGAGAGAAATGTATTTATTAAATAAAAAGTTATGAGTCATATCAAATCTTCTTCATGAATTGGTGGAGATCCCAGGATTTTACCTGATCATATAGGATCAAGCCAACAGTCATTTTAATAGGCAGTGAAGCAAAAATATCTGAGTCTTTATCCCAGATAAATATCTCGGGAAAACTTGACATTCTTAAACAAAAATATATTTAGCGTGTCATTTTATATACAGTAGAACCTATCTGTAAAGGACAACACCTAATTACAGAACCAAAGTGTCCTTTAAGGAGAGATGTCTACTTACCGGAGAATTGCTAAATAGTAAAAAATGGTAATTTTGCAAATTAAAACTGTCCTTTGTAGAGAGGTGTTCTCTAGTGCGAGTTTTCTCTCATGTAAGTTCTACTTCATCAAATAAATAAATGTACAGTAGAACCTCTATGAAAGGACACCCGTGATTGAGAACACCTCTCTACAAAGGACAGTTATCATTTACAAAATAATCATTTTTACCATTTAGAAACTCTCTGGTAAGAGGACACCTTTCTCTAAAGGACACTTTGGCTTTGTAACTAGGTGTCCTCTACAAGAAAGTTCTACTGTATTGGCCTACCCAGTTTCTTGATAAATTCAGGAAAAGCCAACTACCTATGTTTTTGGACTGTTAGCCCTCGTCAACATAATACAGCATGTACCTCAATGACCAAAAGAAGCTGGTCTTAAAGAGAGGTGTTCTAGAGTATATAAGATTAATTAATTGTTCTCACAGAGTAAATGTGTAAGATCATAAGAAAATAGGCGCTAACCATTAGAAAAGTTTTTTTAAAACTTTTTTTACTATTCTGAAGATTCTTTAGAACAATTTTTAATGCCTTGCCAAATTCTTCAATTTTATTTATTTCTACTGACGAAGACAAACGATTTTTGTCGAAACGTTGAGAAAATAAAAAACTCTAATTGGCCGAAATGTCTATTTTTCACAGAAATATTGTTTACTATTATTATAAGTTATTCTTTTTTATATGTTCTATCTCTTGTAAATCAATAAATATAATATTTTATCAATCTACTTGTAGTCACTATATTTAAAAAGGTCTAACTAAAGTCAAAATATTTGGGGAAATAACTAAAACTCTTTAAATCTTTGTTGTTTTAATGTTTTAAAAGTTTTATATGTTTTTTTTTAGATAGTGTAATATAGGACCTAACCTAACCTAATTAATTGATTTAATTTCACAGATAAAAATAAATTTTAACATCACTTTATATAAAAATGTGAAATATTTTAACAAAAAAAAAGTGAAGATACAATCCTCAATAATTTATTTCTTTATTTAATCTTTAAATAGTTGCATACTATAAGTAGTTCGTACATGTAAAAAAAAGTATTTCAAAAAAATTAATTTATCTATGAAAAATATTAAATAAATCTGGTCATCCTGTATACGAAAATGAAGAAGGACCAATCACATGAACGGTTGTAAAACTCCATTATTTATTTATTTTAAAATTCCTAATCTTAAAAGAGTAAAAGAAAAAAATGCTAGTAGGAGAGGCCATACACGTGAAGTCTATTTCAAAGGCTAAATTTATCTGTGAAGAATGTTAATTGAATCTGGTCATCCTGTATGCACGAGGGCCAATCACGTGGCCGATTGTTTGCATTTCAAATTGGAGTGAATCATTCAGCTAATTAGACTGAAAACACGCGATCCATCTGGTTTTAATAATGGAGGCCCCATGTAGCACTAAATGGATTCAGTAATGATGTTTACCTTTTATTTGGTGCTAAAAATTGACCGTGATGGAAATAGAGTTTACTTGGAGGTGACCTAAGAGTTAGTTCAACATTTACGCTAATTGGTGTTGCTTCGTTAACGTCATTCAACTTTCTTTTTTCTTTAAACTTAATCTTGGCTATTTTTAAAGAGGCTTTAGCGTATGTTTATCAGTAATGAATGACTTTGTTTCACATATATAGACATATGGTGCGTTTGCAATAAAAACAGTCGCTAATTTACTACCCACCATGATTATCATGGCCTATACTACACGCGTGTGTCTATGTAAATTTACTTTTATAAAAGGTTACAAGTTTTTATCTAAAAGGTGTAACGAATGAATCTCTTCAAAGAAGAGTACATCAAAAAGTAAAGATGATCTTAAGCAATTCAAACGCATCTAGTATCATTATTTGTTTAATTGTTAAGTATATTATAAAGGTTTTCTCAATGTGATTTCTTTTGTTATTAGAAATGCAATCTCTAAAACGAAAATCGCACTTAGACAATCTACAAGAAAAGCATCAACCATTTCTAGCTATTGTGCAAATATAGGCGCGAAGCATGGATATTTACAACCTAAAATTTGAAAAAAAAAGAATAGTTTAAAAATATATGATAGCTATTTATGTTTTACTCTAATATTTGGAGTTATGAAATGGATCTATTGAAAAACAGTCCTAGCATTTATAACAACAAATTTCTATACTTCTTTTACTCAAGTGCCCAGAATTTCAAGACTATATACATTATAATGGTATTCTCTGTATTGATCCAAGATAACTCAGTTTCTTATATCATATTTTATAAATTTTGTAAATACTTATCTGACAATTAGATTAATCTTAATTGTTAATTATAATTGATTGTAAATATATATACCATGGAATATTACTATGTATTTGTAAATAAGTTCAGATAGTTATCTGACTGCGAGGTTCGGAATATTTTGCGATTTTTGCATTCATTTATAGAATTTTAAGCTTAATATTGATTTTCCTTGTAAATATTATAAACAGAGCACATTGTCTTATGTAATGACACTTGATAGTCGGAGCAAAACTCGAAAAGTTTGAGAAGATGACCCTTTTCCAATTTCCTTATTCTTAAACGCTTTCTCGTACCAACCAACCAATATATTACTATTTTGATTTAAGTTTTAATTAAAATTAGTATTATTACAACAATAATCTATTTTAATGATTATTTCTTGTATATGTTATTTGGTTATAGGTACTTGTATCTTTCATTTGGCGTCAGTGTCTTTAGTGGAACAGCATGCTTTGTTGTTATAGTTAAATAATAAAGAAGAATTCCCATATTGTGTGTGTGAAATATCTTTTTGATTTCCCATCTAGTATGATTGGCAAGGCAAACAGAGACAACATCCATGATGGCATAAAGATGGCTTTCAGGTTTGATAAAGTAACATGGACCCATTAACGTTCCCATTATATAAACATATCTGTTTACATTCTGACCTCTGAGGGTTATCTCCTTTAGTTGAGGAGTCCTTATCACTAGACGGTCTGTGATAGCAAAATTTATTGGGTGTCATCCTCTTGCTCATTTTACACAATAGTTGACCACACATCTGGAGACTTATTGCCATGTGGAAAATTAGGAAAGACAAACTTCAGGATGAATGAGAGAGAGATTTATAACCCAGGTTCCTGGAGCGTTGAACACCAACTACCCGGGGAGTCCTGCTCACGTATGGACTAGTGTTGAGCGCTTTTACTCGCATCCTGTTTTGATTACTGAGTTGAACCAGTTGACCAGAAATATAGGATGACACAGCAATTTATTTAAGGCAAGAACAAACTATGAATGATAAACAAAAGTTAAGCAATAAGGGAAATTTACAGAGTAGCAAAATATAAACATAAAAAATATATATTTGTAAAATATTTTAATGTAATTCTACTGTCCTATAAGCTTATGTCCATAGTTTTCTTGAAAACCATTTCTGAGATTCCACCCATCAGTGCTGCGTATATAAGCAGAATCGTCCAATACAGTATTAGAGCTCTGAGAAAGGTCTGGTGGATTAAATTGGCGAAACAGCTGGGAGGGTTCACCACTGATGAGCCAAGCCCTCCCAATATATTTTTTCATCGCAGTAGGAGCAGTAGAAGTTTGATTTATGTATAAAAGAAACATTCGTGCTTTTAAATCCTTTCATTTGATATGTATAGATGACGTGTTATTGCTTTGTGTTGATAAAAAAATCTGTTAATAAAATAATAAATACTTGGCTACAATATTGTAGTGTTCTGTGACGTCACCTTGCCGCTCATTATCATCGTTTGGTAAACAATTGGATAGAATACAGTTGTTCGAATATAAAGTCAAGTGAAACTTCGGAGATTTTCTGTTTCGAATAGAAGCTATAGACGATCCAGGGTGTGGAGAGAGAAGGCAGGGTCACCTGCTTATTGAATGTCTTCCAGAACTACAGAAATCTGGAAGATATTGAATACAAGGATCTTTTTCATGTTTTAGTGGTAGTTAATATTATATTTTAAAATAGAGAACCAAAATAATCAGAGTGCTCTCTAATAATAATTATATATGCAAATATAGTTGGCACTGAGAGAGAATTTTATTTTCAAATGATCTTCTATATACAAAAAAAATGGTCTTTGGGTGATTAATAAATTATATACTTTTCCTATGAATGGTTTTCTCTATAGAAGTTATAGTAAATTTACACGCTTCCTGTATATTCTCATAAAATGGGAAATATCTTGAAAGCTTAGAGCTCAAATAAAAGTTTATCTTGTAATCGTTATATATTTCTTTAAATTTGCATAAAAGTTTTCTTTATTTACATATTTACCTTTCCTCTTTTAGTCGTTCGTCTTTTTTTTTCTATAAATTACAATATTGTAACAAAGTATTTATTAATTTTATTATTTTTATTAACAGAGTGGTCATTTTTATTATTATATTTTGCTACTCTGTAAATTTCCCTCGTGGCTTATCTTTTGTTTACCATTCATAGTTTGTTCTTGCCTGAAATAAATTGTTGTCTTCTCCTGAAGTCTTCCCTAATTTTCCACGTGGCAATATATCATTCTAATAATGCTATTGTATGTACATTTAGCGCAAGTGTCCCTAGGGGGACATAGCGTTTTGAATTGAAATAAATAAATAATACTATTATAATGTATAGAGCGCAAAAACAAACAATTTTATTAAAGAGAGAAGTTGTATTTTGTACAACTATATTAATTTGATATCAAATCAGTTTGTTTACAATTTTGATTCTCTACGAAATTATAAAGAAAACTAGCTGAATGACCCGGGCAACGCCCGGGGTTTACCCGATTAAATGCTTTTATTCAAATACTATTCGTTACAATTATAAATTGGCGCCGTGGATGTCATTCTTGTATAATATATAAATGAGTTTTAAAAATTGTAAAAAAAAAAAAAAAAATGCATCGGCCGTGAATCGAACCCGGGGCGCCCGCGTGGCAGGCGAGCATTCTACCACTGAACCAAAAGCAAACGGTGACAGAATTAAGAACGCATGACGATGATAACTGTATATGATCCGTGACAGAGGCCACGACAGACGGTCGTGACTATATATATTAATGCATTATAAATGCATAAATGAACTAATATGCAATTACGATCGCTAGGTTTAATATTATCCTAGTATTCTATTGATTCTAATATGATACAAATGATAGTTTTCCATATAATATTGACTCAAATTTCATATCTTGTAGATAGAGGTTGTCTGTCCGGCATTCATTGTTCTTGAAGAGACACTTCGGTTAGTTAGAGTTGGTTTTTATTTATTTTTTTATTTATAAATTCTGAAAAACTGAAAACATAGAGGAAATGACCCACTACATCTCTGAATGCACTATTGTTAACGAGGAACGGAATAAGATCTTAAAGAACATTATCCAAGTCTACGTGAACCCAGTTAAACTAATCAGAATAATGTCCGAGAAAAAATATATAGCGATAGAATTGTTTAACTTTCATAAAGCGTTAGAGAACAAGGTAATCTCTAAGAACTAAAATTACAGAACAATTTCCATCCATAGTTAAATTGTATAGTTATGTTGAATACTTTGATTTCCTTTCATTTTCCCTTCTCTCCTTTGTTTATGTTTTTTTTTTTTTCTTTCTTTCTTCATGAAAATGATGTATGGCGAGTCCTTACAGGACGGAAATGTCCTAATAAAGCTGTTGTTGTTGATTTTTTTTATTTTTGGCCGAAATGTCTTCTATTTCAAGAATCAAATTTTATATTTATAACGCTTAGAGAAAAGGTTTTTCATCCCAATCTTATTTTACAACCAAAATATTTCTAAAATAACTGAACTTTTAAAATTTACAATCGCTTTTTCTAACGGTTAAATTGTTTTAATTTCACTTCATTTAAACCTTTTTTCTCTATCTTCAACTTTCTTTCAAAAAACTTCACTTTTTGCCTCATTTCTTTCATGGGTAATCGTCAAACCTGGCAAAATCTTTTCCTCTCTCAGAAACTTTTTCACTGAAAATTACGACAACAAAGAGACAATAAAACTGGATTAAAATGATAAATTGGAGATTACAAGTTGGACAATAAAAGAAAGGAGAAGAGAAAAAAAAAAGAAAAAGTTTAGAAATGAATGCAAACCTTTTTTTTTTTATTATTATTCAACTTTTTAGAGAGAATAGTAGGAAGAAAATGCATCTAAACTCGTTTTTTTTTTCAACTCAGCGATTTCTCTTCCCCATTGCCCATCTCCCCCCCCCCTAAGAGATCTAATTGCCTGCTAGAGAGTTGGTAATAATATAAACAGAGATAAAGAGAGGTCAAAGCATCTTTATTTTATTACCGTAGCTTTTAAGTAATGTGAAAGATTGGGGGGTGGAAAGACATAAAACCTCTTCCTCTCTATACATAAAACAACGCAACCAAAGAAAAACAAAGCGCCTGCTATCAAAAAAAGAAAGGATGACGTCACTTCCGGTCGGATTACAGATCCAAAATCATTGGCCTTGATTTAATGGGGAGAGAGAGAGAGGAGGATAAGTATGCGCACGCCGAGGGCTATTACACGGTCGGAAGAATGCGTTCCCCAGCTGGGCTCTCTTCTAATAAGTTGTTGTGTCCCCTGAACAAAAAGTGCAGACCCAATTATTTGCGATTCGATCTGCTCCCGTCTGATATACATCATCCAATAGGTGGCGCTCGTTCCGGACTCAATTAGACGTTCTTGAACATTACACAGTTCTTGAGTTCCGTGTGAAGTCTTTATGGTAGACATTTCACAGTTCTGGATGGTAGACATTTCACAGTTCTTGATGTCCATGTGAATTCTTTACGGTAGACATTTCACAGTTCTTTATCTCCGTGTGATGTATTTTAAGGGGAAATGTTTGTAGTTCGTTTTTGATGTTTGCGTTGTCTCTACGCTAGACATTTCAGAGTAGTTCGTTCTTGAGGTCCATGTGAAGTATTTACGGTAGACTACCTTTCAGAGTAGTTCGTTCTCTTCATGGCTGTTTGAAGTCTATATGGTAGACATTTCAGAGTATTTTCTTCTTGAGATCCACGTGAAATCTTTTCTGTAGACATTTCAGAGGTCCATGTGAAGTCTTTATGGTAGACATTTCAGAGTAGTTCGTTCTTGATGTCTTTGTGAAGTCTTTATAATGTACCTTTCAGAGTATTTCGTTCTTGAGGCCCATGCAAATTCTTTACTGTAAACATTTCAGAGTATTTCGCTTTTGAGGTCCATGTGAAGTCTTTATGTTAGACGTTTTAGGGTTCTTGATGGCCATGTGAACTCTTTATTGAGATATGTGTGTATTTTTTTTTTGATAGCCATGTGAAGCATTTATGGTAGAAATTTAGTTTTCGCGATAACCATGTGAAATATTTATTATTGAGAAATATATTTTATTCTTGATGACAATTTTTAAAATCTTTATTTAGAAACGCGTGTATCTCTTCTTAACGGCCGGGTGAAGACTTTATTAGAAGATATAAGAAGGATTAACAATATTAAACCTAGTACAAAGTATAGTGAATTAAGAATAAAGGCATCTCCTTATCGGGCAACTGAAAGTTGCTGATGGCCTGCGCCATCTATCACAATAAACATAAGCTATTCGTTGATTTTTAGTTATATTCCAGAATTGGCCAAATATTTTGGTTGTTGAGGTACAGGTTGTACCAAACTGACGAGGGCCAACAGCCCGAAATGCGTAGGTGGTTAGCTTTTAGCCAATTCTGGAATAATTAAAAATCAATGAATAGTTGATATTTATTCCGATTAATGGTGAAGCCATCAGCAACTTTCAGTTGCCCGATAAGGAGATGCTTTTTTTTTCTTTTTTCTTAATTTATAAACTTTATCAAAGTACGATGACATATTTGTACTATTTTTCACAAAGTATAGTGAACTACTCAATATTTTAACATATGGTATAAATCTGTAAAATATATGATAGCAAAAAGCTGTCAACGGCACACATAACAAACGCAACAATTGCCTAAAATGTGTCCACGTTTGGTATTTCTTGATTTATCAAAGAAAGGTATTTGGACAATATTCCTTTCGCGGAGATAGAAAAATCAATCTTTTTTTTTTGATATTATATTCTGATATCTGGCAATAACCATCTTTTTCAGCATTTAATAAGAAGATACTTTTTTATAAATCACAAACCGAGTTTTTGATATTAAAGAATATGTCAAAAGCGCTTCTTTTCATACTTTTAATTAGATACAATCACCAATAAAAAGACTTTGATGACCAAAAAAGAAGCAATACTAAGATGAGAGTAACTGGTAGATTGAACTGGCAAAATTGCTTGAAGGGTTTTTTATTGATGAAAGATCATTATAAATTTTCTAATTGTCCATTTAGTGGTTGTAGAAATCTGTTATAAAGTTGTTGTTGTCGTGTCTAATGAAGAACTTCAGATGTTTCCATACATCTCTATCACAGCAGCAATGTCCTCTATTTTGGGTGTGTAAAGCTGCTGTTCTGGGTCCATGTCAATTTTTTGTTGTTGTCGTGTCCAATGAAGAGCCTCAGATATCTCCATACATCTCTATCACAGCAGTCACAATGTCCACTATCTTGGGTGTGTAAAGCTGCTTTTCTGGGTCCATGTCAATTTTTTGTTGTTGTCGTGTCCAATGAAGAGCCTCAGATGTCTCCATACATCTCTATCACAGCAGTGGCAATGTTATCTATCTTGGGTGTGTAAAGCTGCTGTTCTGGGTCCATGTCATTTTTTTTGTTGTTGTCGTGTCCAATGAAGAGCCTCAGATGTCTCCATACATCTCTATCACAGCAGTGGCAATGTTATCTATCTTGGGTGTGTAAAGCTGCTGTTCTGGGTCCATGTCAATTTTTTGTTGTTGTCGTGTCCAATGAAGAGCCTCAGATGTCTCCATACATCTCTATCACAGTAGTCGCAATGTTCTCTATCTTGGGTGTGTAAAGCTGCTGTTCTGGGTTCATGTCAATTTTCTGTTGTTGTTGTTGTTGCCGTGTCCAAGGAAGAGCCTCTTATGTCTCCAAACATCTCTATCACAGCAGTCGTAATGTCCCCTATCTTGGGTGTGTAAAGCTGCTGTTCTGGGTCCATGTCAATTTTCTGTTGTTGTTGTTGTCGTGTCTAATGAAGAACTTCAGATGTCTCCATACATATCTATAACAGCAGTCGCAATGTTCTCTATCTTGGGTGTGTAAAGCTGCTGTTCTGGGTCCATGTCAATTTTCTGCAAGTCTGCAGCCATTGCTGGGCATGGGAATATGTGGGTAGATGTTAGTTCCACACCAGGACAATTGTTACATTACTATAGGTTCTTGTGCCATCTGGATGTATTGTCATTCCTTTATAATGTTTCATACCAAATCTTGTTATCGTTTTTGTGATTTTATCTCAGAGTTTATTTGGCATATTTGATCTTTCCTTATTTTTTGTTGAATCATATTTTTTTAAGTAAAAGAGTGAATTCAAACAAATATATATAAATCAGGAGACTCCTTTATCTTAATTTATTCTCATGATCTCAATACAATTTAACATTTTTTTACCATTATTTCATAGAGTTTAGTATTCTCACGCCCTTACGGCCTTGAACACCCATTCCTTGACTCTACAGAAAGCTTCAAAGACCAGCTGTATCGATGGTTGAAGTACAGCTTACACCACACTGATGCGGGCTAACAGCTTGAAACGTGTACGTAGTTAGCTTTTCTTGATGAATCAAGAATGGGTATTTTAGTCAATATTCTGGAATAATTAAAAACCAACCATTAGTTTATATTTTCCACACTTCTCCCTTCCACACTTCTCCCTTCTATACTTCTCCCTTCGAAAGAATGTTTTTTTCATAAATATTCTCTGCTTTGAATGCTCAGGCTCATATCAGAAAAAGTGTCTTAACACCAGTTTTGCTATATTCAGAAAAAAAATCAACAACCTGTATACCTCATTTCAGGCTATAGCCCTCATCAGTTCAAATGCAGCTTACTTAAAACATTGTAGAGATGAAGCTGCATGGCCGGAATTCATAAATCTTCAAATTATAGATAACTTCGGCCAGTAAATCTTTTTTTTTTATTGTATTAACGTTTCGACAAAAATATTTTGTCCTCGTCAGGAGCGTAAAGAATGTTTTGTCTTTGCATACTTGATCATAGTCTTCTCTAGTTGCTTGACGAAGACAAAAGATTTTTGTCGAAACGTCGAGACAATAAAAAAAGATTTACTGACCGAAGTATCTTTCATTTGAAGAATTAAAACATTGCATTTTTGCAAATTTCGCGGTATAAGGAATATTGAGATGATTTTAATGTATTTTAAACGGAGTATTACACTTTATTGAATATGAATATCATATCAGACAAAATAGAAATATTTTCTTGTTTGTAATAGGTTTCGAAATAAACTCATTTATACTAGAACCTTTTAGATGAAATTCCATCTGACAAAATTCTCACTTAGTTTGTCTATAGAAATAGCTTAGTAATTATTTACCGATTAAACATATCTTTGTCAAATTCTGAAGACCTTTTGAAACCCTTTTGAATATCATGAAATGAAAGCTTGCTTTGGATTGATCAGGGCCATAGCCTAAAACCATCGTCTCAGGAAAAGCGTTTTGCATGTGCCAAAGCAGGTGTTGAGTCAATGACCTTGTTTGCAGAGACTGTTTAATAGAAGCTGCATAAGTCTCGAGGTTTATTTTCATGTCAGAAGTAGCCTCTCTTTTTTTCAGATAATAATTCTATTTATAAAATTTAATTTTCACGTTTGTTTTTTTTACTATAGAAATCATCAATTAAGAAACACAAACGTTAATAATATTCTTTTTAATGAATACTATTTATATTTGTAATTTTTGAATCGTGTTTTTCTTTAATTTAAAAAAATATTTTAAAATAATTGGTAAGACACTCCATATATTGTAATACAGTCTAACTCAGATATATTTCGAAGCCCAAGGTACAAAAAAAAATCGAATTATCCAAAAATTTGAATTGAAAATGTAAATTCTATTTATAAGAAATTCTAAGGACCAAGATAAATATTCTCGAATAGAAGACGTTTATGAATTATCCAAGTTCTACTGTATATAGAATCGTTTGTATTTAAATAATTTTAATTCGTTCAATAGAATTCTTTTAAAATTTCTAATAATCCAGCTTCTTTTTAGTTATCTAATATTCAGGTTATCCTAATTTCACACTTTTTTATGCCCTATGCTACAATAGCATTCAATGATGTTCTAATAGTGTTATTAACCTAAATAATGCTTTAAAAAGCTAAAATAAAGCACAGCCCAGGTATATATCTCACCCAGAGAAATAAAGAGAGCCATTGAAGGTGTATTTATAGAGTTGTATTTGCTGTCAGATGGTAGAAACGCCAGGTGTTTGCATACTAACAAAGGCCCTACCGGAAATGTACAATTGCCGTTTTTTTTTTCTTTCTAGTACTTTTTCTACATCTGTAAATTATACTTTCATTTCCATAGCGTGTGTGTGCAAATCTCTATTCCTGTTTCTACGTGACTGGAATATTTCTCTTCTTCAAATGGGACTTTGTAATTTGGATGGTTCTAAGTATCGACTATATAATGATATATGTATGTAACTAAAAAATAATGAAGAAAAAAGAGAAATAAAACTAGGTATATTTATTTGTGTTTATTTCATTAGTTGGTTCTAAATTCAAGCATGATTTTAATGTCCTTTCCTTTCTTTTCTTCTTTAAACTCTACTCAAACCATGTAATTATTCAATTGTTTATGTAATACAGTTCTCTAAGTTTAGTGTTGTTTCTTGACGCAAGCATCCCTTGCGTGGGGATATCGCGTCTGATTTAATAATAAATAAATAAGTTTATATTATTATTTTTGAGGTGAATATTGTGAATTTATAAATAAATATTTAATTTGCTTAAAAGAAAGATTTATCAACGGAACCAAGCATTTAAATCGGCTTTGACACGTCATAAGCTTGTTAAAAAAAAAACAACTGGGGTAACGAACTAGAAATTTTTCAATCAAATAATTTTAAAATAGAAATATATGCAAATACAGTTGAACCTCCCTGTAAAGGACATCTAATTGAAGAGTCAAAGTGTTTTCTAGGGAGAGGTGTCTTCTTACAGGTGAGCTACTAAATAGTAAAAATGGTAATTTTGCAAATAAAAACTGTCCTTTGTAGAGAGATTTACTCCAACGCAAGTATCCTCTCCTGGAGATTCTACTGTATATATAAAAATATATAAAAATTATCTTTATTAAAAAATCTCAAAGTACCTGTACTTTAAACTCATTTAATACTCAATTTTTTTTAATTAGCTAGATTGTTAGATATATTATTATATTTCAATTAAGTAGTTATCTTCAAATTTCTTCATCGCATGTTCCAATACTATAATTGATATATTTGCATATTAAAGATATTTACATATAGAGTATCTTTAATAGACATTTCAGACATCTCAAAAGAATTTCAATACAATGTGATAGAAAAAGAAATAATTCAAGAGAAGTATTTAAAGAAATCAGAAACTAGCAATTGAAAGAGATTCTAAAAAGAAAGACATCTTCTCATCTATATGCAAATAAATAAATGATCCAATTTATTAAAGAAGAAGCATTATCCAGTAGGTAAAAGACTCCAAAAGGCGGAAGAAGCATGTTTCACACGGTCTTCTATCAAAGACAAGAGAAAAGGAAGAAAGAAGAGGGGGATCCTATAAACGAGATTTTTAAATAAAGAAAAGAGGGGAAGTTTTTGCTGGTTTGTTATTTGTGTGAGGTATCATTAATTACATAGGCGGCTAGCAATTTATCAGGTGTTGGAAGTGGGCGGGGTTCACCGATTCAAATGAAGTGTGTGGAGGTACTGTAAACTCTCCTTCCATCCCGATTAATTTGAGCCAATGATCTGATCGCGTGAGAGGACCTGTGAAAATGATGCTTCCCCAGCTGTCATATCCGCCCTCTTTCTGTAACATCCAAACATACTTTTCTTCTACTCATTTTTATCTACAGACACAGCCGACTCTCGATAATTTGAAACTCGTTAATTTGAATCTCCCGGTCACTTGAAAAATACTCGATATATTGAATATAATCAATATTAATTGGTCCTTTCGGCAATTTGAAGTTAAAAGAATAGTATCTTACCACAAATGAATATTTGTGAATAACTGTACGAATGTTTAAAATAATATATCACAAATTTTGATATCAAATTCTTGTTTGAGAAAAGGCAAGATTCGAAAATTCCCAATAAATTTATTACTTTAAAAACTTGCGGTAAGTCACTTTTTTAATCTTGTATCAATATAGTATGTATATTCCGAAACTGATAAAACTATTGTTTACTTGATTTTTTCCCTCCCTCCCTCTTGGTTGTTTAAACTCCTGTTATTTTGAACTCTTGATAAATTGAAAATTTTCTCTGGTTCTTTGAGTTTCAAATTATCGAGAATCGACTGTATATCCTTTCTAGGTTCTCTGTATATCTATATATATATAAATGAATGTTTGTTGGTTTGTATGTCCGGTATACAAATTCGCAGTAGTTCACTAATTCAAACCAAAATTTCCATACATAGGTAAGAAAAATACGGGGAAGACGATAGCCTATTTTAAAAAATATATAAATCAATTATTAAAACTATATATTCAAATTATACGCCCTCTATCAAAGATTAGATTAAATTATGCTGATGCAAACAAATAGATAATGCTAATAACAAACAATTATAAAAAAAAATCTTATCTAAATATATATCACTCGGGTAGATATGCACACGGGTCAATCCCGGGGCGAAGCCCGGGTCACCCGTCTAGTTCTATATACAGAGATATTGGGGTAAAAATTTTGAGTACACACGGATTCTTTTCTAAAGTAAGAGAGTTGTGTACAGTGGTACCTCGACATACGAGTTTAATTCGTTCCGCAACCTTGCTCGTATCTTGAATTACTAGTATCTCGAAGCAAATTTCCCCATACAAAACAATTGAACTACCATTAATCCGTTCCAACCTCCAAAATGTCACCCCAGTTATTTTTGTTACGTGGTTTTAAATAATAAAAACGTATTTATAAATATCAATTATTTATTGCACAAAAACAAAAAAGAGAATGTAAAGAAATAAATTAGATATCCTCACTGGTCTTTGCCTTTTTCGCTACATTTTTCTCGCTTTCACCTGTAGGCCGTTTAGAAGCTGCTCTAGGAGCTGCTTTTCTGTCACCCACACCATCAGCAGTTTCTCCATATTTTCATTAAGGGAGGTTCGCAGCTTGGAAATTATCGTGAGGCCCTTAGCCGGCGTTACACTCTTTATCAACTCCTTCCGTTTAAGCACAGAACATATCATGGACGTACTACGACCATACTGCATCGACAAGTCAACAACTCGAACACCTTGCTCATGTTTTTCTATAATTTCACGTTTTAATTCAATACTCATCATCTTTTTCTTAGCACTTGACTTTTTACAAACTTTCTTCCGATCCATGGTTATAAAAATAATGAACTAAAACTGTAAATGTAAACGCAACACAAAACGCGAACACAAAACACAACTTATCACAGCGGAAGCACGCTGCTAACTGCGTGTTACTACCTGTTGTGTTTTAACTTTAAAAGCACACAAAAATATAATAAACTTGAATTTGTTTATTCAAGTCTCAAAAAACAAAGCTTTGCATATAGAACAAATAATAATGAAAAAGAAGAAATAAACATTTCAGGAAAAGCAAAAAAAAAAAAAAGTACTGGTCAAAAAGAAACATTTAAAATCACAGATTAATATCTTCAACACTACCGAACCGAACTCGTATCTCGAATTTCGCTCGTAACTAAAAGCAAAAAATCACTTGCTCGTCGGCTCGTATCTCGAAAAACTCGTATGTTGGGGCGCTCGTATGTCGAGGTACCACTGTATTTATATAATAAAAAGATATTGGAGAACGACATTTGAAAATCATACCGCATGTGTTTCTTTTGAACGAAAAATCGAAATTTATTTTAAGGAGAAAAATAACGATTATTTCTAACCTTAGGGATGAAGTATGAAAGGATGAATTGTGAAGAGTAATGATTGTTTTATAAAAAGATTTTGATGTACAAAGATATTAGCTTACTGTTATACCTAAATTCTAATTGTGTTGTGTTTTAGTAAATAGCTACTAACGATCCAAGGAAGTGAAGTGTATCAAAGAGACATACCCAAGTGAGATGAGTCACCAAAGAATGCAGCTATTTGTTCTAAGTAAATATATTTATCTTGTGACTTTGAATATTTTATAGCGAATCATGTTTTGTTGCTGATTTCCAATAGAAAATACTCTAAAAATATTATAATACCTTATATAAGTTGAAAGGAAAAAAATGCATCCAGGGAAAAAGTTTCTTACAAAATATAATATCATCAACTCAAGCCTTTTCAGACCTTGGAGCCCTACAGAAGTAAAGCTTTATTATGTGACTTTGAATATTTTATATAGAATTTTATATAGAAAATACTCTAAATATAATAATAACTTGTATTATATCATTTGAGAAAAAATGCATCCAGGGAAAATTTTCTTGCGATATATAATATCATCAAATCAAGCTTTTTCAGGCCTTGGAGCCCTTTCTACAGAAGTAGAGCTTCTTTAGTTTGTGACTTTGAATATTTTATATAGAATCATGTCTTTTTACTGACTTCCAATGGAAAATACTCTACAAATAATAATACCTTCTATAATTTTAGAGAAAAAATCACTTACATATTATAATAAAATCAACTTAAGCTTTTGGGCCTTGGAGCCCTTTATTCCGTAACTTTGGATATTTTATATAGAATCATGTCTTCCAATGGAAAATACTCTACACAAATAATAATACCTTGTATCATTTTAGGTAAAAAATCACCCAGGAAAATGTTTCTTACAAAATATAATATATTAAATTCTATTGCCATCTATCGTTAAAATTTTACACAAATTAAATTTCTGGCAATGCGCCTCTTTTAAATATCATCAAATACCATCTCTACAGACCTTACTGCAACGATATGAGTTATTGAAAGAGAGGGCCCGGCTCATCAGTAGTGAACCCTCTCAGCGGTTTATAATATAATCAACTCAATCTTCGGGTCTTAGATCCCTTCTACAGAAGTAAAGTTTCTTTATTTTGTGAGTTTGAATATGTTATATAAAATCATGTCTTCCAATTGAAAATACTTTACGAATAGTAATAAATTGTATTGTATTAGAAAAAAATCACCCAGGGAAAAGTTTCTTACAAAATATAATATAATCAACTCAATCTTCGGGTCTTAGATCCCGTCTACAGAAGTAAAGCTTATTTTTATTTTGTGACTTTGAATATATTATATAGAATCATGTCTTCCGAAGGAAAATACTCTACAAATAGTAATACATTGTATTGTATTAGAGAAAAAAATCACCCAGGGAAAAGTTTCTTGCAAAATATAATATAATCAACTCATGCTTTTTCAGGCCTTCGAGCCCTTTATAGAAAGGTTAAGCTTCTTTATTTTGTGACTTTGAATATTTTATATAGAATCATGTATTTTTACTGACTTCCAATAGAAAATACTCTACAAATAATAAAACCTTATATCTTTTGAGAGGAAAAAATCATCCAAGGAAAAAGTTTCTTACAAAATATAATATAATCAACTCAAGCTTTCGGCTCTTAGATACCTTCTACAGAAGTAAAGCTAACTATTATTACTATGAGAAGGTGTTATAGTTAACCTTACTAATATGGAAGAGCTCAAAGGGCCGAAAGCTTGAGAAAAGACTTTCAAATTTGTAGAAATCCTTTGCCTCCTGAAACGAACATGGTTATATGACACAGGAATATTTCTAGTGCCAGATATATAGGTAGTATAGCCTAATAGCCCCTTACTAATGTTGAGGAGCTCCAAAGCCTGAAAGCTTGAGAAAATACTTCTAAATTTGTAGAAAATCTTAAATCCTTATGAAACGAACATGGCTGTATGACAAAGGAATACTTTCTTGTGCCCTATATTAGGTAGAATAGCCCAATACAAGAATAGAACAGTGAATCAAAGTGGACAAACCACTGGAAGGGTTTACCATTGATGAATAGCCCAATACAAGGGTAGAACTGTGAATCAAAGTGGACAAACCACTGGAAGGGTTTACCATTGATGAATAGCCCAATACAAGAGTAGAACTGTGAATCAAAGTAGCTAAACTACTAGAAGGGTTTACCATTGATGAATAGTCCAATACAAGAGTAGAACTATGAATCAAAGTGGACAAACCACTGGAAGGGTTTACCATTGATGAATAGCCCAATACAAGAGTAGAACTGTGAATCAAAGTGGACAAACCACTGGAAGGGTTTACCATTGATGAATAGCCCAATACAAGAGTAGAACTGTGAATCAAAGTGGACAAACCACTGAAAGGGTTTACCATTGATGAATAGTCCAATACAAGAGTAGAACTGTGAATCAAAGTAGCTAAACTACTAGAAGGGTTTACCATTGATGAATAGTCCAATACAAGAGTAGAACTATGAATCAAAGTGGACAAACCACTGGAAGGGTTTACCATTGATGAATAGCCCAATACAAGAGTAGAACTGTGAATCAAAGTGGACAAACCACTGGAAGGGTTTACCATTGATGAATAGCCCAATACAAGAGTAGAGCAGTGAATCAAAGTGGACAAACCACTGGAAGGGTTTACCATTGATGAATAGTCCAATACAAGAGTAGAACAGTGAATCAAAGTGGACAAACCACTGGAAGGGTTTACCATTGATGATCCAGGCCATCCCAATATTTTTACAACGGAGTAAAGACAGTAAGAAGATGCTTTATATATAAAAGAAAACAAATCACACTAAAAAATGGGTTCATAATATAAAAAGGGATGACGAATGAAACTATAGAACTGGTCAATGGTCAAAATAATTTTTATTTTATTTCAATGAATTTCTGATACCCATATTATTCTTTTTTGAAAAGGAATTCTTAGTTTAAGAATTCTATAAGTATAAAGATTTGTTTAATATTATATTGTTTATATTTGTTAAATATCTGAGACAGAACATATTGAAAAGTTTGCCAATAATTGCAATTTATGACAAACTTTAAACTACCGTTAAGGTCAGTATTTTATTGTCTAAAACTAATATAGCTTCGTGGCATTTTAATATATCGCCCATAAAATAAATCATTTTTCCCATCCGTAAATTGGAACCTTTCTCAATTTTTTTTTTCCTTTTTGGGTAAGAGGTCCAACCTTTTAGCGCTTCTTTATCTGCTCTTTCTTCTCTTAATAACGATACTAATAACGATTCGTTGATGATTATTTTCTAAAAGATGTTCTTCAAACAGATCACTAGATCTTCAGAAATGTTCTTCAATTCTAGATCAAGAACAATATAGTCGTAAAAATAGAGACTGCCTGGCCGGCATTCATATTTCTTGAAAATAAAGATACTTCAGCCAGTAAATCTTTTTATTATCTCGATGTTTCGACAAAATTCTTTTGTCCTCGTCAGGAGCAAACAAAAATTTAACATTCCTTAACCGCTATAATAATAAAAAGAGTTGCGGCGATATATGATTCCTTCTTTCTAATTTGTCGAAATCCGCAAACCGTTTACCATGAATTTAGCAAGGCGTTAAAAATCTTTCTTGAATTTAACGCCTTGCTAAATGTTTTAATTTTTGTTTGCTCCTGACGAGGACAAAAGATTTTTGTCGAAACGTCAAGGTAATAAAAAATATTTACTGGCCGAAGTATCTTTATTTTCAAGAAATATCAATAGTCTTGATTCTGGACGTTGATGTGTTGTTCAACCATTGAACTAGAGACATATACCAATATGTAAAGTTGGTGATTATTTCCTCTACGAATAAGTGTTATTCAAACAGGTCGCTATATCTTTAAGAATGTTCTTCAATTCGAGATCTAAAACAATATCAACAGTCTTGATTCTGGACATTGTTGCGTTGTTCAAACATTGTACCAAAGACATTTACTAATATATAGAGTTGACGATTCTCTCCTAAAAGATGTTCTTTAAACACATCTCTAGATATTCAGGAATGTTCTTCAATTCTAGATCAAGAACAATATCAGTAGTCTTGATTCTGGACATTGATGCGTTGTTCAAGCATTGTACCAAAGACATTTACTAATATATAGAGTTGACGATTCTTTCCTAAAAGATGTTCTTTAAACACATCTCTAGATATTCAGGAATGTTCTTCAATTCTAGATCAAGAACAATTTCAATAGTCTTGATTCTGGACATTGATGTGTTGTTCAAGCATTGTACCAAAGACATTTACTAATATATAGAGTTGACGATTCTTTCCTAAAAGATGTTCTTTAAACACATATCTAGATATTCAGGAATGTTCTTCAATTCTAGATCAAGAACAATTTCAATAGTCTTGATTCTGGACATTGATGTGTTGTTCAAGCATTGTACCAAAGACATTTACTAATATATAGAGTTGACGATTCTTTCCTAAAAGATGTTCTTTAAACACATATCTAGATATTCAGGAATGTTCTTCAATTCTAGATCAAGAACAATTTCAATAGTCTTGATTCTGGACATGGATGTGTTGTTCAAGCATTTTACCAAAGACATTTACTAATATATAGAGTTGACGCTTCTTTCCTAAAAGATTAAATGTTCTTCAAACACATCTCTAGATATTCAGGAATGTTCTTCATTTCTAGATCAAGAACAATTTCAATAGTCTTGATTTTTGACGTTGATGCGTTGTTCAACCATTGAACTAGAGTTGTTGAGAGAACTAGAGCACCAATATGTAAAGTTGACGATTCTTTCCTAAAATAAAATGTTCTTCAAACAGATAGCTAGATCTTCAGGAATGTTCTTCAATTCAAGTTCAAGAACAATTTCAATAGTCTTGATTTTTGATGTTGATGCGTTGCTCAACCATTAAACTAAAGACATGTACCAATATGTAAAGTTGACGATTCTTTCCTATACGATTTAAGTGTTCTTCAAAGAGGTCGCTATATATTTAAGAATGTTCTTCTCTCTCAATTCTAGATCTAGAACATTATCAATAGTCTTGATTTTGTGGACACTGATGCGTTGTTCAACCATTAGGCTAAAGACATGTACCAATATGTAGTTGATGAAAGAAACTGTAAAAATATCAGAAGAATTTGAAGATATTGAGACAAGACGAAAGGATGTTGAATCGAAATCATATCATACAAACGTGAAAATTCATATAAATGCATTCTACTCCTTACTTCTAAAGATACTATCCGTAATATTTAAGATGCTAAAGATACAAAAGAAGCTAAAAAAGCAAAAGAATTTGAAGACTTGTATGTGTTGTGGACGTAAAGATATTGACTTAATAGCATATTATACAAACGTGAATTTATATAAATACATTCTACTCTTTCAGAAAGACTATCCGCAATTCTAAGATAGTAAAGACACAAAAGAAGCTAAAATATCCGAAGAATTTGACGGAATTAAGACGGACGTAAGCATGTTGACTTAATAGCATATCATACAAACGTGAATTTATATAAATACATTCTTCTCTTTTAGAAAGACTATCCGCAATTCTAAGATGGTAGAGACACTAAAGAAACTTTAAAATCAGAAGAATTTGAAGATATTAAGACAAGACGAAAGGATGTTGACTCGAAAGCATATCATACAAACGTGAAAATTCATATAAATTCATTATACTCTTTACTTATAAAGATACTCTCCGCATTTATAAGATGGTAAACAAAACATAAAATAAGCTAAAATAAAAGCAAAATAACTTGAAGACTTGTATGTGTTGTGAACGTAAAGATATTGACTCAAAAGCATATCATACAAACGTGAATTTATATTAATACATTCTAATCTTTTAAAGATACTATCCGCAATTCTAAGATGGTAATGATACAAAAGAAGCTGAAAAAAAGCCGAAGAATTTGACGGAATTAAGACGGACGATGTTGACTTAAGAGCATATCTCCCTAGCTAGCAACCAATCAATACGCCGGAAATTCAGATCGACAAGCCCATCTAAGTATGCCGGAAATACATTTAAAAGCTATTACACGCGGCGACAAGTATTGAAGGTAATGAGAAACTCGGTTCCTCATTGGCCATTTGTTTTACCGACCTATTTACATATACCAATAGATATGCAAATCATTTTGTTTATATATACACATACAAATTTCTAAGTTAATCTTACATTATAAATTTCAGTATTTTATATCTAGATATTTAGTATGAAGTTGTTTACATTTCTTAATTTCAACTTATATTATGATTGTTGGAATATTACACGGAGTAACAATGGCTATAGATGAGCTCGTGTTTAAAAAGGAACTTGTATATAATAATTATTGTTTTTGTTGTTTTCACGTAAAATATATACCAAGATTTGTTTTATATAATTGCTATTATAATAATACATAATATGTAAAGTTAAATTGGTTACGGATTCATCCTTCTTACTTATTTTAATTACATAACAATGATAATAAATCGCATGATTCGTTGATTTATTCCGATAGATGGCGAAACCATCAGCAATTCTATATTATTTTGATATTTGGGTATAAGGTTTTCTCCACAAATTGTAATTGACATTTCTTCTGTAAACTAAAAAAAAAAGACTGAAGACATTTTTTTGAATGGAACTTTTCACCATCACGTATTGAAAAAAATTATTTTTATATTATTATTTATTTATTAAACTTCATTATATCAACTTCCATCATTGCTTAACATATTGTAAATAACTACCTTATGGTTTCTTCTATCTGCTTATTTTGATGCTTATTTGTTTAATGAATATGTTTATTCAATGCTCTTTTTCTTAATTGTTTATTTTCTTTTTTGACAATTCTGTTACCTACTCTACTACAAAATGAATTATTGTAAATAGTTTCACGAGCAATTATCCAGATCGGATATAGCGTGTCTTATTTGCAAGGGAAAGTGCAAGTGTCCCTAGAAGGGATATAACGCTCTAGGTCGAAATAAATAGTAATAAATAAATAAATAAAATTTTGATTTTTTTAAATATTCAATATAGAATTTAAACTTAGCTCTTTTTTTACAAAAGGAACTTGGAGGATCTCTGAGGAATTGTGAAATCAGAGATTCCAGATGGATGAGTGGATTCAATATAGGCGAGATACAGGTTAGTTAGCAATGTACGGGTGGCTTCACCCTTCCTGGAAGTTATCAGGGTTGTGCTGAGTAAGATTCTAACTTAACGAGATGTTAGGAAGGGGAGGGAGGGATTCGGTAGCTATAAGTTATCTGGAATGGGGATCTTCTCATTACCACCCACTGTATAGTTTGGGGGGTGGATTTATTATATATCGACCCCTCGTTAGACTTTACTATTCTGGGATTCTTCTATATAAGCTACACACTTCTTAACACCATTCTCTTTATGAAAATATAGTAAGGTGAAATTGTATTAGGAATAAGTTGGTAAATATTAAGAGAAGAACACAACACACACATTTCTTGATTATGTAACTACAATTTGCTGATTGCGCAACTAGTCGTTGGTTTTTTTTTATTCTGGAATAATATTTTTGCATTTTGTCGCTGAACTTACGGTCAATAGATGACGCGTCTATACAAAATCTCTCCTCCCACGCTCGGACATTTCCATCTGACAACGTAATGTTGACAAAGGCATACCTTGACTGTAACAACAAGTGTAAGATATCTACTGCCATCTATCGGAATAAATTTAAGTTGAACGGTGAACTAACATTATTTGTATTATCATCAAGAGAGAGTTACACTTTCTCATTACCCTGATGTTTATTTATTTTTTTTTTTTTTTGCTTTAAAAAAAGGTTGACTCGAACGGATTCGAACCCGGGTCCTGAAGAATTGGAGACAAAGGATTTAACCAATACACCAAGCTATCTATTCTATGAAGCTGCCAGAAGTTGTATATAAAGCATAGTTGTCGGAATAAATTTATGTTAAACGGTGAACTCTATCGTTATTTGCATTAGCATCAATAGAGATTTGAACTTTCTCATCATCGTGATTATCTTTTTTTTTTTTTTAAAAGGTTGACTCGTATGGATTCGAACCCGGGTCCAGATGAATGGGAGACAAAGTGTTTAACCATTTCACCAAGCTATCTATTGTATGAAGTTGCCAGAAGTTGTATATAAAGCATAGTTGTCGGAATAAATTTATGTTAAACGGTGAACTCTATCGTTATTTGTATTAATTATTAAAAGAGAGTTACACTTTATCATTAAGTTAAACGGTGAACTCTCTCGTTATTTGTATTAGCATCAATAGAGATTTGAACTTTCTCATCATCGTGATTATCTTTTTTTCTTTAAAAAAAAGGTTGACTCCTATGGATTCGAACCCGGGTCCAGATGAATGGGAAACAAAGTGTTTAACCATAACACCAAGCTATCTATTGTATGAAACTGCCAGAAGTTGTATATAAAGCATAGCTGTGTAGGTACATCACCAACTGGCGGTGGTGATTCACGCCGCTGGGCTAAGTGAGGTTTAATTGCGGCCTTCCCAGAGACGAGCAGCCTGCCCCCCCTCCCCCCACAATCTATTAGAGCTGTAATTATATCGATCGCAGCGCCGCGCCGTTTAATTGGAAACTGGGCAATTTTTCATCAGCAGCCACCCAATCATCTCATCGTTTCTCCACTTTGAAATCAATTCCTTCCTTTATCTCCCACCGGCCTTTCATTGAGATCTCTATCCTCGCCGCCGCGTCTACCACAGCTTTGTGTCTACCACCATTTCCTGGGCCCCTGCTGCTCTTTTCTTATGTAGCGCATCTACCTGTCTACCATTCAATATAGAAAGTAGCTGTTGCACCTAACCCTGCCTCAATACCACAGGTTTGTGTCTACAATTTCCTGGGCTACTGCCCTTTACTTTGGTAGCATATCGTCTACCATGCAATTCCCAAAGTAGCTGCAAAGCCTAAACTTGTCTCAATACTACAGCTTTGTGTCTACCATTTACTGGGCTACTTCCCTTTTCTTCATAAATACATCTATCTGTCTACCATGCAATTCCCAAAGTAGCTGCAAAGCCTAAACTTGTCTCAATACCACAGGTTTGTGTCTACCACCATTTCCTGGGATAATGCCCTTTTTTTAGAATGTACATCTATCTGTATATCATTCAATTTTAAAAAATAGCTGCAGCACCTAACCCTGTCCCAAAACCACAGCTTTGTGTCTACAATCTCCTGGACTACTGCTCTCTTTTCTTTGATATCCCATAGTCTACCATTCAATTTAAAAAGTAAGTGTAGCGTCTAATCCTGCCTCACTACCATACCTTTAGGTCTACCATTTCCTGGGTTGCTTCCTTTTTTTAGGAAGTACATCTATATTGATACCATGCGATTCCCAAAATAGCTACAACATCCAGCCCTGCCTCACTACCACAGCTTTTGGTCCAGCATTTCCCAGGCTACTTCCCTTTTCTTCGGAAGTACATTTACCTGTATATCATTCAATTTAAAAAGTAGCTGCAGCGCCTAACTCTGCCTCAATACTACAGCTTTGTGTCTACCATTTACTGGGCTACTGTCCTTTTCTTCTGAAGTACATCTATCTGTCTACCATTCAATTTACAAAATATCTGCCGCACCTAACCCTGCCTCAAAACCACAGGTTTGTGTCTACAATTTCCTGGGTTGCTTCCCTTTGATAGAACATAGTCTACCGTTCAATTTAAAAAAGTAGATACAGCGTCTAACCCTGCCTCAATACCACAGCTTTATGTCTACCATTTCCTAGGCTACTTCCCTTTTTTTCGGAAGTACATTTACCTGTATACCATTCAATTTAAAAAGTAGCTGCATCGTCTAACTCTGCTTCAAAACTACAGGTTCGTGTCTACAATTTTCTGAGCTACTTTCCTTTTTTTAGGAAGTACATATATCTGTCTACCATTCAATTTACAAAGTAGCTGCATCGCCTAATCCTGCCTCAATACCATAGCTTTATATCTATTCTTTCCTTTTCTATCGTAGTTGCTCTTATTTAGGACATCTACCTGCCTACCAATCAACTACCAAAGTAGCTGTAGCGTCTAACCTTACCTCAATACCACCTCTTTATATCTACCATTTCCAAGTCTATCGCAGTGTTCTTATATATAGAACATCTACCTATCTATCATTCGACTTCAAATGTAGCTATAGCACCTCACTACCACAGTTTTGTATCTACTTTCCTGGTCTATCGCAGTGTTCTTATATATAGAACATCTATCTATCTATCATTCGACTTCAAAGGTAGCTATAGCACCTCACTACCACAGTTTTGTATCTACTTTTCCTGGTCTATCGCAGTGTTCTTATACATAGAACATCTATCTATCTATCATTCGACTTCAAAGGTAGCTATAGCACCTCACTACCACAGTTTTGTATCTACTTTTCTGGTCTATCGCAGTGTTCTTATACATAGAACATCTATCTATCTATCATTCGACTTCAAAGGTAGCTATAGCACCTCACTACCACAGTTTTGTATCTACTTTTCCTGGTCTATCGCAGTGTTCTTATACATAGAACATCTATCTATCTATCATTCGACTTCAAAGGTAGCTATAGCACCTCACTACCACAGTTTTGTATCTACTTTTCCTGGTCTATCGCAGTGTTCTTATATATAGAACATCTATCTATCTATCATTCGACTTCAAAGGTAGCTATAGCACCTCACTACCACAGTTTTGTATCTACTTTTCCTGGTCTATCGCAGTGTTCTTATACATAGAACATCTATCTATCTATCATTCGACTTCAAAGGTAGCTATAGCACCTCACTACCACAGTTTTGTATCTACTTTCCTGGTCTACATCAGCTGCTATGTATTACGTAATACATCTACCTGTTTGTCAATGAACTTCCACAGCCGCCTAGTTTGCGTCTACTTCAGGACAGCACATCTACTCTTACTAATTAGTCTATCTCCATCTTTTATAATTCATCTACCTTCTTAATAAGAATACTTATCGATCTAGGAATAAAAGTATCATAATTTATTTTGAATATTTAAGACAAAAAGATAAGCACACCAATAAATGTTTATTTTATATTGTAGGGTAGAAATCAGTCTTGTAATATCTTAAGATTTCAAAGTATTTATTTATGAGGTCAGTACGACTAGTCGACAATTATCAACAAACTATCTACAGCTAGGGAATCTTTAACAAGCAAGCTAAGGAATATTTTTATGATGATTTTACGAATACAGAGTAATATATGACATTCGAAAATTATCCCGCATGAGTTTCTTTTCAACGAAAAATCAAAATTTATTCCAAGGAGAAATAACGATTATTTCTAACCTTAGGGATGAGGTATGAATGGATGAATTGTTTTATTTTTACCTTTATCATTACTCTTCACAATTCATCCATTCATACTTCATCCCTAAGGTTAGAAATAATCGTTATTTCTCCTTGGAATAAATTTTGATTTTTCGTTGAAAAGAAACTCATGCGTGATAATTTTCGAATGTCGTTTTGCAATCACGGGCCGCATTATATTATAGAGTAATATATATTGATATAATCTGTTGAATATTTTTATTGAATAATTAATTTTTTTAAAATATAAATTATTTCTTCACCACAATATTATTCCACTAGACCGAGGGTCGGCAAACTGCGTCTCGTGATCCACATGCGGCTCTTTGGATGTGAAGCTGCGGCTCTTTATATAGTTCCATACGTAAATATTATTTATGTGAGTACTATTTATTGTTGGCAAAAAAAAAATACTGTGGCTCTCTTTAAAAACTTTGAAATTTTGTAAATTGCACTTTTTAACTCTTCCGCGATTCAAAAGTTTGCCGATCTCCCTGTCCTAGAATATGGTAAAACATATCTGACTATCTGATATTTATATAGATGAATAATGTAAAGGCACGAGGAAGTTTAAACTATATTTGAATAATTCGATTTATAAACAAATTCGTTCATAACTTGAAGATCTAATAAATGTTCAGATGGTGATAGGAATAACCTAATCAAATTGTGGATACTTATTTTGACTTCTATCCAACTATAGTAAGATTTACAGCTAAGATACTGTGTGTTCTTCCCAATAGGATAAACTTAATCTTTCTAAACATTTTCTAATGTAGTTTTCTTTGCTAATACCTAGTACACGTGGTACAGGCCATGAAAATCATGGTGGGTAGTTAGCGACTGCTTTTACTGTAAGTGCACCACATGTCTACACATGTGAAAAGCAGTTCGACTTTGCACTTACAGATATGCCAGAGCCCCGTTTGGTTACTTGTACTCGCTGGTGGGATTGGATTTTTGCAAGAATCGGGGGCCATTGGAGCATTTTTTTTTTCAATCAGAAAAAAGTGCCCAATGCGGGAATCGAACCCGGGTTGTAGTGGTCGAAAACCAATGGTTTAGACCATCCTTCCACCGACCCCCCTCTAATGTAGTAATATCGAAGAACACACATCTTATGATTATTTATTAATCAATCACTCTTTTTAGACTTTCAGTCTTAAATAAAGTGGATTCTTGTGAGAGATGCAGAGAAGGAATAGAAAAGAGATAAAAGGAGAGGAAGAAATTAGAATTTGCAAAGTATGGAAAAGAGTTTTTCAGCCATATATATACATTTAGCGCTATAATCATTTCGATATAAAATTATATTCATATGCAATGGGCATTCTTCTGTCATCCTCTTTTATATTCAAATCCCCTAAGTTAGGTGAGAGAAGAGAAACTCAATGTACAACTGAAAACATCTACACTCATGGACGACACTTAAGGAAGTTGTACCTTTTAGTACTCAATAGAAATCAACAAATAGATTTAGAAAGACTAAGAAGTGGCCATATAAAAACCTTGAAATTTTAAAATAGACAAAAAAATCTTCAATAACTGCTTGAAATTCAATAGTGAGGAAGCTTCCCCGGAACATATCTTATCATACTCAGAACTGACAATAGAGGACCTATTTTCCAGGCCTATAACTATCATTGCAAAATTGGAGAGGAGTGGACTTCAGGAATTGGTTTAACCATGGAGATAAGAACCACCACCACCTTTTAGTATCTATATTGGGATTCAGACAATAACACTGAAAGATATTACAGTGACCTTTATTGAAGAGACACGAGATAATCAAGTGTGGACAAAAATGCCTCTGTCTCCTTAAAAAAAATCGATAATTAGCGACATCAAAGACTTTATACTTAAGTTTCGTCCATGAGTGTATATTAAAACTATACTTATTTTGATAAAATTGTTTTCATATGCAATGGGCATTCATATGCCATTCTATGTATGAATTCCTGTAAATTAAATGAGAGAGAAAATATGAAAAATACCACTGAAAACATCTATACAGTCATAGCGCTTATAGAAAAGGTTTAAGCGATAGAAAGAGAGATCAAAAGAGTATTCACTTATTGAAGTTCTAACTTTGTATAAAATTTAGGTTATCATTTAAAGAGGAGTGTAACGTGAGAAAGAAATACTCAATGTTATAAGGCTAGAAGAGACCCAGGTAAAGAATAATCTCTTCTCGGAAGAAATTGCAGAGACAATGGACCATCATCAGGGAAGTGTGAAGATCCCCGGAAGAGAAGTGGGTCGCAACAGCAGATGTGGCTGTCAGCATGACGCTGCAGGTTGGATCTAGGCCAGGAGGAATGTCATCTACTCTTGCAATGGTCCAGAACTAACACCAGGGATATGTAGAGGTATTTATTGTCAACTTCACATCGTTATTGAAAACATTCTCACGTGTTTCTGTTCATAGAAAACCAATTTCCACAATTTGCAATGGTCCTAAACTACCAACAGGGATAGACACTGTAGTAATATTTCTTGTAAAACTTCACATCGTCATTGAAAACATCATTTTACATATTTCTGTTCTAGAAAACCGATTTATACACACTTTGCAATGATCCTAAACTACAGCCAGGAATGATTCTGTGGTATTATTTCTCGTAAAACTCAAATATCGTCATTAAAAGACATTCTCCAACATAGAAAACCAATTTTAATAGCTTACAATGGTTCTAAACTACCAACAGGGATAGATACTGTAATGATATTTCTTGTCAAACTTCACATCTTCACTGAAAAACATCTTCTTACATATTTCTGTTCTAGAAAACCAATTTCCACAACTTACAATGGCCCTAAACTAGCGACGTGTTAGAACAATTAGGCAGATAGATATTGAAGCAGCTCGCCGAAGGAACAACTAAACTATCAACAGAAATAGATACAGTAGAGGTATTTCTTGTAAAACATTCACCATTTGGGTTTATTTATTTAATATCTAGAGAAGATTAAATAAGATCCACACACAACAAGGAATTTAGTCATATACCAAACAGAATATGGTATAAAAGGTAAAGATTCCCTGTCTAAATACACAGTCAGTTTTAAAGAAAGATAAACAGGTTATATACATTTCAAATATGGTTTACGTAAATACAGACACTTTCCCAAAGAACGCGTTATACTTGACAGATATGCAGCTACTAATATACATCAAATAGCCTAATGGGCAAGAATTCCAGAAAGAAAATAACCAAATCACCTATTTAGAATGTATTTGCACATATCTCAAGAGCAGGAAGGAAATTAGAAGAAAATAATATAGATAATGGAAATATGGGTTTGAAGCAGAATGAAAAATATTTAAAAATTGTCTAAACATTATTCTAATTAAGAACGTCTAAATGATGAAAAATATAGTGAGATAACAAGAATAAGAAGGAATTTCTCGCTAAATGGTGTTTTAGAAAAAATCCAATACCTGGAAAAAGTTGAAGAAAGAAGATATAACTCAAATTACAAAGAAACGTCGGACATATTGTCGAATAAACAAATGGTCAACAGTCAAAATGAATTGATAGACTTAGCCACACTATCCATCTATATTATGATGAATTAGAGCGCCATCTGTTATCAAAATTCGAAACTATTATAGACGCGTATGATTCTTTCTAGAAATTAAACAATTTCTACTGCCCTTACTGCAATGGAAATATTAAAGGTAAGGCATGATTCATCAGTGTTGAACCCTCCCAGCGGTTTCGCCAGTTTACTCTACCATACCGCTGTTATATTGCCTTTTTCGGTTATTACTTTTATTCTGATACTGTTTTTAGAATCTTGGAATAGGTATTTTATATGAACTATGAACATAAGCTTTGAGGACATTAGCAAATACATACAATTATAAATATAGATGTATATTTTGTCGGGAGGAAATTGATCTAAAGAGACAAGGGTCGCCTCTCCCGTCAAAATAGACGTCTAAAACCAGACGCTATTAATCATAGTCGTATATTTCGACGGGAGAGGCGACCCTAGTCTCTTTAGATCAATTTCCTACCGGCAAAATATGATATGGCCCAGCCACTTTGCCAGCTAAACACCTCTTTGGCAGATTGTCAAGATTCCATTAGATCCCGTGTGGATCTCATGGAATAAAGTCCGCCATTGACTGACGAGGGCCATTAGACCGAAACCATGGTCTCTAGGTGGACGCTTTTCAGTTTGCCAAAGCTGGTGTTGTTGCTTTGTCACCGACCCGAGGCCGCTAGTTGCGGCGACGGTCAATAGATGGCGTCTGGTTTTAGACGTCTATTTTGACGGGAGAGGCGACCCTTGCCTCTTTAGAACAATTATAAATATATAATATGCTTCTAGCATTACTCTTCCGCAAACATCAATAACAATCTATATAGACAACAACAAATAACATAATTCCTCAACAAACCTAGTACAACCATAATGTTTCTATGGAAGAATTCACATTCAGAGATAAAAGTTCAAGGTAATCCACCTACGCCAAGTCCTTTAATGCCCCGGATTTCCGCGAATATAAAAAAAAGTCCATTAACAAACTCAGGACTCCATTAGGCTTCCATACTCTCCTATTTCTAGTATCTTATCTTTTATGATCTGTGAAGGTATGACAATTCTCGGCCTATATTCCATTATTCTGATCCCCTTACATCCCTGTCTTCTATTTTAATATATGTTTCAATTCATATACATTTATGTCATATCTTTGTATACCTTCCATCATCAATTACGATATCCTATAGTAACGGAAATTGAAGAAATATCACTAGAATTGTTGTTGTTGCCGTGTCCAATGAAGAGCCTCAGATGTCTCCATACATCTCTATCACAGCAGTATCAATGTACTATATCTTGGGTGTGTAAAGCTGCTGCTCTGGGTCCATGTCAATTTTCTGTTGTTGTTGTTGTCGTGTCCAATGAAGAGCCTCAGATGTCTCCATACATCTCTATCACAGCAGTATCAATGTACTATATCTTGGGTGTGTAAAGCTGCTGTTCTGGGTCCATGTCAATTTTCTGTTGTTGTTGTTGTCGTGTCCAATGAAGAGCCTCAGATGTCTCCATACATCTCTATCACAGCAGTCGCAATGTCCACTATCTTGGGTGTGTAAAGCTGCTGCTCTTGGTCCATGTCAATTTTCTGTTGTTGTTGTTGTTGTCGTGTCCAATGAAGAGCCTCAGATGTCTTCATGCATCTCTATCACAGCAGTCGCAATGTCCTCTATCTTGGATGTGTAAAGCTGCTGTTCTGGGTCCATGTCAATTTTCTGTTGTTGTTGTTGTTGTCATGTCCAATGAAGAGCCTCAGATGTATCCATGCATCTCTATCACAGCAGCAGCAATGCCCACTATCTTGGGTGTGTAAAGCTGCTGCTCTGGGTCCATGTCAATTTTCTGTTTTTTTTTTTGTCGTGTCCAATGAAGAGCCTCAGATGTATCCATGCATCTCTATCACAGCAGCAGCAATGCCCACTATCTTGGGTGTGTAAAGCTGCTGCTCTGGGTCCATGTCAATTTTCTGTTGTTATTGTCATGTCCAATGAAGAGCCTCAGATGTCTCCATGCATCTCTATCACAGCAGCAGCAATGTCCACTATCTTGGGTGTGTAAAGCTACTGCTATGGGTCCATGTCAATTTTCTGTTGTTTTTTTTTTGTCGTGTCCAATGAAGAGCCTCAGATATATCCATGCATCTCTATCACAGCAGCAGCAATGTCCACTATCTTGGGTGTGTAAAGCTGCTGCTCTGGGTCCATGTCTATTTTCTGTTGTTGTTGTTGTCGTGTCCAATGAAGAGCCTCAGATGTCTCCATACATCTCTATCACAGCAGTCGCAATGTCCACTATCTTGGGTGTGTAAAGCTGCTGCTCTGGGTCCATGTCAATTTTCTGTTGTTGTTGTTGTTGTCGTGTCCAATGAAGAGCCTCAGATGTCTCCATTCATCTCTATCACAGCAGTCGCAATGTCCACTATCTTGGGTGTGTAAAGCTGCTGCTCTGGGTCCATGTCAATTTTCTGTTGTTGTTGTCGTGTCCAATGAAGAGCCTCAGATGTCTCCATCCATCTCTATCACAGCAGCAGCAATGTCCACTATCTTGGGTGTGTAAAGCTGCTGCTCTGGGTCCATGTCAATTTTCTGTTGTTGTTGTTGTTGTCGTGTCCAATGAAGAGCCTCAGATGTCTCCATTCATCTCTATCACTGCAGCAGCAATGTCCACTATCTTGGGTGTGTAAAGCTGCTGCTCTGGGTCCATGTCAATTTTCTGTTGGTTGTGTTTGTCGTGTCCAATGAAGAGCCTCAGATCTCTCCATACATCTCTATCACAGCAGTATCAATGTACTCTATCTTGGATGTGTAAAGCTGCTGCTCTGGGTCCATGTCAATTTTCTGTTGTTTTTTTTTTTTTTGTCGTATCCAATGAAGAGCCTCAGATGTCTCCATGCATCTCTATCACAGCAGCAGCAATGTCCACTATCTTGGGTGTGTAAATTCCTGTAATAAAAATCCCTGAATAGTGAGTGACAACGGCGAAAGAAAATAGGTGAAATGATCATAAAGATTGAGGCTGCCTGGCCGGCATTCATAGTTCTTCAAATAAAAGATACTTCGGCCAGTAACGCTTTGCCTTATGTTTTAATTTTTGTTCGCTTCTGACGAGGACAAAAGATTTTGATCGAAACGCCGAGGCAATAAAAATATTTACCGGCCGAAGTATATATATGTAGGTGAAATGAGTTAAATAATTTGGTGAAATTATAGGACAATAAGGGCCGAAAAGAGAAGAATTTTCAGATATAGATTTGTATTTGTGAAATGGCATATGTGGTAAATAGACCAATTACATAGTCCAGTTTGGTATTTCAATACTCTATTCCATATGAAGTAGGATTGTATCCAGAAAACAGTATAGATCTCTTTTGGTGTGCTCTTTTGCATCCCTTTTACACAAATCGGGTTAGTTGATAGCCTTAATCTAAGAGTATGAATTCTAAGAGTTTGTGTGATACCACTATAGCTAGCTTTACATGGATATTGGTGTGAATTGTCAGGGAGTAATCCTTTTTTTGGGGCAAAACCATGGCTTATATAAATATATGCTATAAAATGTTATATAATCATTTACACAACAATCTTAATTTAACTATCGCAAAATAATTAAATATTGCCACGTGGAAAATTAGGGAAGACAAAAACTTCAGGAGGAGACAACAATTTATTTCAGCCAAGGACAAACTAAGAATGGTAAACAAAAGATAAGCCACGAGGGAAATTTACAGAGTAGCAAAATATAATCATAAAAATGACCACTATGTTAATAAAATAATAAAATTAATTAATACTTTGTTACAATATATAATATTACTGAATATATACGAAATAAGCATACTCTTTAAAAGTTTATTAATAACAATTATTTTACATAGTTTTTGAAGATATATAAAGGTGTGCTATAAGGGTTTTAACGTGGAGAACAGGCACCTTTGTTGACATCTCTAACATGGAGAACAGGCACCTTTGTTGACATCTCTAACATGGAGAACAGGCACCTTTGTTGACATCTGTGAATATATATATAAATGACTAAAAACGATTTTAACTACTTTGTTATTCGATCTTCTGACTGGTAACTTGTAAACAAGAAGTTTATAATATATTTTGTTCTTTTCTGATTTAAAATTTATCTTAAATAATAATATAGAAGAGATTTATCTTTTTTCAACTCAACCTGAATTAACACAAAATCCCTAACATGGATTAAGTCGAAGCTGTTGGTTGGTAGAGCTTAATGATGGCACATGAATTTTCCATTCTTTAACCATTCAAAGTTTGTGTTGTTTCATTCTTCTTATACGTTGACTGTGTGGCTGTTGGTCGTGGAATAATTATTAGACCTTCATAGGCGACCACCATTTCTAAGGGTCGTTCCCCTATATCTACCTGGGGACACTCCTGGTAGAAATTAGATATCGTTCTAAGGTAGGTCGGACATATGAAAGAATATGGGACCGTTGAAACATTCTTAGAATGTCCTCGATGCGCGGGTTTTAAGCCTCAATTATGATCAACGATTGCGTTTTTTTATCCAATTTGACCACTAACTCTTGGAACCTAGTTATAAAGAAGGTTAAATACTTACAATAAAGATTTGTATATGAGATTGAATCTTGTTTTATAACGAGAGAGATGTATGGAATTTGCTGGATAAAAAATGTGAAAGAAGTCTGGGCCTCTCTACTTATCGGAGAACAGCTGTTCAGAATCTGTATTGATCTGGGCGGGGGACTTGGGTCGTTTGTCTCTGGGGATCGCAGCTATTTGTTTACCTGCCCTCCCTGTATAATTAACTGCCATCCATCCTTCGGCGAGATGCTTCAAGACCTATCTGTCTCATGTTCTATCATGTTGCTAGCTAGTGTTCCTTCGGCGAGTTGCTTCAAGACCTATGTCTCATTGTCCTATCATGTCGCTAGCTAGTGTTCCTTCGGCGAGCTGCTTCAAGACCTATCTGTCTCATGTCCTATCATGTTGCTAGCTAGTGTTCCTTCGGCGAGCTGCTTCAAGACTTATGTCTCATTGTGCTATCACGTCGCTAGCTAGTGTTCCTTCGGCGAGCTGCTTCAAGACCTATGTCTCATTGTCCTATCATGTCGCTAGCTAGTGTTCCTTCGGCGAGTTGCTTCAAGACCTATGTCTCATTGTCCTATCATGTCGCTAGCTAGTGTTCCTTCGGCGAGTTGCTTCAAGACCTATGTCTTATTGTCCTATCATGTCGCTTGCTAGTGTTCCTTCGGCGAGCTGCTTCAAGACTTATGTCTTATTGTCTTATCATGTCGCTAGCTAGTGTTCCTTCGGCGATATGCTTCAAGACCTATCTGTCTCATTGCCCTATCATGTCGCTAGCTAGTGTTCCTTCGGCGAGTTGCTTCAAGACCTATGTCTTATTGTCCTATCATGTCGCTAGCTAGTGTTCCTTCGGCGAGCTGCTTCAAGACTTATGTCTCATTGTCCTATCACGTCACTAGCTAGTGTTCCTTCGGCGAACTGCTTCAAGACCTTTGTCTCATTGTCCTATCATGTCGCTAGCTAGTGTTCCTTCGGCGAGATGCTTCAAGACCTATGTCTCATTGTCCATTCATGTCGCTAGATAATGTTCCTTCGGCGAGATGCTTCAAGACTTATGTCTCATTGTCCTATCACATCGCTAGCTAGTGTTCCTTCGGCGAGATGCTTCAAGACTTATGTCTCATTGTCCTATCACGTCGCTAGCTAGTGTTTCTTCGGCGAGCTGTTTCAAGACATATGTCTCCTTTCGTCTTATCGTGTCGCTAGCTAGTTTTTCTTCGGCGAGATGCTTCAAGACCTATGTCTCATTGTCCTATCATGTCGCTAGCTAGTGTTCCTTCGGCGAGTTGCTTCAAGACCTGTGTCTCATTGTCCTTTCATGTCGTTAGCTAGTGTTCCTTCGGCGAGCTGCTTCAAGACCTGTGTCTCATTGTCCTTTCATGTCGTTAGCTAGTGTTCCTTCGGCGAGCTGCTTCAAGACTTATGTCTCATGTAGTCCTATCATGTCGCTAGCTAGTGTTCCTTCGGCGAGCTGCTTCAAGACCTATGTCTCATTGTCCTTTCATGTCGTTAGCTAGTGTTCCTTCGGCGAGCTGCTTCAAGACTTATGTCTCATGTAGTCCTATCATGTCGCTAGCTAGTGTTCCTTCGGCGAGCTGCTTCAAGACCTATGTCTCATTGTCCTATCATGTCGCTAGCTAGTGTTTCTTCGGCGAGCTGTTTCAAGACCTATGTCTCCTTTCGTCCTATCATGTCTCTAGCTAGTGTTCCTTCGGCGAGCTGCTTCAAGACCTATGTCTCATTGTCCATTCATGTCGCTAGATAATGTTCCTTCGGCGAGCTGCTTCAAGACTTATGTCTCATGTAGTCCTATCATGTCGCTAGTTAGTGTTCATTCGGCGAGTTGTTTCAAGACCTATGTCTCATTGTCCCATCATGTCGTTAGCTAGTGTTCCTTCGGCGAGCTGCTTCAAGACCTATGTCTCATGTAGTCCTATCATGTCGCTAGCTAGTGTTCCTTCGGCGAGTTGCTTCAAGACCTATATCTCATTGTCCTATCATGTCGCTAGCTAGTGTTCCTTCGGCGAGTTGCTTCAAGACTTATGTCTCATTGTCCTATCACATCGCTAGCTAGTGTTCCTTCGGCGAGCTGCTTCAAGACTTATGTCTCATGTAGTCCTATCATGTCGCTAGCTAGTGTTCCTTCGGCGAGCTGCTTCAAGACCTATGTCTCATTGTCCTTTCATGTCGTTAGCTAGTGTTCCTTCGGCGAGCTGCTTCAAGACTTATGTCTCATGTAGTCCTATCATGTCGCTAGCTAGTGTTCCTTCGGCGAGTTGCTTCAAGACCTATGTCTCATTGTCCTATCATGTCGCTAGCTAGTGTTTTCCATTCACTTTAGTAACTTCAATTCACTTAAAGGGTGTTGAACCTCCACAAAAAATTACACGGAACCATATGAGCAACTTCATGTTTACAAACTGCATCACATATTTTTTAAACTCAAGACGTGATTGTTCCAATGAGAAATTCAACAACCATTAGCCCGACCTATCAAGTGAATAACTGTAAACAACCACAATTCTTGTTTCACAGCGGATTGGTTGATAAAATGAACCAATCTATCAGTAGTGAACACTTGTAATAGAAACCATTGTTGACTTACCTTTGATTTAACGTGGTGTAAAGTATTGAGGATTTAGTTGTGCGAAGAGATTTATAACCCTGTCAAAGTTTTTCTCATGTAATATATAGCCATGTTTATGGCCACTTTGGTGATTGCTCCAATATTTTAACCCTTCACTTCATGGAGCTAAAAGCTATACAACCGTCCTTTCCATTTAAGACATTTCGGAATATAAACATAAGACACTAGATTAAATTTGAATTTTGCTCAAAATATATTTGTAAAATATCGTTCGCATGGTTATCATTTATTCAAAACTATACACAATTTTGAAAAAACTCGTTTTTTATAATAAAATATTTTCTAATGCCCTTGCTACAATGAGAAAGACACCGATGGATTTACTACTGATGATTCAGGCCTTCCCACTATATTCTGACAGTAATAAGGGCAGTAGGGAATTGTTTATTTGAAAACCTACGCGCTTAAAATAGTTTCTAATTCTGGATATAGATGACGCGTTTATATTGCCACGTGGAACATTAGGGATGACCAAAAACTTCAGGATGACACAGCAATTTATTTCAGGCAAGAACAAAACTATGAGTGATAAACAAAAGATAAACAAAAGAGGGAAATGTACAGAGTATAGCAAATATATAAACATAAAAATGATACTCTGCTAATAAAAATAATACTTTGTTACAATATATAATGTATTAATAAATAAAGGTTTTTAAGATCTTTTGTTGGTTGGGGGTTGATTTGGAAGAAAATATTTAGCTACAGTAACCAATTGACAAAAGTTACTTAGTACGGGTTAACACAAAATGCAATAAACTAAGGCCTACAGTAAGATTAACTTAAACACAGAAAAAAACGTACACTCAAGATTACAACACAAAATAAAAGTAAATAATAACTCACAATTTGTTAAATAAATTTTTAAAAACAGTACTTATCTTTATTGTTGCGTTGGTAGGGATCGGACCGGGGTTACACAGGTATGCGAGGAGATAGCCAAACACGGATATAGCACGCAGAGAACACTTTAAGCGTCTCCACACAATAATCTACCACACTCCTTCTCGATTCACCTCGCAATACCATAGCTCCATTATATATACAAACATGGCCACATTCGTCCAATGAGAAGGAGAGAGAGATCGGTTCACTATCAAACGATAACAAAATCCTCCCCACTAAAATCTGAGATAAACTTTTAAAAATGCAAATATTTGTCAATATAATTTGACACAATAATTTATTGAATTGTCGACGTTTTAGTCTCTTGTTGTCACTCGTTACGTGATTCCACTGAGGAGAATGACAGAAGTTCAGTGAAAAGTCGAGAATTAAATATATTATTGGTTAATGTAATTAAAATAATTGTTCAAAATAAAACATAAAGCCTCCAGGGAAAAGATTCTTTTTGAAATATTTTTATTTAAAAAATATCTCGAGCTTTCGGGCAAGTAAGCCCTTCTACGGTAGAAAATGCTTTACGTGATTAATACTACAAAAAATATGATTTAAAATTAAATAAAGTCCATTGATTGTTTATATTTGTTTTAAGAGGCATAATCAACAGGGCTTCTGTTGCGCGTGCTTCACTTGGGGGGTTATGAGGTGGGCTCAGGGAATATAATGTTATAAACTTCCGGAATATCTATTCTTCTGTTATTGCTATTGTTCTTTCTGGATATGATGGATTCTATTATAAGTCTCTGTAGTATATTTATAGTATATTATAAAAGTATTTTGTTTATATTCACACAAAAAAACTCTAAATAAGCTTTGAGTAAGAACAGAAGATATAAATAAAGGAAGATAATCAAAAACAATTTGGAAAGTGATATAGAAAAAAATAATAAGTTGAGGGAGAATAAAAAAGGTAAACGGAAGAGAAATAGAATATATAAAAAAGAATGGTATACAAATAAAAGGAGTAAAAAAAAAAAGAAAATTAGTAGAAGAAGTAAAAGAAAATAAAGAAGGAACAAAGGATTCAAGATGATATAGAGCAAAGATAAGAATTGATATTAAAATTTATTGATAGAATGATTTTAGAAGAAGGAAAAATGAGTAGAAAGAATCAGTATTGAAAATAGATAAGAAAATATGGTATAATGCAAGAGAAAAATCATAACAAAATATTTATAAGGGATATACAATAAAAAATAAGAATTTAGAGTAAAAAATAAAGAAACTGTAGAAAGGATTGGCAATTGAGTAAAATAAAGAATATAAAATAAAGAACATAATGCAAACCTAAAGGGAATTGAAGCAAAATGAAAGGTAAAAGTGAGCCTCAGATGTCCATGCATCTCTATCACAGCAGTCGCAATGTCCACTATTTTGGGTGTGTAAAGCTTCTGTTCTGTGTCCATGTCAATTTTTTTTGTTATGTCCAATGAAGTGTCTCGGATGTCCATGCATCTCTATCACAGCAGTCGCAATGTTCACTATTTTGAGTGTGTAAAGCTGCTGTTCTGTGTCCATGTCAATTTTATTTTGTTATTTCCAATGAAGAGCCTCAGATATCCATGCATCTCTATCACAGCAGTCGCAAAGTCCACTATTTTGGGTGTGTAAAGCTTCTGTTCTGTGTCCATGTCAATTTTCTTTTGTTATGTCCAATGAAGTGTCTCGGATGTCCATGCATTTCTATCACAGCAGTCGCAATGTCCACTATTTTGAGTGTGTAAAGCTGCTGTTCTGTGTCCATGTCAATTTTCTTTTGTTGTTATGTCCAATGAAGAGCCTCGGATGTCCATGCATCTCTATCACAGCAGTCCCAATGTCCACTATTTTGGGTATGTAAAGCTGCTGTTCTGTGTCCATGTCAATTTTCTTTTGTTGTTATGTCCAATGAAGAGCCTCAGATGTCCCTATGCATCTCTATCACAGTATAATAAGAGTACTAATGAGACGTAAAATAGGAAATTTTTATAAAATAAGAATAAAGACGAGGAAATAAGAATAAAAGAGGATAGAAGTGGCCCTCAAAGCCGATTCCTAACTATCAAACGAACAAACACATGTTGTTTATTAATTATTAAGGGCTGAGATATATTGTGTGTTGTGTAATGAAAGGTAGGTGTCGTACGTTCCAGCTTTCTATCCTCACACCATTTCCAAGTTTCATTTCTCAGAGGACGTTGATATTACTAAATGCGCACGAATAACATCAAAGCAGTTTCAGAGATGAATGCTTTCTGTCACGTGGAGATATTATTGTTGTTGTTGTCATGTCCATGCATCTCTATCACAGTAGTTACAATATCCTCTATCTTGGGTGTGTAAAGCTTCTGTTCTGTTTTCATGTCAAATTTATTTTATTATTATGTCCAATGAAGAACCTCAGATCTCCATGCATCTCTATCACAGCAGTCGTAATATCCTCTATCTTGGGTGTGTAAAGTTTCTGTTCTGGGTCCATGTCAAATTTCTGTTGTTGTTGCCGTGTCCAATGAAGAAACTCAGATGTCTCCATACATCTCTATCACAGCAGTCTCAATGTCCTCTATCTTGGGTATATAAAGCTGCTGTTCTGGGTCCATGTCAATTTTCTGTTGTTATTGTCGTGTCCAGTGAAGAGCCTCAGATGTCTCCATACATAGTATTTATCACAGTAGTCGCAATGTCCACTATTTTGGGTGTGTAAAGATGCTGTTCTGTGTCCATGTCAATTTTATTTTGTTATTATGTCCAATGAAGAGCCTCAGATGTCTTCATACATATTTATCACAGCAGTCGCAATGTCCACTATTTTGGGTGTTTAAAGCTGCTGTTCTGTGTCTATATCAATTTTATTTTGTTGTTGTCGTGTCCAATGAAGAGCCTCAGATGTCTCCATGCATCTCTATCACAACAGTCTCAATGTCCACTATTTTGGGTGTATCAAGCGGCATTATCATACATATAAAAGCTGCCTGGCCGGCATTCACATTTCTTGAAAATAAATATACTTCGGCCAGTAAATATTTTTATTACCTCGACGTTTCGACAAAAATATTTTGTCCTCGTCAGGAGCAAACAAAAAGATCGAGGTAATAAAAAGATTTACTGGCCGAAGTATCTTTATTTTTTAAAAAGCCTAATATTAATTTCCCACATTTTTTCGAGGTTGAAAACTTTTATAAATATTCTTTATACAATAAATCGATACTGTAGTGAATAAAATATATAATATTAAAAATATATTTGAAAAATGATAAATGAAGCAAATTAATAAATAAAATATAAAATACAACTATTTATATAGATGAAAATATAATATAAATATATATTTTAAATAATAAATATAAAATAATATTAATAAGAAACAAAAGCGAGCAACAATTGTCAGATTGTTAAAAATATTTGTCAGACGACCATTGTCGACTCTATATTTCTATATTAAAAACGACAATAATAAAAACGTATAAAATTTAATTTACATAGCATGTAGTATGCAACACAATAAAGTTAAAAGTGCAACTATTCAATTTAGAAAGATAGAAAAAGCTATTGTTAATAATCCAATATTAGTTAAATTTTCTCATTTTAATTGAAATGAGAAAGCGCCTATTGTTTGAAGCGCTCAAGGTAGCAAATCGTAGATAGAAAGATATATGTGGTAACTGAAAACTTCCCACTTCAATTAGAACAGAATTCCTTTTTATCTCCCACCCAATACATTAGCATTTAAATTTGAAAGCGCCTTTCAATTACCTTTTCCCACTATATAAAATATCTAATAATAATAATAATGGCAATAAAGTTTTCTAGAAGCAAATTGAATTCCCGCTTGAAAGCATTATTTGTGGCTAAAATCCTTTAAAATATTTTTTTTTTTCACAGAGAGAAACCTGCTAGGTTATTTAAAATCAATCTAAATGCTTTGATTTGTTCCATTTAAATCTAACAAATTTTACGCTCGGTTGGTGAAAAAAATAAAAAATTTTGTACATAAATCTTTTATAATACTTTCTCTCTCTTTTTTTTGCTAAACTTGGATATAACTTAATTAAACGAGGACACAGGAAAAAAATTCCATTAAATTTAATGGTATGGTGTCATAAAAGGGTGTTAAAATAACCTGATATATTTTGTGGATACAGAATAGATCGAAAACTTTTTGAATTATTTTTGGCGGGCAAATAGATCTTTTGGCATTAATATTTATTTCCAAATTATTATTATATTGCCAAATAAATAAATGGGTTATATTGATTCGAATTTGTGGAAATTGGATTTCTTTCCTAAAATTAAATTTCAACATTTTTCAATACTATTATTTTTTAAAAATATTAAAAATAATATACGTACAAGTTTTGAATAACTAGTTGAAAATTTTATTGGTATTATATCGATATATCAGAATATAAATGTATATTTGGACATGTTTTTAATTAATTTTTTTTTAATATTTCGAGATAAATGTGATGTATATAAATCAAAAATTTATTTTATTTATTATTTTGTAAAAATTTCATTAAAATAATATATAGAAAGTTTTAATAAGTTTTGATATATACGAGTTTTAGGAAAAAACTTTTAATTTTATTCTTCTTTTGTCAAAACTTTTTTTATGGATTGGAAATAACTATTACCATGTTCCAGAAAGTTATAAACTATTAAGATTGACAAAATGGTATGAATTCTTTACTGTAAGTAATACTTTGATGTGCTGAATGATTAGTGTGCATGAAACTATGTTAAAGAAGGAACAAAAGTTAACGGCGACGTGTTTATTTTATTAAAGCTGTAAATTCGGCAAGCTTTCGGATTTTGACGTCCTTCGACAGGCAACCTTTCAAGAAACTGAACGATAATATTTATATACAGGTAAATATTTACATAATTAGAACTTTTCTTAGCGAATTAAATGATTATATATATATATTATACAAAATTATTTCCTCTTTATCTATGTAAACAAATTTGTTCAATGAAAAGGATGACTACCTTAGGATGCAGGGAAAGGCAAAAAACCATCTGAAACCCCTCAGACAAAAAGGTATTAGAAACTTGGGAGGTTTGATTTTTTGAAGGTGAGGGGACGGATTGGGTACTATTGTTATTAAATATGTGTAGGTAACTTTTGTTCCTTCTTAAGATGATGTCAGACGATTCATTCTCTTGTAAAGTGTGTTAAATTCAGTAGACCAAAGGAAATTAGAAAAGTTTTAAATTCTACTTTACTCAGCATCATCAATTTACTATGTCCATCTGTGAAGTCATCTCTATCCATAATATCACCTTCATAGTCATATTCTAGATAACCCAATCTGACTAGTCTTGAACATGGGACGTTTTCGTTGAAATCAAACATTATTATTTTAGAAGCCTTGAAAGTATATTTTTTTCTATTTATATTTTATATAAATCTTGTGGTAGAGTTGAGAACGCAGCTTATTTGAATCTGAATAAAATAGAATTCTTGTGGTAGCCTTGAACGCAGATCGTTCCAATCTAAATCTAATAGAAGTCTTGTGGGGTAGCCTTGAAAAGCTGATTGCTCCAATCTAAATTTGAATATTTGTGGTAGTTTTGAACGCAGATTGCTTCAATCTGAATATAATAAATTTCTTGTGGTAGCCTTGACACTCAAACTTGGCGTTTAACACTCCAGTAATCCAAGGTATGTTTAATTCTCTTGTAGTAGCCTCTAGAACGCTGATTGTTCAAATCTAAATATAATACAATTCTTGGGATATCCTTGAACGTAGGTCTTTTCAACCGAAATAGAATTCTTGTTGCTCCCATTCTTGTTGGCGTTTGAAACTCCAGTAAACCAAGGTATGTTTAATTCTCTTGTGGTAGCCTCTAGAACGCTAAGAGTTCAAATCTAAATATAATACAATTCTTGTAGTAGCCTTGAACGTAGGTCTTTTCAACCGAATATGATTCTTGTGTCTCCCAATTCTTGTTGGCGTTTAACACTGCAGTAACCCAAGGTATGTTTAATTATTTTGTGGTAGCCTCTAGAACGCTGCTTGTTCAAATCTAAATATAATACAATTTTTGGGATATTCTTGAACGTAGGTCTTTTCAATCGAAATAGAATTATTGTTGCTACCAATTCTTGTTGGCGTTTGAAACTCCAGTAATCCAAGGTATGTTTAATTCTTTGTACT
>CP092879.1:50841837-50951086 GCA_030710605.1 Cordylochernes scorpioides
ATGTCTATGTGAAGTATTTATGGTAGACATTTCAGAGTTCTTGATGTCTATGTAAAGTATTTATGGTAGACATTTCACAGTTCTTGAGGTCCATGTGAAGTATTTATGGTAGACATTTCACAGTTCTTGAGGTCTATGTGAAGTATTTATGGTAGACATTTCACAGTTCTGGATTTCTATGTGAAGTATTTATGGTAGACATTTCACAGTTCTGGATTTCTATGTTAAGTATTTGTTAGATTACCTTTCAGAGTAGTTTGTTTTTGAGTTCCATGTGAAGTCTTTACGGTAGACCACCTTTCAGAGAAGTTTGTTCTTAATGGCTGTGTGAAGTCTTTACTGTAGACATCAGTGTAGTTTGTTCTTGAGGCCCATATGAATTCTTTACGGTAGACATTTTAAAGTATTTCGTTCTCTTGATGGCTGTGTGAAGTCTATACGGTAGACCTTTCAGAGTAGTTCGTTCTTGAGATCCATGTGAAGTCTTTATGGTAGACCACCTTTCAGAGTAGTTCGTTCTTCATGGCTATGTGAAGTCCTCATGGTAGACGTTTCAGAGTATTTCGTTCTTGAGGCCCATGCAAATTCTTTACTGTAAACATTTCAGAGTAGTTCGCTTTTGAGGTCCATCTGAAGTCTTTATGGTAGACGTTTTAGGGTTCTTGATGGCCATGTGAACTCTTTATTGAGATATGTGCGGTTTTTTTTTTGATAGCCATGTGAAGCATTTATGGTAGAAATTTAGAGTTTTCGCGATAACCATGTGAAATATTTATTATTGAGAAATGTTTGTGTTTTATTCTTGATGACAATTTTTAAAATCTTTATTTAGAAACGCGTGTATCTCTTCTTAACGGCCGTGTGAAGACTTTATTAGAAGATATAAGAAGGATTAACAATATTAAACCTAGTACAAAGTATAGTGAATTAAGAAAAAAAGGCATCTCCTTATCAGGCAACTGAAAGTTGCTGATGGCCTGCGCCATCTATCACAATAAATATAAACTATTCGTTGATTATCAGTTATATTCCAGAATTGGCCAAACATTTTGGTTGTTGAGGTAGAGGTTGTACCAAACTGACGAGGGCCAACAGCCCGAAATGCGTAGGTGGTTAGCTTTTAGCCAATTCTGGAATAATTAAAAATCAATGAATAGTTGATATTTATTCCGATTAATGGTGAAGCCATCAGCAACTTTCAGTTGCCCGATAAGGAGATGCCTTTTTTTCTTCTCTTAATTTATAAACCTTATCAAAGTACGATGACATATTTGTACTATTTTTTCACAAAGTATAGTGAACTACTCAAATATTTAACATATGGTATAAATCTGTAAAATATATGATAGCAAAAAGATGTCAACGGCACACATAACAAACGCAACAATTGCCTAAAATGTGTCCACGGTTGGTATTTCTTGATTTATCAAAGAAAGGTATTTGGACAATATTCCTTTCGCGGAGATCGAAAAATCAATCTCTTTTTGATATTATATTCTGATATCTGGCAATAACCATCTTTTTCAGTGTTTAATAAGAAAATACTTTTTATAAATCACAAAGCGAGTTTTTGATATTAAAGAATATGTCAAAAGCGTTTCTTTTCATACTTTTAATTAGATACAATCACCAATAAAAAGACTTTGCTGACCAAAAAAGAAGCAATACTAAGATGAGAGTAACTGGTAGATTGAACTGGCAAAATTGCTTGAAGGGTTTTTTATTGATGAAAGATCATTATAAATTTTCTAATTGTCCATTTAGTGGTTGTAGAAATTTGTTTTAAAGTTGTTGTTGTCGTGACCAATGAAGAGCCTCAGATGTCTCCATATATCTCTATCACATCAGTAGCAATGTTCTCTATCTTGGGTGTGTAAAGCTTCTGTTCTGGGTCCAGGTCAATTTTCTGTGGTTGTTGTTTTCGTGTACAATGAAGAGCCTCAGATCTTTCCATACATCTCTATCACAGTAGTCGTAATGTCCACTATCTTGGGTGTGTAAAGCTGCTGCTCTGGGTCTATGTCAATTTTCTGTAAGGCTGCGAGCATTGCTGGACATGAGAATATGTGGGTAGGTGTTAGTTCTACACTATGATTATTGTTACATGTTCTGTAGGTTCTTGTGCCATCTGGATGTATTGTCATTCCTTTGTAATGTTTCGTTCCAAATCTTGTTATTGTTTTTGTAATTCTTCTCTCAGAGTTTATTTGGCATATTTGATATTTACTTATCATTTGTTGAATTATCTTTTATTTTGAGGTAAAAGAGTGAATTCAAACAAATATATATCATTTAGGAAACTCCTTTCTCTTAATTTATCCTCATGATCTCAATACAATTTCACTTTTTGTACTATTTTGCATAGAGTTTAGTATTCTCACGCCATTACGGCCTTGAACACCCATTGCTTGATTCTACAGAAAGCTTCAAAGACCAGCTGTATCGATGGTTGAAGTACAGCTTACACCACACTGATGCGGGCTAACAGCTTGAAACGTGTACGTAGTTAGCTTTTCTTGATTAATCAAGAATGGGTATTTTAGTCAATATTCTGGAATAATTAAAAACCAACCATTAGTTTATATTTTCCACACTTCTCCCTTCCACACTTCTCCCTTCCATACTTCTCCCTTCGAAAGAATGTTTTTCATAAATATTCTCTGCTTTGAATGCTCAGGCTCATAACAGAAAAAGTGTCTCAACACCAGTTTTGCTATATTCAGAAAGAAATCAACAACCTGTATACCTCATTTCATGCTATAGCCCTCATCAGTTCAAATGCAGCTTACTTAAAACATTGTAAAGATAGAAGCTGCATGGCCGGAATTCATAAATCTTCAAATTATTGATAACTTCGGCCAGTAAATCTTTTTTTTTTATTGTATCAACGTTTCGACAAGAATATTTTGTCCTCGTCAGGAGCGTAAAGAATGTTTTGTCCTTGCATACTTGATCATAGTCGTCTCTAGTTGCCTGAAGAAGACAAAAGATTTTTGTCGAAACGTCGAGACAATAAAAAAAAAAGATTTACTGGCCGAATTATCTTTAATTTTAAGAATTAAAACATTGCATTTTTGCATATTTCGCGGTATAAGGAATGTTGAGATGATTTCAATGTATTTTAAACGGAGTATTACACTTTATTGAATATGAATATCATATCAGACAAAATAGAAATATTTTCTTGTTTGTAATATGTTTCGAAATAAACTCATTTATACTAGAACTTTTTAGATGAAATTCCATCTGACAAAATTCTCACTTAGTTTGACTATAGAAATAGCTTAGTAATTATTTACCGATTAAACATATCTTTGTCAAATTCTGAAGACCTTTTGAAACCCTTTTTGGATATCATGAAATGAAAGCTTGCTTTGGATTGATCAGGGCCATAGCCTAAAACCATCGTCTCAGGAAAAGCGTTTTGCATTTGCCAAAGCAGGTGTTGAGTCAACGACCTTGTTTGCAGAGACTGTTTAATAGAAGCTGCATAAGTCTCGTGGTTTATTTTCATGTCAGAAGTAGCCTCTCTTTTATCAAATAATAATTCTATTTATAAAATTTAATTTTCAAGTTTTTTTTTTTTACTATAGAAATCATCAATTAAGAAACACAAACGTTTATAATATTCTTTTTAATGAATACTATTTATATTTGTAATTTTTGAATCGTGTTTTTCTTTAATTTAAAAAAATATATTTTTTAAAATAATTGGTAAGACACACCATATATTGTAATACAGTCTAACTCAGATATTTCGAAGCTCAAGGTACCAAAAAAAAATCGAATTATCCAAAAATTTGAATTAAAAATGTAAATTCTATTTATAGGAAATTCTAAGGACCAAGATAAATATAAGAATAAAAGACGTTTATGAATTATCCATGTTCTACTGTATATAGAATCGTTTGTATTTAAATAATTTCAATCCGTTCAATAGAATTCTTTTAAAATTTCTAATAATCCAACTTCTTTTTAGTTCTGGGGAATATTCATTTCTTTATTTCGACTTAGAGCGCTATGTCCCCCTAGGGACACTTGCACTTTAAACATAAACAAAAATTTTGAAAGAAAAGAAAGAAAGATATTTAAATATGTACAGGATTAGTATGCAAGTTAGTTAGATGAAAAGATAAAAAATACATATATATCAACACAATTGATATATGTACAAAGGGTTGGTATACAAATTTAGTTAAATGAAATCAAATTGTAAAGTATTGTGTGTATTCGAGAAAAGCAATTTATAGATTTAAAAAAAAAAAAGGTTTTAAGGAATATTTTAGAATGAAAATATGCTAGATGGGGAAAATTCAGGTAATCCTATTTTCACACTTTTTTATGCCCTATGCTACAATAGCATTCAATGATGTTCTAATAGTGTTATTAACCTAAATAATGCTTTAAAAAGCTAAAATAAAGCACAGCCCAGGTATATATCTCTCACCCAGAGAAATAAAGAGAGCCATTGAAGGTGTATTTATAGAGTTGTATTTGCTGTCAGATGGTAGAAACGCCAGGTGTTTGCATACTAACAAAGGCCCTACCGGAAATGTACAATTGCCGTTTTTTTTCTTTCTAGTACTTTTTCTACATCTGTAAATTATACTTTCATTTCCATAGCGTGTGTGTGTGTGCAAATCTCTATTCCTGTTTCTACGTGACTGGAATATTTCTCTTCTTCAAATGGGACTTTGTAATTTGGATGGTTCTAAGTATCGACTATATAATGGCATATGTATGTAACTAAAAAATAATGAAGAAAAAAGAGAAATAAAACTAGGTATATTTATTTGTGTTTATTTCATTAGTTGGTTGTATATTCAAGCATTATTTTAATGTCCTTTCTTTTCTTCTTTAAACTCTACTCAAACCTTGTAATTATCCAATTGTTTATGTAATACAGTTCTCTAAGTTTAGTGTTGTTTCTTGACGCAAGCATCCCTTGCGTGGGGATATCGCGTCTGATTTAATAATAAATAAATAAGTTTATATTATTATTTTTGAGGTGAATATTATGAATTTATAAATAAATATTTAATTTGCTTAAAAGAAAGATTTATCAACGGAACCAAGCATTTAAATCGGCTTTGACACGTCATAAGCTTGTTAAAAAAAAACAACTGGGGTAACGAACTAGAATTTTTTCAATCAAATAATTTTAAAATAGAAATATATGCAAATACAGTTGAACCTCCCTGTAAAGGACATCTAATTGAAGAGTCAAAGTGTTTTCTAGGGAGAGGTGTCTTCTTACAGGTGAGCTACTAAATAGTAAAAATGGTAATTTTGCAAATAAAAACTGTCCTTTGTAGAGAGATTTACTCCAACGCAAGTATCCTCTCCTGGAGATTCTACTGTATATATAAAATATATATAAAAATTATCTTTATTAAAAAATCTCAAAGTACCTGTACTTTAAACTCATTTAATACTCAATTTTTTTTAATTAGCTAGATTGTTAGATATTATATTTCAATTAAGTAGATAGCTTCAAAATTCTACATCGCATGTTCCAATACTATAATTGATATATTTGCATATTAAAGATATTTACATATAGAGTATCTTTAATAGACATTTCAGACATCTCAAAAGAATTTCAATACAATGTGATAGAAAAAGAAATAATTCAAGAGAAGTATTTAAAGAAATCAGAAAATAGCAATTGAAAGAGATTCCAAAAAGAAAGACATTCTCTCATCTATATGCAAATAAATAAATGATCCAATTTATTAAAGAAGAAGCATTATCCAGTAGGTAAAAGACTCCAAAAGAGGCGGAAGAAGCATGTTTCACACGGTCTTCTATCAAAGACAAGAGAAAAGGAAGAAAGAAGAGGGGGATCCTATAAACGAGATTTTTAAATAAAGAAAAGAGGGGAAGTTTTTGCTGGTTTGTTATTTGTGTGAGGTATCATTAATTACATAGGCGGCTAGCAATTTATCAGGTGTTGGAAGTGGGCGGGGTTCACCGATTCAAATGAAGTGTGTGGAGGTACTGTAAACTCTCCTTCCATCCCGATTAATTTGAGCCAATGATCTGATCGCGTGAGAGGACCTGTGAAAATGATGCTTCCCCAGCTGTCATATCCGCCCTCTTTCTGTAACATCCAAACATACTTTTCTTCTACTCATTTTTATCTACAGACACAGCCGACTCTCGATAATTTGAAACTCGTTAATTTGAATCTCCCGGTTCCCTTGAAAAATACTCGATATATTGAATATAATCAATATTAATTGGTCCTTTCGGTAATTTGAAGTTAAAAGAATAGTATCTTAACACAAATGAATATTTGTGAATAACTGTAAGAATGTTTAAAATAATATATTACAAATTTTGATATCAAATTCTTGTTTGAGAAAAGGCAAGATCCGAAAAAATTGCCAATACATTTTTTACTTTAAAAACTTGCGGTAAGTCACTTATTTAATCTTGTATCAATATAGTATGTATATCCCGAAACTGATAAAACTATTGTTTACTTGATTTTTTCCCCTCCCTCCCTCTTGGTTGTTTAAACTCCTGTTATTTTGAACTCTTGATAAATTGAAAATTTTCTCTGGTTCTTTGAGTTTCAAATTATCGACTGTATATCCTTTCTAGGTTCTCTGTATATTCAATATACAGAGATATTGGGGTAAAAATAATTCGACTATACACGGATTCTTTTTTTAAAGTAAGAGAGTTGTGTATTTATATAATAAAAAGATGTTGGAGAACGACATTTGAAAATCATACCGCATGTGTTTCTTTTGAACGAAAAATCGAAATTTATTTTAAGGAGATTACGATTATTTCTAACTTTAGGGATGAAGTATGAAAGGATGAATTGTGAAGAGTAATGATTGTATTATAAAAAGATATTGATGTACAAAGATATTAGCTTACTGTTATACCTAAATTCTAATTGTGTTGTGTTTTAGTAAATAGCTACTAACGATCCAAGGAAGTGAAGTGTATCAAAGAGACATACCCAAGTGAGATGAGTCATCAAAGAATGCAGCTATTTGTTTTAAGTAAATATATTTATTTTGTGACTTTGAATATTTTATAGATAATCATGTTTTGTTGCTGATCTCCAATAGAAAATACTCTAAAAATATTATAATACCTTATATAAGTTGAAAGGAAAAAAATCATCCAGGGAAAAAGTTTCTTACAAAATATAATATCATCAACTCAAGCTTATTCAGACCTTGGAGCCCTACAGAAGTATAGCTTTATTATGTGACTTTGAATATTTTATATATAATTTTATATAGAAAATACTCTAAATATAATAATAACTTGTATTATATCATTTGAGAAAAAATGCATCCAGGGAAAAATTTCTTGCGATATATAATATCATCAAATCAAGCTTTTTCAGGCCTTGGAGCCCTTTCTACACAAGTAGAGCTTCTTTAGTTTGTGACTTTGAATATTTTATATAGAATCATGTCTTTTTACTGACTTCCAATAGAAAATTCTTTAGAAATAATAATACATTGTATTATATCATTTCAGAGAAAAGTTCATCTAAGGAAAGAGTTTCTTACAAAATATAATATAATCACCTCAAGCTTTTTCCACAGAGGTAAAGCTTCTTTATTTTGTGACTTTGAATATAGAATCATGTCTTCCAATGGAAAATACTCTACACAAATAATAATACCTTGTATCATTTTAGGTAAAAATCACCCAGGGAAAAGTTTCTTACAAAATATAATATAATCAACTCAATCTTCGGGTCTTAGATCCCGTCTACAGAAGTAAAGCTTATTTATTTTGTGAGTTTGAATATATTATATAGAATCATTTATTCCAATGGAAAATACTCTACAAATAGTGATACATTGTATTATGAATGAAAGGAAGAAAAAAAAAATTGTTTGCAACAAGTTTCTTTTATTCTTAAATTTGGCGAGCTTTCAGGCGTTAGCCTATCATCAGGCCGACATCGCAAATATATCACATTGTATTATATTAAAGAAAAAATCACCCAGGGAAAAGTTTCTTACAAAATATAATATAATCAACTTAAGCTTTCGGGTCTTAGAGCCCTTCTACAGAAGTAAAACTAACTATTAATATTATGAGGAGGTGTTATAGTTAATCTTACTAATTTAGAAGAGCTCCAAAAGGGCCGAGAGCTTGAGAAAAGACTTTCAAAATTGTAGAAATTCTTTGCCTCCTGAAACGAACATGGTTATATGAAACAGGAATATTTCTAGTGTCAGATATAAACGTAGAATAGTCCAATAGCCCCATGCTGATGTTGTAGAGCTCCAAAGCTTGAAAGCTTGAGAAAATACTTCTAAATTTGTAGAAAATCTTAAATCCTTATGAAACTAAAATGGCTGTATGACAAAGGAATACTTTCTTGTGCCCTATATTAGGTAGAATAGCCCAATACAAGAATAGAACAGTGAATCAAAGTAGCTAAACTACTGGAAGGGTTTACCATTGATGAATAGCCCAATACAAGAGTAGAGCAGTGAATCAAAGTGGATAAACCACTGGAAGGGTTTACCATTGATGATCCAGGCCATCCCAATAGTTTTACAACGGAATAAAGACAGTAGGAAGATGCTTTATATATAAAAGAAAACAAATCGTACTAAAACTGATTTCATCATATAAAAAGGGATGGCGAATGAAACTACAGAACTGGTCAATTTGTCAAAATGTATTTAATTTTATTTCAATGAATTTCTGATACCCATATTATTCTTTTTTTTTTTTTAAGGAATTCATAGTTTAAGAATTCTATAAGTATAAAGATTTGTTTAATATTATATTGTTTATATTTGTTAAATATATCTGAGACAGAACATATTGAAAAGTTTGCCAATAATTGCAATTTATGACAAACTTTAAACTACCGTTAAGGTCAGTATTTTATTGTCTAAAACTAATATAGCTTCGTGGCATTTTAATATATCGCCCATAAAATAAATCATTTTTCCCATCCGTAAATTGGAACCTTTCTCATTTTTTTTTTTCCTTTTTGGGTAAGAGGTCCAACCTTTTAGCGCTTCTTTATCTGCTCTTTCTTCTCTTAAAAACGATACTAATAACGATTCGTTGAGGATTTTTCCTAAAAGATGTTCTTAAAACACATCTCTAGATATTCAGGAATGTTCTTCATTTCTGATCAAGAACAATATAGTCGTAAAAATAGAGACTGCCTGGCCGGCATTCATATTTCTTGAAAATAGAGATACTTCGGCCAGTAAATCTTTTTATTATCTCGATGTTTCGACAAAAATATTTTGTCCTTGTCAGGAACAAACAATAATTAAACATTTAGCAAGGCGTTAAAAATCTTTCTTGAATTTAACGCCTTGCTAAATGTTTTAATTTTTTGTTTGCTCCTGACGAGGACAAAATATTTTTGTCGAAACGTCGAGGTAATAAAAATATATACTGGCTGAAGTATCTTTATTTTCAAGAACTAATTCAATAGTCTTGATTTTAGGCGTTAATGATTTGTTCAAGCATTGTACCAAAAACATTTACTAATATATAGAGTTGACGGTTCTTTCCTAAAAGATTAAATGTTCTTCAAACAGATAGCTAGATCTTCAGAAATGTTCTTCAATTCTAGATCAAGAACCACGTCAATAGTGTTGATTTTTGATATAGATGCGTTGTTCAATCATTAAACTAAGGACATGTACCAATATGTAATTTACGATTCTTTCCTCTACGATTTAAGAGTTCTTCAAACAGATTGATAGATCTTCAGGAATGTACTTCAATTCTAGACCAAGAACATTATCAATAGTCTTGATTATGGACGTTGATACGTTGTTCAACCATTAAACTAAAGACATATACCAATATTAAGAAAAAGGCATCTCCTTATCGTGCAACATTCAGTTGCACGATAAGGAGATGCCCTTTTCTTAATTTATGCACCTTATCCCAGTACAATATTACATTTGTACTATTTTTCATATACCAATATGTAATTTTAGAAAACCTATCCGCAATTCTAAGATGGTAAAAGATACAAAAGAATCTAAAAAAGCCGAAGAATTTGAAGGAATTAAGACGGACGATGTTGACTTAAGAGCATATCTCCCTAGCTAGCAACCAATCAATACGCCGGAAACTCAGATCGACAAGTCCATCTAAGTATGCCGGAAATACATTTAAAAGCTATTACACGCGGCGACAAGTATTGAAGGTAATGAGAAACTCGGTTCCTCATTGGCCATTTGTTTTACCGACCTATTTACATATACCAATAGCTATGCAAATCATTTTGTTTATATATACACATACAAATTTCTAAGTTAATGTTACATTATAAATTCCAGTATTTTTTATCCAGATATTTAGTATGAATTTGTTTACATATCTTGATTGCAACTTACGATATGATATGATTTTTGGATTATTATACAGAGTAACAATGGCTATAGATGAGCTCGTATTTGAAAAGGAACTTGTATATAATAATTATTGTTTTTGTTGTTTTCACGTAAAATATATACCAAGATTTGTTTTGTATAATTACTATTAATAATAAATAATATGCAAAGTTAAATTGGTTACGGATTCATCTTATTTACTTATTTTAATAACATAACAATGATAATAAATCGAATGATTAGTTGATTTATTCCGATAGATGGCGAAAACCATCAGCAATTCTATATTAATATGATATTTGGGAACCTATAAGGTTTTCTCAACAAATTGTAATTGACATTTCTTCTGTAAACTAAAAAAAAGTCTGAAGATATTTTTTTGAATGGAACTTTTCACCATCACGTATTGATAAAATTTATTTTTATATTATCAATATTTATTTATTAAACTTCATTAAATCAACTTCCATCATTGCTTAACATATTGTAAATAACTACCTTATGGTTTCTTCTATCTGCTTATTTTGATGCTTATTTGTTTAATGGATATGTTTATTCAATGCTATTTTTCTTAATTGTTTATTTTCTTTTTTTTTAATAATTCTGTTACCTCTACTCTACTACAATATGAATTATTGTAAATAGTTTCACGCGCAATTATCCAGATCGGATATAGCGTGTCTTATTTGTAACTGGTAATAAATGCAAGAGAAAGTGCAAGTGTTCCTAGATGGGTATAACGCTCTAAGTCGAAATAAAGAGTAATAAATAAATAAAATTTTGATTTAAAAAATATTCAATATAGAATTTAAACTTCGCTTTTTTTACAAAAGGAACTTGGAGGATCTCTGAGGAATTGTGAAATCAGAGATTCCAGATGGATGAGTGGATTCAATATAGGCGAGATACAGGTTAGTTAGCAATGTACGGGTGGCTTCACCCTTCCTGGAAGTTATCAGGGGTTGTGCTGAGTAAGAATCTAACTTAACGAGATGTTAGGAAGGGGAGGGAGGGATTCGGTAGCTATAAGTTATCTGGAATAGGGATCTTCTCATTACCACCCACTGTATAGTTTGGGGGGATGGATTTATTATATATCGACCCCTCGTTAGACTTTACTATTCTGGGATTCTTCTATATGAGCTACACACTTCTTAACACCATTCCCTTTAAGCAAAAATAGTCAAAAAAAGTCAAATTGCATTAGGAATAAGTTGGTAAATATTAAGAGAAGAACACAACACACACATTTCTTGATTATGTAACTACAATTTGCTGATTGCGCAAATAGTCGTTGATTTTTTTTATTCTGGAATATATTTTTTGCGGCTTTGTCGCTGAACTTACGGTCAATAGATGACGCGTTGTTTTTGCGTCTATTATGTCGGAAGTGGGTGGATGTAGCCTTTCTTTTTGACACAAAATCTCTCCTCCCACGCTCGGACATTTCCATCTGACAACGTAATGTTGACAAAGGCATACCTTTAACAACTGTAACAACAAGTGTAAGATATCTACTGCCATCTATCGGAATAAATTTAAGTTGAACGGTGAACTAACATTATTTGTATTATCATCAAATAGAGAGTTACACTTTCTAATCACCCTGATGTTCTTTTTTTTTTTCTTTGCTTTAAAAAAAGGTTGACTCGAACGGATTCGAACTCAGGTTCTAATGAATGGTAGACAAAGTGTTTAACCATTAGACCAAGCTATCTATTATATTAAAGTGCCAGAAGTTGTATATAAAGCATAGTTTTCGGAATAAATTTAAGTTAAACAGTGAACTATATCGTTATTTGTATTAGCATCAGGAGAGAGTTACACTTTCTCATCTTCGTAATGTTCTTTTTTTCTTTAAAAAACGGTTGACTCGTATGGATTCGAACCCGGGACCAGATGAATGGGAGACAAAGTGTTTAACCACTAGACCAAACTATCTTTTGTATGAAACTGCCAGAAGTTGTATATAAAGCATAGTTGTCGGAATAAATTTATGTTAAACGGTGAACTCTATCGTTATTTGTATTAGCATCAAGATGTTCTTTTTTTTTTTCTTTAAAAAAAGGTTGACTCGAACGGATTCGAACAAGGGTCCAGATGGATGGGAGACAATGTGTTTAACCATTACACCAAGCTATCTATTGTATGAAACTGCCAGAAGTTGTATATAAAGCATAGCTGTGTAGGTACATCACCAACTGGCGGTGGTGATTCACGCCGCTGGGCTAAGTGAGGTTTAATTGCGGCCTTCCCAGAGACGAGCAGCCTGCCGCCCCCCCTCCCCCCACAATCTATTAGAGCTGTAATTATATCGATCGCAGCGCCGCGCCGTTTAATTGGAAACTGGGCAATTTTTCATCAGCAGCCACCCAATCATCTCATCGTTTCTCCACTTTGAAATCAATTCCTTCCTTTATCTCCCACCGGCCTTTCATTGAGATCTCTATCCTCGCCGCCGCGTCTACCACAGCTTTGTGTCTACCACCATTTCCTGGGCTTCTGCTGCTCTTTTCTTATGTAGCGCATTTACCTGTCTACCATTCAATTTACAAAGTAGCTGTTGCACCTAACCCTGCCTCAATACCACAGGTTTGTGTCTACAATTTCCTGGGCTACTGCCCTTTTACTTTGGTAGCATATCGTCTACCATGCAATTCCCAAAGTAGCTGCAAAGCCTAAACTTGTCTCAATACTACAGCTTTGTGTCTACCATTTACTGGGCTACTTCCCTTTTCTTCAGAAATACATCTATCTGTCTACCATGCAATTCCCAAAGTAGCTGCAAAGCCTAAACTTGTCTCAATACCACAGGTTTGTGTCTACCACCATTTCCTGGGATAATGCCCTTTTTTTAAATGTACATCTATCTGTATATTATTCAATTAAAAAAATAGCTTCAGCACCTAACCCTGTCCCAAAAATACAGCTTTGTGTCTACAATCTCCTGGACTACTGCTCTCTTTTCTTATGTAGCACATCTACCTGTCTACCATTCAATTTACAAATTTGCTGCAACACCTAACCCTGTCTCAAAACCACAGGTTTGTGTCTACAATTTCCTGGGCTGCTGCTCTTTTCTTTGATATCCCATAGTCTACCATTCAATTTAACAAGAAGTGTAGCGTCTAATCCTGCCTCACTACCATACCTTTAGGTCTACCATTTCCTGGGTTACTTCCTTTTTTTAGGAAGTACATCTATATTGATACCATGCGATTCCCAAAATAACTACAACATCCAACCCTGCCTCACTACCACAGCTTTTGGTCCAGCATTTCCCAGGCTACTTCCCTTTTCTTCGGAAGTACATTTACCTGTATATCATTCAATTTAAAAAGTAGCTGCAGCACCTAACTCTGCCTCAAAACCACAGGTTTGTGTCTACAATTTCCTGGGTAACTGCCCTTTACTTTGGTAGCACATCCTCTACCATGCAATTCCCAAAGTAGCTGCAAAGCCTAAACTTGTCTCAATACTACAGCTTTGTGTCTACCATTTACTGGGCTACTCTCCTTTTCTTCTGAAGTACATCTATTTGTCTACCATTCATTTTCAAAATATCTGCCGCACCTAACCCTGCCTCAAAACCACAGGTTTGTGTCTACAATTTCCTGGGTTGCTTCCCTTTGATAGAACATAGTCTACCGTTCAATTTAAAAAAGTAGATGCAGCGTCTAACCCTGCCTCAATATCACAGCTTTATGTCTACCATTTCCTAGGATACTTCCCTTTTTTTCGGAAGTACATTTACCTGCATACCATTCAATTTAAAAAGTAGCTGCTGCACCTAACTCTGCTTCAAAACCACAGGTTCGTGTCCACAATTTTCTGAGCTACTTTTCTTTTTTTTAGGAAGTACATATATCTGTCTACCATTCAATTTACAAAGTAGCTGCATCGCCTAATCCTGCCTCAATACCATAGCTTTATATATATTCTTTCCTTTTCTATCGTAGTTTCTCTTATTTAGGATATCTACCTGCCTACCAATCAACTACCAATGTAGCTGTAGCGTCTAACCTTACCTCAATACCACCTCTTTATATCTACCATTTCCTAGTCTATCGCAGTGTTCTTATATATAGAACATCTACATGTCTACTATTCGACTTTCAAATAAGCTATAGCACCTCACTACCACAGTTTTGTATCTACTTTTCCTGGTGTATCGCAGTGTTCTTATACATAGAACATCTACCTATCTATCATTCGACTTCCAAGGTAGCTACAGGGCCTCACTCTCTCTCTCACTACCACAGTTTTGTATCTACTTTTCCTGGTGTATCGCAGTGTTCTTATATATAGAACATCTATCTATCTATCATTCGACTTCAAAGGTAGCTATAGCACCTCACTACCACAGTTTTGTATCTACTTTCCTGGTCTACAGCAGCTGCTATGTATTACGTAATACATATACCTGTTTGTCAATGAACTTCCACAGCCGCCTAGTTTGCATCTACTTCAGAACAGAACATCTACTCTTACTAATTAGTCTATCTCCATCTTTTATAATTCATCTACCTTCTTAATAAGAATACTTATTAATCTGGGGATAAAGGTATCATAATTTATTTTGAATTTAAGACAACAAGATAAGCACACCAATAAATGTTTATTTTATATTGTAGCGTAGAAATCGAGTCTTGGAATATCTTAAGATGTAAAAGTATTTATTGATGTGGCCTCAGTACAACTAGTCGACAATTATCAACAAAACTATCTACAGCTAGAGAATCTTGAACAAGCAAGCTAAGGAATATTTCGATGATGATTTTATGAATACAGAGTAATATATGTATATTTATATAATCTGTTGAATATTTTCATTGAATAATTAAATAATAAAATATAAATTATTTCTTCGCCACAATTCCTCTAGACCAAGGGTCGGCAAACTGCGGTCGCGAGCCACATGCGGCTCTTTGGATGTGAAACTGCGACACTTTATATAGTTCCATATGTAAATATTATTTATGTGAGTACTATTTATTGTTGGCAAGAAAAAATGTTGTGGCCTTTTAAAAATTTGATATTTTGTAAATTGTGATTTTTTACTCTTACGATTCAAAAGGTTGGCGATCCCCCTGTCCTAGAATATGGTAAAACATATCTGAAATATCTGATATTTATATAGATGAATAATGTAAAGGAACGCGAAAGTTTAAACTATATTTGAATAATTAGATTTATAAACAAATACGTACATAACTTGAAGATCTAATAAATGTTCAGATGGTGATAGGAATAACCTAATCAAATTGTGGATACTTACTTTGACTTCCATTCAACTATGGAAAATTTTACAGCTCAGATCCTGAATGTTCTCACCAATAGGATAAACTTAATCTTTCTAACCATTTTCTAATGTAGTTTTTTTTTGTTGCTAATACCTAGTATACGTAGTAAAGGCCATGATAATCATGGTGAGTAGTTAGCGACTGCTTTTACTGTAAGAGCATCACATGTCTACACATGTGAAAAGCAGTTCGACTTTGCACTTACAGATATGCCAGAGCCCCGTTTGGTTATTTGCACTCGCAGGTGGGGTTGAACTTTTGCAAGAATCGGGGGCCATTGGAGCATTTTTTTTTTCAATCAGAAAAAAAGTGCCCAATGCGGGAATCGAACCCGGGTCGTAGTGGTTGAAAACCAACGGTTTAAACCATCCTTCTACCGACCCCTTCTAATATAGTAATATCGAAGAACACACACATCTTATGATTATTTATTAATCAATCACTCTTTTTAGACTTTCAGTCTTAAATAAAGTGGAATCTTGTGAGAGATGCAGAGAAGGAATGGAAAAGAGATAGAAGGAGAGGAAGAAATTAGAATTTGCAAAGTATGGAAAAGAGTTTTTCAGCCATATATATACATTTAGCGCTATAATCATTTCAATATAAAATTATATTCATATGCAATGGACATTCTTCTGTCATCCTCTTCTATATTCAAGTCCCCGTAAGTTAGGTGAGAGAAGAGAGACTCAATGTACAACTGAAAACATCTACACTCATGGACAAAACTTAAGGAAGTTATACCATTTAGTATCTATATCGGGATTCAGACAATAACTCTGAAAGATATTTGATACACAGTGACCTGATTCTGGTGGGATAAAGTCGATATTATAGTAAGCCCGTTGAAGAGCGATTAACGCTTGAAAGCTAGCGTTTTTTAAATAAAAAAGATACTCATTGTGAGAATATATTTGTAATTTTATTACTTTTTTCACAATTTTATCATGAACAGTAACCTTTATTGAAGACACGAGATAACCAAGGGGTGAACAAAATTGCCTCTGTCTCCTTTAAAAAAATCGATAATTAGCGACATCAAAGACTTTCTACTTAAGTTTCGTCCATGAGTGTATATATAAAACTATACTTATTTTGATAAAATTGTTTTCCTATGCGATGGCCATTAACCTGCCATCCTTTCTATGTATAAATTCCCGTAAATTAAATGAGAGAGAAAAGATGCAAAATACCACTGAAAACATCTATACAGTCATAGCGCTTATAGAAAAGGTTTAAGCGATAGAAAGAGAGATCAAAAGAGTATTCACTTATTGAAGTTCTAACTTTGTATAAAATTTAGGTTATCATTTAAAGAGGAGTGTAACGTGAGAAACAAATACTCAATGTTATAAGGGTAGAAAAGACCCAGGTAAAGAATAATCTCTTCTCGGAAGAAATTGCAGAGACAATGGACCATCATCAGGGAAGTGTGAAGATCCCCGGAAGAGAAGTGGGTCGCAACAGCAGATGTGACTGTCAGCATGACGCTGCAGGTTGGATCTAGGCCAGGAGGAATGTCATCTACTCTTGCAATGGTCCAGAACTAACACCAGGGATATGTAGAGGTATTCCTTGTCAACTTCACATCGTCATTGAAAACATTCTCACGTGTTTCTGTTCATAGAAAACCAATTTCCACAATTTGCAATGGTCCTAAACTACCAACAGGGATAGACACTGTAGTAATATTTCTTGTAAAACTTCACATCGTCATTGAAAACATCCTTTTGCATATTTCTGTCCTAGAAATATGATCCTAAACTACAGCCAGGAATGAATCTGTGGTATTATTTCTTGTAAAACTCAAATATCGTCATTAAAATACATTCTCCAACATAGAAAACCAATTTTAATAGCTTACAATGGTTCTAAACTACCAACAGGGATAGACACTGTAGTTATATTTCTTGTCAAACTACACGTCGTCATTGAAAACATTCTCTTACATATTTCTGTTCATAGAAAACCAATTTCCACAACTTACAATGGCCCTAAACTAGCGACGTGTTAGAACAATTAGGCAGATAGATCTTGAAGCAGCTCTCGCCGAAGGAACAATTAAACTACCAACAGGATTAGATACAGTAGAGGTATTTCTTGTAAAACATCCACTATTCGGTTTAATTTATTTAAGATCTAGAGAAGATTAAATAAGATCCACACACAACAAGGAATTTAGTCATATACCAAACAGAATATGGTAAAAAAGGTAAAGATTCCCTGTCTAAATACACAGTCAGTTTGAAAGAAAAATAAACAGGTTATATGCATTTCAAATATGTTTTACGTAAATACAGACACTTTCCCAAAGAACGCTTTATACTTGACAGATATGCAGCTACTAATATTCCACAAACAGCCTAATGAGCAAGAATTCCAGAAAGAAAATAACCAAATGACCTATTTAGAATGTATTTGCACATATCTCAAGAGCAGTAAGGAAATTAGAAGAAAATAGTATAAATAATGGAAATATGGGTTTAAAGCAGAATGAAAAATATTTGAAAATTAGCTAAACATACTTCTAATTAAGAACGTCTAAATGATAAAAAAAGATATATAGTGAGAAAACAAGAATAAAAAGGAATTGCTCGCTAAATAGTGTTTTAGAAAAAGTCCAATACCTGGAAAAAGTTGAAGAAAGAAGATATAACTCAAATTACAAAGAAACATCGGACATATTGTCGAATAAACAAATGGTCAACAGTCAAAATGAATTGATAGACTTAGCCACACTATCTATCTATATTATGTTGAATTAGCACGCCATCTGTTATCAAAATTCGAAACTATTATAGACGCGTATGATTCTTTCTAGAAATTAAACAATTTATACTGCCCTTGCTGCAATGGAAATATTAATGGGAAGGCATGATTCATCAGTGGTGAACCCTCCCAGCGGTTTCGCCAGTTTAATCTACCATACCGCTGTTATATTGCCTTTTTCGGTTTTTACTTTTATTCTGATACTGTTTCTAGAATCTTGGAATAGGTATTTTATATGAACATAAGCTTTGAGGACATTAGCAAATACATACAATTATAAATATAGATGTATATTTTGTCGGGAGGAAATTGATCTAAATAGACAAGGGTCGCCTCTCCCGTCAAAATAAACGTCTAAAACCAGACGCCATCTATCATAGCCGTCTATTTTGACGGGAAAGGCGACCCTTGTCTCTTTAGATCAATTTACTCCCGGCAAAATATGATATGGCCCAGCCACTTCGCCAGCTGAACACCTCTTTGGCAGATAGTCAAGATTCCATTAGATCCCGTGTGGATCTCATGGAATAAAGTCCGCCATAGACTGACGATGGCCATTAGCCCAAAACCATGGTCTCTAGGTGGACGCTTCTCAGTTTGCCAAAGCTAGTGTTGTTGCTTTGTCACCGACCCGAGGCCGCTAGTTGCGGCGACGGTCAATAGATGGCGTCTGGCTTTAGACGTCTATTTTGACGAGAGAGGCGACCCTTGTCTTTTTAGAATAATTACAAATATATAATATGCTTCTAGAATTACTCTTCCGCAAACATCAATAACAATCTATATAGACAACAACAAATAACATAATTCCTCAATAAACCTACTACAACCATAATATTTCTATGGAAGAATTCACATTCAGAGATAAAAGTTCAAGGTAATCCACCTACGCCAAGTCCTTTAATGCCCCGGATTTCCGCGAATATAAAAAAAGTCCATTAACAAACTCAGGACTCCATTAGGCTTCCATACTCTCCTATTTCTAGTATCTTATCTTTTATGATCTGTGAAGGTATGACAATTCTCGGCCTATATTCCATTATTCTGATCCCCTTACATCCCTGTCTTCTATTTTAATATATGTTTCAATTCATATACATTTATGTCATATCTTTGTATACCTTCTATCATCAATTACGATTTCCTATAGGTAACGAAAATTGAAGAAAAATCACTAGAATTGTTGTTATTGTCGTGTCCAATGAAGATCCTCAGATGTCTCCATACATCTCTATCACAGCAATGTTCTCTATCTTGGATGTGTAAAGCTGCTGCTCTGGGTCCATGTCAATTTTCTGTTGTTGTTGTTGTCGTGTCCAATGAAGAGCCTCAGATGTCTCCATGCATCTCTATCACAGCAGTATCAATGTTCTCTATCTTGGGTGTGTAAAGCTGCTGCTCTGGGTCCATGTCAATTTTCTGTTTTTTTGTCGTGTCCAATGAAGAGCCTCAGATGTATCCATGCATCTCTATCACAGCAGCAGCAATATCCACTATCTTGGGTGTGTAAAGCTGCTGCTCTGGGTCCATGTCAATTTTCTGTTGTTGTTGTTGTCGTGTCCAATGAAGAGCCTCAGATGTCTCCATTCATCTCTATCACAGCAGCAGCAATGTCCACTATCTTGGGTGTGTAAATCCCTGTAATAAAATCCCTGAATAGTGACAACAGCGAAAGAAAATAGGTGAAATGATCATAAAGATTGAGGCTGCCTGGCCGGCATTCATAGTTCTTCAAATAAAAGATACTTCGGCCAGTAACACTTTGCCTTATGTTTTAATTTTTGTTCGCTCCTGACGAGGACAAAAGATTTTGGTCGAAACGCCGAGGCAATAAAAAGATTTACCGGCCGAAGTATCTTTATTATTAGGTGAAATGAGTTAAATAATTTGATGAAATTATATGACAATAAGGGCCGAAAAGAGAATAATTTTCAGATATATATTTGAATTTATGAAATGGCATATGTGGTAAATAGACCAATTCCATAGTCCAGTTTGGTATCTCAATACTCTATTCCATATGAAGTTGGATTTTATCCAGCAAAACAGTATAGATCTTTTTTGGTGTGTTTTTTTTTTCGTCCCTTTTACAAAAATAGGGGTAGAAAAGATATGAATTTTCATATAAATATTTGTATTTATGGAATGGCATATGTGGTAAATAGACCAATTCCATAGTCCAGTTTGGTATCTCAATACTCTATTCCATATGAAGTAGGATTGTATCCAGCAAAACAGTATATATCTCTTTTGGTGTGTTCTTTTGCATCCCTTTTACACAAATCGGGGTAGTTGATAGCCTTAATCTAAGAGTATGAATTCGAAAAGTTTGTGTGATATCACTGTAGCTTTCCATGGATATTGGCGTGAATTGTCAGAGAGCAATCCTTTTTTGGGAAAAACCCTGGCTTTTACTTATATAAATATATGCTATATATATAAAATGTTATATAATCATTTACACAATAAATATATTTTATTTATCACAAAATAATTAAATATTGCCACGTGGAAAATTAGGGAAGACAAAAACTTCAGGAGGAGACAACAATTTATTTCAGGCAAGGACAAACTATGAATGGTAAACAAAAGATAAGCCACGAGGGAAATTTACAGAGTAGCAAAATATAATGATAAAATGACCACTCTGTTAATAAAAATAATAAAATTAATTAATACTTTGTTACAATATATAATATTAATGAATATATACAAAATAAGCATACTCTTTAAAAGTTCATTAATAACAATTATTATACATCGTTTTTTGAGATATGCAAAGGTGTGCTATAAGGGTTTCAACGTGGAGAACAGGCACCTTTGTTGACATCCGTAACATGGAGAACAAACACCTTTGCTAACATCTGGGAATATATATATAAATGACCAAAAATGATTTGACTACTCTGTTATTCGATCTTCTAACTGGTAACTTGTAAACAAGAAGTTTATAATATATTTTGTTCTTTTCTAATTTAAAATGTATCTTAAATAATAATAAAGAAGAGATTAATCTTTTTTCAACTCAACCTAAATTAACACAACATCCCTAACATGGATTTAGTCGAAGCTGTTGGTTGGTAGAGCTTACCTTTAATGATAGCACATGATTTTTCCATTCTTGAACCATTCGAAGTTTGTGTTGTTTCATTCTTCTTATACGTTGACTGTGTGGCTGTTGGTCGTGGAATAATTATTAGACCTTCATAGGCGACCACCATTTCTAAGGGTCGTTCCCCTATATCTACCTGGGGACACTCCTGGTAGAAATTAGATATCGTTCTTAGGTAAGGTCGGACATGTGAAAGAATATGGAACCGTTGAAACATACTTAGAATGTCCTCGATGCGGGTTTTAAGCCTCAATTATGATCAACGATTGCGTTTCTTTAGCCAATTTGACCACTAACTCTTGGAACTTAGTTATAAAGAAGGTTAAATACTTACAATAAAGATTTGTATATGAGATTGAATCTTGTTTTATAACGAGAGAGATGTATGTGGAATTTGCTGGATAAAAAATGTGAAAGAAGTCTGGGCCTCTCTACTTATCGGAGAACAGCTGTTCAGAATCTGTATTGATCTGGGCGGGGGACTTGGGTCGTTTGTCTCTGGGGATCGCAGCTATTTGTTTACCTGCCCTCCCTGTATAATTAACTGCCATCCATCCTTCGGCGAGATGCTTCAAGACCTATCTGTCTCATGTCGTCCTATCAGGTCGCTAGCTAGTGTTCCTTCGGCGAGCTGCTTCAAGACTTATGTCTCATGTCGTCCTATCATGTCGCTAGCTAGTGTTCCTTCGGCGAGCTGCTTCAAGACCTATCTTTCTCATGTCCTATCATGTTGCTAGCTAGTGTTCCTTCGGCGAGATGCTTCCAGACCTATGTCTCATTGTCCTATCATGTCGCTAGCTAGTGTCCCTTCGGCGAATTGCTTCAAGACTTATGTCTCATGTAGACCTATCATGTCGCTAGCTAGTGTTTTCCATTCACTTTAGTAACTTCAATTCACTTAAAGGGTGTTGAACCTCCACAAAAAATTACAAGGAACCATATGAGCAACTTTATGGTTACAAACTGCATCACGTATGCTTTAAACTCAAGACATGATTGTTCCAATGAGAAATTCAACAACCATTACCCTGACCTATCAAGTGAATAACTGTAAACAACCACAATTCTTGTTGCACAGCGGATTGGTTGACGAAATGAACCAATCAATCAGTAGTGACCACTTGTAATAGAACCCATTGTTGACTTACCTTTGATTTAACGTGGTGTAAAGTATTGAGGATTTAGTTGTGCGAAGAGATTTATAACCCTGTCAAAGTTTTTCTCATGTAATATATAGCCATGTTTATGGCCACTTTGGTGATTGCTCCAATATTTTAACCCTTCACTTCATGGAGCTAAAAGCTATACAACCGTCCTTTCCATTTAAGACATTTCGGAATATAAACATAAGACACTAGATTAAATTTGAATTTTGCTCAAAATATATTTGTAAAATATAGTTCGCATGGTTATCATTTATTCAAAATTATACACAATTTTGAAAAAAACTCGTTTTTTTATAACATTTTTTTTCTAATGCCCTTGCTACAATGAGAAAGACACCGATGGATTTACTACTGATGATCCAGGCTTTCCCACTATATTCTGACAGCATAATAAGAATAGTAAGAAATTGTTTATTTGAAAAAAAAAAAACGTTTAAAATAGTTTCAAATTCTGAATATAGATGGCGCTTTTATATTGCTACGTGGAAAATTAGGGAAGACCAAAAACTTCAGGATGTGACAGCAATTTATTTCAGACAAGAACAAAACTATGAATAATAAACAAAAGATAAGCAAAAGAGGGAAATGTACAGAGTATAGCAAAATATAAACATAAAAATGATACTCTGCTAATAAAATAATACTTTGTTACAATATATAATGTATTAATAAATAAAGGTTTTTTAAGATCTTTTGTTGGTTGGGGGTTGATTTGGAAAAAAATATTTAGCTACAGTAACCAATTGACAAAAGTTACTTAGTACGGGTTAACACAAAATGCAATAAACTAGGGCCTACAGTAAGAGTAACTTAAACACAGAAAAAAACGTACCCTCAAGATTACAACACAAAAAAAAAGTAAATAATAGCTCACAATTTGTTAAATAAAATTTTAAAAAACAGTACTTATCTTCATTGTTGCGTTGGTAGGGATCGGACCGGGGTTACACAGGTATGCGAGGAGATAGCCAGACACGGATAAAGCACGCAGAGAACACTTTAAGCGTCTCCACACAATAATCCACAACTATACAAACATGGCCACATTCGTCCAATGAGAAGGAGGAAGAGATTGGTTCACTATCAAACGAAAACAAAATCATTACCACTAAAATCTGAGATAAAATTTAAAAAATGCAAATATTTGTCAATATAATTTGACACAATAATTTATTGAATTGTCGACGTTTTAGTCTCTTGTTGTCACTCGTTACGTGATTCCACTGAGGAGAATGACAGAAGTTCAGTGAAAAGTCGATAATTAAATATATTATTGGTTAATGTAATTAAAATAATTGTTCAAAATAAAACATAAAGCCTCCAGGGAAAAGATTATTTTTGAAATATTTTTATTTAAAAAATATCTCGAGCTTTCGGGCAAGTAAGCCCTTCTACGGGAGAAAATGCTTTGCGTGATTAATACTACAAAAAATATGATTTAAAATTAAATAAAGTCCATTGATTGTTTATATTTGTTTTAAGATGCATAATCAACAGGGCTTCTGTTGCGCGTGCTTCACTTGAGGGGTTATGAGGTGGGTTCGGGGAATATAATGTTATAAACTTCCGGAATATCTATTCTTCTGTTAATGCTATTGTTCTTTCCGGATATGATGGATTCTATGATATGTCTCTGTAGTATATTTATAGTATATTATAAAAGTATTTTGTTTATATTCACACAAAAAAACTCTAAATAAGATTTGAGTAAGAACAGAAGATATAAATAAAGGAAAATAATCAAAAACAATTTGGAAAGTGATATAGAAAAAAAATAAGTTGAGGGAGAAAAAAAGGTAAAAGGAAGAAAAAATATATAAAAAGAGTGGTATACAAACAAAAAGAGTTAAAAATGAAAGAAAATTAGTCGAAGAAGTAAGAAAATAAAGTAGGAACGATAGTCCCAAGATGATATAGAACAAAGATAAGAATTGATATTAAGAATTGATGATAGAATGATTTTAGAAGAAGGAAAAATGAATAGAAAGAATCAGTATTGAATAGAGATAAGAAAATATGGTATAATGCAAGAGAAAAATCATAACAAAGAATTTATAAGGGAGATACAAGAATGAATAAGAATTTAGAGTGAAAAATAGAGAAACTGTAGAAAGGATTGGCAATTGAGTAAAATAAAGAATTGAAAATAAAAAACATAATGCTAACTAAAGGAAATTGAAGCAGAATGAAAGGTAAAAGTGAGCCTCAGATGTCCATGCATCTCTATCACAGCAGTCGCAATGTCCACTATTTTGGGTGTGTAAAGCTTCTGTTCTGTGTCCATGTCAATTTTATTTTGTTATGTCCAATGAAGAGCCTCAGATGTCCATGCATCTCTATCACAGCAGTCGCAATGTTCACTATTTTGTGTGTGTAAAGCTGCTGTTCTGTGTCCATGTCAATTTTCTTTTGTTGTTATGTCCAATGAAGAGCCTCGAATGTCCATGCATCTCTATCACAGCAGTCGCAATGTCCACTATTTTGGGTGTGTAAAGCTGCTGTTCTGTGTCCATGTCAATTTTCTTTTGTTGTTATGTTCAATGAAGAGCCTCAGATGTCCCTATGCATCTCTATCACAGTATAATAAGAGTACTAATGAGAAGTAAAATAGGAAATTTTTATAAAATAAGAATAAAGACGAGGAAATAAGAATAAAAGAGGATAGAAGTGGCCCTCAAAGCCGATTCCTAACTATCAAACGAACAAACACATGTTGTTTATTAATTATTAAGGTCTGAGATATATTGTGTAATGAAAGGTAGGTGTCACACGTCCCAGCTTTCTATCCTCACACCATTTCCAAGTTTCATTTCTCAGAGGACGTTGATATTACTAAATGTGCACGAATAACATCAAAGCAGTTTCAGAGATGAATGCTTTCCATCACGTGGAGATATTATTGTTGTTGTTGTCATGTCCATACATCTCTATCACAGTAGTTACAATATCCTCTATCTTGGGTGTGTAAAGCTGCTGTTCTGTTTTCATGTCAATTTTCTGTTGTTATTATGTCCAATGAAGAACCTCAGATGTCCATACATCTATATCACAGTAGTTACAATATCCTCTATTTTGGGTGTGTAAGGCTTCTGTTCTGTGTCCATGTCAATTTCATTTTGTTGTTATGTCCAATGAAGAGCCTCAGATGTCTCCATACATCTCTATCATAGCAGTCTCAATGTCCTCTATCTTGGGTATGTAAAGCTGCTGTTCTGGGTCCATGTCAATTTTCTGTTGTTGTTGTCGTGTCCAGTGAAGAGCCTCAGATGTCTCCATACATATTTATCACAGCAGTCGCAATGTCCTCTATCTTGGGTGTGTAAAGCTGCTGTTCTGGGTCCATGTCAATTTTCTGTTGTTGTTGTCGTGTCCAGTGAAGAGCCTCAGATGTCTCCATACATATTTATCATAGCAGTCTCAATGTCCTCTATCTTGGGTATGTAAGGCTTCTGTTCTGTGTCCATGTCAATTTCATTTTGTTGTTATGTCCAATGAAGAGCCTCAGATGTCTCCATACATCTCTATCATAGCAGTCTCAATGTCCTCTATCTTGGGTATGTAAAGCTGCTGTTCTGGGTCCATGTCAATTTTCTGTTGTTGTTGTCGTGTCCAGTGAAGAGCCTCAGATGTCTCCATACATATTTATCACAGCAGTCGCAATGTCCACTATTTTGGGTGTGTAAAGATGCTGTTCTGTGTCTATATCAATTTTATTTTGTTGTTGTCATGTCCAATGAAGAGCCTCAGATGTCTCCATACATCTCTATCACAGCAGTCGCAATGTCCTCTATCTTGGGTGTATCAAGCGGTATTATCATACATATAGAAGCTGCCTGGCTTCATATTTCTTGAAAATAAAGATACTTCGGCCAGTAAATATTTTTATTACCTCGACGTTTCGACAAAAATCTTTTGTCCTCGTCAGGGGCAAACAAAAAGATCGAGGTAATAAAAAGATTTACTGGCCGAAGTATCTTTATTAAAAAAAAAGCCTAATATTAATTTCCCACATTTTTTCGAGATTGAAAACTTTTATAAATATTTTTTATACAATAAATCGATACTGTAGTGAATCAAATATATAATATTAAAATATATTTGAAAAATGATAAATGAAGCCAATTCATGAAATAAAATATAAAATAAAACTATTTATATAGATGAAAATATAATATAAATATATATTTTAAATAATAAATATAAAATAATATTAATAAGAAACAAAAGCGAGCAACAATTGTCCGATTGTTAAAAATATTTGTCAGACGACCATTGTCGACTCTATATTTCTATATTAAAAACGACAATAATAAAAAAGGTATAAAATTTAATTTACATAGCATGTAGTATGCAACACAATAAAGTTAAAAGTGCAACTATTCAATTTAGAAAAAGAGAAAAAGCTATTGTTAATAATCCAATATTAGTTAAATTTTCTCATTTTAATTGAAATGAGAAAGCGCCTATTGTTTGAAGCGCTCAAGGTAGCAAATCGTAGATAGAGAGATATATGTGGTAACTGAAAACTTCCCACTTCAATTAGAACAGAATTCCTTTTTATCTCCCACCCAATACATTAGCATTTAAATTTGAAAGCGCCTTTCAATTACCTTTTCCCACTATATAAAATATCTAATAATAATAATAATGGCAATAAAGTTTTCTAGAAGCAAATTGAATTCCCGCTTGAAAGCATTATTTGTGGCTAAAATCCTTTAAAATATTTTTTTTTCACAGAGAGAAACCTGCTAGGTTATTTAAAATCAATCTAAATGCTTTGATTTGTTCCATTTAAATCTAACAAATTTTACGCTCGGTTGGTGAAAAAAATAAAAAAATTTGTACATAAATCTTTTATAATACTTTCTCTCTCTCTTTTTTTTTTTTTTTTGCTAAACTTGGATATAACTTAATTAAACGAGGACACAGGAAAAAAATTCCATTAAATTTAATGGTATGGTGTCATAAAAGGGTGTTAAAATAACCTGATATATTTTGTGGATACAGAATAGATCGAAAACTTTTTGAATTATTTTTGGCGGGCAAATAGATCTTTTGGCATTAATATTTATTTCCAAATTATTATTATATTGCCAAATAAATAAATGGGTTATATTGATTCGAATTTGTGGAAATTGGATTTCTTTCCTAAAATTAAATTTCAACATTTTTCAATACTATTATTTTTTAAAAATATTAAAAATAATATACGTACAAGTTTTGAATAACTAGTTGAAATTTGATTGGTATTATATCGATATATCAGAATATAAATGTATATTTGGACATGTTTTTAATTAAACTTTTTTAAATATTTCGAGATAAATGTGATGTATATAAATCAAAAATTTATTTTATTTATTATTTTGTAAAATTTTCGTTAAAATAATATAATAGAAAGTTTTAAACACTTTTGATATATACGAGTTTTAGGAAAAAACTTTTAATTTTATTCTTCTTTTGTCAAAACTTTTTTTATGGATTGAAAATAACTATTACCATGTTCCAGAAAGTTATAAACTATTAAGATTGACAAAATGGTATGAATTCTTTACTGCAAGTAATACTTTGATGTGCTGAAAGATTAGTGTGCATGAAACTATGTTAAAGAAGAAACAAAAGTTAACGGCGACGTGTTTCTTTTATTAAAGCTGTAAATTCGGCAAGCTTTCGGACTTTTACGTCCTTCGACAGGCAACTTTTCAAGAAACTGAAATATAATATTTATATACAGGTAAATATTTACACAATCAGAACTTTTCTTAGCGAATTAAATGATTATTATACAAAATTCTTTTATCTCTTTATCTATGTAAACAAATTTGTTCTATGAAAAGGATGACTACCTTAAGATGCAGGGAAAGGCAAAAAACCATCTGAAACCCCTCAGACAAAAAGGTGTTAGAAACTTGGGAGGTTTGATTTTTTCAAGGTGAGGGAACGGATTGGGTACTATTGTTATTAAATATGTGTAGGTAACTTTTGTTCCTTCTTTAAGATGATGTCAGACGATTCCTTTTCTTGTAAACTGTGTTAAATTCAGTAGACCAAAGGAAATTAGAAAAGTTTTAAATTCTACTTTACTCAGCATCATTAATTTACTATGTCCATCTGTGAAGTCATCTCTATCCATAATATCACCTTCATAGTCATATTCTAGGTAACCCAAACTGACTAGTCTTGAACATGGGACGTTTTCGTTGAAATCAAACATTATTCTTTTAGCAGCCTTGAAGGTATATTTTTTTCTATTTATATTTCATATAAATCTTGTGGTAGAGTTGAGAACGCAGATTATTTGAATCTGAATAAAATAGAATTCTTGTGGGGTAGCCTTGAACGCAGATCATTCCAATCTAAATCTAATAGAAGTCTTGTGGTAGCCTTGAAAAGCTGATTGCTCCAATCTAAATTTGAATATTTGTGGTAGTTTTGAACGCAGATTGCTTCAATCTGAATATAATAAATTTCTTCTGGTAGCCTTGACACTCAAACTTGGCGTTTAACACTCCAGTAACACAAGGTATGTTTAATTCTCTTGTAGTAGCCTCTAGAACGCTGATTGTTCAAATCTAAATATAATGTAATTCTTGTGGTAGCCTTGAACGTAGGTCTTTTCAACCGAAATATGATTCTTGTGGCTCCCAATTCTTGTTGGCGTTTGAAACTCCAGTAACCCAAGGTATGTTTAATTCTTTTGTGGTAGCCTCTAGAATGCTGCTTGTTCAAATCTAAATATAATACAATTCTTGGGATATCCTTGAACGTAGGTCTTTTCAGCCAAAATAGAATTCTTGTTGCTCCCATTCTTGTTGGCGTTTGAAACTCCAGTAAATCAAGGTATGTTTAATTCTCTTGTGGTAGCCTCTAGAACGCTAAGAGTTCAAATCTAAATATAATACAATTCTTGTGGTAGCCTCGAACGTAGGTCTTTTCAACCGAAATATGATTCTTGTGGCTCCCAATTCTTGTTGGCGTTTAACACTGCAGTAACCCAAGGTATGTTTAATTCTCTTGTGGTAGCCTCTAGAACGCTGAGAGTTCAAATCTAAATATAATACAATTCTTGTGGTAGCCTTGAACGTAGGTCTTTTCAACCGAAATATGATTCTTGTGGCTCCCAATTCTTGTTGGCGTTTAACACTGCAGTAACCCAAGGTATGTTTAATTATTTTGTGGTAGCCTTTAGAACGCTGCTTGTTCAAATCTAAATATAATACAATTCTTGGGATATCCTTGAACGTAGGTATTTTCAGCCGAAATATGATTCTTGTGGCTCCCAATTCTTGTTGGCGTTTGAAACTCCAGTAACCCAAGGTATGTTTAATTCTCTTGTGGTAGCCTCTAGAACGCTGAGAGTTCAAATCTAAATATAATACAATTCTTGTGGTAGCCTTGAACGTAGGTCTTTTCAACCGAAATATGATTCTTGTGGCTCCCAATTCTTGTTGGCGTTTAACACTCCAGTAAACCAAGGTATGTTTAATTCTCTTGTGGTAGCCTCTAGAACGCTAAGAGTTCGAATCTAAATATAATAAAATTCTTGGGATATCCTTGAACGTAGGTCTTTTCAACCGAAATAGAATTATTTTTGCTCCCATTCTTGTTGGCGTTTAACACTCCAGTAACCCAAGGTATGTTTAATTCTCTTGTGGTAGCCTCTAGATCGCTAAGAGTTCGAATCTAAATATAATAAAATTCTTGGGATATCCTTGAACGTAGGTCTTTTCAACCGAAATAGAATTCTTGTGGCTCCCAATTCTTGTTGGCGTTTAACACTCCAGTAACCCAAGGTATGTTTAATTCTCTTGTGGTAGCCTCTAGAACGCTAAGAGTTCGAATCTAAATATAATAAAATTCTTGGGATATCCTTGAACGTAGGTCTTTTCAACCGAAATAGAATTCTTGTTGCTCCCATTCTTGTTGGCGTTTGAAACTCCAGTAAACCAAGGTATGTTTAATTCTCTTGTGGTAGCCTCTAGAACGCTAAGAGTTCGAATCTAAATATAATAAAATTCTTGGGATATCCTTGAACGTAGGTCTTTTCAACCGAAATAGAATTATTTTTGCTCCCATTCTTGTTGGCGTTTAACACTCCAGTAACCCAAGGTATGTTTAATTCTCTTGTGGTAGCCTCTAGAACGCTAAGAGTTCAAATCTAAATATAATACAATTATTGGGATATCCTTGAACGTAGGTCTTTTCAATCGAAATAGAATTCTTGTTGCTCTCATTCTTGTTGGCGTTTGAAACTCCAGTAAACCAAGGTATGTTTAATTCTCTTGTGGTAGCCTCTAGAACGCTAAGAGTTCGAATCTAAATATAATAAAATTCTTGGGATATCCTTGAACGTAGGTCTTTTCAACCGAAATAGAATTATTTTTGCTCCCATTCTTGTTGGCGTTTAACACTCCAGTAACCCAAGGTATGTTTAATTCTCTTGTGGTAGCCTCTAGAACGCTAAGAGTTCAAATCTAAATATAATACAATTATTGGGATATCCTTGAACGTAGGTCTTTTCAATCGAAATAGAATTCTTGTTGCTCTCATTCTTGTTGGCGTTTGAAACTCCAGTAAACCAAGGTATGTTTAATTCTCTTGTGGTAGCCTCTAGAACGCTAAGAGTTCGAATCTAAATATAATAAAATTCTTGGGATATCCTTGAACGTAGGTCTTTTCAACCGAAATAGAATTATTTTTGCTCCCATTCTTGTTGGCGTTTAACACTCCAGTAACCCAAGGTATGTTTAATTCTCTTGTGGTAGCCTCTAGAACGCTAAGAGTTCAAATCTAAATATAATACAATTCTTGGGATATCCTTGAACGTAGGTCTTTTCAACCGAAATAGAATTCTTGTTGCTCCCATTCTTGTTGGCGTTTGAAACTCCAGTAAACCAAGGTATGTTTAATTCTCTTGTAGTAGCCTCTAGAACGCTAAGAGTTCAAATCTAAATATAATAAAATTCGTGTGCCAGCCTTGGAAAAGAGAGCGAGAGAGAAAATAGAGATAACCCGGGTTCCTGGAGTGTAAATCTCCAACTACCCGGGCTATACAGTTTCAGTCTAGAAGAGATTTCCAGTCATAAGGAAGAATAGATTGCTGTGGTGAACCAGATAACCAGGTAGTTCCAGGTTGATAGTGAGTCAGTTCAAAAAAGATATTGAAGATTTGAAAAAACATACGTTAAAAACACAAAACTAAAAAATATAATTAACGTATGTTTTTTAAAATCTTCTATATTAATATTTCAAATATTCTATATTAATAATGAATTGAACAGGATTGTATATAGCCGATTTGTTGTGATGTAGAGAGAGGTCTCGACGCAAATATCACTGAGTTTGGGATATCGCGTTTCATGATGTTAATAAAATTTAAGTTAATTTAAATCTTCTATATTTATTTTATCCATTATCTTCCTTTCGTATAGATGACTATGCCTAAAATAATTGTAATTCCTATATGAATATAAATATGTACTATATAATCTGGTAATATGATTGGATAGAGGATAGGTCTCATTTACAGGTTTCATTTTCAAAATTACCATTTTTACTATTTAGAAACTCTCCTGTAAGAGGACACCTCTCCACAAAGGACAGTTTTCATTTGCAAAATTACCATTTTTACTATTTAGAAACTCTCCTGTAAGAGGACACCTCTCCCTAAAGAATTTTGTTTAATAATCATTTATTTCATTAAGAAAAGTTCTAATTATATAAATATTCACGTATATATATTATCTTCTAGTTTCTTGGAAAGTTGCCTGTCGAAGGACGTCAAAGTCCGAAATCTTGCTGAATTTACAGCGTTAATAAAAGAAACACGTCGCCTTTAACTTTTGTTCCTTCTTCTAAAATATAATTATTCTTGATGGCTTATCTTGATTTACAAGAAAATGGGTTGGCCAAATATCAGGGAACAAGCTAAATCAATGTTTAGTTGATTTTTGTTCCACTAGATTGCGCTCTGCCATATAAAAAGTTCATGTGCTTCTGGTCAGGATATGCCTTTTTTGATTATAATAACTATTCTATTGAATACAAAAGGTAGTGGACAAAACATTTTGTTGCATACCTGTGCCAACAATATTGAAGTTTAAAGCTAATTTTACGACAATATATTTTCAAAGAATAATGAAAACTAAAGTATACTTAATTGGATTATATTTTGAAAAAGAAATAGTTTCATATTTCTTTGAAAATATTTTATTATAAAAATATTTCACACTTTCTACGTTTTTGATAAAATTCTGCACACGCTTAAAACAAAATATATTAAAAACAATATTTAGAAATAAATAATAAAAATGTTTTCCTATTTTCTTTTATAAAAATATACTTCAAAACATAAAATTTAAGAAAGAGATATCAAAATTTGAAGATCTAAAATTAAAGTTTGGCTATAAAAAACGTTTTTTTCCCTTAAAAATATCTCTTTCGTAGAATTTTCTCTCTTCTGTGATAAAATAATTATATTTGACTGAGGTTCCTCTCAATCTGAAAATAAATAGGGAATTATCGCGATTGATTTAAACTAAATTCACGACATTTGTACTTTTTATCTAATTTATACTTATTTTTATATATATTATTCTTATTTTCAATATATACAGTAGAACCTCCCTTTAGCGGACACCCCTCCACAAAGGACAGTTTTCATTCGCCAAATTACCATTTTGACTATTTAGCAACTCTGCAGTAAGAGGACACCTCTCTACAAAGGACAGTTTCCATCTGCAAAATTACCATTTTTACTATTTAGAAACTCTCCAGTAAGAGGACACCTCTCCACAAAGGACGGTTTCCATCTGCAAAATTACCATTTTTACTATTTAGAAACTCTTCGGTAAGAGGACACCTCTCCACAAAGGACAGTTTTCATTTGCAAAATTACCATTTTTACTATTTAGAAACTCTCCGGTAAGAGGACACCTCTCCCTAAAGAACACTTTGGCTCTACAATCAGGTATCTTTAACAGGGAGGTTCTAGTGTATATGTTATCTCTAATATAATAATTCTTTAAAATTTAAAAACCATTAAAATAATAATCACATTTAACAAGTTATATAATAGAGGAATAGATTCATTTAAATTCATATGTAGGAAAAATTGAACAACTACTCTATACTATCATTTTAAAAGACTATAAAAAGGTTTTTGATTTTTAAAAATTAGTTCCAAAAATAATATATACGAATATACCATAAATAATAAATATATAATAATGATATTAATTAATAATTTAGAAATATTTATAACTTAAAAAAAAAATGAAGAACCGTTCTATGATTTCTCTTTTAAAATATTTTGACCAATATTTGTTTAATCGATAAAATAATTACAGAAGAGTGCAAAAATAAAACAACAATAAAGAAAACAGCAGTTACAAACTCACCAACTGCAGCACGGTGAGGGAAAGCAGGAGCAGAACATGAGACAGAAGTTCGTAGAACCTTCTAGAATCTTCCAGGAAGTACACCGGCGTCGGCGGTAAGCAGCAGTCTGACCTCTTGAGACAGCAGTTTGCTTGGAGTCCACCACGTAGCTTTCGTTCTTCTACTAGTCTGCATGAGTTTCTCATCCCTATATATCCCGGAGTAGATCTTTCCAGAACGGTCATGGTTGTTTAGCCAATCAGGAAGCCGCCAGCACCAAGCCTTGCGCAATCACTTTAGATTGGCTAATCAGTTGTCTTCCGCTTTTTCTACATTATTCTTAAACGTTCTAGATAATTCTCTCTCCTTTATGGAATGTGCTTTTCTTTCTACGTAGCACAATATTATAAACATCAAATTAAGATAACAATAATATATTCCTATTGGCTACAGAAGAAGATAACAAGTCGGGGAGAATAACGTCTTTATATAAGAAGACGTTCGTACAAGCTTTTGGGCAAGACGCCTTTCTACGGTTAAAAACCCGTTGATTTGCATACGCGTCGACGTACAGACTGACCTTTTGAAATCAAAAAAGCTATAATTTATTTCAATTATTATATTACTATTAATAAATTTACTTAATATACTTCTACGGTTAAAAACCCGTTGATTTGCACACGCGTCGACGTACAGACTGACCTTTTGAAATCAAAAAAGCTATAATTTATTTCAATTATTATATTACTATTAATAAATTTACTTAATATACTTCTACGGTTAAAAACCCGTTAATTTGCATACGCGTCGACGTACAGACTGACCTTTTAAAATCAAAAAAGCTATAATTTATTTCAATTATTATATTACTATTAATAAATTTACTCAATATACTTCTACGGGTAAAAACCCGTTAATTTGCATACGCGTCGACGTACAGACTGACCTTTTGAAAAATAAAAAAATCTTTAATTTATATCAATTATTATATTACTATTAATAAATTTACTTAATATACTCCCACCCAGAAGAGAGTCCAACCTTTCCTCTACGTGGTGAACGGGAGAAGCAGCATAATTAAGGGACTGCCCGGTAGAACGAATTACGTTGTCGTGAGCCCCAAGCCGCTACGGTAACCTTGAACAGAAAACTCTGAAATGTGGCTGAGACTAACAGGGCAATGGCACCCCCTCCCCATTCCATGGAGCAGCAAAATCAGAAATTTTAAGGACAAGACACCACCACCACTTAATATAGTGTATTGTGAAGATTAAGGTTGCCTTGCCAGCATTCATAGTTCTAAAATTAAGAGACATTTCGGCCAGTAAATGTTTTTATATATAAAAGATTTACTGGTCAAAAAGTTTCTTTTAATTCTAAAACTTATATAAAGTATGTGACAAAAATATTTGAAAAAATAAATAAATAGATCAGGCTTACTATTATTAGTTGGTTTTTATTCAACTAGATGACGCTCTGCTATTTAAAAAAGCACATATCTTGCATGTTCATGATATGCCTTCTTTATTTAATATAAACTATATATTTCACAATGCATCCTTTCATACTTCATCCATAAGAATAGGAATCTTCGTTATTTCACCTTAAAATAATTAAAAATACGATTTTTCGTTCTGTAAAAAGAAACATTTGAGTTAAAACTTGTTAAACGTTGTTTTATAAAATAGTTTGTATTTCTCAACTTGGATTATCCAGTAGACGAGTGTTTTATATATATATATATCATTTCAAACAAACTATAGATTCAAAAGTAAACAAAACCTTCAAAACTTCTTCGCAACTTGAAAATAAGAAAACAATAAAAAAAAAGAGCAACAAGAGAGAAAAAAAGAATAGGTGGGACTTAAGGTGTGAGGTAAAAAAAAAAAAATCCTAACCGTTCTATCCAGACAGGCAAAACTTGGCCTTTTTTTCTCCTACTTTCCACAACTTGTTTTCCGGAGGGTTTAGACGAAGTTACCTGAAGAGGAAAAACAGGCCTGAAGGTACCAAACTTTATGCAAGTATTCTTTCTTTTAATTAATATTTTAAAATGTTTTTTTTTTACTTAATTTGGTTGTGAGGCAAATGATTCCTTGATCAAAGTTTAATTGGATTTAGGAGAGAGGGGGGAAAGGGAAGCAAAGTAAAATAAATTGTGTTGTTTGTTAGCATTATCTTTAAATTAATCTCTTAATTTAAATAATTGCTTATGAATATAATTATTCTAATGCATCTAATTGTCATCCAGCTTTTTAAAAATTAGCTTATTAATTAAATTTGTGTGGCTTGTTGGAGAATCCATGCCTTAATTCCTAAATAGAAGTTGGCTTTTCTTTTATGATGAGTTTTTGAAGAGATTTTTCCTTTTTTCTTTTCAGGCTATATGCCAAATAAGCTAATTTTAATATGATAATAAGAGGCGTTATTATAGTTCTTTTCAAATATAATAGCTTTATATATACTGGTTCATATACTGGTTCACATAAAAAAGGAAGAAGTATTACAAATGGTAATGATGGCAAAAGAAAATAGGTTAAATGTCATTAAATTTGTTGTGTGTGTAATATATGATAGGTTTAATAAAGATATGAAAACAAATTTAGAAGCAATTATGTTTTTCTTTTACCAATTATTTTATTTCCAAAGCGCTATATCCAGCAAGGGATACTTGCGCCAAACAAGGAGAAAAGTTTATTTACATAAGTTATTTACATTATTCAACGCATGAAAACATTAGAGATCCAGATTTTGTAGAAAGTTTAGAATGTATTTAAAAATGAATTGAACTTTAAATATGATTTTTTATCGTTTATCAAATCGTTAAGTTCACAAACAACTAGTTCATTTTTCATTCTATAATCTTGAAATGCTGGGCAATCGATCAGTAGATGTCTTGAGGTTTGTTCCTCAATACCACAAAATCAACTTGAAATGGTAGATAAGTTTAATCAACAAATGACCCTTTTAAATTGGTAGAAATATGAAAATCAATTTTTTCTTAGCAATATTTTGAATACTGATATTTATCTATTTATATAATTACTTTTCTTCAATTCTGTCATAAAATCTCGGTATAGTTTTAAAATAAGAATTACAATTAGGTATATACAGTTAAACCTGTTTATAGCGTCCCCTCTTGGGCCTCACCAAAATAGGGTGCTATAGAGAGGGGGTGCTATAGACAGGTCACTTTTAATGTAAATCGCATCGTACTACGTATTTAAAATCAGGCGCTATAGAGAGGGAGGCGCTATGTGGGGGAAGCCTTTCTGGCACTGACGATGTAAATATGTATCTAATTTCCTTTTGTATATATTAGAATTCATCATTTGTTTCTTTCTTTTTTTTTTTCTATTTTCAACCTTTGAGTCTGTTTGTTTGTTGTTGTTGTGTGTGTGTAATCAATTGTAAATAAAAAGAGACATTTAAATGGTCAAAATTTGTTTATATCGTCAATAAATACATTTTTAAATTGTCAATAAAGACGTTTAAATTGTCAATAAAGGCATTCATATTGTCAATAAAGACCTTTAATTTGTCAATAAAGGCATTCAAATTGTCAATAAAGACCTTTAAATCTACTTATATATTTGCCTTATTCTGTCTGTTTGTTTGTCTGAAGCTCACGGATGGGAATTTTCATAACCATCGGTGGTTCAGTGGTAGAATGCTCGCCTGCCACGCGGGCGGCCTGGGTTCGATTCCCGGCCGATGCATTTTTTTTTTTTTTACAATTTTTAAAACTCATTTATATATTATACAATAATGACATCCACGGCGCCAATTTATAATTGTAACGAATAGTATTTGAATAAAAGCATTTAATCGGGTAAAACCCGGGCGTTGCCCGGGTCATTCGTATATAATAATTGTATAAACGAATGCAAGACAAAATCACCGCGAATGTTTCTTTTTTTAAGGCAATTTCTTTTTAAGGCAATTATCGTTATTTATCGTTAATTTTTGTTTCGATTTTATTGAAAAAAAAACGATATGGTGCCTTTAAAAATGATCTTTATTACTATGCAGTTTTCTATTTAGTCAATATACCTAAGTTCATGTTGCAAATGTAATTATCTCTATCGATTTAGTAGGTGAAATGCAAAAAAAAATCGACTTGATGAAATCTTTATGAAAATTCACATTTTTATTTTTATATTTTCAAGACACACACAGTTTGGGGCGGGACGTTTCACAAGAGAGACATCCACGGCGCCAATTTATAATTGTAACGAATAGTATTTTAATTAAAACATTTTAAAAACACACAGTTTGGAACGGGACGTTTCACAAGAGTGACATCCATGGCGCCAATTTATAATTGTAACGAATAGTATTTGAATTAAAACGTTTTTAAAATATATACGCACTCGGGTAAAACCCGGGCGTTGCCCGGGCCATTCGTCTAGTTGTCAATAAAGGCATTCATACTGTCAATAAAGGCCTTTAAATTGTCAATAAAGACCTTTAAATTGTCAATAAAGACCTTTAAATTGTCAATAAAGGCATTCACACTGTCAATAAAGGCATTCATATTGTCAATAAAGACATTTATATTATCACTAAAAGTATTTCAATGGTCAAAAAAGGAATTTATGTTGTAAATAAAGGTATTTAAATTGAAAGCGTGCATTATGAATAAAAATGATAAACGTTACAGTATTTATTTTAGTGTTTACTTTAAAACGTTTTCATTGGGAATATCTGCCTTTTTTCACATATATATTCTCACCTCTCAGGTGCAATCACATAATGTCGATCAATTAAAGAATATTTGATTTTGGAATTTGCTTGCCCACAACAAACAGAGGTCGTTATCCCAGTTAAAATCAAATTAGAATTTGCATAATGATGGTATATGTTTATTTGCATATAAGGCTGAAAGGTTATGAAGCAACATTCACCTCCTGGAGAAAGAAAAGAGGAGCACAGTTCTGTAGTGTAAACATTTGCCTAGCCACAGCGTAGAGGCAGTTAAACAAATTTGTGCCCAAATCTTTATTTGATTTACTCGATAAATGGACTGCTATTTTAGGACGGATGGAATTGGTTCGCTTTAGAAAACTGAATTTATTTTAACCCATCCCAATGTGAATCTTCCAGTTTTATACAAGATTTAGCAATGAGAACATGTGATGGTAAAGTGATGTTTTGAGACCATCCATCAGATAAAACATAATCGTAACAATGTTTGTATATGTAAATATGGAATCTCTCGATCCTGTGCTATCATTGACCAGGGTTTTTGTGATATACAATACTTACAACAATGTAAAATTACATTTGAAAATTATCCCGCATGTGTTTCTTTTGAACGAAAAATCAAAATTTTTGAAAGGAGAAATAACGAATATTTCTAACCTTAGGGATGAAGTATGAAAAGATGAATTGTTAAGAGTAATTACTCCCATCCCTGGACACTATTTTTCCATTTATCATTATTCTTCACAATTCATCCTTTAATACTTCATCCCTAAGTTTAGATATATTTGTCCTTAAAATTAAATCGATTTTTCGTTCAAAAGAAACACATGTGGGATAATTTTCAAATGTCGTTTTATAATCATAAGCCGCATTATATTGTATTATAACTTACAACAATGTTTGCAGATGGTAAAGTTGAGTTGTTCGATGCTATAAGACCATATCTACCAATATTTTGTATTGTTATGATATTACAAAGCAACAACAATGGTGACAGATCGTGTAGTGGAGTTATGCGATGCTATAAGACCATCTACCAGTATTCTGTATTGTTTTAATATCACAAAACAACAACAATGGTGAAAGATTGTGTAGTAGAGTTATGCGATGCTATAAGACCATCTACCAGTATTCTGTATTGTTATAATATCACAAAACAACAACAATGGTGAAAGATTGTGTAGTAGAGTTATGCAATGCTATAAGACTATCTACCAGTGTTCTGTATTGTTATAATATCACAAAACAACAACAATGGTGAAAGATTGTGTAGTAGAGTTATGCAATGCTATAGGACTATCTACCAGTGTTCTGTATTGTTATAATATCACAAAACAACAACAATGGTGACAGATCGTGTAGTGGAGTTATGCGATGCTATAAGACCATCTACCAGTATTCTGTATTGTTATAATATCACAAAACAACAACAATGGTGAAAGATTGTGTAGTAGAGTTATGCGATGCTATAAGACCATCTACCAGTATTCTGTATTGTTATAATATCACAAAACAACAACAATGGTGAAAGATTGTGTAGTAGAGTTATGCAATGCTATAAGACTATCTACCAGTGTTCTGTATTGTTATAATATCACAAAACAACAACAATGGTGACAGATCGTGTAGTGGAGTTATGCGATGCTATAAGACCATCTACCAGTATTCTGTATTGTTATAATATCACAAAACAACAACAATGGTGAAAGATTGTGTAGTAGAGTTATGCAATGCTATAAGACTATCTACCAGTGTTCTGTATTGTTATAATATCACAAAACAACAACAATGGTGAAAGATTGTGTAGTAGAGTTATGCGATGCTATAAGACCATCTACCAGTATTCTGTATTGTTATAATATCACAAAACAACAACAATGGTGAAAGATTGTGTAGTAGAGTTATGCAATGCTATAAGACTATCTACCAGTGTTCTGTATTGTTATAATATCACAAAACAACAACAATGGTGACAGATCGTGTAGTGGAGTTATGCGATGCTATAAGACTATCTACCAGTGTTCTGGTTTTATTGTGTGTCTTCAATAAAGGTCACTGGTAGAGGTAAGATAAAGGTTAAAAATAATCGTTATTTCTCCTTGAAATGAATTTTGATTTTTCGTTGAAAAGTAACACATGCGGGATAATATTTCAAATGTCATTTTACAAAGGTCACTGTAATAACTTTCAGAGTTATTGTCCTGATATACATACTAAAAGGTACAACTTACTCAAGTTTTGTTCATGAGTGCTGTCTCCAATTACAGATTGAATCTCGTACAACTTGATATTTGCTACCAAGATAAGAGGAATTTATTCTTTAACAGTATAAAGAGTCTAGTATTCTGGATTGTTATGGTAATTACAAAAGACCAACAATGTTAATAGATAACAAGGTGTAGATACTGTGAGACCATACACTAGTGCTCTGTGTTGTAATATCCATTCAATCCTCACACCCACAATGTCACCAGATGGCGAGGTGGAGTCGCGCGATGCTGTGAAACCATCCATCAGGCTGGAGCTCTTTTGCGACATGGACGCGCCCCCACGGGGCTGTGCCGGGTGCGGTGGCAAAATCCTAGACAGGTTTCTGCTGCATGCACTGGACAGGTATTGGCACAATGGCTGCCTCAAGTGTTCCTGCTGCCAGGCAAACCTAGCCGACATCGGATCTTCCTGCTTCACCAAGGCTGGCATGATCCTCTGCAGGAATGACTACGCACGGTAAGTTTTTCTCTCCTCAACATTTTCACCAATTTGGGTGAGACTAACCTATTAATACTAATTCTACGAAGATAAATTTGATTTATAATACAATATAATGCGGCTTATGATTGTAGAACATCCTATCCCTGGACACTTTATTTTCCGGTTATCATTACTTTTCACAATTCATCCTTTCATACTTCATCCTAAGGTTAGAAATAATCGTTATTTCTCCTTAAAATAAATTTAGATTTTTCGTTCAAAAGAAACATTTGCGGTATAATTGTCAAATTTCGTTCATAAATATGATTAATGCATCGTCAGTCCTTTCAGAAATGTGTTTTGTCCTTAGTACATTATAAATTTCTTTTGTGCGATAACTATTTTTTCTTAATCGAAACTGTTTTGTGACCAACTTTCTATAATAAATCTCATTGAATTAGAAACTTCATCTCATCTGGCTATGAAGAAGATCAATCTTGGAACTCTACAAAAACTTAAACTTAGCATACGACACGGCATGGCTAACTGATTCTTTCTGTAAATCGGAAAAATCCAACGACCATAGACTGAACAGTCTTCAGTGAATACTACTGGAATATTTCTAATAAATTCTTTTAAAAACTTTTGATAACCTGTCAAAACTACTATAAACTGAGAAGAATTATAAAAATGAAAATATTAAGACGCGAATGTTTCTTTTTCACAAATAAATCAAACTTCTACTGTCCTTACTGCGATGAAAAATATTTGGAGGGTTTAGCTCATTTCACCAATTTTTTTTTAATCTACCAGACCGCTTATTTAGAGATCTAATACTGTATTGGATCATTCTGATTATATATGCTACACTGAAGGATAGAATCTTGGAAATAGTATTCAAGCAAACTATAGACATGACAAGAATTAGATGAAGGTAAAGAGGTAGATATATGTTGGAAAGAAGACAGATTTTTACATATAAAAATTCATAATTTTCAAAGTTTTCTAATACCATTTTTATACCCAACACCTAATTATAATTCTTACTTTTAAAAATATACCGATTTTTGACAGAATTAAAGTAAAAAATAAAAATAGCTAGATATATAAGCGTTCAACAGATTGCTACGTAATTCGATTTTTTATTTGTAAATCGTTTTCACAATCTTTCTAATATTTCTGATATTTTACAGGTATGATAAACATCTACATCAAGTTAATCGATCTTTTCTTTAATCTTAATATCTCGCTTAGATAAGAAAATCTTCATAATTACATATACCAACATAGTAGAGCGGTCTATAGAGATTAATTTGGCGAAACCGCTGAGAGAGTTCACTACTGATGAGCCAAGCCATCTCATTCAATAACTTATATCATTGAAACAAGGTCTGTAGAGATAATATTTGATGATATTATTTGCCATTGGCAGTAAATTTATTTGTGTAAAATTATATCGATAGATGGCAAATAAATTTAATTTACTAATATATACCAACATGGAAATATCAAACTTTTCCAAGAAAATCCAATCAATCAAATCTTTTAAGATTAGAATTGGTCGAGTCCAGTGGCATATCATTACTGGTACTAAAAATTTAAAAATGTCATTTGGTACCACGTCTATATTTTATTGTCCAGTAGATAAAAATGGGCCATTAGAAATAGATGAGGAGACAGAGAGCTCCATTTATTATTCAATCGAGGAAACAACTAGGAATTGATTCATTTTTAATAAAATTGTAATATGGAGTCCTCCCCTTACTGGTAAACATACCTTGGACTCTTCTTCTTTATAGTCCAGTCGGACTCTATAACCCCGATATAAACACATACACAAAACCTTATTTATATGTGTGGATTACAATTTTTGTTTAAATATATTATTTAATTAAGAAAAAAGGCATTTCCTGATCGAGCAACTGAAAGTTGCTGATGGCTTGCGCCATCTAACGGAATAAATATAAACTAATAATAACGCAAGCCATCAGCAACTTTCAGTTTCACGATAAGGAAATGCCTTTTTTTCTTAATTTATCCACCTGATCCAAGTACAAATTAACGTTTGTACTATTTTTCATAATATTTAATGTTATAGAAGAAGAAGTTTCAAATATAAATTGAACAAAAGGCAATAACGCGCTATCTATGTTTGAAAAATGAATCTCTATAATAATGATTCCATCCTTCAATGTCCAATATATAAGCAGAATCATCTAAAACAATAGTAGAGTATCGGTATCGGTATGGTAGATGAAACTAGCGAAATTGATGTGAGGGTTAACTTTTTGATGAGCCAGTACCTCTCAACATTTGTCCATAGCAGTGTAAAACAGTAGGAAGTGTGTTTTACTTGGGAAGAAAAATTTGTGTTTTAACAGTTTCATTTCTTTGAGAAAATCCAAGTGTCGTGTGTGCTGGTTATGTGTTAGTATGTAAATAAGATATGGAAGCATGACATCATCGCAACCAATAGCCTTGGCTTATACATGATCACGTGGTTTGTATCACGTTCACGATTGGTTGTCACGTTGGCCGAGAGAGATGACTGGATTGGCTAGAAGGGGAATGAAGAAGGAATGTCAAGGTTTCCAAATCAAGGTAGACCAATAGCATAGAGTCTGACATTTTGTATGTTTCTAACGCTAAAAATTCAATGTTTAGAGTTTTTTAAATACTTAATCGAAACTTCTTTCTCTCTCTCTCTTATATTTATATCTATTTAATCATATATTTATCATTATATAATCTTATTTATTCATATTTATATTTATTCTATATTTAACATTATATAATCTTATATGGACATTATATTAAATCAGTTTCAATCTCTCTCTCTTTCTCTTTTATCCTTTTATATTTTCTCTTATATAACCCTATACAACTTATTTGAATGATTGATAAATCAGTTTCCATCTCAATCTCTTTCGTTCTCCCTCTACTCTGCAAAGGGTATCCTATTTATTATAATTGGCAAGCTTTTGTTCGAGTTAAAGAACTCTTCTACACAAGCCGTCTTCCAAATATATACATGTAAAATAAATCTTTATCTATAAACAGCCCTTATGCGCGACTGGACTATTTGAAATAAATTCATTTTAAAGAGTTCTTAAACTCAAAAGCTTGCCAATACTAATAAATTAGAAAAGAAACTTTTTGAAGGGTATTTGATTAAGTACAGTAGAACCTCCCTGTAAAGAACACCTAATTGCAGAGCTAAAGTGTCCTTTGTAGAAAGGTGTCCTCTTACTGAATAGCTATTTATTAGTAAAAAATGATAATTTTGCAAATGAAAACTGTCCTTTGTAGAGAGGTGTTCTCTAGCGTGAGTGTCCTTTCATGGAGGTTCTACTGTATTTGAATTAATTTTCTGTAATTTACAGCGTGATGGAAGGTTTAGAGTGTTGTTTAAGGGTTTTAAATTCTTCTAAAGTAGCCTTTAAGACAAAATGACTGGCCACTTTAGCGAAGATAACACGCTACATGAAATCTTTAATCTGAATAACAGCATACATTGGCCTTTCTCTCATCTATCACACAAAATAATACAAAATGGCAAACTAATTTGAGAATTCAATAAAATGCTTAAAGCAATTATATTCAAACAAATAAAATTTTTAACTCATAGACAAAGGAAAGGGAGTTGTATCTTAAAAAGTTGTACCTTTTACCATGTATATCGGGATTCAGACAATAACTCTGAAAGATATTTGATACACAGTGATCTTTATTGAAGACACACGAGATAGCCAAGTGTGAGCAAACTGCCTTTGTCGAAATTACACTCATGGACAAAACTTAAGGAAGTTGTACCTATTGGTATATGTATATCGGGATTCAGACAATAACTCTGAAAGATATTTGATATACAGCGATATTTATTAAAGACACACAAGATATTTAAGTGTAAATAAAATTTCCTTTGTTTCCCTAAAAGAAATAGACGACGGGCGCATGAAAGACTTTACACTTTCTTAAGTTATGTCAGTGAGTGCAAAAGATGAACAATTTGATACCTTATTTAAACGGTTTTTTTAGATTAAACTATCAAAAGAGCTGGGATAATTCTCACTACTGATGAGCCAGGCCCTTAAAATATCGCTTTCTCTCATTGCAGTACGAATACATTGGAGAAATCTTTAAAAAGTACTTTGAAAAACGCGAAAAATGTTTTTTTTTTTCATTTTGTTGCATATTCTTCATTAGTGATTCCATATTTGCATACTTGATATACAAAATATCAATATCTTAGTGATATTCGCTCATTCCTAAACTCCAAGACATATCTCAACAGAAATGGCGCCAACCAAACCAAGCATTAGCCCATCCAAACCATTAAAAAACTGAAGCAAGCTTTTTTTTTTGTTTGTGTCTGAGGGAAAGTTTTGGCTAAAACAACCAACAAACTAAAAGTGTGAGGAGAAGTATAAAAAAAACCTTCAGTAATGGAATATCTCAAGTTGTGGTAGCCCCCAACACTTAAGCTTTCCTCCGGCTATCATGTCTTACATTTGGTAACACAAATCTTCAGTTTTCTCTAGTTACCCGCCACTCATCAATATAGACAAATATCTTAATTGTTATATAAACCTTGTGTTCGTATTTCATTCATTATTTTAATCGGAACATTTTTTTCTCTTTCTCTCTCTTGGTGGAGTCTCGCCCGCGTTGGGCGCCACCAATGTACACTATATATATATATGTAAATCATTCAATTTTATATTTTAGACTTATTTATCTTTAGATAGTAAAGAGGCATATATTGAATTGAATAAAAGATTTACTTGCCAACTTTTTTTTTCAATCTAATATATACCTTTTTACTACTAAAGATTTAAGTATGGATTGCTCTATTTTCAGAGCAATTTATTAATCTATATTTATCCTTATTTGGTCTTATTTGTTCATTTGTATTTAACTATATATAATCTTATATGAACATTGAAATAAAGTGGTTTCAATCTCGAAATATCTCTCTCTATGATATACAAAATTTGAAAAAGATTATAAGGATCTGATATATACAAGCAATACTTATCTTGTAAATAATAAAGTTTTGGAATTTTTTCCGAAAGGATATTGATCTAAAAGGTTACCTCTCCTGTTGAAATAGACGTCAAAGCTAGACGCCATTTATTGACCGTCTCCATAAACTAGCAGCCTATGGTCAGTAACAAAGTTATAGTTAGTAAAGTTTTGCTATGGTTTTTGGCTTGTTTTAGTCAATATATAATGAGGAAAGGAATTGATATGTATTAATGATAAGAAAAAATATTGATCTAAATCAAAGGAGTCATAATGCATCAATTTATTCTATGTAAATCTCTTTTCCTCAAATATTTTACATATTATAGTATTGAAAATAGAGCAATCCATAAATAAATCTTCAATAAAATAGGCATATATTGGATCAAAATATCCAATATATGCCTTTTTAATTAAATATTAGAGTATCTTTTTGCTGCTCTTCAAAAAAAAAAGGATTCTTTATAAAGTCTTTATACTAAATATTGACTCTTTGTGAAAGGAACAAGCTGAGATAACACGTGATAATGACTAACTATAGAGTGGGTCAATGGTCAAAATTATTTAATATTATTTTCACAGATTTTCTGATACCCGACTTATATCAATGAGGAGTTATGATGCTCTACTCATCCCTAGCAGACACCATCAAAATTCTAAAGGCTTGATACCCTAATATGATTGAGTGAAAATAAGAAAGAAGAAGAAGAAAAGGAGTGGGTTAATGGTCAAAATTATTTTGTTTTATTTTCCTAGATTTTTGATACCCGCCTTATATCAAAAAGGAGCTATGATGATCTACTCATCCTCAGAAGACACCATCAACAAGCTCTACAGGCTTGATACCCTAATATGATTGAGTGTGAATAAGAAATAAAGGAGTTAAGATGTATTTTAGGTTTAGTAGAAATCTTTATTGTTTCTTTTTGTGTAATTTCGTAATGTACGGACGATTTTAAATTGAAATCTACGTGTTAGATAGTAAGAACAGCTTATTCAACAAGACTTCGCTAGACTCGACAATTCGATTTTTTTTCAAACTATAAACTTCTCTGTAATTCATTTATGCCAGAACGATACTTGTCATGGAATCTGTCATCGAAGATAATAGCCTTCATTGCACGGACTAGAATTACTTCAACTCTAGATAGAGAAAGTCATATTCTCATCATCAAAAAGGAAAACATTCACTGCAGGATTTGTGGAAATATGATATCTGATGAAATCTCCCACTATATCATAGAATACAAATATTTAGGTGAAGAAAGAGAAAAAACATTAAAAACATCTTCTAGAGATTTATCAACCCACTGAAGACGCTTAGAACTATTTCAGAAAAGAAAAATATAGCAAAATAGAACTCTATAATTTCTACAGATCAATTGTAAATACATTCACACACAAAAGAGGTAGTGAGGAAAGTTTTAGAACAGATGTGTAAATAAATCCCTTTTCAGACAAAGGCTCACGTGGACATGGGGAAAGGGAGGAAAAATTACTGTATTATTTTGTTGTTGTATGGCGAATCCATACAGGGCAATGGGCCCTAATAAAAGCCTTTTTTGTTGTTGTTGTTGTTGTTGTGTTAGATAGTAAGGATAAATCAATATAAGTATTTTTAAGTTATTAGACAAGAGAAGGTTAGCTGTCTGACAGAGAGTTAACAAATCATTTCTTTGATAAACAAGCAGTTATAGGAAGAGAAAGAGAGAGATTAGAGGAGATTTAAAGTTGTGTGAAATCAACAGTGGCTGCACGCGAGGTTCTTCTGTCAAAAAATAATTTGGCCAGTCTGAAAGATTGCTTCTAGTCACGACGTTAATTGTTCATTATGGGCCTACAAGATTAATCTTAGGTTAGGTAAGTACGGTACACCACTCTTACATCTGCAACATGGAATATTCCACCCGGAGACTACACTTTGACTTAACATCGATTCAAGATTTCATCAATTTTTTTATTTATCATTTATTGTTCCACAACCGTTATCTTCAACATTTCTTTTGCTTTAATACATATTCGAAACATTTCGCTCGAAATGTTCTTATAAGTTTATTTTGAGTGGAATTTTCAGTGAATAATAATAAATTAATTTGACCATTGACCAACTCTGTGATCAGAAACAGGAAATATTTTCTTGGAGAATTGTAACAACACATAAGAATATCAAGATGAAAATATCAGACTTAAAGGAATTTTCTTCTAAATTGATATTGAAATAATGGATTATTTTATGGAATAAGATACTATGTAATACAAGTATCATCCAAAGAACAAGAATAAAGTATTCTACATTTTACATATTAACATTTCTCCTTCTTTAATACATATTAGAAAACTCTTTCGCTCGAAATGTTCTCGAAATTCTCGAAAGGTTTATTTTGAGTGGAATTTTCAGTGAATAATAATAAATAAATTTGACCATTGATCAACTCTGTGATCAGAAACAGGATATTTTTTCTTTTGGAAAACTGTTAAAATACTTTAGACTCTATCAAGGCTGGATCTTCGGGCGTGGACTGTATGACTACGCCCTAGCCATCCTGGCATCTACCAAGACATATCTCTATAAGCATTATGTCAACATTGAACTGAGAGATCCTGTCTCTGTCTGGAGGAGGACTCATTCAAGATGGAGGAACCTCCCTTCCTAAGAACAGTTCTTTTATATATTTAATCACCAAATTGTAAATAATCACATTTATCTTTGTTTAATTTATCTTTGGTTTTTGTAACAAATAACTAAGTGTATCTATTGAATTGTCTATCAAGGTAAAAATATAAGAATTCCTGGGATATGTTTCTTGTAATTTCATATTGAATCGCATTCATATTGAAACAAAAGATTAATATAAAGCAATAACACGTCATCTATATTTAACAAATGAAAACATTAAGACGCGAAGGTTTCTTTTCACAAATGAATCAAACTTCTACTGTCCTTACTGCTATGAAAAAATATTGAGAGGGCTTGGATCATCAGTAGTGAACCCTCTAAGCTGTATCGCTAATTTAATCTACCAGACCGCTTCTTTAGAGCTCTAATAATGTATTGGATCATTCTACTTATATATGCTAAATTGAAGGGTGTATTCTCTTAGAAATGGTATTTAAGCAAACTACGAACATAAATTAGCAAAACCGCTGAGAGAATTCACCAATGATGGTCTAAGCACTCCAATATTTTTTTATCGCATCAAGAACAGTAGAAGTTTGATTTATTTGTGGAGGAAACACTCGCGTCTTAATATTTTCATTTAATTTGATTAATCAAGAATAGGTATTTGGACAATTCTGGAATAATTAAAAATCAACGAATAGTTGATATGTATTTCTATAGTTGCGCAAGCCATCAGAATCTTTCAGTTGCACGATAAGGAAATGTCCTTTTTTCTTTCTTAATATATATAATAAAACAATATTTTAAGAATCAAAATTCGAAACTATTTTAAAGGCGTGTGTAAGATTCTTTTTGAAATTAAACAATTTCTACTGCCCTTACTGCAATGGAAAAAATTAATGGGAGGGCCTGGCTCATCAGTGGTGAACCCTCCCAGCGGTTTCGCCAGTTTAATCTACCATACCGCTGTTATGTTGCATTTTTGGAACTTCCTTTTATAGTGATACAGTTGATAGACTCTTGGAATGTGTATTTTAGAAGAACTATGGACATAAACTTTGAGTACAGTAGAATTACATACATTTATAAATATATAAACACATACAAGTAAACATATACTTGTAGTTTTATTCTTAACACCTGAGGAACTCTTCTGGAATACCTTTCACTTCAGAAACATTGTTCGAACCTGTTAGCTTATTCTCAGAACACAAAAAGACAACTCTTTTCGAATACATTTCACTTCAGAAACATTGTTCGAACCTGTTAGCTTATTCTCAGAACACAAAAAGACAAATCTGTCTATCCACCAACACGGTATTTAAAAGGATAAAATCCAATTTGCACACACGCCAGTAATGATATCGAGGAATTAAATTGGGGAAAGTTTGATGCTGGCTCAGCTAGACTTCAAAATGACATCGATTCTCCACAGATTCAAACTGCCGCTGCTAAATATCGGTCAGAGAATTCTGCTGAGGTCCTCCGTTCATTCCAATTAGATGATCATCGACCATTCTTGTCAACATTGCTTTGGAATCATCGCTAAGATCATAGAGTACGTAGACAATTCTTGTGATAATCTCAACAATAATATTGATTTTTCTAATCAATTGTGTTACAGAAAAGATAAAATGAAAAATAAAGGGTAGATAAAATGTAAGGAAATATATATGAATTTCTTCAGCAAAGAGTTTCTTGTCAACATTGGTTTGGAATTATTTCCAAGATCGTAGAGTACGAAGACAGTATCTTTTTGACAATCTCAACAATGATATTGATTTTTCTAATTAATTGTGTTACAGAATAAAATAAATAATGATAAAAAGGGTAGATAAAATGTAGGGAAATATATACAGTTCATATATGTAAAAATTTCTTCAGCAAAGAATGCTTCCCTAACTTCTTGTCAACATTGGTTTGGAATCATTGCCAAAATCATAGAGTTCGAAAGAAATATTTTGTGACAATTTCAACAATAATATTGATTTTTCTAATCAATTGTATTCGAGAAAAACTATGAAAGAGGGCAATTTATAATAAAGGGTAGATAAAATGTCTTGTTGTATATGTATAACAGTTGTATATGTACGAATTTCTTCCCTAACTTCTTGTCAACATTGGTTTGAAATCACAGCCAAGATCATTGAGTACAAAGACAATCTTTTGTGACAATATCAACAATTATATTGATTCTTCCAATCAACTGTTACATAAAAAACTATGATAAAGGGTAATATATAATAAAAAAAGAGGTAAATAAAATTTAAGGGAATATATAGTTGTATATGTAAGAAAGGAATGCATTTTAGCAAGCAAACCTCTTTCAAGCATAAACCACACTTCTACTGTCTTTACTGCGATGAAAAATATAAAAATATATATAAATATATCGCAGTAGAAGAGTTTGGTTTATATTTAAAAGAAAACTTGCGTGCTTTAAATGTTTTCCTTTCTTAAAAATAGATGGCGCGTTATTGCCCTATAATTAGTTGTATATACAATTTGTGCATGTGTACAAATTTCTTCAGCAAGAGATGTTTCCTCATCTCGAGAGAGTCCTCCTCCAGACAAGGTCTTCTTGAACACTCCTCAGTTCTACGCCGAGGAAGTACGAAAAGAATAAGTACAAATACTAAATATATCTTTTAAAATGAAAGGATTTAAAAGCACGAATGTTTCTTTTATATACAATACAAACTTCTACTGCCCTTACTGCGATGAAAAAATATATTGGGAGGGCACTGATGAGCCAAGCCCTCCCAATATATTTTTCATCGCAGTAAGGGCAGTAGAAGTTTGTATTATGTATAAAAGAAACATTCGTGCTTTTAAATCCTTTCATTTTATATGTATAGATGGCGCGTTATTGCTTTGTGTTAAATATATCTTTTATTTACTCGTATTTCTTTGAATAGTGTGAATTCTAAAGAGGAAACTGTCATAAAAAAGAAGATTATCTAATATAAGATATTTTTGACAGCGTTCTTTAGAATTTATAACAGACTATGGACTGACGAGGTTTGAAAGATATTACAGTAACCTTTATTGAAGATTCACGAGATAACCAAGTATGAACAGCCTCTGTCTCATTGAGATAGGTAAGGATGCCACAGCATGAGCTCTGGTAAACTTTAGTCTGATATTAGATCATCTTTAGCTAGACGTCTTCTAGACTTAGCTAACCTTTTGATGTCGACGTTCGACTAGCGACTAGACTAGCTGAATCTAGAAGACGTCTAGCTATAGATGATCTAAAACCAGACTCAAATTTACCAAAGCTAATGTTGTAGCATCCTTATCTTCCTTCATATGTGCCATTCAGCGTAGATAGGAATAATAAAATACATTGATTTTGGTGCATGTTGAAAATGATTTTTGTACACACAGAAAAATATGTCATTTTCAACCGATTTCACAACTCTCCTCATTTTATCGTAAATATAGAGGTTTCCTGGCGGGCATTCATAGTTTTGTGAAAAATAGACACTTTAGCCAGTTAGAGTTTTTTATTTTTTCAACGTTTCGACAAAAATCTTTTGTCTTCGTCAAGAGAAGTAAACAAAAATAAAGCATTTGGCAAGGCGATAAAAATTGTTCTGCGATTGCAAGGGCGTTCCAAAAAAAAAAACTCTAACTGGCCGAAGTGTCTATTCTTCTCATTTTGTTACAAAATCGAAGCCCATCCTATACTGATGAGGGACCTAGTCCGAAATCTTGGTATACATGTTGACTTATGCCTAAATTCATCAATTACCACTTCCTTGTTTAAGAAATAACTTTCAGATATTCTGTACTCAGATAAATATCTGAAATATTACGATCCATATATAGGACATGCATATTTAGTTGATGAAAGAGAAAAAACTCTGTAAAACACCTTCTGGAGATTTAGCAACCCACTGACGACGCTGAGAACTATTTCAGAAAAGAAAAATATAGCAATAGAACTCTATAATTTCTACAGATCAATTGTAAATAGATTCATACACAAAAGAGGTAGTGAGGAAAGTTTTAGAACAGATGTGTAAATAAATCCCTTTTTAAACAAAGGCTCATGTGCACATGGGGAGAGGGAGGAAAAATTACTGTATTATTTTGTTGTTGTATGGCGAATCCATACAGGGCAATGGGCCCTTATAAAAGCCTTTTTGTTGTTGTTGTAATATATGACATGCTTTTAATAGATAAGACACATTTTGAATCTTTTTCCGAAACTTTTAAAAGTGAAACTATAAGCCGTATATATGGATAAGTTACTTTGGAAATTCTATTAAATTTCTCTAGCTTTTAGAGAGAGAGGCTTAAAAGCCTTTTTCTAAAAGAGAATATAAGATAAATATAAAATAAAACAAATGCAACAGATTCTTCAACTTTGAAATTATATTCCTTATTGTTGTTTCATCGTGTTTCTCCATTCACCAACACGACTGCATGGGCAAATATGGCTTTTTTTATTGCCAACACAAAATATATACAAAACTTGTTTAACGTGCTATTGAACTGCCGCTTTAAACTGACAACGGTATTTATGAAGCATGATTAGTAACACTATACAAAATAGTATAACATACAACTATGTAAAATACAACAACAAAAACCCTTATTAAGACACTATTGTCTTACAAGGGGGATTCCCCTAAAAAGTTAAATATGTACAGGAGGAAAAGCAATTTAGAGGGGAGGGGGAGCAATCAGCCGTTGTCTGTGGAGTTGAGCACTTCTTCCCTCATTTTATCAATAGCCTTGAAAAATTTAAAATATTTGTAAACAAATGTTTTATCCAGCAGGAGAGTAGTGAAGATTTTATATACATGTTGTTCATTATAGTGAGTTAGCCACGAAATTTCGCGAATTTCTAGTCTCTTTTCATGTAGGAATGGGCAATGGAATAGATAGTGGACCAAATTGTCTTGGATGCCAACATTGCAGAAGTAGCAATTTAAAAGGTCGCTGTTCCGAAATCTCGTGATATCCTCGCAAAAAAGTAGCCATAGAATCCTTTGACGGGCTATAAATCGTTTAATTTTCAAAGGGAGGTTTGAAACTATGAAAAATACAAGAAACATATAATACAAATGAAAACATCAAAACGCGAATGTTTCTTTTCACAGAAATAAATCAAACCTCTACTGCCCTTACTGCGATGAAAAAATATTGGGAGGGCTTGGTTCATCAGTGGTGAATCCTCCCAGCGGTTTCGTCAATCCAATCTACCAGAATGTTTCCTTAGAGCTCTAATACTGTATTGGATCATTCTGCCTTTATATGCTACATTGAAGGGTGGAATCTTAGAAATGGTATTCAAGCAAACTATGGACATAAGCTTTTAGGACAGTAGGAAAGAAAGATATGCTAATACACAATACTTACAATGACATTATCTGGAGAGGTAAACTGTCGTCCTTAGAATGTTTTTATTCTCTTGACCTTTCGATAAAAATCTTTTGCCTTCTTCAGGAAAACGATTATAAATGATTTTTGTCAAAACGTCGAAACGAGAGAGAGAGAAGATTTACTATCCGAAGCTTCTTTTAATTCTAAAAACTATGAATGACTGCCAGGCAACCTCTATCTTCATGATCTTAAGATTGGGTTTTATATATATTTGGCAATGTCGAGATATATCATATCATAAAAAATTAAAGAGTTTGTTGAAAAATAATATTTGTGAAATACTGAAATTTTTTAAGGCAAATATACAGAAAATTCATAGAGACCTAAACAAATTTGTATCGATATTATCCTGAGAAGATACCTAGTACCAAGTAAATCAGGTATATACCAAGTATAGGATAATATACACACATATATACACTCATGGACAAAACTCAAGGAAGTTGTACCCTTTAGCATGTATATCGGGATTCAGATCCTTATACCAAAATCACTTTATTAGGTACTGTTCAACAAGAGCAACTTAGTTTATGATATAGGAATTCAGATAATAATTCTGAAATATATTTCAGTTATCTTTATTGAAGACACACGAGATAACCAAGTGTGAACAAAATTGCCTCTGTCTCCTTAAAAAAAAAAACAGGTTTAGAACTAGCTGTTGTTCTAAGACCCTTTCGTATAACGGATTATAATTCTGATAAGGGTGAGCTGGAAGTTGGAAACAGTGCACAACCTATCGCTAAATAGAATACCCATTCGTTCAACGAATTTTAAACGTACTTGATCAACTTTCTTACTTGAGCCCACTGATCCGAGTGAACCTATGTAAGAATCAAGGCCAAATTGAAGCATTTCTTTTTTACAAAAAGTCAAAAGTGTTTAATATGTAGAGTTCAATCTCTAATCCTGATGATCGCAAAAAGCAACAGTTAATCGTTTATAAAACCATGCTAATAGATTCCAAAGATAATCCTAGACCCTGTTATTGATTTAAATAAGAAAAAACATGTTTAGCAAGATTTCATGATAATCCAGCATAAAATCTTTCTCTAAAATCAATAATAATTAACAAATCATTAATCATTACACCACGTCTTTTACATTGAATAGAAAACTGATAAACCATGATAATCATAAAAGTTGATCAAAATGGTGGAAAAAAAGTGTTCTAAATTGGGACGCGAGTACTAACTGATTCCATCTCCAAACTCATTAATCATCGCTGATGTTTTAATTAACAGTCTCAGCGACAAAATCAAATATGCCATAGTTATCGGCGTGTTAATTCCAGAGGCAAATATTTGGTCATATAGAAGAGGTAGTTCGGAATTCTGTGAATTTTTTATTTAATTTCAGGCTCGAAAGAATTTTGAATTAATCCACGTCGATGAGTCGACCAAATTTATGGGAAAACTGTTTATTAAACCGCCCAAATCCATGTTACTATGGCTGGTGATAAAACCCGAATTGACTGCGTCTAATTTAAATTTTAATTTTCCCCGAGAAATTTTTCCATCCTCTCCATTTTTCTTCGGTGGTTGAGGCCCTATTTGCATGGTGGTGGGTCCCCTCGTTTGGACTTAGGGTGATGATGGTATGTCACACTTTAGAGGTCCCTAACTACTTACTTAATATAATTGATGAGGCACAATTTGGATTATAGATTATAAACACAAGGTAATAAGACCAAATCCAAATAAATAAATAGTGTGTGACGTTTCGGTAACAGCGTTGTTACCATCTTCAGACAAAAACGCTGTTACCGAAACGTCACACACTATTTATTTATTTGGATTTGGTCTTATTACCTTGTGTTTACTTAATATAACTACTTTAACTATATCATTATAATTTACTATACTAATCTCTCGACTTTAAACCATTTATTTTCTATCTAGAATTTCAATTACGACTTAATTACATATCTAACATTATATGCATATATACTAACAACTAAAAAGGCCTATTCTGACCGCTCAGATAAGCATTTTAGATGACAGAGCGCCATCTAGTAGAACAAAAATCAACTAAACGTTGATTTAACTTGTACCACGATATTTGGCCAACCCAATTTCTTTATAAATCAAGAAAAGCCAAGCACATACGCATTTCTGTCTGTAGGCTCTTGTCAGCGTGGTAAATGCTGTACCTATAAGACCAAATATTTGATTCTATAGGCTCTTCCTGAGAATATATATTGAGGAATAAACTACTCAGCGCTACAGTAGAACAACTTCCATTAGAATATACGCTCGCTAGTTGATATCTCTCTACAAAGGACACCATTGGATAGTGAGCTACCTAGACCGAAGTCTGTACGCCTGTCTACAAAGGACATCCTAGTAGTAATATGGCCATCCAGACCTCTCGGTCCATAAGCCGGTCCTTTTTCAGTCACCTAGCCAAGGGAATGATGCATTCTCCTCACTCTTTTCTAAGCAATTATGCATATGGTCGAATCCTGTGTAAGGCATAGATAGCCCATAAAAGGTTTGTTGTGTAAGTGAAAGTGAAAGTATATATGTAAAAAAGGGTTTCAGTTGTCAATAAGCGCTGTATTTATGCACCTGGGCTAATCCTATGTAGGGCATAGGTCTCCAATGAAAGGCTTGTTGTTGTGTTTGTTGTATATTGAAATATATATTAGAAATAAAGGGGGTTTCAGTTGTCAGTAAGGGCTGGAATTACAAGTGTTATTTTTGCGAAGTGATAGACAAGTGTTTCTTCCCTCTTTTCAAAGCAATTCTGCACCTTGGCGAATCCTGTGTAGGACATAGATTACTAATAAAAGGTTTGTTGTTGTATGTTGTCTGTGTGTTGTATATTGAAATATATTTAAAGTGAAGGGGGTTTCAGTTATCAGTAAACGTTGGAATTGAAAGTGTTATTGTGTGCGAGGAGAAAGACAAGTGTTTCTTCACTCTTGTCTAAGCAATTATGCACCTTGGCGAATCCTATGTAGGGCATAGCCCCAATAAAAGTCTTGTTGTTGTATTTTGAAATATATATTTAAAGTAAAGGGTTGTTCAGTTATATATATCAGTAAGTGCTGAGATTGCAAGTGTTATCTTTACGAGGAGAAAGACAAATGTTACTTCACTCTTTTCTAAGCAATTACGCACATGGTCGAATCCTGTGTAGGCCATAGATTGCCAATAAAAGTCTTGTTGTACATTGAAATATATTTTAGAAATAAAGAGGTTTTCAGTTATCAGAAATCGCTGATATTGAAAGTGTTATTGTGTGCGATGAGAAACAAGATTTCTTCACTCTTTTCTAAGCAATTATGCACATGGTCGAATACTGTGTATGGCTTAGATTACCAATAAAAGGTTTGTTGTTGTATATTGAAATATAATTTTAAAATAAAGAGTTTTCAGTTATCAGTAAACGCTGATATTGAAAGTGTCATTGTGTAGGACAAGTTTTTCTTCACTCTTTTCTAAGCAATTATGCATCTTGGCGAATCTTGTGTAGGTCATAGGTCCCCAATAAAAGTATTTTTTGTTCTATATTTAAATATATTTTTAAATAAAGGGGGTTTCAGTTATCAGAAAACGCTGATATTGAAAGTGTTATTGTGTGCGAGGTGAGAGACAAGTGTTTCTTCACTCCTAGGGACAAGTCATTAGAGGACTGGAACAAAAGCTAGCCGACCTTGACATCCCCCCATCTCACACTAACAATGGATCCTCTCTACTTGCCTGGGTTGGCCCACGCGCCACTCCTGTTACTAACGTCACGTGGTGTCATTGTAAGGGGAGATAACACCCCGTGTAATAAGGTCCTTCTGTGCCGAGAAGCTTCTTTTTTTTTTTTTGACATCTCAAAAATCTCTGTAAACACCATCACAGCATTAACACAATACGATAATTCCTCATATCAATACTAAAGTGAAAATACCCCATGTAATAGAGTCCTTCTGTGACGCGAAACTTCTTTTCTTTACATTTCGAAGATCTCTGGAAACATCCTCACAGCATAAACACAATAAAATAATCCATTATCTCAATATTGAAGTAAACATATCAGTCTTCTAAGGAAAAGTGTATTTTTAAAATCTTTAATCTCTATCTTTCGCGGTCTCGAACGCCCTTCTAAAGGAGAAAAAATGGTACAATAATTTTGCATTGTCCGTAGATGCTTGTGCGTGTAGTGTATTGTGTTTATTAAGATAAAAATATCAGAATTCCATGGAAATTTCTTTTCAATATCTTTAATCTCTTGCTTTCAGGCACGAACGCCCATCTACAGGAGAAAACATGCTACAATAATTTTGTATTGTCCGTAGATGATTGTACTTGTAGTGTAATGTGTTTATTAAGATAAAAATATCAGGATTCTAAGGAAAAGTTTATTTTCAAAATCTTTAATCTCTTGCTTTCAGGCACGAACGCCCATCTACAGGAGAAAACATGGTACAATAATTTTGTATTGTCCGTAGATGCTTGTGCTTGTAGTGTATTGTGTTTATTAAGGTAAAAATATTAGGCTTCTAAGGACGCTTATTTTCAAAATCTTTAATCTCTATCTTTCGCGGTCCTGAACACCGTTCTACGTGAGAAAACATGGTACAATAATTTTGTATTGTCCGTAGATGCTTGTGCTTGTAGTGTATTGTGTTTATTAAGGTAAAAATATCAGAATCCTAAGGAATATTTCCTTTCAAAATCTTTAATCTCTTGCTTTCAGGCACGAACGCCCATCTACAGGAGAAAACATGGTACAATAATTTCGTATTGTCCGTAGATGCTTGTGCGTGTAGTGTATTGTGTTTATTAAGGTAAAAATATCAGAATCCTAAGGAATATTTCCTTTCAAAATCTTTAATCTCTTGCTTTCAGGCACGAACGCCCATCTACAGGAGAAAACATGGTACAATAATTTTGTATTGTCCGTAGATGCTTGTTAGTGTAGTAGTATTGTGTTTATTAAGGTAAACATATCAGGATTCTCTAAGGAAAAGTTTCTTTCCAAAATCTTTAATCTCTTGCTTTCAGGCACGAACGCCCATCTATAGAAGAAAACAAGTTTTTCTCACTGTGTACAAAGTGTCATTTTCAATCACTAACCACAAACCACATCATTGAATATATTCTCATATACATTGATGAGTTCTACATATCCCCAGAAGACATCATCACAAATATTCATATCCACAGATTTGACATCTTAATACGATTGAGTATTATAAGAAAGAATAAGACAAACAAAACAGCATACCACAACAGGCATTAATGTTCTTTCTCATTAACGGCCACACATGGCACAAAATGGTACAAAGCTGGTATCAGCTGTTACTGAGTTGTGGTATACTGTGGAATCGACCAACTATTATATAACGCTCATATAATCTCTCTATATATAAAAGACAATTTCTGTCTGTCTGTTTCGCGATAAACTCAAAAACTACTGAACCAATTGGTACCAAATTTTGCATGTCGCTTTTTATAAACCTGAGGAAAATTTTCGGCTGCATTTTGATTAGTATTTTTGGCTATTTCTTTTTTTTTTTTTTTCATTTGAAGAACTTTTTTACGCGGACTAATCCGGAATGGAATGAATACCTAAATATGGCTATTTTTTTAAGCATCGGTGGTTCAGTGGTAGAATGCTCGCCTGCCACGCGGGCGGCCCGGGTTCGATTCCCGACCGATGCATTTTTTTTTTTTACAATTTTTGAAACTCATTTATATTATATATAATATAAATATATATTATTATATCAACTATATTAATTAAATCTAATACCTAAACACTAATATAATACAATTTTTGCCATCACACACACTTTTTTCCTGTAGTTTATGTGTTACTTCTGTATTGCTATTCTATGGCACTTCTAATATTTATTATTGATATACTTTTAGTATGAAGGAAATTGCATACAAGGGATTTCTCGGGCGAAGCCGGGTCATTCGCCTAGTATACTATATATATATTAATTATAAAGCGATAACGTACCATCTATATATAATAAATGGAAACGTTTAAGCACTATTGTTTCTTTTAAACATAAAACAAACTTCTACTGTACTTACTGCGATGAAAAATATATTAGGAAGGCTTGGTTCACAGTGGTGAACTCTCCCAGCAGTTTCGTCAATTTAATCTACCAGACTGCCTTTTAGAACTCTAATACTGTATTGGATCATTCTACTTATATAGGCTTCATTGATAGATGGAATCTCAGAAATGGTATTTATAAACAAACTACAATATATTTAAAAGTTCTATATTTAAAAGAAGCATTTTTGATTAAACGTTTTCATTTCGTATATAAATATATTGTACAACTTTTTTTTTCTTTAAATATATTTATATTTTCCCATAAAAGTAGGCACTCTTGTATATATAACAGAATAGTACACGAATTTATAAAAATTAAATTTGAAATCTCGAGATATCATTCAACCAGCACGTATCAACCATCCACCACGCACTTATAATTTCAAAATATTTTGATTTTCAAACAGAAATAGTGTAGAATATTTTTCTCTCATTATATAGTAGGTATTTAAAATATGTATATAATAACGTGTATATAAAAAATGTATTTATTATTAAGTTGTTAAGTGATAATCCTGTTGAAGGACTGACAAGTCCGAAAACTTGAAAATAAAAAGTTGTACAAGAAACTTCATTTATTTTAGAATATATAAATAGTATGGTAGCACTATACCTTTTCATATACTTCAGATACCATGCTTAATATAAAACCAAAATACAGAAAGAGCCCCAAAAATATTATATTATATAAAAATATTATTCGTACTTTAATTTTCTAATGTAAAATAATTGAAAGAGTTAAAACAAGAAACGAGTTCAAAATGCAATAACACAGAAAAGAATTACTCTATCGAACTGCTTTTGAAAGTAATTTTACAAGTTTATATATTAAAAATAAAGAAGGCATCTCTCCTGACCACGAGCACATGTGCTTTTTAGATGGCCGAGCGCCATCTAGTTGAGCAAAAATAAACTAAACGTTTATTTAGCTTGCTCCGTGATATTTGGCCAACCCAATTTCTTGATAAATCAAGAAAAGCCATCCACGAATTTATTTATATGTTTATATATGTCGAAAAATATGTTAATATGTTATCGTGTGCACACACACATATATTTATTTTAAATTCTAACTATAAATATAATGAAAGGTATTGAAAGAAACAACTGCAAATAAAATTATAACATCACAGAAGGTAGAAATATATTTTTTAATGTCAAATCTATATCAATTTACTAGTTTAATACATCGAATTATTATATTTTTATATCGCTGTATACCTTATAAATTTACAACTACAACTACGAGAAAGTGTTAGAGAAAGAAACGGCTTCAAAAATAACATTTAATATATTTATCACAGAGAAAATAAAATTTATAAAAATATTTTTTTAAAATATATTAATACGTCGATAAATATCATAATAGTAACATATAATATATTTATAACAATTAATAAAAGCAAAAAGTGTTAGAAAAAGAAACGGCTTCAAATATAATTTAATATATCACAAAGAAAATAGCGCATTTATATAAATAATTATTTAAAAATATATACTAATACGTCGAAAATATCATAATAGTAACACATAATATATTTCTAACAATAAATAAAAGCAAAAATGTTAGAAAAAGAAACGGCTTTAAATATATATTAAATTTAATATAGCATTTATATAAATAATTTTTTTAATATTTATTATTACGTTGAAAAATATGATAATAGTAACACATAATATATTTCCAATAATAAATACAAGAAAAATATGTTTAAAAAATAAACGGCTTCAAAAAAAAATTAATATATCACAGAGAAAATAGCGCATTTATATAAATAATAATTTAAAAATATATATTAATACTTCGAAAAATATCATAATAGTAACACATAAATAAAAGCAAAAGGTGTTAGAAAAAGAAACGGCTCCAAATAAAAATGTAATATCACAGAAGGTAGTAATCCCAGAAAGCAGTGTCGTCTGCGATAATTGTAATTCAGGGCCAATCGAAGGGCAATTAACGGCAATGGCGGCTGATCATTTAATCAACATTCCACCCGGGAACAATGGCACCAGCCCATCTTTCTTTTACCCCACACAGATTAAATCTATAATTAAATTTTAATTACATTAATAGGCAAGCTTATTGGCTTCTATAACCAATTATAATCCCTGCCCCACAAATTCCCGCTTTCTTTTATAATTAGGCTTTTTTTTTTATCTCTGTGTGAGGAATTAAAAAAAAAAGGAGGGGGGGGGGGGGGGGGTGAACTGTAGATTTCTATTAATGTGTTCCAAGCCGTCATATTTTTTTAATTTGTGGTAATTGGAATCTATTGATTAAATTATTAGAGGGTGTAGTTACTGTTAATTTACTTTAATTTGACGTTTTGTTAGTATACTATTAATTGGCTCTTTTAATTAATACAATATCTGGGGGTGTATCATTCACTCTCTCTAAACAGTTATACCTATTGCTAATCACATCTCCTATAATATAAATATGAATTATAAGTACTGTGGAATCCCTTCAATAAAGTACGATCAAATTCAAGAATCAAGGGACGAGTTTCTTTTATACGATGATTTATTACAAAACGCTCAAGCTTTCGGGCTGGCCGGCCCTTCTACAGGAGAACTGTGAAAACATATGGAACATTGAACACTATATAGGGATGAGACTATTTACATATTTAAAAACTATAAGGACTTTGCATATCTATGAAATGTTGAGAGGAATAATTAGCATATCAGGAAATTATGGAAAGAAGAAATTAACATGCAAGATAATAGCTATTGAATGTAGTAGAGTTATAAATATGAATCTTATTTAATAAATAACGTGTGTGAATTAGAAAAAAAAAAGCCGTAAAAAAAGGTCAGGTGCTGATATTAAAAACAAAAAAAAGGCATATCCTGACCGCTTACGCGAGCAATTTTGGATTGCAGAGCGCCATCTATTGGAAGAAAAATCAACTAAACGTTGATTTAGTTTGTTCCGTGATATTTGGCCAACCAATTTCTTGATAAATGAATAAAAACAAACTATGAACGCATTTCGAGCTGTTGACCCTCGTCAGCGTAGTACAGCCTGTATTTCAACGATAAAAAAAATTGTCCAAGAGACTTTTTGAGGCGTTCGTGTTTGACTTTTCTTAATTTATCATGAAAATGGATTGACCAAATATAATAGAAGAAGTTAAATCATCGTTTAGTTGATTTTTATTGCACCAGATGGCGCTCTACTTCTAGTAATAAGTAGAAAATATTGACTTTTGAGATTAAAAAAAAGAAAATTTAAAACATTTGAATCATAATGAATTGTTTTTCTTTGATACCATAACATAAAATCCATTTGTTCTTTATATAAATAACCCGTTTACAAGCATATTAATACAGATACAAAGTTGGAGTTAACCATTTGAATCGCCGAATGTTTTGGTCCATTTGGATGAGGAAAGTGAAGACTAAAACGCAGCTAATTCCACACTCGCCTGTTCAATGATACGCTAACCTATGCATGGTGGATTCTGTGGCCACTGGACATGTGTCGGACCTGGAGGCTGTTGGGCTCTGTGCTGCCTGGAGTATAGGAACTCCATCTATGCTTCCTTCCTGTGGTGAATCTGTATAAGACAGGTGGTCTTAATAAAGCTGTATGTGTGTATAACATTAAGCTAAGGAACATCATCTTATTGTGGATATTTAGGAGGATTTCTTCCTCAAGAGATCAGACAACAACAAACAACAACAAAAAGGATTATATTAGGGCCCATTGCCCTGTATGGATTCGCCATACAACAACAAAATTATACAGTAATTTTTTCTCCCTTTCCCCATGTGCACGTGTGCCTTTGTTTGTAAAGGGATTTATTTACACATCTGTTTTAAAACTTTCCTCACTACCTCTTTTGTGTGTGAATCTTTTTACAATTGAGCTGTAGAAATTGTAGAGTTCTATTGCTATATTTTTCTTTTCTGAAATAGTTCTCAGCGTCTTCAGTGGGTTTCTAAATCTCCAGAAGGTGTTTTTAAGAGAGATCAGACAAACAGACGACCATTTGCCGACCGGCAGTACTGTAAGAAACCTTGTTCTCTAGAAGAAAGGTCCCGCCCGACTCCAGATGTTGAAGTCTCACTGAATTGGCCTCTTCATTAGCTCTCTAATTAGGATACAGTCCCTAATTATTGTATAGCACTTTAATTGGACTGGATGTGACATCTGACTCCATGCACACATGTGCTGCTTCCGCCGCTCTCTTCTCTTTCTATCTCTCTCTTTTTCTGCATACCTTTTTTTATTTCACATTCACACTCAATGATAAGGTACAATTTGGATTATAGAATATAGCTACAAGAAAATAAGACCTAATCCAAATACAGTTAAACCTGTATATAGCTCCCCCTCTAAATAGCGTCTTCCTCTCTATACCGCCCGATTTTAAACATTAAAATGTAAACATTTTACATTAAAAGTGACCTGTCTATAGCATCCACTCTCTATAGCACCCTATTTTGGTGAATCCCAAAAGGATGCGCTATAGACAGGTTTAACTGTGAATTAATAGTTATAAAAAGAAAGGATTTAAGCACGAATGCTTCTTTTATACACAAAACAAACATCTACTGTCCTTACTGCAATGAAAAATTATATTGGGACGTCTTAGCTCATCAGTGGTGAACCCTCCCAACGGTTTCGCCAATTTAATCCACCAGACGGCTTCTTAGATCTCTAATACTGTATTGGATGATTCTACTTATATATGCTACACTAAAGGATGGAATCTTAGAAATGGTTTTCAAGAAAACTATGTACATAAGTTTATAGGACCGTAGAATTACATATAAATAGTGTGTTAAATTAATAGTTTGTGACGTTTCGGCAACAGCGTTGTTACCATCTTCAGACAAAAGACGTTACACACTATTAATTTATTTAGATTAGGTCTTATTTTCTGGTATCTATTTACACTCTTTTTTTTTTACATTCCTAACTTTACATTCATATCTTTTGTAAAATAATTTTCACATATATAGACATGTGGTGCACTTACAGTAAAAGCAGTCGCCTTCTACCAACCATGATTATCATGGTCTGTACCACGTGTACTAGGGATAAACAAAAAAATATTTATAAATTTTATTTGCCTTCTATTGGACAAATTTGAATAAACTTTTGGCGCGCAATGTGTATATTTTCAGAGATATTATCAAATATCTCTACAGACTTTACTGCAATGATAAAAGTTATTGAATTTGAAAGCTATTGAAACCCTTTCATTCAAAAACTTATATCATTGCAGTAAGGTCTGTAGAGATAATATTTCATGATAATTGTTAAAAGTAACACATTGGCAAAAAAATAATTGTTTTAAATTTTATTCTTAAATTTATTATAGCTAAATATGAATCTATTTCAGCACGGAGTTTTTTAAAAATATATTAATAAACTAAGCTAATAAATTTTATATGTTTTACCATTATCATTTCCCGACCCTATACTATGCAAATTTGCCTTTTATTGGACTAATTTGCATATTTCGAAGGTTTCCCATTATATTTCCTGTTATATTCGATATGCACTCATGGACAAAACTTAAGGAAGTTGTACCTTTCAGCATGTATATCGGGATTCAGACAATAACTCTGAAAGATATTACAGTGACCTTTATTGAAGACTTACAAACAAAACTTAAGGAAGTTGTACCTTTTAGCATGTATATCGGGATTCAGACAATAACTCTGAAAGATATTACAGTGACCTTTATTAAAGACTTACAAACAAAACTTAAGGAAGTTGTACCTTTTAGCATGTATATCGGGATTCAGACAATAACTCTGAAAGATATTACAGTGACCTTTATTAAAGACTTACAAACAAAACTTAAGGAAGTTGTATCTTTCAGCATGTATATCGGGATTCAGACAATAACTCTGAAAGATATTACAGTGACCTTTATTGAAGACTTACAAACAAAACTTAAGGAAGTTGTACCTTTTAGCATGTATATCGGGATTCAGACAATAACTCTGAAAGATATTACAGTGACCTTTATTGAAGACACGAGATAACCAAGTGAAAACAAAATTGCCGCTGTTTCCTTCAAAAAACAGACGACCGGCGATTTCAAAGACACCCCACTTCCTTATGTACATGAGTGTATACCTACACTTCCTTATGTTCATGAGTGTATACCTACACTTCCTTAAGTTATGTACATGAGTGTATATTTATTATATTCTATATATATTCTATCATATTTTATATTTAGGCTACTCTTTTTTTAGGTATGTTACCTCATTAAAGGGGTATAACGGTGACAAGACAGTCACAAAAACGTCTGAAAAAATAAAGATATAATAAATGAAAGGAAGAAAAAATTGCAAAGAGTTTCTTTATTCTTGAATGTTGGCAAGCTTTCAGGCGTTAGCCTATCTTCAGGCCGATTTCGCAAAATATATATACATCATTTTTTTGTATATATATTTTGCGAAATCGGCCTGAAGATAGGCTAACGCCTGAAAGCTTGCCAACATTCAAGAATAAAGAAACTCGTTGCAATTTTTTCTTCCATTCATTCATTAAATATCTAATTGCAATTATTTAGGATTTTAAAGATGTAATAATTGGTTAATATAAAAACATTCATTATACACAATTACTCTCCAATAAAGAAAAAAAATATATTTTCTCAATTAAAATTAATAATTAAACATAGTTTTAAAATAGATTTTATTAAAAGAAAAGTATTTGTTTCCTATATTTTCACTAAGAATAGATATATCGAGAGCTACCATAAATAATTACAAATAATATATTTTCAGAAGGAAAAAAAAACGACAATTCTGGCACATGAGTAATTTAATAAAAGAGCCAAAAAATAATTACATTAGAGGGCAACATTTACCATTTTCAATTTGGTGGTGGTAGGGCAATTACCTTGACAGGATACCATCTCATTGTTGAGGTAGAAAATGTTTCATTTTGTTCAATTAGTATCATTTCTATTGAACTTGTACGTGTGACAATTGACAATTAAAACAAATTTATTGACAACTCAGTCAATATTTAACAAAATGAGGAAGAGTTCACAAAAATAATTAGAGAAAATAAAAAAGATAGCGAAAAGCGTGTTCGAACCAGGGATATCAGGTTCTAAAGTCTAAAGTTTTCGCAGCTAGGCTATTTTGCCTATTATATAACAATAATTTTGGGGGTCGGTGGAAGGATGGTTTAAACCGTTGGTTTTTGACCGCTACGACCCGGGTTCGATTCCCGCATTGGACACTTTTTTATGTTTAAAAAAAAAAAATGCTCCAATGGCCCCCGATTCTTGAAAAAGTCCAACCCCACCTGCGAGTGCAAGTAACCAAACGGGGGGCTCTGGCATATTTGTAAGTGCAAAGTCGAACTGCTTTTCACATGTGTAGACATGTGGTGCAGTTACAGTAAAAGCAGTCGCCTACTCTACCCACCATGATTATCATGGCCTGTACCACGTGTACTAGGGATAAGCAATATATATATGTTATATAAAAATATTATTCTATTTAAAATAATATATTTCATAGATACAAATACTCTGTTAAATCGACCGCCAGAGGTCACTCTTCCCATATAAAAACTCGTTGTTGTTCTATCCTCGTAGGCCGACTCAAAACCTTTGTACATTATGTAAATAATCTTTTGTTTTCCTTATTCTTCTCGCCTTAAGCCAGGCAGTACTTTAATCAAATTATGTTCTTATATATCACTTTAGCTCAAATAAATCAATATCAGATCAAAACCATTTTTATTATTATTCTTTCAATATTTATGCCACGACTGCACCACCATAGCATAATCATCAATATGATCCAAAACAACAGAAATCCCATCATTTTTTTTAATATAATATATATATAATAATTTAAAGGAGAATTATTATTACAAATTTTAAATTTTCAGCTGGGGAGTCTTCTCCACCGTACAAGTGTCCTCTGTAACTTGTACGTGTGGTGGACAAGCTGGCTAACTCTGTCACCACTTCTTGTATAAGTCTCAACATCTTTGTTATCTTTTATTGTCCATTTATTCCAATATAGGTACAATATCTAAACTGAGTAAAGTGAGTATATATAAACTCATAGATGAAATTATATTCGAAATTATTATAGGTTTTCTGTTTGTTTGAAAAAGACAGAGACAATTTTGTTTACATTCGGTTATCTCGTGTATCTTCAATAAAGGTCACTGTGTATCAATTATCTTTCAGAGTTATTGTCTGAATCCTGATATACATGCTAAAAGGTACAACTTCTTTAAGTTTTGTCCATGAGTGTATCTTTCAGAGTTATTGTCTGAATCCTGATATACATGTTAAATGGTACAACTTCCTTAAGTTTTGTCCATGAGTGTATCTTTCAGAGTTATTGTCTGAATCCCGATATACATGCTAAAAGGTACAACTTCCTTAAGTTTTGTCCATGAGTGTATCTTTCAGAGTTATTGTCTGAATCCTGATATACATGTTAAAAGGTACAACTTTCTTAAGTTTTGTCCATGAGTGTATTTTTCAGAGTTATTGTCTGAATACCGATATACATGTTAATTGGTACAACTTCCTTAAGTTTTGTTTATGAGTGTATTTATAATATTCCACATTGTGACATTATTTATACAGTTTTATTTATGGATGAGATTTAAATAAAATTCAAGGCGATTGTGGTAACAAAAAGAATAATAGAAAGAGAGAGATCTAGAAAATTAAAAGCTATTCTTCATAGAACTCGCCGGTCAAATTTCTCTGACGCCATCCATTTCTGCTCTTATAGCAGGACATTGGCTTAGTTCAATGCTTCAGTTCAGTGACCGTTCATTCCGGTTGACCAAATATTATACCGAGAAAATCGACCCCTAGGGGAGAGTATGTACAGACAGAGTCTTACGTCACCCCCGTCCGTGATCAGGGAAAATCAGCGTCCATATGGCGTGTTTCACCCGGCTTACTCTTCACTTTACGACTATGAGATTCATACTTTGGAAATTCTCAGTTTGTCTCCCATCATTCTATTCCCCAACTTCTCAACTCCACAATACCTCATCACATATACACCATCCATAAAATAGAAAATATCATTTTTAATCTCTAGTACAAATACTATAGGTCATAATAATCATGGTGAATAGTAGTCAGTGACTGCTTTTACTGTAAGTGCACCACATTTTTACATATTTAGAAAGCAAGTATTTGTATGCCAGAGCTACGTTTGATTACTTACGCTCACTGGTAGAATTGGACTTTAACAAGAAATGGAGCCCATAGTAGCGCTATGTTTTATTATTATCATCATTAATTTGTTCTCGTAAAAAAAAAAAAAATTCTAGTTTACTAAAAATATGACAAACAACCAAAATATTTAAAAGCTTTTAAAAAACTTTAAAAACTAAAATAATCTCAGGATCGATTTGCAACACATGTGAAAAATTAATTATTGCAGACGTGAATGGAATAATAACCATTTTCATAAATTAAACACAGAGATTAAAAATACGACTGAAAACTATGCAATACACATATACGAGTATACGTATGGCATATTTAAAAGCAAAACCTAAAGTAGAAACTAGGTAATCCAGGCTCCTGGAGTGTATCCATAGATCGCCAACTACCTGAGCGAACTAAAACAGCATCTAATAATATTTTCATAAAATATAATCATTGATAAAATGATCTCCATAAATAAAAAGGAATAGAGAACAAGCATTAAGAAATGAACACACAGAAAATTAAAAATACAAATAAAATTTTACAATACCCGCATATACATGAACAATACAAATCTGGAAACAAAATTAACCAGCGCTTCTAAGATTTTTTAAATTAAAAAAGTAATCCTTGATAGAATGAGCTCCATAACCAAAAAGGAATAGAACATCCATTCAGAAATGAACACACAGAAAATTAAAAATACAAATGAAATTTTACAATATACCTGTATATACATGAATGATACAAATCTGGAAACAAAATTAACCAACGCTTCTAAGATTTTTTTAAATAAAAAATAATCCTTGATAGAATGAGCTCCAAAAATAAAAAGGAATAGAGAACAAGCATTCAGAAATGAATACACAGAAAATAAAAAAATATAAATAAAAATTCACAATATAACTGCATATACATGAACGATACAAATCTGGAAACAAAATTAACCAACGCTTCTAAGATTTTTTAAATTAAAAAAAGTAATCCTTGATAGAATGAGCTCCATAACTAAAAAAGGACTTAATCCCTTAAATAACCGTATTGCTAAAGGCCAGAAATAACAATTCTTCATCACCTTAGGTAAAGCTATTATCTTTATTGTTAGTTTGACCTATGGATAAACGCTATCTTTTATGGATTCAATATTTTCAAAAGAAGAAAATATTCACGATTTATAATAGCCATATATTTCTTATCTCAGATCCTAAATACCCTATTAAGAAAGCTAAGCTCTTTGTTTGAATTACTTACTAAGAACTAATTCGTTTTATTCAAAGTATGGTATTACAGTTAAACCTGTCTATAGCGCCCCCCCTTGGGACTCACCAAAATAGGGTGCTATAGAGAGGGGGTACTATAGACAGGTCACTTTTAATGTAAATCGCATCATACTACGTATTCAAAATCGGGCACTATAGAGAGGGAGACGCTATTTAGAGGGGGCGCTATATAAAGGTTTAACTGTACTATGTTTGAAGTACTAGATGCGAAGAAAAAATATGATCGGTTAAAATCTGAGTACTCATTTTTTTATTCCTACCCCTTCCCCAAGAACCCATGGAACAACCATTTTTATGAGGGTGTGCAGTTAGTGACTGCTTTTACTGTAAGAACACCACATGTCTACACAAGTATAAAGCATTTCGGTTTTTGCACTCACAAATGTGTCAGAGCCTCCTGTTTGGTTACTTGTACTTTTACAATATAAATTTCGACCATTGAAGAAATTTTCCCAAAATTTATAATCCCTTATACTCTATTAATTGGCAGAAAAACATACAGGAATTTGTTTCCTAAACCCAATTTTTAAACATCTCTAGCTTTCTGGCTTTAACGTCCTCAAACTGGAGTATTCTTGGCTAATTATTACTACCACCTCTAGTTATAGTGTATATGTTAGTAAAGAATACTCCAGTAGAAAGACGTTGAAGCCTGAAAGCTAGAGATATTAAAATTGACACAATTTACATATAAACAGAACAAATGATAAAATGTGAAAGGTAGCAACAGTATAAATTGTTTAAAAAATCAATTAGTAGCTAAAAATACTGCATGCATTATATATAGACATACAAAACCAATCCCAGTGCTGACCATTACTAATATACACAGAACAATCGGTAAAACATAAAAGGTGGCAACAGAATGAATGGTTTAAAAATCAACTAGTAGTTTGACACATTACAACACTAAATAAAGACGTACAAAACCAATCCCAGATAGAGAAAGAGAGAATCCTGATCATTTCTAATATAAACAGAATATTCAATTAAAGGTACCAACAGTAAAAATCATTCAAAAATCAACTAGTAGCTAAACAAACTACACACACTAAAAAAAAGACATACAAAACCAATCCCAGTACTGACCATTCCTATAATAAAAACAGAACAATTCCTAATAAAATCAGAACAATCGATAAAATGTAAAAGGTAGCAACAATATAAATCATTTAAAAATCAACCAGTAACTAAACAGACTACACACATTATATAAAAACATTTAAAAAAAAACAATCCCAGAGAGAGAGAGAGAGAGATCTGACCACTCCTAATATAAACAGAACAATCAATAAAAGGTAGCAACAGTACAAATCATTTAAAAATCAACTAGTATCTAAACAAACTACACACATTATATGAAACATACAAAACAATCCCACAGAGAGAGCTGACCATTCTATATTAATAGAAAAGGAGAGAACATGGAATTCTAGGCTCCAGTTCGGAGCATGAGTCGACAGTTTAGAGAGGGGGAGAGACCCAAGACAAACACATTTAAAGGAGCAGGCCAAACAGAGAGAGCAAGAAACAATAATTCCACGGCCCAGCCATAAATGGAAGAGTTATCAATCCCCAATACAACATGCCAATACTCCCTTCCAATATAGCTCCTAGCATATTACATTTTTCATATAACCTTCCTCCCACACTGAGGGGGAGTTATAATGTAATTTCTTTCGCACACTGACCTCTCTTCACATGTAAACATTGTGTGACCAATTGCTTTTGGTCTTCGCGCTCTTTTATTGAGAATCTCCCGTCCCCTATCTCTTTTTTGATATCTTTACAAATTGAACCATGGAGATAGCCTGTTTAATTAAGTTATGTAAGCTTCCCTTTGGTAATATGTGTATAGTCGGAATAGCCAGGAATGAACAAATTTCTATATTCTTTTTAAAAGCTTTTATTTAACTTGCTTTCCTCTCCGTCCGTCTGTCTATCTGTCCCACAAATCTTGTAATCGATTTTTAATATACTTCTAGAGCATGTAGGAATCTGAAATTTGGTACACTTTTCAGACCCCGGTGACAATGCAAGTTGACAAATTTTCTGACTTCTGGGTTGTCAGGGTGGCCGGAAATTATCAAATTTCCAAATTGCCTCTCAAATTTTGTAAATTAATTTTAATATACCTCCTGATTACATAGATGTATGAAACTTTTAAGACTCACTAAGTCCAATGAACAATGAAAGTATACATATTTTTAGACTTCTGGGTGATCGGAGTGGCCAGAAATGAACAAATTTCTATATTTCTTTTTTTAAGTCTTATGTTACGTCCCTTACAAGGAATTGACCAATTTGTCGTAAGCAGGCTTCCATCTATTTAAGACCTAATCCCTAGTGAACTTTTAATTTTTGTAAATTCCTCTGACTATAAAAACTAAATAATTAATAAATAAAAATACATTTAAAAAAGCTTTTATTCAAATGCACTAAAAAGGAAAAAATGAAATATTTTATCTTCTATCATTGAGCAATTAGATGTATCTGAGTGAAAATAAAAGCGGCGGTGGACGATCATATTTAGAGAAGAGGTAAAAATATAGCAAACACTTATAAAAATCTCTAATCAGTTGCTACATATTAAATCACATTAGGTTCGAAATTCATAATGATCATCCCCCGCCGCTTTTATTTTCACTCAGATACATCTAATTGCTCAATGACAGAAGATACAATATTTTGATACCTTTACAAATTGAAGTGCAGAGATAGCTTGTCTAATTACGTTGTCTAGGCTTTCCTTTGGTAATATGTGTGTACTGTTGATGTTGGACACTGTCAACAGGGTGTCGCATTACGTGACAATATCGTGTAACAATAGAAGTAATAGTGTTGATATTGTATCATTATCTCTTTTGTTGTTGTTATCTCTTGATTTTTTTTTTTGTATGCTCTAGCTGTGTTTGTCCGTATATTCTATGGATAAATTACACGTCCTGCAATTTGTTATTTTATTATTTCTCTCTGACAATGTTTATATATGTTACTAGCCGAATGACCCGGGCAACGCCCGTGTTTTACCCGATTGAATGTTTTTATTCAAATACTATTTGTTACAATTATAAATTAGCGCCTTAAATAAATGCATATTTTAGTTAATAACTATAGCCTATGTGCTTTATCTGTCTATGTACTGTTGGCTTCCGTAGGCGTCTCTTACTGGGAAAAAGAAAGAGAGGATTCCATTTAGTTATTAACTAATATATGCATTTATTTAAGGAGCGACCCGCTCCAACACAATAGTTACAAAAACGAAAAAACGAGTGGGGGGGGGGGGCAAAGGTGGCGTGAGCGTAGCCAACCAATAGGAGGATTTTTGATCATATGTTGAGGATTATGGTAATGCAGTCGTGGCAAGAATCATGAAAGAATAATAAAATAGGTTTGATCAGAGATTTATTTATTTGATCTAAGGAATATATATGAAAAACATAATTTGATAAAAGTACTGCCTGGCTTAAGGCGTAAGAATTAAAATATGAAATACTTATTTACATAATGTACAAACGATTTGAGTCGGCCATCGGGATAAAACAACAACAAGTTTTTATAGGGAAAGAGTGACCTCTGCCGGTCGATTTAGCAGAGTATTCAAATCTATGAAATTATAATTTAAAATAAAATAATATTTTTATATAACATATATATGACATAAAATTGTAGGAAGATTGTATTCGTATACCAAAAAAAGGCACCTCTCCCTTTAAAACTAATAAATATTTATATTTGAAAAATAATTTCTAAAAATATAGAAAAAAATGTCAGATGTTGATATTAAAGACCAAATTTTTGGTGGTAGAAGTACAATCTGCATCACGCTGAAGAGCGCCAACAGCGCGAAACGCGTTCGTGGATGGCTTTTCTTGATTTATCAAGAAAATGGGTTAATCAAATATCAGGGAACAAGTTAAATCAACGTTTAAATGATTTTTGTTCCACTAGATGGCGCTTTGCTAACCAAAACGTTCATGTTAGCAGTCATAATATGACATATTTGTTTTAAATATGTAAATATGTTTATTAGAATATTATCATCGTTTGTTTAACACGTGTGCTATGGAGATAAAAAATGATATATGCAGAATAATAAACTTATGTTAAGTCTCCAATTTACCTTTGAAATTAAAAAATAACTTTTTTGAAGCTTTTAAGAACACATAAAGTTCAATCTAAGAAACATTTAAGAGAATAAAAAAAAATATAGGAATAATTTTATAAATACAATAGAACCTCCCTGTAAAGGACACACCTAATTGCATAGCCAAATTTTTAACTATTTAGCAACTCTCCGTGCAATTCTCAACCTGCAATCCCAAACCACATTATTGACTGTATTGACTCATCCATTGATGAGCTCTACTCTTCCCCGGCAGACACCTTTAGAAGTCTCAAGCTTTTCAAGCTTTATACATTTATATGATTGAGTGGAGATAATAAAGAAGAAGAAGCAACTCTTCGGTAAGAGGACGCCTCTCCCTAAAAGACACTTTGGCTCTGTAATTAGGTGTCCTCTACAGAGAGGTTCTACTGTATATCTAAAAGAACTAAAAATCCTCTACTAAAATTCGAAATGTCGTAAAAAGTGTATAAATTGTTAGAATAAAACTATCATTAAGTTACTACCAAGTATCATGGATTATCTACAAAGGTAGTTGCTTATAAAGGTTTTTGCTGATCGGAATGGTCGAATAAAAGAGGTTTTCCTATTATAAAGTAAATAAAGCTTCCAGGGTTAGGTTTCTTGTTTACATTTTTTAGTTTCAAGCTTTCGGACTTGTCAGTCCTTCAACAGTAGTATCACGTTAATGAATTGATTTAAAAATACTATTTTTATATAAAAATTATTATTTACATATTTTAAATATTAATGATATTGAAAAGGGGAGAAAAATATATATTACATTCTTTGTGTGTTATAAACAATTTTTGAAAATATACGTGTATGGTGGATGATACGTTCTGATTTCCTATATTAATATTCAAATTACTGAAATGAACACTAAATCATTAATACAAAAGGGATAGAAAATTGGATGTATGCTATAAATCTGATAAATAAATCTTCATTTATAGTTTCTACATTTCATTTATCTTTTTTTTCAGGAAGAGAGAAGGTTTAAATTAGTTGGCTCTCTGTTCTAGACTATTGTTACTCGACCTCACAGAGAGATTTTATTAATCCTCTGTGATATAATTAATTATTTTTGACCATTTATTTTGTCATAGAATTTTGTTCAAATCGCACTCTCAGCTTTATTTTAATTGATTTTCAAAATCATTTATCTTCTTATACTTGGGTGGCCTCTTTTTATTTTCTAATAATATATATTCCTCTTTTCTAAATCACTGATTGGTCATTTATTAAACAGGAAAATTTTCTATTGGTTGATTATACTAGTAGTGTAAAGGGAATGGTGAATGGTGTATTATTATATAATACACACTCTTTGTATACATACTTATATTATTGTTCTGAAAATAGATCAATCCATACAGTAAAGGATTCAAGTTGCTTTTATGGTATTGAGGAACAAACCTCAAGACATCTACTGATCGATTGCCCAGCATTTCAAGATTATAGAATGAAGAATGAACTAGTTGTTTGTGAACTTAACGATTTGATTTTCGATAAAAATTCATATTTAAAGTTCAATTCATTTTGTAAATACATTCTAAACTTTCTACAAAATCTGGATCTCTAATGTTTTAATGCGTTGAATAATATAAATAACTTATGTAAATAAACTTTTCTCTTTGTTTGGCGCAAGTATCCCTTGCGGGATATAGCGCTTTGGAAATAAAATAATTGTAATTTTAATACTTGTAAATCATTAGATAATAAAAAGCATATATTAGATTCAATAAAAGATTTATTTGCCAATATTTCGTTTAGCTGAACGCCAATCTTTATCAAGGCATTACATTTTGTATTAACAAACTCAGCGTCGCATATATAAAAATCATTTCAATTTGTTTTTTTTTTTTTAATTATTTAATCTGTGATATTATAACACTATGCAGCGCTGAGTTTGTTTTTATAAAATGTAATGTCTTGATAAAGATTGGTGTTCAGCTAGCCGAAATATTGGCAAATAAATCTTATATTCAATCCAATATATGCCTTTTTATTATCTAATGATTATATTATATACTTATCTAATTTAACCTCATGGACGAAACTTAAGGAAGTTGTTCCTTTTAGCATGTATATTGGGATTCAGACAATAACTCTGAAATATACATCATGGACAAAACTTAAGGAAGTTGTACCTTTTAGCATGTATATTGGGATTCAGAAAATAACTCTGAAAGATACACTCATGGACAAAACTTAAGGAAGTTGTACCTATTAGCATGTTTACCCGGATTCAGACAATAACTCTGAAATATACACTCATAAACAAAACTTAAGGAAATTGTACCTTTTAGCAAGTATATCGGGATTACAATACCTCTGAAAGATACACTCATGGACAAAACTTAAGGAAGTTGTACCTTTCATCATGTATATTGGGATTTAGACAATAACTCTGAAAGGTACACTCATGGACAAAAATGAAGGAAGTTGTACCTTTTAGCATGTATATCGGGATTCAGACAATAACTCTGAAAGATACACTCATGGACAAAACTTAAGGAAGTTGTACCTATTAGCTTGTATATTGGGATTTATACAATAACTCTGAAAGATACATTCATTGACAAAACTTAAGGAAGTTGTACATTTTAGCATGCATATCGGGATTTAGACGAAAACTCTGAAAGATACACTCATGGACAAAACTTAAGGAAGTTGTACCGTTTAGCATGTATATCGGGATTCAGACAATAACTCTGAAAGATACACTCATGGACAAAACTTAAGGAAGTTGTACCTATTAGCTTGTATATTGGGATTTATACAATAACTCTGTATCAAAGATACATTCATTGACAAAACTTAAGGAAGTTGTACATTTTAGCATGCACATATCGGGATTTAGACAATAACTCTGAAAGATACACTCATGGACAAAACTTAAGGAAGTTGTACCTATTAGCTTGTATATTGGGATTTATACAATAACTCTGTATCAAAGATACATTCATTGACAAAACTTAAGGAAGTTGTACATTTTAGCATGCACATATCGGGATTTAGACAATAACTCTGAAAGATACACTCATGGACAAAACTTAAGAAAGTTGTACCGTTTAGCATGTATATTGGGATTCAGACAATAACTCTGAAAAATATTTGATACACAGTTGCACGATAATGAGATACCTTTTTCTTTATTCTTTTTTTTTTTTGTATTTCTAACTTTATACGACAACTATAAAACTCTCAATTTTTTATCCGCAATCTCATTTCATAAACTAATATAGAAAATATAACAAATATTTAATTAACAAAAACAGTTCTGTGACAAAATTGTATAGATAATTCTTGTTCTTTCTCATCTTTTCCCCTCTCTATAAAATTGAGAGTAGAAAAAAATCTAATTCAAGTAAAGTTCCTAATCCTTACAAAATCTTAAATAAATCTTTCCTTCCAATTTTACATAAAGGGATCATTTTGAATCGGAATAAAAATTATTTACAATAAAAACTTTGGGGGGAAAAATAGATTGTAATTCCCCAACTTACAAGTTGGATGAAATGTACCAATTAAATAGAATCGTATCTCTTCGTCTTCATACTTAATCTCTACTCGATTCCCTCAAACATCCTTTCTTAAACTTACACCTGGGTATATCACATGTGGGAACAAAGAATTAGTTCGTATTTCTTGTTGTTTAACGGATTTCACTTTTATTTCTTTGGATGGGTTTCAATTTTCAATTTATTTTGAATGTGTGGATTAATATGAAATATTTCTCTCTATGAAGGAATGATTATATTGTGTATATCTTCGTTTTGTAGAAAATGATCTTCAGATGGTCATCAAATTGTGAATCAACTTGTGAACAAACTTGCCGTGTGATAGTTACCAAACAAAAAATGACATTAGGAACAAAATGTATCTTCTAATCATGTTAATGCTTTGCGCTTTTGTCGGAATAAATATCAAGAAATTATATATTCTTAAGGGGGTCTGTGGAAGGATGGTCTAAACCGCTACGACCCGGGTTCGATTCCCGCATTGGACACTTTTTTTCTAATTAAAAATGCTCCAATGGCCGCGATTCTTGCAAAGGTCCAACCCCACCAGCGAGCGCAAGTAACCAAACGGGGCTCTGGCACATTTGTAAGTGCAAAGTCGAGCTGCTTTTCACATGTGTAGACATGTGATGCACTTACAGTAAAATCAGTCTCCTACTTCTACCCACCATGATTATAATGGCCTTTACCACGTGTACTAGGGATAAGCAAAAATATATATATTCTTAATCATTCCAGAATATTATCCGAATTCCCTTTCTTGATAAATTAAGAAAAAGCTAATTACATACGTGTTTCAGGCTATTGGCCTTCGTAACGCAATCTGTTCCTCTCTCAACGACCAATAAAGTTGTTCATAGATTCTTCCTAGAAATAAAATAATGGATATTTAAGGCCAAAATTGCATTAAAATGCAAAATTGCAAAAAAGAGATGTCTTCATATATTTATTCACTCTTTGCTTTCAGTACAATTTCACGTATGTACTACATTTTTTACAATGTTTAATGCTATTGAAATAAAACTTTGATCTTTTTCTACCATAGGACAGTTTAGAAAATTTGACCGATTTCATTAATACCTTTTTAGGATGTTAGGAAATCGATGTCGCACCTCTTCTGATGAGATCCATAGCCTTGAACCATGGTATACAGGTTGGAATTTGTCTGAATTTTCCAAACTGATGTATTAGCACATTGTTCTTCATCACCATAACATTGTATACTGTGATGATGACCCAAAATGCATTGTTTTTATGAGTTTTAAAGGGATAGGTTTCTCCTTTTGTACATGAATACCATCCTTCCAACACTTTATATTGTATATATCCATATATATACTAAAAGAGAATATACTAGATCATACTTATTCAATATATATGGATTTACTACATGCTCATATTATTTTTTTGAAATCTAAGTTTATATTTCATACTGCAAACTAGTTAGATAGTAAGAATATATATAAATATTGTTGAAATAATAGCGTTTTTTTTTATTGTAACGAAATTGTATTGAGAGCAGAGAGAATAAATAAATGAAGACATCTTTTTCTGAAATTTTGCATTCAAACGCAATGTTGGCCTTGAATATCCGTTCTTTTATTTCTAGGAAGAATATAGGAACAGACATTTTGATCGTTGAGAGAGAAACAGATTGTGTCACGAAGCCCAACAGCCTGAAATACGTACGTGATTTGCCTTTTTTCCCGTATCCCTGGTACACGTGGTACAGAACATTATAATCATGGTGGGTAGAAGTAGGCAATTGTTCTTACTGTAAGTGCACCACATGTCTACACACGTGGAACGCAGTTCGACGAAAAAATAACATAAAATACTTAGCACACAAGACATTCAATATATACCATAATTTATATTTTTAAAATAAGTAAATTTGAACAAAACCATATTAGAATTGTACATATATATTTATATACAGTGAAATTTTCATCAGATAGTTTCTTACTTTGATCTTGTATAGCATGAGTTGATCAGATACCCACGTGATTTAGTTTAAATCAATGAAAAGCCTTGATAAAGAGAGGCGTTTTGCCTCTAGAAATATTGGTTGAATAATAAATTTTGATCCAATATATGCTTTATATTTATTTATATAGATTATTATGGATTGAACAATCTTTAAAATATTAGAATGTATGAAATCAAAGACTAAACAAAGAAAAGGTAAAGAATTATTTTCTCAAACTTGGAAAAAAAAGGTTGTCAAATTGATTAGAGAGAAAGAGATTTCTAAGTGAAAACGCAGCAAAAGAGGAAAAATTGGGACGATGGTTGAATTAAACGACTGAAGCACGGAATTGTAGCCCCTTACATTTTTAAATTCCAATTGAAATCGGTGGCGTCACGCAAAATCATAAAAGTAAAAAGGATTCTTTTTATTGGTCCTTAATTGTTTACTCCACGTGATTTCTCCACCAATCACCCTCTAGAGAAACCCTTCACGTGATTCCTTCTGATTGGCCATTACGTGTTTAATGATCGTTTAATTATGTAAGGTCTTCGCTAATTAGTTAGGTTAATTAAGGAAGGTGATTAAAAGCTGAGAACGATCCAGATGCACTTCGCTGAAGCTGAAATAATTCGAGTTAACCTGGGGTGTTGGTAGTGAATATTCTCGAATAGTTATCCAATCTCTATTTCTATATAGAACAAATGAAAAGATTAAGACGTGAATGTTTCTTTTCTCAAATGAATCAAACTTCTACTGTCCTTAATGCGATGAAAAAATATTGGAAGAGCTTGGCTTATCAGTGGTGAACCCTCCCAGAGGTTTCGCCTATTTAATCTATGAGACCGCTTCTTTAAAGCTTTTTTAATTTAAAAAAAATGTTTTTGAATTAAATTATCTGCTTTCAAGAAAGTTACCAACAAGAATGGTTCAATACCTCTACTCCTTATGTATGAACAAGGATTTTATAAATGCAGAAATTGTGACAATCACCAAGAGTTTATTAGAAAGTATATCATATAAATATCTAGATGCGCTCTGCCATCTAAAAAGCACATGTGCTTGTGGTCAGGAGATGCCTTCTTTATTTTTAATAAATATCTATTCATGATAAAATTGTGAAAAAAGTTTGAGTTACTTTTTATTACAAAACTCTAGCTTTCAAGTGATAATCGCTCTTCAACGAGCTTAATAAAACATCGACTTAACCCACCAGAAATATTTATAAAAACAAACGCGCGCAGCGTGGGTATTTATAACTGATATTTTCAAATTGGTTTGTAATCTAAATATTTTATGGAAAATGTCTATTTATATTTTTAGGGCATCCAGAACCTATAAAATTGATCTATTGATTTATTCTGAGATATCTAAGGTATTGTGATGGTATCTTCCTGTTTATGCTGACACTAGCCGAATGACCCGGGAAACGCCTGGGTTTTACCCGATTAAATGGTTTTATTCAAATACTATACGTTACAATTATAAATTGGCGCCGTGGATGTCATTCTTGTATAATATATAAATGAGTTTTAAAAATTGTAAAAAAAAAAATGCATCGGCCGGGAATCGAACCCTGGCCGCCCGCGTGGCAGGCGAGCATTCTACCACTGAACCACCGATGGTTATGAGAAATGACCATATTTGGGTAATTATTCCATTCACAAAAGCAAACGGTGACAGAATTGATTATGACGCTGATAACTGTATATATTAATAAAGTATAGCCTCAAAATGGGAAGACATCGCATCAAAGAGAATACAGCAATGATTGGCTTCAAGAAGCTAGATTAAGTATTTCTTGGTATAGATGAATAATCAGCCATACATATTTGCATATGTTCTCCTAAAAATATACATAGTCAACTGGCATAGAACATTTTCAAGTCATTTTATCCTTTATTTAGAACTTTAATGATAAATACACATTTCTATAGATAAATGTGATCTTTCCAGGTCGTGTTGTCCGAAAGAATATTTGTTCAATTAAAATACAGATAAACCTGTCTATAGCGCCCCCTCTTGGGACTCACCAAAATTGGGTGCTATAGAGAGGGTAGCTATAGACAGGTCACATTTAATGTAAAATGTTACCATTTTAATGTCTAAAATCGGACGCTATAGAGAGGAAGGCGCTATTTAGAGGGGTGCTATATACAGGTTTAACTGTATCTCACTATATTATTACTATTATTTTTTTTTAACTATTTTTATTATCGTTATTATTATCTGCACTGAAGGTTTTCACCCCCACATATTCAAATTTATAAACTTTGTTACAATAAAAGTTAACTACGTTATGTATTCTTTTATGATATAGTATTAATAAATTTATTCGATTCACTCAGATTCCTTGAGAGTAAAAATTTCAGATCAAAGAGTTTGTCATAAAACACCAGCTTCAGCAAATTCATTATGTAATTATGTATTTATGTTATATTACGATAAAAATATATGTAAATATTAAAAATAAAGAAGGCATCTCCTGACCACGAGCACATGTGCTTTTTAGATGGCAGAGTGCCATCTAGTGGAGCAAAAATAAACTTAACGTTTATTTATCTTGCTCCGTGATATTTGGCCAACCCAATTTCTTGATAAATAAAGAAAAGCCATCCACGATTTATCAAGAAATTAGGTTGCCCAAATATCACGGAGCAGGCTAAATAAACGTTTAGTTTATTTTTGTTCCACTAGATGGTGCTCTGCCATCTAAAAAGCACATGTGCTCGTGGTCAGGAAATGCCTTCTTTATTTTTAATATCAACACCAGACCCACTTATCACACTTGTTTTTCATATGTAAATATATCAATTCTGAAAATATTTTTATATTAAAGAACACTTATATTTCTGTTGGGGAAAAATTATAGATTCGTAGAGGAAGAGAAAGAACCTTTATTACCTAAAGGTATAAAACTATAAAAGAAGGACAAAAGATAAAATTATATGTACATCAGCCCTTCACGCCGGCCTGTCCTATCCAATTAACCGCTACCCTTCTAACAATCCAACAAGGCCGCGCTATATATGCAGAGATGTCAATTTTGCATAGACAATACTAAAACTATGCAAATATCTGCATATCAAATACCGTAGAAATATCTACAATTTTCAATTTAAACAATTTCATTATATTCAAATATAACGTTATCTGAATGATTACATTGCCATTTAAATATAAAGAGGCCTCATGCCCAACATAATGTTATATATTTATCCAAAAATCCACATTTCTCATATTATATTAGATTAATAAATCAATTATTTTATCGATTGATGGTTTTTAAATTCAGATATTTGCACTTTAAAAAATATGTATTTGAGATTTATATAAAAAATTTATTGCGCGCTAAATGAAATTCTTTATTTTAAAACCTTACTCTATGAATATTAATAAAATAAAATTGACCATTTGACCACAACTTTTCAATACACAAAAGTACCCTATAGGACTTTAATTAGGATATTTAACTACAAACAAAGAGTTTTATAAATATAATAACATTTTTTTAAAGTTAAAAGCGATAGATTATATATTAAATAGATATATAATATGAGTTTAAACAATAATTGGAAATATTGAAATGTCAAAGAATATCATAACAAACGATCAAGTAGCAACTAAACGTAGCAAACGAGAAAAATTAGAGAATCAATTCACCACAGAATGCTTTAGGTAATAATTCCCAGAGATAAGATGTAGTAATAAAGAAAGAGAAAAAAGCGGTAGTGAAGGCAGGCAGTCTATCGAGAAGAAGGGAGACACAATGGATATTTAGCTGCCCTCCCCGAATCTAATAAAACTGCCCTTATCTGCCACTGAGCCATTATTGGATCACCATGCCACGCCAGATTTGAGCAGTCAGCCGTTGGACTCTGCCATACCCAGGACATAATAACCGTTATTTGCATCTCACAATCCTACTCCTCTTTAGGTACTGGTCTTTTTCAATGGTTACATCATCGTTTTGGATCATTTTGACAACATACGCTTTCTTCTTTTCAGATTTTAAAGTTATTTTGATTATCATTTTGTTTGTTGAAGCTCTTTTTACTTAGAATTCTGCACCGTTATTTGCATCTTACAATCCTACTCCTCTTTAGGTACTGGTCTTTTTCAATGGTTACATCATCGTTTTGGATCATTTTGAAGTTATTAACATCACACGCTTTCTTTTTTTCAGAAGATTTTGCAGTAATTTTATTTTGGTTATCATTTTGTTTGTCGTTGTAAGTATTTTTAATCATCTTTTTTTTTTACGTAGAATATATTCTGCACCGTTATTTGCATTTCACAATTCTATTCCTCTTTAGGTACTGGTCTTTTTCAATGAGTACATAATCGTTTTGGATCATTTTGAAGTTATTGACAACACACGCTTTCTTTTTCAAAGGTTTTTTTAGTGATTTTATTTTGGTTATCATTTTGTTTGTCGATTTGATCATCTCTTATTCATGGTTGAAGCTCTTTTTACCTAGAATACTGCACCGTTATTTGCATCTCACAATCCTACTCCTCTTTAGGTACTGGTCTTTTTCAATGGTTACACATCGTTTTGGATCATTTTGACAACATACGCTTTCTTCTTTTCAGATTTTAAAGTTATTTTGATTATCATTTTGTTTGTTGAAGCTCTTTTTACTTAGAATTCTGCACCGTTATTTGCATCTCACAATTCTACTCCTCTTTAGGTACTGGTCTTTTTCAATGGTTACATCATCGTTTTGGATCATTTTGAAGTTATTGACAACATACGCTTTCTTTTTTTCAGAAGATTTTTAAGTGATTTTATTTTGGTTATCAATTTGTTTGTCGTTTTAGGTATTTTTGATAATCTCTTATTATGGTTGAAGCTCTTTTCACTTAGAATTCTGTACCGTTATTTGTATCTCACAATTATATTCTTCTTTAGGTACTGGTCTTTTTCAATGGTTAAATCATCGTTTTGGATCATTTTGACAACATACGCTTTCTTGTTTTCAGAATTTTAAGTGATTTTATTTTGGTTATCATTTTGTTTGTCGTTGTAAGTATTTTTGGTCAGCTCTTATTTATGGTTGAAGTTTTTTTACTTAGAATTCTGCAATCATTGTTATCTTGATGTTAATCGGGTTTGGAAACAAGTTATGTATAAGGTTGAAGTTTCATGACTTTAAAAATCTTTAGGGATCATTCTCTCAAGTTTAGGGTTGATATAAATTCGATATTTTTAGTTCCATTTCTCAGATTGAAGAGAGCTTTCCGACCTTTTCATCTTTATTAAACATTCTCAGGTTGATTTTTGTCGATTTGAGAGAGAGTGAGAGAGAGATACAAGAGTCATGTAAAGATATTCATACATTTTTTAAAGTTAAAACACACACCCCACAACACACACATGCTCAGAACCTAATCACGTATGAGTAAATGAACATCATGAATTCATAAAGAAATATGAATTATTAGAAATTAATATCTGATATTGTACATAGTTATACTGTAAACTAACTTTAATATATACAAAAGAACGTTTCCACATATACAAGCAATTCTTAAATTTAAAAAAAAAAGCTATCATTCTCATTATAGATTCCCACGTAGAAATTTTTTTATATAAAAATCAAATAAAAATTGAACTAGTTCAGATAATTATAGCCCTACACTGTCCTCTATACCAATTTAAAATAGGAAATCAAGATTATAAAAACTATTCGTTAAAATTTAAAGAACAAAAAGCGTTTACAACAACACACACATAATAAAATCGAGCTAAATAAATATACAATTAAAATAAACTATCCTATAATCAGATTTATACTATCTGAACTTAATTAAATAATTAAAAGATACACAAAGATACGCACCATAAAATAAAGAAGTAGAAAATATCTTATAACATTAAAAAGGCGTATAAGAAAAGAAGTTTGACAGACCATGTTAATTATGCGGCTAACATTCCAAAGCATCTGACCATCCAATATCTAAACAACTCCAATAAACCTATCACCATCTTATATTAAAATGAAGAGAAGAAAAAAAAAAGACCAGGAACTCTTCATTTCCAGTACCTATTAATAGTCAAGAATAGAATAGATCCCCCATGCCTCTTCTCAACACTCCTTTGGGGGGGATAGGGGAGGAGTTTAAAGAAAAGAGAGGGGGGACTGGTGGAGAGGTCAGATAAAAAAGGCAATATCTGTCAATAGACTTGACAGACTTGTTCAATTCTCATTATTGGTATTAATTGTTTGGGATGAAGGGAGTGGATGGAATCTGCTTATTAAAGGCAAGCAATAAGAGCTCATATCTTCCAATTCCCCTCTGTTATTAAGGCAAAGAACTTTGTAGTAATTGGGATTCCTAGGAAGCAATTGAAACATCCATTTTTCTAATTGGTGTTGTCCTTAAGCTAATCTTGTTAACTCACAATGAAGGCGTTTAATAAATATTGTGTTTTCCCGTCTGACCCAATATATATGGAAATTGCAGGATTATTTCAAGAACTCAATAAAGACGATTCTCTACGTTTCATTTCAGATCCTTTTGTTCGGTTCTTGTTTGTCTCCTTGCGGTGGATTGAGATTAGATAGAATTGACGACATGGTTGTACTATTTAACTAACCCTGAAGGGTTTTAACAAATTGTTAATTTTTGTTGATTATCAAGAGATATGTAAATAGGTAATAAGAAAAACAATGCAGGTCGTTTTTACGTCTCGAATTTTTGAAATGGTTTTATAATGTATTCTACTAAAAAGATTTTAATAAATAAAATGGCTATTATATATATAAATTTCAATATTATTGCTTTTTATTATTTTTTTTTTCAATTTAAAGCGTTATGTCCTCCTAGGGACACTTGCGATGTCATACATGTATGACTTTACATTTGTCTATACATATATATATACAATACTTGATAAAGAGAGAAAAAAAGAACTTTGTACAAAAGAAAGAAGTGTCTGTCAATATGTACAATAAGATTAATATAAATTATCTTAAAAGATATTTGTTGCTATATAATTTAAAATATATCTACAAAAGGTATTGAATTCAATATACATTTCTTTACTGGAAATAAAATTACTTGGATCTGTTACTATTAAATTATTTTCAATTCTGTAGTCTTGAAAAACAGGACAATCTAGTAAAAGATGTATTGAGGTTTGTTCCTCATGTCCACAAAAACAACTTGGGTCTTCCGCCGCTTTAATTCTTTTAAAAGCTTCTGTAATTTCCATGATTAGAAATGAATTGAGAATATTATTGCTATATTACTATTTATTTAAGGGTTTTCGCTTCATATACAAATATAAAGATACCCATCTACTTAAAGATTGTTCTAATGTTTGTTTGTTTTTTATCTATCAAGAGTTATTTTAGAATATACAGGGTGGTCCATAAGTACCAAAAACTTTTATTTTTATTTAAAATTGAAAAAAAAACCAGAATAAAATAGTTATAATATTTAATTATAGTTTTCCTTTTAATTTTTAATAAAAAATAAAAGAGTTCGCGATTTATGTGGCCACCCTGTATTCTTATTTAAAAAGTATTTAAATAACAAAATTTGTGATGATTATATCTCTATATATATTCTTGTATAATTATAAGGATTACCCTTTTTTCTTAAATATCGTTTTAGCACTATATATATATATATATATATATATATATATATATATTATAATCTAAAAACTCAAATATTTTTATATTTAAAATATATATATTTTTTATTTTATTCATTGATAATTCAACTTTTGTTATCATCGTTTTTAGAATGACTTTCAGTTTTGTTGTAAATATGCGTAGTTAACATATCTATCTTTTTGAATCACTAATATAGGATTAACTTTATAAATTCTATATAATGTGAAAATAACTAATGTGTAATATTTCCTCAAGTAATGGAAAAAAAAAGCTACTCGATGGTAAATAATTATCTTTTTTTTTGTTTTATTATCATGGCTGCACCATCAACCCTTTATCTTATCGATCCTTTGTCTTATCAACCCTTTATCTAAAATACTACGCTTATAACGAACCTAAAATTAAAATTAAAAAATATTAAAAACTACAAAATTATGTGCATGTTAAAGCTCGCGGATCATGATTTAAAAAAAAAAAATTATCGGAATTGTTTTCATTTCCAAAAAAAAAAAAAAAACCCTTTATCTAACAACAAACATTATCTAACAACTCACATCAAGAATTATTTGAAGCTATTTGTTTAGAAAAGATTTCAGTAACAAAAAAAAGTTAAATTAGGTTTGTAAATAACATTTCTTTTCAACACCTTATAATTCCTTTACATTTTCAAATTGATTAGAGATACATATAAACCAGGAATCTCAGAACACCAACTACCCGGGGAGTCCAGCTCACCAGTATGGACTAGTGTTGAGCGCTTTTACTCGTGTTTTGATTGCTGAGTTGAACCAGTTGACCAGAAAGTTCCATACTGAAGTTGAGTCTGGGAGGCTGGTCATAGATCTAGAATTGAGGTGGGTCAGTCCAAGCAGGATAGCTGTTTGTATCCTATGTCTTAGGAATGCTGGACAGCTGAAGAGAAGATGATCGACTGTCTGTGGCTCTTCTGAACTCAATATGATTATAGAAATCTTTCCTATATAGATTATTTTTATAATAATTTATTTTAACTATTTTTTAATTTAATTATTTTATTTTATAAATATTTATAGATACAGGGATGATGAGGGAATTATTTTCATATGTTTATATAGAAATTCTTTTTCATATAGACCGTTTTTATTTCACATTTTTCAATATATGACAATATATTTTAGAGATCTGTTTTGATTTTATTTAAAAGATAAAATTGAGTGTTGTGTGAAATTTTTATAGTTTTTCTATTTGGAAAGAAAAAGAAATTCGTTCATCCTCGTAATAAAAGCTCAGTTTTCAATAAAACTATAAATACAAAGGATATAAACTCATAGACAAAAGGAAGTTGTACCTTTTAGCATGTCTATCAGGATTCAAACAATAACTCTGAAAGATACATTCAGGGACAAAACTTAAGGAAGTTTTACCTTTCAGCATATATATCGGGATTCAGACAATAATTCTGAAAGATATTTGATACGCAGTGATCTTTATTGAAACCACACGAGATAATCAAGTGTGAACAAAATTGCCTTTGTCTTTTCAAAGAAACAGACAACTGACGACATAAAAGATTTTTCCACTTCCTTAAGTTTTGTTCATAAATATAGTATATCTCTTACTCAGTTTATTTTTTTAATTCAAATCTGTATCATTTCTAGATAATATAAAGTGTATTTCAAAGATAGAGGCTGTCTAGCCGGAATTCATTGATCTTCAAATTAAAGATACTTCGGCCAGTAAATATTTTTATTATATTTACTGGCAGAAGTATCTTTAATATGAAGATCAAGTGCATCTGTATATCAATTTTGAATAAGATTTGTTAATTCTCTATTTATTAAAAGTTTTAAAAATCGTTTTCTCTCATTCTTTTCCCAATGTATTTACACGCAAGCTATTCTTCCTAGATTCTATTCAGATCTTCCCGCAGATGTATATTTGATCCCTAAATTTTCGTTCTCTTTGTCAAGGAATGCCAGGAGATAACAATGGGTTTATCGTCTTTCTAAATAAGTAACTAACTTCCCTGCAAATATACAAACAGAATCATCCTGCCGTAGGATTGAATAAGGAAAGGAATCTGACAAAGAATTGATACTGGAACTGAGGTATCTGCCCAATCATTGTATTCGATATTGATCTAGGAATTGTGGATAAACACCATTTGGGTGATGTGGCTCCTTTTTCTGTTTCTTAAAGAAAACTACGTCACGTGAGATCATTGTTTGTTAATCATATTCATTATCAAATAAATAAAGCTTCCAGGGCTAAGTTTCTTGTGCAAACCTTTTTATTTTAAAGTTTTCGGACTTGTCAGTCCTTCAACAGGAGTATCACGCCCGAAAAACAAGTCCGAAAGCTTTAAAATAAAAGGCTGTACAAGAAACTTAGCCATGGAAGCTTTATTTATTTTATTATATTACTAGACGAATGGCCCGGGCAACGCCCGGGTTTTACCCGAGTGCGTATATATTTTAAAAACGTTTTAATTCAAATACTATTCGTTACAATTATAAATTGGCGCCATGGATGTCACTCTTGTGAAACGTCCCGTTCCAAACTGTGTGTTTTTTAAATGTTTTAATTAAAATACTATTCGTTACAATTATAAATTGGCGCCGTGGATGTCTCTCTTGTGAAACGTCCCGCCCCAAACTGTGTGTGTCTTGAAAATATAAAAATAAAAATGTGAATTTTCATAAAGATTTCATAATGTCGATTTTTTTTTTTTTTGCATTTCACCTACTAAATCGATAGAGATAATTACATTTGCAACATGAACTTAGGTATATTGACTAAATAGAAAACTGCATAGTAATAAAGATCATTTTTTAAAGGCATCATATCGTTTTTTTTTCAATAAAATCGAAACAAAAATTAACGATAAATAACGATAATTGCCTTAAAAAGAAATTGCCTTAAAAAAAAGAAACATTCGCGGTGATTTTGTCTTGTATTCGTTTATACAATTATTATATACGAATGACCCGGGCAACGCCCGGGTTTTACCCGATTAAATGCTTTTATTCAAATACTATTCGTTACAATTATAAATTGGCGCCGTGGATGTCATTCTTGTATAATATATAAATGAGTTTTAAAAATTGTAAAAAAAAAAAATGCATCGGCCGGGAATCGAACCCGGGCCGCCCGCGTGGCAGGCGAGCATTCTACCACTGAACCACCGATGGTTATGAAAAATCCCATCCGTGAGCTTCAGACAGACAAACAAACAGACAGAATAAGGCAAATTTATAAGTAGATAAACAAGGGATAACGTTCATTTTTAATCATATTCATGTTTACAAGTTAATTTTGTCTGAATTTGCAGAAACTGATGTTGTGGAACTTTCTTTATCACCACTATTACATGCTGTAATGAGATGGAAAATAAAATGCATGATTTCAATGTATTATAAAGGGAAAGATGCCTCTTCTTCAGTATACATGCTTAAATATGTTTTAAGTTTCGACACTAGAATGGTATGTAGAATGTGTATTTGGAATGAGTACTAACTTTTTGAGAAAACCAGTTCAACATGTTTAAACATCACAAAAAAATAATTCCTTTTTTCAAATTAAGGTGAAACCGTACAGGAATGATATTTTGTTAATAATAATTATTATTCATATTTCTAGACTTCGGACTTTAAATCTCTTTCTTCAGAACAGTAGCTTTACACACCCAAGAACATTGTGACTGCTGTGATAGAGATGTATGGAGACATCTGAGGCTCTTCATTGGACACGACAACAACAACAGAAAATTGACATGGACCCAGAACAGCAGCTTTACACACCCAAGAACATTGTGACTGCTGTGATTGAGAAGTATGGAGATATCTGAGGCTCTTCATTGGACACGACAACAACAACAGAAAAGTGACATGGACCTAGAACAGCAGCTTTACACACCCAAGATAGAGATCATTACCACTGCTGTGATAGAGATGTATGGAGACATCTGAGGCTCTTCATTGGGCACGACAACAACAACATCAGTAAATTGACATGGACCCAGAACAGCAGCTTTACATACCCAAGATAGAGAACATTGTGACTGCTGTGATAGAGATGTATGGAAACATCTGAGGTTCTTCATTGGACACAACAACAACAGAAATTTGACATGGATCCAGAACAGCAGCTAAAGACCTCCAAGATAGAGGACATTGCGACTGCTGTGATAGAGATATATGGAGACATCTGAGGCTCTTCATTGGGCACGACAACAACAACATAAAATTGACATGGACCCAGAACAGCAACTTTACACACCCAAGATATAGAAAATTGTGACTGCTGTGATAGAGAGGCACACATAGACATTTAAATCTCTTCATTGGACACAACAACAACAAATTTATAGACGATAAGCGGTTATTAACCAAAATATAAAAAGTCTTCACTATCTATGAATCTATAATAAACTATTTTATTAAAAAAGTAAAAAAGATTATCTGAGAAAATTTCTAAAAAGATCTCTGTATAAAGCTTTATCAACAGTAATCCGAAATAGAAGCAATTGGTGACGTTAGTTTCAAAGAATAAAGATTCAGCAAACACGACTGAAGACAAAGACATCGAGGCAGGGAAGAATCCCGAGAGAGAAACCTAGCAAACAGTTCTTGAAGTGAAAAACTAATGAGTCATACCCGAGTTGTAACTTAATAAAAGACTGAATAGCATTGTCTCAAAACAACCATACACCGAATTCTTTCATTTTCCATCATCAAATGTTTTCTTTGTGGTTATTAGCATTGGATGGATTTATCCAACTCGCTGAATTTTAAATACGATACACAAAGACTTCTATGGAAAAGGTATTTATACATCATACTTTATACACAAGGGATTTTCTTTTGTCATACCTCCTTAATGTAATTATAGGATGAATAATGGACGCCCTGACTTTCTTTGTTGATAGCCTAGGATGACTGAAAGCTTTGAGATACAAGTTTTTCTCTTTTCATTACACTCATATAGAAAACTCATGTTAGTTTTTATTAATAAATTAATAATATATTCAAACATTGTAAGGAATCCATAGATATTAATATATATTGAGAAAATTATATTAGAATTCAATAAAGAAATACAGTTGAATCTGTCTATAGTGCTCCCTCTTGGGACTCACCAAAATAGTGTGCTATAGAGAGGGGGTGCGACAGGTCACTTTAATGTAAATCGCATCGTACTACGTATTTAAAATCGGGCGCTATAGAGAGGAAAGCGCTATTTAGAGGGTGCGCTATAGACAAGTTTAACTGTATGTACTTGGTATACAATAGGTCAATGTGTAGTCAAAACTTTAACTGTATACATTTTATTAACAACAACAAAAAAGGCTTTTATTAGGGCCCATTTCCCTGTATGGATTCGCCATACAACAACAAAATAACACAGTGATTTTTTTCTCTCTTTCCCCATGTGCACGTGAGCCTTTGTTTGAAAAGGGATTTATTTGCACATCTGTTCTAAAACTTTCCTCACTACCTCTTTTGTGTGTGAATCTATTTACAACATTTTATTAAATACATATATCAGTCTTTAATATAAAAGCTGAAAATGTTTCCCTCAGAGAAACAAAAGTAGATCCTTGCTTAACGCTAATCAGATAGTATATTTATTCAATGAAATAAACATTTCGAGTAATTTTTAGCAGGCAGTGAATAAAAAGGCATCGTTACTGTTACTTTGAATTGAGTGAATATGTATATATGTGTATATATATATATATATATATATATATATATATATATATATATATATATATATATATATATATATATATATATATATATATATATATTGTTGTTGTTCACTTCTTTATCTCTTTCTTACTTTGCTTCTTGGATCCTGCAGTCGAGTCTTTTGTAAGACTTTGGGTCTTAATGGGAGCTTTTGTTGTTATGTTGTTTATATGTGTGTGTATGTATATATCATACTTACATCATCTTTCTTTTTTTTTTCTTCTGTATATTCCCCACTTTCACAGGCCTATCTCTCTTGTAATCTCGGGGAGAATCCTCTATAAGGCCAGTGTATCTTAATAAAGGCTTTTGTGTGTGTGTGTGAATAATTTTTAGCGAGACACTTAACTTTTAGGATGCTCAACAAATAGGGATTTTGTTAATAGAATGTATTCAATGTAATGTAATATTGGCTTTTTGACTGATTTTTCCTAAATTAGAATTGTGGCTTATTTTTATCATAACTAATGGTGTTATTTACTAGTGTAATAAACAGTGAAATGTTCTGATGCATAATTAAAGGGAGTGGTGCCTCTTTTGCTACATATTTCTGTGCATATGAAAGAATTGTGATTTGCTTTTGCTGTGTATCTAATAGTTCTTATAGTGTTTAAGTATCAAGACATGGAATTCTGTAAACGCCATTCTCAATCTAAATTTCATTCACACCAAGAACTCTTTTATGGTAGAAATGCAAATAATCTTTAAAATATTTTGAATATTTTTCTCTAAAATTAAATCAGTTTTTAGCTTTAATATATTCTATCGAAATGATTGGTGAATTGAGTATTTTTGTTCTGATTAAAAAGTTGGTGGTAAAAATGGCGAATAAGAAAATAGCACAGTAGCAAAAAAGTGGAGTCGTAATCAAGCTGAAGGTTGAACAAATTAAATTGGTGATACCTGTATCGGGTCTTCTTCGTAAATATGCACATGCCGGATTATTCCTGGGATTTGCATACCTTGCTTAATTGTTTGCCCTACTTTAGGCGCCATACTTGTGGGGGGAAAAGTTTTTAGTATTTAAATTAGTTGAGATGTTTTTGTCTCTTGATTCATTTAAAGATGAATTCCATTCGTTAGCAACTATTGGTTTTGGAAGTGTTGATCGAACTGGCTTTAGGGAATAATCTGCTTTCCTCAGAAAACTCTGCAATGTTGCCTCTGGGAAAGTTAAATAAGTTTTAAGAGAAACTATCGATTTGTTTTATCAATAAAAATTTCATTTTCCTTCAAACACATCCTTGAAATATGTATATGTTGTAAAAAGATTTTGTAATATTTCAGAGAATTTTATATATATTTATTGATCATTTTCTTGATTCCCGAATTCATGAGCATGTGACACTGCAGTAGTGGCAATAATTAAATAATATTAGTTATCAAAAATAGCTTTAATTGAGCTAAAGGAATATATAAAAACATAATTTAATAAAAGTACTGCCTGGATTAAGGCGTAAGAATAAAAAAAATGAAAAACTTATTTACATAATGTACAAAAGGTTTGAGCCGGCCATCGGGAAACAACAACAATGAGTTTTCATAGGGTAAGTAGACCTCTGGCGGTCGATTTAGCAGAGTATTTGAATCTGTGAAATATAATTTTAAATAAAATAATATTTTAATATAACATATATATTCCCTAATAGCATTTATAATACCATATATATATGAATAAATGTTTTAACATGGTATATAAAGAAAACTAAAAGGGCTTGTATCGCTATAAAAAAAAAATACTAAAAATAAGTGTACACTTGTATATTCAATGGTGAGGAAGAAAAAAATGTGAAAATAAAATTGAAAAAAAATTCAGTTAAACATGTCTATAGCGCCCCCTCTTGGGACTCACCAAAATAGGGTGCTATAGAGAGAGGGTGTTATAGACAGGTAACTTTTAATATAACTCGAATCGTACTACGTATTTAAAATCGGGCGCTATAGAGAGGAAGGCGCTATTTAGAGGATGCGCTACAGACAGGTTTAACTGTATATAGCAAATGAAAATATTTAGACGCGAATGCTTTTTATACATATATCAAACTTCTACTGTCCTTACTGCTGTAGTATTAGAGATCTAAAGAAGCGGTCTGGTAGATTAAAAAATTGGCGAAACCGCTGGGAAGGTTCACCACTGATGAACTAAGCCCTCCCAATATTTTTTCATCGCAGTAAGGATAGCAGAAGTTTGATATGTTTTTTTTTTTTTTAATATTCACGTCCAATATTTTCATTTTCTATATTTAGATGGCGCGTTATTGCTTTAGAATATACTAGCGGATGTACCCGGCTTCGCCCAGGTTTTTCTCGAGGGAATGTTTGTAGTCTAGTAATAAGAAAATATACTACACCTAAAAACTATCAGAGAAAAGAGAAACCACGGAAGGTGAACAGAAAAATGCTTACAATGGATGTTATGTTTACGATATCAAGTTAAATAAAAACAAAGATAAAATTTGCATATGTTGGTCACTATAAATTTGTATATTTGTTAGGCGAAATTAGAAACATGATAAAACAATTGGGTATTTAAAAACAAATGTAGAAATAAAAGTTGAAGTATAATAAACAATGTTAAAGATTAGTTTTAATTATTAATCAAGATTGTGTGTGAATATGTGAGAAAGATGTAATATCGTTGTTGTTTTCTTGGCCGACTGTTTTACATATGGTGTTATCTTAAATTGCTTGTTTTGGATATTTTTTAGATTGAGATTATTAGCTAGTATGTAAAAAAATTAACTCTGTTGAAATTTAATTTTGTATTTATATATAAATAAAATTAACTCTGTTGATTTTTTTTTGTATTTAATCGATAACAGCGAAGTTACGCATGTTAATGTTAGGAAATATATTTTGATGTTAAGCAAAACCTGCTCCATCTCGTTTTACATAAATGTTGAAAATTTGGTTGAAATTGATGCATTGTAACGAAAGTTTTTAGTGATGTCCACTTATGAAATTTCCATTTTATTAATATAATATATATATATTACAGACAACAAAATATTTGTAAAAAGAAATAAACGTCGGTGGACGAGTGGGTAACACCCTCGATTCCCGACAGTCATGAACCGGGATCGAATACCGAGTAACATTTTGTTTTAATATGTGAATAACCTTCACATTCATTGTTTCAATTATCATAAACTAGGTTGTTCGTTTTGAGCGGTACCTAATTAAGTGATTTTGGAACCGAATCGAATTTGGTAAAATAAGGGTATGAATATTTTAGATATTAACTATAAATACGTATATTATATGTTTATAATTATTACCTATATTATTATATATAACCTATTAATAAATTACCTATGTGTGAAATGTAAAAATTTACAGTTCTCTCACAATGTAAATCTATGTGAATAAGTCATAGAGATTGAACCAGAATTCTTCCAATTTTTCAGAGAAGATCTACGGCAGGCTATTGGTGGTGGGAAGAGAAACGTTGCAGGACATCACACATAAAGTTGGAGAAGAAATAACAATTTTCGGTTCATAAATAATAAAATATTATAAAGTGTGCGGGTTTGGACCTCAGAAATTGCTTCACGCAAACTCCGTCGCGCATGTTTTATGCAAGATTTTTATTATTCATATTCGATCAGGACATAATAGGCCGGTCGTTCAGCAATTCCACAGCTCAAGTCTGTCAGATGATTGTACCATGGGATTTGTAGACCTTTTTTCTAGATTGAAGAATTTAGAAACCATTCACACTTTGTTCCATTTTTCTATAATACCCTCAGTTTGCGTGTGGTGATAACATTGTCTATATCGAAAAAAGATTGCCTCAAATTATAGAATTAATTTATATAAGGTTAAATATTATGTATATTTATTTGAGTATAGGAAATTTTGGCACATTTATTGTCTTTTCAAGAATAGAGCTATCAAAAATGGCTGTAGAAAAACAATAATTGTTCAAAAACCTTCCCTATTCAAATAAATAAATATATTGCTAATCTTATATTTAAAAGATATATATATATATATATATATATATATATATATATAATTTAGTATAATCTAATTATTATTGATATATTATTTAAGGAATAATATTAACACACATTTATATGAATTGATCTTTGTAAAGAAAATGGTCACCTCTCACGACAGATTGACACATAAAGGTTGTTTTGTCACCTATCCGAAACCGTCAGTTTGCGGAAATGTACAATAGATGAGGCTTAGTTTTAACGTTTATTTTTATAGAAGAGAGACTACCATAATCCTGTACCTTTAAAATATACGTGTATATATGCCATGTTTCTCTAAAAAATGTATTTTCTAACAGATCACCATTTTACCAACTTTCCAATGGACTTCTTTTTCAAAAGGTTAATTTGTAACGACAATGATATTCCAATATACGTACAGACAGAGCACCACGACACCACGTACAGACAGTACACCTCGACACCACGTACAGACAGTACACCTCGACACCACGTACAGACAGTACACCAACGTTCCACGTACAGACAGAGCACCACGACACCACGTACAGACAGTACACCAACGTTCCACGTACAGACAGTACACCACGACACCACGTACAGACAGTACACCACGACACCACGTACAGGCAGTACACCACGACACCACGTACAGACAGTACACCACGACACCACGTACAGACAGTACACCAACGTCCCACGTACAGACAGAGCACCACGACACTACGTACAGACAGTACACCAACGTCCCACGTACAGACAGTACACCACGACACCACGTACAGACAGTGCACCACGACACTACGTACAGACAGTACACCAACGTCCCACGTACAGACAGTACACCACGACACCACGTACAGACAGAGCACCACGACACTACGTACAGACAGTACACCAACGTCCCACGTACAGACAGTACACCACGACACCACGTACAGACAGTGCACCACGACACCACGTACAGACAGTACACCAACGTCCCACGTACAGACAGAGCACCACGACACTACGTACAGACAGTACACCAACGTCCCACGTACAGACAGAGCACCACGACACTACGTACAGACAGTACACCACGACACCACGTACAGACAGTACACCACGACACCACGTACAGACAGTACACCAACGTCCCACGCACAGACAGTACACCAACGTTCCACGTACAGACAGAGCACCACGACACTACGCACAGACAGTACACCACGACACTACGTACAGGCAGTACACCACGACACCACGTACAGACAGTACACCAACGTCCCACGCACAGACAGTACACCAACGTTCCACGTACAGACAGAGCACCACGACCCCACGTACAGACAGTACACCAACGTCCCACGTACAGACAGTACACCACGACACCACGTACAGACAGTACAACAACGTCCCACGTACAGACAGAGCACCACGCCATACGCACAGACAGTACACCACGACACTACGTACAGGCAGTACACCACGACACCACGTACAGACAGTACACCAACGTCCCACGCACAGACAGTACACCAACGTTCCACGTACAGACAGAGCACCACGACCCCACGTACAGACAGTACACCACGACACCACGTACAGACAGTACACCAACGTCCCACGTACAGACAGAGCACCACGACACCACGTACAGACAGTACACCACGACACTACGTACAGGCAGTACACCACGACACCACGTACAGACAGTACACCAACGTTCCACGTACAGACAGAGCACCACGACACCACGTACAGACAGAGCACCACGACCCCACGTACAGACAGTACACCACGACACTACGTACAGACAGTACACCAACTTTCCACGTACAGACAGAGCACCACGACGCCGATATCCACTCAGCTCGCCCGTTCTCCCGCGATCTCCACAAAAAGCCAACGGCCGCTAATTAATCTTAGCTCAGTGGCTGACAACTCGTAAAATTAATTACAACTTTTATAATTAATTAATTAAGAATCTCAATTTTATTGCTCGGCTGGTGCTGTGACGTCACAGCTGTAACCCCCCCTAGCTTGTCGATTCTACCTCACTACCGCAACCAGTTGTGCAATATTCTAATTGCGCTCACTACAATCCTAACCACTATATTTCCAACCTCTATACCTCATTACAAGTATACTTCGCTTAGCGATGTTCCTCTTTACGACGCTTTCAATCACTAAAGTTGTCAATTTCATATAAGTCACTTGAAATCTTCAAATATAAAATTTATATTAATAATTTTCCACACTAAACCTTTCTCTATCTCCGACGTTTTAACAATGCGATGTCAACTTTTTCAAGAAAATCTAATGCTAATAACCTACTGCTGGAATGCCCACTCTTCTTCATCGCTAGATAACAGACAATAAACAATGTTGTAGATCTATATCAATTTGTAAATAGCCGTGAGAATCATCACAGATTTAACTATTTTTGTAAATATATTTATGATTATCTTTCTAACCTGAAAGGTTCAGGTTCCTAATATATATTATTGTTTCTCTCTTTTTTTTTCAATTACCTTTTCTTGTATAATATGTATATAACTGTTTCTATTTAGAAAAATGTAAATCGACGCAATTATCCCTAGCCGGGATATTGCATTTTGTGTGTTAAAATAAAAAGAAAACCTAATCTTATACAATGTTTACTTTTTCACAATTTGTGAAGATATCAATAACCTTTTAGATATCCTATCTTCGTAAATTGGTAAAAAAAGTAAGCATTTTAGGATTTTTCTTTTTAAAGGTGACTGGGGTTCACCGAGATATCGGCAAAAAAGAAAGGTACTAGAATTCGTTATAGAGTTTTAGCTAACTCATGTCTCAATTACCTTTTGACAAATGTCTTTATTTTAGTTTTAGTCTTAGTTCACAACTACATTAGTTAATGCAAGTAACCAAATAGGGATCTGGCACACTTCTAAGTTTAGAATATAAACCTTCGCTAGCAATTTTAGATAATAAAGTGAACGTCTAAAGATGAGTACACCTATAACTCGCTTTGCGTCGAGGTTACGTTCCAAAAAAACACGACGCAAATTGAAACGACGCAAAGTGAAAATATGTGAAGGTGCAATCAAAAACAAAGGTGTTGCCATATTTTAGGGAAAAAAATTCAAAAAAAAAAAATTAAAGACTTGAATCCAAAACAACGCAACTTCGAAAATCTAACGACGCACAGTGAAAATCAGTAAAAATTAAGCAGCGACGCAACTTCGAAAAAAACGCAAAACGAAACGACGCAAAGCGAGGTATTGGTGTATCTTTTATTAAACGTATTTCCAGTATTCGGGATAACGCCCTTGTATCAATCTTACTGTAGAAGGGAGTTATCCCGAAAGCTCGAAAAACGTTTAATAAAAGAGAGTCATCCTTAGACCTTTACTTTATTATCTAAAAACACTTGTAAGTTAAGCAAAGAAAAAGGGCATCTCCTTATCGGGTAACTGAAAGTTGCTGATGGCTTGTACCATCTATCGGAATAAATATCAACTATTTGTTGATATTTAATTACTGCCTTAACTATATATACCCGTTTCATGATTTTTCAGGATGCCTGAATGAACCATTTTTTTGGTCGTTGAGGTACAGCTTTCACTACGCTGACAAGGGCCAATAAGCACGAAAAGCGTACGTGGTTAGCTTTTCTTGATTAATCAAGAATGGGTAATTGGCCAATATTTTTATTCCAGAATTTTTCTATTACAAAGTTGCCCCAAAAGTTCGTAAACACTTGCAAAAAATTAAAATACCAATATTATTCGCCGTTATGTATAATGTATTTGTATTATGTATAAAGTAATTGTATTATGTATTGTTATGTATACGCCATAATAATATTATTCGCCAAGTAATAATAAAAACAACTAGTGGACATGGCACCTGCCCGGTAAGCAGAAGGTTGTGGGTTCGATTCCCGCCCCTGGACACTTTTATTTTATTTTTCCGTTCGCCATTACTCTTCATATCTTCACCCTCTCATACTTCATTCAAAAAAGTTAGAAATAGTAAATATTTCTCTTTGAAATAAATATTGATTTTTCATAGAAAAGAAACTTATGCGGTGTAACTTTAAGTATTGTTTATAATCACCCGCCGCAGTCCTTCATAATGTATTATAAGAAAAACAACGTTTAAGAAAAACACGAATTTTTGGAACAACTTTATAATAACGAATAATGATGCTTTCTGTGCTAATATATACAGTTAAAACTGTCTTTAGCGCCCCCTCTAAATAGCGCCTCCCTCTCTATAGCGTCCGATTTTAAATACGTAGTACAATGCGATATTTACATTAAAAGTGACCTGTCTATAGCAACCCCTCTCTATAGCACCCTACTTTGGTGAGTCCCAAGAAGGGGCGCTATGGACATGTTTAACTGTAGTAGTACATTGCGATTTACATTAAAAGTGACCTGTCTATAGCACCCCCTCTTTATAGCACCCTACTTTGGTGAGTCCCAAGAAGGGGGGGCGGTATAGACAGGTTTAACTATAATAATAGAAGTAAAAATTACTATAAATTTAATATTAAATGAAATAATGTTATAACAATTTGTTTCTTTATATGAAGAAACTATTGTATTAACCTAATAATATATAACAATAATAATAAAATAATTATTGAAGTAAAACTTTTATTAAGACTCAAGGGACTTGCTGTAATTCTAGATTGACTCTTAGAACAAGTGCTTGTCCAGTAGTAAATAAGTAAAATAGTATTTATCTGTAACAAATTATATTGTATAGAATATTGTTATACCACCTTGGAATGATTTTGTTCAACGGTCTCTATTGTGTCTCTATACAAAATGTGACAATATCGCTTTGAATTTCTTTATTAATATATTTATATAATAAAAAGGCATATATTGGATTTAATAAAATATTTATTTGCCAATATTTTGGTTGGCTGAACGCCAAACCTTTATTAAGGCATTACATTTTTGTATACAAAAACTCAACGCCGCATAGTGTTATCACAGTTGAAATAAATATAACACTATGCGGCGCTGAGTTTGTGTATTTGCATATATTGAGGCTTGATGAATTTATATAAAGAAATGGTTAGTATGTACAAAGAATTATATAATCTATACATTTAGAATTCGAAAGCACAATCAGAAAGAGATGGTCTATTTTACAGAAAAACCACCATGTATTGCACATATAGCGGCTTGATGAATGTAGATAAAGAAAGAGTGAGTATGTACATAGAATGATGATAGCTGTATATTCAGAATTCGAAAGCACAATCTAGAAAGATGTTTAATTTTACGGAAAACCCCGCCATGTATTGCACATATACCGGCCTGGTATAAGTGTATAAAGAAAGGGTGAGTTTACACAAAGAATTTTATAAACTGTATATTCAGAATTGAAAGCACAATCTAGAAAGATGTTCAATTTTACGGAAAACCCCGCCATGTATTGCATATATGCCGGCCTGATTTAAGTGTATAAAGAAAGGGTGAGTATACACAAAGAATGATATGAAGTGTATATTCAGAATTCAAAAGCACAATCTAATCTAGAAAGATGATAAGGAATAATTTGGATTATAGATTATAAAAACAAGGTAATTAAACCAAATCCAAATAAATAAATAGTGTGTGACGTTTTGGTAACAGCGTTGCTACCAGTAAGTTACCAGTAAAAGTACTGAATCAGTACTTTTGTCTGAAAATGGTAACAACACTGTTACCGAAACGTCACACACCTTGTTCTTGTTCTACCTTGTTCTACCTTGTTCTTATAATCTAGAAAGATGTTTAATTTTACGGTAAACCCCGCCATGTATTGCATATATACCGACCTAATATAAGTATATAAAAGAAAGAGTGCGTATGCACAAAGAAATTTATGATCTGTATATTCAGAATTTGAAATCACAACAAAGAAATATGCTCAATTTACAAGAAGAACCAGGCATACCCACCAGCCGGGTGTGTGGCGATGAGTAAGTGACTGAATCAAACATCTATAATTCAGAGCAATCAGTCCGGGAGGAAATTAACTCCGTCCACAATTAAGCCAAGTGTTTGGTGCTGGTGGTGGTGGCCAATCGATCTATGTGGCTACATTTGGTCATTCAGACGCCAGGGTTGTCGAGCTTACCACCCACCCACTCTGTGATTTATTTTTTTAATTCGTCATCTCTTCGTGTGGTTAGTCATCAGAAAAAATACATTTGTATTTCTTCTGTAATTCTGTTAATTCTTCAAATGATAATGCATAACGATATTTAACACTGAAAAGAAGTATGATTGGGAAAAGTTTTTTTATTGATCCACTGATTTTATAAGAAGTTTCAAAGATGTTTATTCTTCTATAGGTACATGAGAATCTTTCCTTCCTACTCTCTTCTTTTTAGCGTGATAATTGGTGTCTTCTTTTATCCTCATTGGCAGGTCTTCAGCATCTCTAGTAGGATATAAACTTGTATGTGTTGAACGCCTTGACGACTATTTTAACCAATCACATAAGACTATAGCTAGATCTTCCATGGTTTCACAATATAGACAAATTTCGTACTATGTAATAGCCTTCTTTGTATCCTTTTTTTCATACCAGAACATGGACCAATTTGACGACTATTTTAACCAATCAAATGAGACTATAGCTAGATCTTCCATAGTTTCACAATATAGACAACTTTCGTACTATGTAATAGCCTTCTTTGTATCTTTTTTTTTAAACCAGAACATGGACCAATTTGACGCCTATTTTAACCAATCACATAAGACTATAGCTAGATCTTCCATGGTTTCACAATATAGACAAATTTCGTACTATGTAATAGCCTTCTTTGTATCCTTTTTTTCATACCAGAACATGGACCAATTTGACGACTATTTTAACCAATCAAATGAGACTATAGCTAGATCTTCCATAGTTTCACAATATAGACAAGTTTTCGTACTAAGAGCCTTCTTTGTATCTTTTTTCATACCAGAACATGGACCAATTTGACGACTATTTTAACCAATCGCATGAGACTATAGCTAGATCTTCCATGGTTTCATAATATAGACAAATTTCGTACTATGTAATAGCCTTCTTTGTATCTTTTTTTTTCATACCAGAACATGGACCAATTTGACGACTATTTTAACCAATCAAATGAGACTATAGCTAGATCTTCCATAGTTTCACAATATAGACAAGTTTTCGTACTAAGAGCCTTCTTTGTATCTTTTTTCATACCAGAACATGGACCAATTTGACGACTATTTTAACCAATCGCATGAGACTATAGCTAGATCTTCCATGGTTTCATAATATAGGCAAGCTTTCGTACTAAGATCCTTATTTGTATCCTCTTTTTCATACCAGAACATGGACCAATTTGAAGACTATTTTAACCATTCGCATGAGACTATAGCTAGATCTTCCATGGTTTCATAATATAGGCAAGCTTTCGTACTAAGATCCTTATTTGTATCTTTTTTTGTCATACCAGAACATGGACCAATTTGACGACTATTTCAATCAATCACATGAGACTATAGCTAGATCTTCCATAGTTTCATAATATAGACAATTTTCGTACTATGTAAGAGCCTTCTTTGTATCTTTTTTTATACCAGAACATGGACCAATTTGACGACTATTTTAACCAATCACATGAGACTATAGCTAGATCTTCAATGGTTTCAATATAGACAAGTTTTCGTACTATGTAATAGCCTTCTTTGTATCATTTTTATACCAGAACATGGACCAAGTATAACAAGTATTTGTACTTTTATATACTTACAATCGCCTCTCTACTTGTATATTATCTCTCAACTTGAACGCGTATTTAATAAATAGCACCTATACGACTTGTCTTAATTAAAAAAGAAAGAGAATTGAAGTCAAAATATAATAAGAAATTTATAATTTCTCTGTTAGTTAGCATTAAGTTCTATAGTCTTTTCTATGAAAAATTGATACTTCGGCCAGTTAGAGTTTTTATTTTCTCAACGTTTCGACAAAATTCTTTTATCTTCCTCATGAGAAGTAAATAAAATAGATTATTTGGCTCTCTTGACGAAGACAAAATATTTTGTTGAAACGTTGAGAAAATAAAAACTCTAACTGGCCGAAGTGTCTATTTTTCATAGAAAAGAGTATAGAACTTAATGAAATATGAATTCCGGCCAGGTAACCTCTACCTTCAACGATAATCTATAGTCTTTAGTAATGTTAAAGAAATTGAGTTACCTATTTCATACCAAAATGTCTGAATAGAAAGAAGGCAAAATACTGGATAAACGAGGAAAATTCTTTCTATTGGTTTTATAAAGCCTTCAGCTATATACACTTCAAACTGAAACTTTTGAAAAAAGTTCTTTATTTTCGATTTTTCCAACTTTCGACATGTTTATGGATTTAGTAAGACTTCAAAGCAAGGCTACTCTTTGTAATATTCTTATTTTTTATTTGATCAGCGAGCAAATAGAGCCATACATACACACATCAATCAGTGAGCTATACTGCGCTGCTAGAGGAAATTGTGGGACGTAGCAGTCATCATCTGGCTCCATCTGGCATCTTTCAACAGTAAGGTCCAACTGTAGTAATAATTTCTATTACAAGAGACGGAATCACCAGATATCATCTTGAAGAAGGAATCAAAGTTTTGGCGACGTGTTTCTTTTATTTGTGCTGTATAATCGACAAGCTTTCGGATTATGATGTCCTTCAACAGGCAACTTTCCAAGAAACTAGAAGATAATATATATTTATATATTAAAAATAATGAAGACATATCCTGACCAAAAGCACATATGCTTTTTAGATGGCAGAGCGCCATCTAATGGAGCAAAAATAAACTAAACGTTTAACTTACTCCGTGATATTTGGCCAACCCAATATCTTGATAAATCAAGAAAAGTCATCCACGAATATATAATCCTCTATTTTCTTGGATAGTTGCGCTTGTTGAAGGATGTCATAGTCTGAAAGCTTGCCGATTATACCGCACAAATAGAAGAAACTCATCGCCGAAAACTTTGATTCCTTCTTCAACATAATTTCTTTAAGAGATAAAAGCTGACTGCGAAATGTTTCTTTAATAAAAAGGTAAAAGCTTGCGGGCTTTCGTAAAATGACGTTCTTTAACAGGCTGTATACGAATACCTGGACGTTATTGTTCGAAACCCCGCACAAGCTTTTACCATTTTATTAAAGCAACTCTTCGCCATGTCAGCTTTTATCTTTTATACAAGGATCACTCCAAAGGTTTTTGCAATCAATATTAAATAAATAAAATATTAAAAAATAAATTATACCATTAAAATCTACATGTTTTTTATAGCACCTCTGCAAGATTTTATCCGTGAAAACCAATTATCGAAGCACTTACACCAGTCATCTTCTGGGATGGAATTTACAGCATTGATAAAGACTTGCAGTGCTTCATCATCAGTGTCAAATTTTATCTTTTTTAATAATAACTTGTAGAAATGATATCGAGCACTAAACAGGACCTTTGGGAGAGGCCGCTGCTTATAAAACAGCTCGAGGAGCATGAACTCATGGAATTCGTGTAATCTTTACACAAGGGGATAAGAAACAACAACAAACAAATGATATCGGCGATTCCTTCTATTGTAATGTAGTAATAATACATTGTTTTTCCTTACCTGTATGATCTAAATGGTTGCTAAGATTGTTCAGTAGTGCAAGTGAATTTGTTCTGAACATACGTACTGTGTGATCCAGGATGTTTGGGGCCGGTGGTGCCTGCAGCGGTTGTGGTCAAGGAATCCCCGCCAGTGAGTTTGTGATGCGTGCCCAAGGACAAGTCTATCACCTCAAATGTTTCGCATGCGTAAAATGTCACAACCAGCTCTTCCCTGGTGACCGATTCAACCTTGTAAACGGCAGCGTACTGTGCGAGCAGGACTGTCTTAAAATGCTCAAAACGTCGCCATCCTCAGGACGTAAGAACGCAGCGACAAACGCCGCGAATGGAACAACCGCTGGTGGCAAGCTGCGGATGAATGCAGCAATCAAGGTGTAAAATGTGGACAACAACTGTACATAGATGTAGCATAGTCAACCTGAGATGGTCTCCCTCACTCTTTCTTTGCAGCCTGTCTGTAATAAATGATTTCTCCATCTTAGATTTCACTCTTCTTTCCTCAACAACACACACTTGTTATCTATTTCTAGATTTATCTATCAATAAAAACACCTCTCTCTTTAAAAATGCACTAAAACAATACATTTTATTATAAAATAAATGAAGCTTCCAGGTTTAAGTTTATTGTGTAACTTTTTTATTTTCAAGCTTTCGGACTTGTCATTCCTTCAACAGGATTATCATGTTAACAACTTAATAATAAATACTATTTTTATATACATATTATTATATACATATTTTGAATACTTATTATATATTGAGAGAAAAATATATTACATTATTTCCGTTTGAAAAACTTTTTTTTTTTTGAAAATACAAAAATACATTTTATAACAAATGAAGACATTGAGATGCGAATGTTTATTTTTACATATAAATTAAACTTCTACTGTCCTTCCTGCGATGAATTATTTTGAAAGGGCTTAGCTCATCAATGGTGAACCTACCCAACGGTTTCACCAATTTAATCTACCAATACGCTTCTTTAGAACTCTAATACTGTATTGGATCATTCTGCTTTTATATGCTACACTGAAGGATGAAATCTTAGAAATGGTATTTAAACAAACTATGAACATAAGCTTTTAGGACAGTAGAATTAAATATAAAAATTTGCATCGAGCAATGCTCTTCAGCAAACAATTGCTTTGTATTAAAACATTTTATGTCTATAGCCACAGTACAAAACATAATAGTAGTGATAAAGAATGTATCACAACACCAATTCTGGAAAATTCAGACAAATACCCAACCTGTATACCATGGTATTAGATTATGTCCCTCATCAGTACAGGAGTGGCTTCGATATCAATAACATCCTAAAAGAGGAGTTATAAAATCGGTCAAACTTTCCAAGAAAAACTTTATATTTATTTTTCCATTGTGTGCCCGTAGAAGAATTCTTTAACTCTAAAGAGCTTGCCATCTATAAATTAGAAAAGATACTGCGTCTGTACTCATGTTAAAGTCGGCAGCAAAGGATTCCATGTTAGGAACAGTCTCAAACTACAGGCAAAGTCAGACTTTCACCAAAGTGTATCTGGATCATGGTACCAAGATCAATGAAAGCTGCACCTCTACACCCCATTCCATGT